>JAWNPS010000334.1:4800788-6000985 GCA_035047385.1 Drosophila tripunctata
AGAAAAATTTAAAATTGCATAAACTATAAAAAAGGATAAGCTTAAGAAAGGAAGTTTATGTTATATTTACTGTAAATCTGTGTGAGTGTCGAATAAATCCAGTTTTAGACTAGATCTAGTTGGTTTCAACAGAAAAATGCGGAATAAATTGTAAGATGGCGGCTAGCGGGAATTATAGCTAAAACAAAATATTGTGTGCCAAGAAGACGGAAATTTTTCACATGCTCAAACACTTCAAGGTGAAATCAATCAATTTTAAAGAGACTTTGTTCCAATACTCAAAAGTCTACCCTAATAAAATGGACCAATTTAAAGGATACCACAAGATTTTGGGACGAGTTGTTCAAGAGAAAGACATAATTTTCTCTAAGTCTTCTATAGCTGCTAATGTCAAACGCAGAGGTGGAAGGATTCCTTATTCCCATGAACTATTTCAAAGCTAAACTTCAAAATAGTTAGGTCCCTCAAACATTGAACTAATCGGGCCTACGTATGTTCAGCTCCAAAGACAAAATGTTTCATGAAGTTAAAAAGATTTTGAAAATACTAGAATAAATAAAAAATTGGTCTCGTTTTTAGCTTTGTAGTGTAATAAAAACACAGTTGTTTTAAATACTAAAACTCAATTATTTTTCTAAGCGTTCTTTAAGTGCAACACTTAATATTTGATATCATTGTTAATATATCACAAAAAAAAAAAAAAATAAAAGCAATGGGAAAATGGGGAAATACCCAACAGTGATGTGGCGTCAATTTAATGCTTAAAATTTGCATTGCTCGCTTGCAGGCGTTTTATGCATCAGATGTGTTATGAATTTCAATACAAATTCAGTTGCAGAAACAGAGAAAAACAATGGAGAATAAAAGCGCAACGCTGACGACGAAAAATGGAATGCGAGCTGCGTTTTCTTTTTTTTTCTGTTTTTTTTTGATGGGCAAAAGTTGCAAAGGCAGCAGCAACTCAATATATTTAATGTATGTGTATGCATGTGTGTGTGTGTAGTGCGTGTGTGTGTGTGTGTAGTATGTGTGTATGGGAGTGAGGAGAACTGAAGTTCTTGACGCTGTCGCTGACATTTTACATTACATAAACGTATTTATGCAAATGTGCTGTGAACTTTGCTTCCCACGATTTATTGTTGTAGCCCTTTTACTCGCTGTTGTTGTTGTTGCTGTTGTTGCTGTTTTTGCCCACTAACTGACTGGCTGAGTGACTCGCCTCCTGTTCCGCTGGCAGCAACAGAGTTTTGGGTTGGTTGGTTTTTTTCTGGTTGTTATTGTTGTTGTCGATGCGCCATATTTGCATGCATTTTAAATGACTCGGATATCAATTTTGACATATCACTTGACAGCTTAAAAAGGTTTATGTATTTATACAAACGAACAAGCGAAACATGTGTGTGTGTGTGTGTGTAAGTGTGTGTGTAGAGCGAGATAGTATCTCAGGACATAACAGAATGAGAGAGCATAATATTTTGCGCATTTGCTATACCCTGGAAAAGAAAAAGCATAAGGTATGATAGTTTGTAACTATATATACATGAGCTCATTACAAAATCTATCTAATAACACTCAAAAAATTTATTTAAAACTAATTTTTACACATTTAGAGCTCATTATGTGGCATATTGCAGTCGAGCATACCCTCTCAATGCAATTTTTACTTACTTTTTATTTATTTCTTGTGTACTTGTACATAAAAAGTGCGTATTTTAAATTTATTGCTTCATTAAAGCTTAATACCCAAAGGCATATGTATGCATGTATGAGTGTGATTCTCTTCTTCTCTCTTTCTCTCTCTCTCTCTTTCTGTATGTCAGGTGAAATATTAACAAACCGCTCTCTCATTTTTCCATTGTTTGGCCAATTCAGAACTTTTTTTTTTTCTCTTTTGTTTTTTTGTGTGGCTTTAAACCCTGAACAATTCATTTAAAGCGCATTTTAAATTAGCTCGAAACAAGTGAATTTCTATTGTTGAATATTAAATGTGAATATGAATATAAATGTGAATATATACATACAGGTGTTGCTGCTTTTGTTTTAAGTTCTCGAATTCTATGCTGCGGTGTGTTTAGTTGTATTGTTGCAAATTGTAATATGGATGTTGTTTAAATGATTTTCGACTCTAATCTTTAAATGAATTCGCAATAGAATAGAATGTAAGCTGCAATTGGAATGTTAATTCTATTATACAAAAGAGAAAATAATTTCGTGAATAGGTTGTTAATGCATAATAATATTATTTTGACGTTTATTAAAGCGCATTAATAAATTTGAAGCTTGAATTTATTTGAATATTAATCATTTGATTGTTTAAATTGAAGCGCTCACTTTGCGGATTATCCTAAACAATTTAATCAGAGTCTGAAAGCAAGTCAAGCTTTGAGCAAACACGCTGTGCCGACAAGACATTGCCAAAAATCCAAACCTTAGATCAAGTCCAATCTGAGGGCTAAAACCCAAAGTAAATAATTAAATTTGCTGCGTAAATAAAAGTTGAAGTGGCCGACTTTTGACTTGGCTCAAATGTCCGCTGCTCATCTGCTCAACTGACAGCAACAACAGCAACAGCAACAACAGCAACAACAGCAACAACAACAACAGCAGAAACAGCACTCGAATCGCTTGTCTACAATGTCAAAGGCAGACGCTTCCAGTCTCAGTCTCAGATCCGACCCCAGTCCAGTTCCAGTTCCTCAGACTCAATGTTCTCAGTCTTAGTCCTTTCTAGCAGCTCCGGTTAATGTTGCTTTCCCTGTCAGTTGTTCGTTGGAGGTCGGAAACTGCTTTCATTTGGCATTCAGCGAAATTGCTTTTATTAGCGTATAAATCAACAGTGCAAAAATCGTAGTCGTCTCTCGGGCAGACTGTTTAAATTAAATTTATGCATCATTTCGAGTTGTTTACTAGTTGCCAGCACTTGAATCAGCAACCATGGCAACTTAATGCAATTGCTCCGAGGCGTGAAACGGCCAAACGGCCAACGACCAAAAGACTAAGCCAAACATTGACCAGAAAGAGGGAAATTCTGTCTTAAGATTCACACTTGAGTAATGTACAGAAGGTCAAAGGCTGGCTGGCTAAGCTGCCGCCAGCCTGACTCTGGCTGCTGTATAGTCAATTTTCATATGGGGAGGCCAAGCCACGGGGTGCCTAGCATTATGTGCTGAACATAATAATAAAACTATAAATTAAATTAACTCATAAAAATTCCGTGTGCATAAAAACGCAAGAAAGCAGTCCGAATAATAACCTTGTTGTTGCTGCAACAGACAAGAGGCTATCTGTCTATTCTGCTGGTCTCTGACCAAAACTGCCCACGAGAGACCATTCCATATAATTTTCGGTTCTCGGTTTTCGGTTCTCGGTGCTTGCTGCTTGGTCCTTGCTCCAGCTGCGACTCCTTTTTGTCCAACGCATCTCTGCTCACATTTTATGGGCTTACATATAGGCGCTTTGGCTTGTAAGTAGCATGTAAGTCGGCCCAAAGAGCGCATGATTTAAATTCTTGTGAGCACGCCAACCAAATGGACGGACATGAGGACGGGCAGATGGACGGATGTAGACTCACTGAGGCCAGACATTTGGACTTTGCCATACATATATATATATGCGAGTATATAAAGCGTCAGCGTGCATATTTGATTTGATTTCATTGCCAGCCACGCCCCTTTCCTTTCATTCGGACTTGAAACTGAAACTCGTAGCAATGAGGACGCGATGTGCCTGTAAATATTTATTAATGCCGTGAAAGTTTTTCGGGTTTAAGTAGATGCGATTTGTTGCCGGGGGCTGCTTTGATTTTTATGGCATTGCCAGTGAAAAGGATCAATAAAAGAAGCGGCTGAGCAGAGTGCAGAGAAAGCAAGAAAGATTTAATAGCAGTAACATGTTCTTATTATTGAGTATAGATTCACTTAAGAAACTTAAAGAAGCTTAACACTCGTTTTCAATACACATTTCCGTCATACATTAGACACAATCCACTGTTACTGCTTTTACTTTCTTCTCAACCTTCTCTGTCTCCTATTGACTCTTATAATTTCCTTAAGATTTGCGATCACCAACTTCTTAATATAAATACGTAATTGCTGTTCCATAACTATGTTTTGATTCGCTTTAAATTTTCGCTGACGTTTCAACAGTTGTTTCTTGATTTTCTTGCTTTTGTGTGTCTTTCGTTCACAAAACACGCCGTGTTCAATCCAGGGATCAAACATTGTACTATCAGTTAAGTATACCAAATTTTGTAAGCCAGAAACGAAATCGAATTTTGATTGGAAAATCAGTGCCAAAGGCACTGATGTTATTCCAAATTTAATAAACTTGCGCAACAAAACAACACAAGCAATGTGACAAGAGGAATACAGCAGCAACACAGTAATAACAATAACAAAAGTCAGAGCAAGTGATGATGACGTTTAAAGCAATTACAAGAGACCAAAGCTGCAAAACAGTACCCATACCCTCACCCTCAGCTCCACCCCCACACTCCACTCTATTCCGCATCTGAAGTGCCTGCTTCATGCCTTGTAACAACAATGTGCATACAAATGCAAATTGCGACCCGGCATACGTTGCGTATACGTAACGCCAAATGCCAGCGCCAACAGCAAACGACAACAACAATGGCGAAACATTTTCGCATTGCGTGAACAAAATAGTTTTCTGTTGTGGTTGTTTTTAGTGGCTCCAAAGCAGCAGCAGCAGCAGCAGCGGAATGGAGGGTTAGTGGGTTGGTGGGCGGACAGCAGCGTCAACTGAGCGACAACTGAAGCAATAACAACAACATCAACAACAACAATGTTGGCAATTACAGCAAAGCACTCGCACTTCAAGGAAACTCAGACCCACCATGGTCACAGCAACCTCAACCCCAATCCTAACACCACCACCACCACCAAGAGCACCACAAGCCACGTCAGCCAAGTGCTCAAATTTGCGCTGTGAAGGCGGGAAAACAGTGAAAGCTGCGAGAGCTTCGAGTTGCAAGCTGCAGTTTCTTTGGGAAGCTTAAGAAATGAATGCATAACGAAGTAGGGTATAATAGACAACACAATACACTTACTTTTATTTTATAAATAAATTATAAAAAAAGAAACGAAATCAACTGTATTATTACATACATTTTTAACAAGAAAGAAAAGACAGCGGGGGACGGCTTTTTGATGTATGAATATTTTAATTTAGCCTATTAACAAAAAATAATAATACGTAAAAATAATAATAATAATAATAATAATTATAATACTAATAATAATAATAATTATAATAATAATAAAAATAATAATAATAATAATAATAATAATAATAATAATAATAATAATAATAATAATAATAATAATAATAATAATAATAATAATAATAATAATAATAATAATAATAATAATAATAATAATAATAATAATAATAATAATAATAATAATAATAATAATAATAATAATAATAATAATAATAATAATAATAATAATAATAATAATAATATTAATAATAATAATAATAATAATAATAATAATAATAATTATAATAATAATAATAATAATAATAAATATTCCAATATTTCGAATAAAACTTTAATATTTAATAATTGGAATTAAAATAAATATAATTATATGTAGTAATTATAAATTGATAACTAATATAATTACTATATTATTTCAATGAATTTATTAATGCAAAAAGTCTGTGTCTTTAATAAATTAAATACAACTTTTCTCTTAGCACACAAACCGTCTTAAAAACTGTACTATATCTAGATCTATTTAATATTCTTAAGAAAGTTCCTGCTAAAGTGTGTTGTGTCGTGTTTTTAGTTGCCTGATTGTTGGTAGTACTATGTAAAATTCTTGAAATTGCGTTTTGCATGCGGAGAGCATTTAGTGACACATTTTAGAATTTTCCTGCAGCAAAATGCAGGTGCTAATCGAAAGATGTTGTCGGACTGAGAGTCACAGCAATTGCGGCAACAACAGCAAAACAGAAATACAATTTTCTCCATCCGAGTCCATTAGCTTGCAGTGCCACGCATCAAATCATAATCATTTCAAAACGAACCAAACCGAAATTGACTTGAACTGAAATGAGAAAAAGTAACTCAAAGAGTAGCGTGCAGCATGAGTTCGACTGCGAAATACCCCTTAAAAAACATAACTCATAACATTTAATAAATTTACTAATAGAAATAAAACAAATAGTACTGACATGCTCAGTTGCTAACACTGCTAGGGTATTTAGACCAGAAACTCGGTTAACTCTCGTATATATAGAAATAAGCTGGCGTAATAATAGAAGCCAGTGAAATCAGAGGAGCGTACTGGGGGTACAGAAATACGCTCAAACTCGAAATCCATTTGTGTGCATTTCAGTTTCTGTTTAAATCACGAGATGTATATATAGTACATACATACATATATTCATTCCCCCTTACAGTCTGCTGACTGTTACTGTTGCTGTTGCTGCCTAGTGCCAGATCTCGACAATCATTCAGGCTGACAGGATGTGCGCTTCAGTGCGCTGATTGTGAGTCGAAAAGGCTAACAAAATACAAATACAAATACCAATACCATGTGACCATATTCGAATACATAATGGAAATGGCCAGAGAACAGAGCCACATTCGTTGAACGACAACCGACTGCCGACTGATGTCTGTCGAGGGTCAGCAGAGGCATCTCCGATTGCCTTTCCTGTTGTTGTAGACATGTACAGCAACTTTGAGGACACTTTGCTAATTGAATTTATGCCACGGCGCCAAGTTGACAACTTCCTGCGACAGGCAGCAGTCAGCTGCTAGCAACAGTTGGCAACGTGTTAATTCAACACACACAAAGCATAGAAAGAGAAAAAAAAAATAGGAATCCAATTGTTGCGGCTCTGTATTACTCGGCTCTCCTCTCTCTCTCTCTCTTTTTCACCTCGTCTGGAAATGCCTCATCCGGCCTGCTCATTAAACATATGGCAAGGACACCGTAACAAGGTGTAAATACGCTTCTCGCCGTCATATTGTGATACTTTTTTACTTACCTAGCAAGGCGCTAACAAAAAGCACAGCCAGCCACAGTCCCAATCGCAGTCACAACAGTTGCGTCTCCTTTGCGAGTCCTTTTGCTTTACACCGTCTGCGACAAGCCTTTGCCTGTTTGAATGTTTGCTTGTTGTACTTATATCCTTGTGCGCCCTTGTGTCTCTCTACTCTCAGTCGCTGTCAGTCCGCCCTCCATGACAATTTAAATGCCTTGTTGTCTGCGCTGCGGCCAGCCGAGGTTGGGGGCGTGGCTGCCTTGCCACTGGTAAGTAATAGCTGCCATTTGCTGCCAGTCTGTGGTTGCAGCCTCCAACTCTCTTTCCCTCTCTCTTTCTGTCTCTCTCTTACAGAACATTCTGCCAGCGACACAGCGTTCATTTTAATAAACAATCTTTTGCCGCACACATATTGCGTATACGCAAGACTTTACGAGTATGTATTTATAATTTAACAGAAACGCATGTAATTAAAAGTGTAACCTGGTTTGTTGTTGTGGCCACAGTATATACCAGCCGCATATAGACTTAAATCCGTAAAACATTCATTAGTCAACGGTGTTAAGTAACCTCTTTAAACAACAGTGATGTAAAATTATTAGTTCAAGTACATTTTTAAAGCAAATTTTTTGTAAATTGATAGCAACCTATAAATATATTATTTCTTTTTTCTTGATTAGCAAATCAATAAAATATATTTTCATGAATGACAAGTATCAAAAGATTGAGACGAAGCGCAATAACAGCTAAAGGAAAAGAGAGAGAGAGGGAGAGAGTGGAGTCTTGTTTGTAAAGCTATGAAGAGCAGACGTTTGATTAAAGAATACTTTGTTTAATATTATATATGTATTTAAAATACCATAAGGATAAAGAGTATCTATCTGGATAATATTGGTCTTATATATCTATGATAACTGAAATTAGAATGTGCTTCAGAACCATTATAGTGCACAGCAAGGAAACTAAAAAACCTTCAATTTTATGATAGAAATGCTATATATGCTATAAAAAAGACATTAAAAATGTGTCATGCAAATATAGAACGTTGCAACATTAACTGAAAATAAACAAGGCAATCGACTTATTGGGCTTACACAAATTTTTGGCACCCAAAAACTTACACAACATTTACAAATTTAAGAAAATTTGGCCATTAAAATATTTGTTCAAGAAAAAAAACGTAGTGTAATATTTAATGGATTTAACAATCAATGTGTATTTATTGTATTAATACTAAAAAAATAAACAAGGTTTAGAATAACGAAAATGAATATGCTTCAAAAAATTATTCTTTTATTGAAATTACATCTTTTTAACTACTTTACGAATGTTTAGTTCTTCGACGTGCACAAATTGCAAATAGAAATACATAAATGATAATAATATATATATGAATACATATATAATATACATTTTCAGAGTTTACAAATCTTCTATTCAAGCACAACCAATAACTAAAATTAATAACAAAACAATTTCTTCATACTTTTAAATAAGCCGTGCTGCTACGTAAGAGTTGCTTATATATTAAATACCAATAATTGGTAAAATCCTCCCAATAATATTGATGAAGTGCCCTTTCTTATTTCAGTCTTTGCGTCAGCTGCACAGATTTAAGCCTGAAAATGTTGCTGCACTTTTCCAATTAGGTCGCGGCAGTAAAATGCAACGGTCCAAGCGACAAAGGGCAATAATTCACTTTAGCGCCGGGCCAAAATAGTGTGAGTATGGGAAGTCGTACGGGAAAAGTGTTGTAAATGGTAGGGGAAAAGGGAAGGAGAAGTTGTAGAGGGGCTAAAACAAGCGTGGCTAATAATAAATTAATTGTGCAATTGCATTTCGGGGTTATTGGGCAATTGATTACTTTTGACCCGCGTTGCTGGTTTCCACTTATTATTTATGGATAATGGAGAAGCTCTCTCCCTTGCGCCTTTGCACACACACACTCTTTCTCCCTCCCTCTTGCCTTCTCTCTCTCTCTCTCTCTCTCTCATATCCAATCAGGCTACACTGCTTTAACTTTTATAATTTAAAAGCCACGTTACCATTTTTCGTTATATCTTGTTATGGGGTCGCGATAGGGTTTTTGGAGGGAAGTTGAGTTAAGAGGAAAAACCCACTAATTAAAACTAAGTGGCGGGCGTTGAAAAACGCGTTGCAACCTCTATTAACCCAGCGTCGCCCAATTACACTTTCGCTTAATTTTTTAGCTCCTCGTGTGCGTCGGTGTCAGCAGCAGTCCCTGGTACCCAGACGAATTTTGACATTTTGACAGCGCTACAAGTTTACAAGCACTAACAACATACACTCACACCCACACTTGCACTCCCCACTCCAACTCACATTACGCATACGCCGCATTGCCATGGCAGGAATAGTAATCGGGGTTTGGGGTCTGGTTTCTAATTTGTTTACGGGCATTAGGCCAACATTTTAACTGCGCCCCCAAAACACTAAAACTGAGGTGAGCTATGTGGATGTATACGTTTGTATATATGAGACAGTGTCTCTTACTTGGGTTTAGTTTAGTTTAGATAGAAAAATGTACCAGAGTTTCTATAAACTTTACTAGCACTTGCTGTATTATGAGGGTCTTATTATGTTTGTGCTTTCTAAATATTCTAATAGAAGTATCTGCTATTAAAACAAATGGATTTTTTTGCTAATGTCAATAACTTAACATGCAAGATTTTCACAAGAAATAATTAATTTTAATGTGCACAATATCAGTGTTGATTTAATTTTAAAATTAAATTACAAGCATTATATAAGCGAATAGAAACTCTTACTACAATGTAAAACTATTTAGTGACTTGAATGAAAAAATCAAGAATTTCTACTATTTGGAATTAAATATGTTTATAAAAATATTTCATTTAAGTTGCGTTTTTTTTTCCCAAATTAAGACTTAGCTAAGATCAACAAATAACGATAAACAGGCCATGCAAAAATCAAGCAATGTTTACAAAATCTGACTTTACCAATTCATAACAGCCAGGGTATTCGAGAATATGTTTTAAATTTATTGAACTATTTTTAACAAAAATTAATAAATTTGAAAGTTTGAAAACGGAAAAAACCGCTTGTACTCACTTTTGCATATATACATAAATGGTATTTTATCATTAGACAAATTTTTAATATTATTTTAATAGAAACTTACTAAAAAAAAAGTTTTTTGAGTAGTTAGGGATGGTTTCTACCAAGTTAAAAACAAAACAAAATTGGCTGGAGTTCGATTGCCTTCCTATTTTAAAGGATTCCACAGGAAACCCTTATTTGATAGATATACTTTAAAACTGTTAGAGCTGATTTTTGAACGAGTGACCATATGTTTTTCATCGGATTGAGGTCAGGACATTATGTCAAACCCTCCATTAACTAAAAATGTTCGGTTTTCAATCAAATCCTTAACCATTCTCGCTGTAGCCTCCCAATTACCACGTTGTTAAAAACTAGTATTTTTTCAGAAAAAGCAGATATCTTTAAATTGAAATTAGGAAGTGCGTTTTTAAAATACGCAAATGGTGTTTTTTGATAGAATGCCATCTCATTATTGGAGAATTCTAGGCTTCCACAATATAAGTCATCCCTACATTAGCTGAGAGCAGTCTTCATACTGTTCGGTTTGCTTGGCCGTAGGTTTTCTACTGCTTTACCGGGACTATTACAGCACTTATGCTTTCATTTTAGTTGCGCTGATTCCCAAACTGAAACTCGTCTAGGAACCTTAAGATAACGCCGGATCATCATATATTCTCTTTTAAATACCAAAGAATAATCAAATTGTATACCATTGAAACATGCTAGTTTCAACTAGTTAAGAGCAAATATCATATAGCTCTGGATTTGTTATGTTTTTACTGCATGTACAACTTACAACTCACACACATATACACGAAGGGAAGGACAAAACTTTGTGGGCTGTCTCCCAGTGCGTTTGTATTCTGACAAATGGCGCACGTTTTACATATGTATAGTAGTAGTCCGCAGTAGTCCTCCTCGCCCCCTCTTCACCACACCTGTCACTCTTCCAGCCTCCCCCGCCTCACAATGCTTGAGAAAGGCACACACACGTTGTGTAAATGTAACACAAAATGCCGCAAACGTGTGCGTGGCAAATTTGTAAAGTGCAAAATTTATGCGTAATGTGAGGGCGTTACCCACACCGCCCATCCACCGACCGACCACGCCCCTACTGAAAGTTACTGAAGCCTCTGTCTCAGTCTCAGTCTCAGTCTCCGCCGCTGCTGCTGTTGCGGCTTACAAGTTTGAAGAGGCCTGGCAACGACGTCGCCGTCGGCAGTGAAGTGCTAAAAAGTTGCAGTCAACGGCAACCCAAAAAATATAACTGTCTGTGTGTATGTGTCTGAGTGTGTGTGTGTGTGTGTGTGAGTGCGCGTTTAATTTTCTCACCAAACTAAAATGTTTTCGGTAGCAGCATGTTTTTTCTTCGCGCTCATGCAAATATTTGGCAGCTCTATGGCAACAAAATGGCGGCAAAAGGTTAGCAAAATAACTTCATACGCGGCGTGAGCTCCGCACACACACCTACATGCATACATACATACATATAAACATATATACACATGTATTGGCAGTGATGTTGTCTGCGTGAGTTTGGATTTGGTAAAATTCATTAAAGTTTATGTTTGCGTATGTTTCAACAGTTTTACAGCGACCTGCCCCCAACCAAATGGGTAGTGTGCGTATGTGTGTGTGTGTGTGTGAGCGAGACAGCTCTGATAACGACAACATCAACTACAACAACAACAACAACAACAATGGAAACAAGAACAATGTCGATTTCTGACTTTTAGGGCCTGCCTTTTTACGCTTAATGTGTTAAAACTAATTTAAATTTATTTCATTCGTGTAAATTTGCCAAGATGCTGTGGCTGGCAGAAAAACATTTTTGGGGCCTCTGTCATGTTTGCTCTTTCTGACTCAAAAATATACCCCTCCTCCATCTCCATCCAAAACCAGCACATTCCTATGACTTCAAACTCTGACTTTGACTCAACGTTCAAGGGGTTAATAAATAAATTACGTATACGTGCACATAAATTTTTGAGCAAGCAGTGCCAGAGTTCACACAGTAAGCAACAAGAACAACTCTGGGTCAAATTTATGCGTATGCATGTAAGAAAAGGATAGCTACACACTAGAGAGAGAGAAAGAAAGAGAGGTAATGAGTGTGCAAATGAAGTAAATTAAGAGAGAAAGGGCTGCTGTGCTCGTATTGAGGGGGAGGTGGTCATGATTGGCAGCTATTTGTGTGCTGAATGTTCCATTAAATTAGCCAAATTACGATAAAATGGAAATTCTTTGCTTATTTCCTTAGTTTGCAGCGTTGTGCCAAAAAAACGTAATGAATTTTTCAATGTGTTACTTTTGTGTCTACGCTATACCCAATATTTTGTAGCAAATTTTTTGTTTCTATTATAAATTTTTGCTGTTGAAACATTTTTAATTTACGACCATTGGACAAAGCAAACAATTAGAAATAACCAAGGATATGCATAAATATTGTAAAGCAACAGCTACGATACAAACGTATTCAACCCAGAATGCTAAGCGAAGCCAAAAGTCTGAGAAGAGTTCAGAGAGAATGCTAAGTTCGGCTATAATAAAAACTCTAGTGCGCTGCAGTGGCTCTCAAAACTATTCAAATCTTGCCTACACGTTTCAATTGATTTAAAAAAATAATAATTTTAAAGGTTTAAAAACTTAGCTATGTTCCAAAAGCAATGAGAGAGGCAAAAAATTGTTAAAAATTAAGAAACAAATTTTTGTTTTAGAATTTTTACAAAAAAGAACAAGATGTTTGTTTTATAACAGTTTTGGTTTTTGGTCCAGAATATTAACAGGGACTTGTATAAAAGGATTGTTGAACTATAGCTTCTACCTTAAACTTTAAAAAATGAATATGAGATTATTATGTAGTTCTTCAGAAGCTCACAAAAATATTATATTCTTCGTTTGTTTCAAGCTCTTTTCTAGCTTTCACTCTAATCATCCACTCTATCAAATATCTAAAAAGTGAAAAAAAATGAATTGGTGCACAAATGGATGGGAAAGTCGTAAGTACTCCAAATTGATGTGAAAGATGTTTTTCGGGTAGCGTGCATAGCACAAAACTGCGCAGTCAAATACTTAACTATGCAAATAAAACATTGAAATTTCAGTTGCGTTGGCAATTTAATTAAATATGAGGTAAATACATTTTGTTGCTACCATAAAGAGGACATGCACAAAAATTGCATGAGACTGGACAGAGGATATGGACAAGGCGGTGGGCGGTGTGCAGTGGGAACAGGAAACAAACAAGCGGAGCAAACAGACAAACTAGTTAAAGTGTATGTATGTGTGTACGGGTTGCCAACGTAATCTGTGGACAACAAAGTGAGGAGTAAGTAGGGGCTGAGGAGGGAGGGGCAGTTGTAGACAAGCCACTGGCAAAGAGGCCGAGTAAGCGAGTCAAGTGGTACATAAATGCGAAATGGGGAAAATGGGGGCGTGACCCCAAATGACACAGACAGTTAAGTGAAAGCGTTGAGCGTTGACACGCAACACGGCAACAACAACAACAAAAACAACATCAAAAATAAACAAAATACATTTAAGCCTGCCATGTTTTTGGCCAGACTGAGTTCTGTTTCACATTTAATTTCATTTAGCAACTTTGTCGTGCGTTCTTCTCAATGCTTTTTTCCAGCCTTGTTGTTTTAAATCGAATTGTACAAATTGCAAATTGTAAACATGCAATAAATTAAACAACTTGCAAATTAAATGAAATTTTATATTCACACACCACACTCACACACACAGACACCCACACTCACCAATGGAATGCTGTAGCAGTTGCAGATTGCCAACTGTGCTAATGAAATTTATGTAAATTATTATACTGCCCACAAACTGAGCTTGGGCATGGGCGTGGCATATATAAGTAGGCTTAAAAGCTAGTCTGATGATGTAGAGTGGAGTAGTGAGGGTGTCTGCCTCACTTGTGTGCATCTGGTGCACAGTTTGTTGCCCTCAGCGCGAAGACACATTAAAACTAATGCTGATGCGACGGCTGAGAGAGCGCAAAACTGTTTGAGGAACTATGCGGGAGGATGTGCCACAGATCGACAGTGGAAGGGGCACGTGAAGGGATGTAGAAGCGCACAGTTCGGCAGAATGAGTGACAAACAGTCTTAGACTGGAGCTTATGGACAAGTCCATAAGGCCGCCCGTTAACACCTTGTAGCAGCCACGTCCACATTGCCTAATGCCAAAGCTCAGAGCCATTGCCGCAAACTGTGTCAACAAAGCAATTTCTATGCCCAGCAATTGATATTAGGTGTTAACGGGTATGCCAAACGCAAAGAAACTACTACTATTTATTATTGTTTATATTGAGTAAGGAACCAATAAAAGTATGAAAATTAAACAGTGGAGAATCAAAGTATTGATAATAAATATTTTATGTAAAAAAATTACAGCTTATATGGGTTTATTGAATAAGTAAAAGGTTTTAATTATTGTAAGACATATTTAATGAGTTCAGATCGGAGTATGCGCTACCGTAACAAGCAATGCTTTGGTGTGTCGGGAGCGTTGCAGCAAAGCTCAGTGCAATGCTAAAAATTTACGTTTTTCGTTGTATGAAAAACTTTCTACAATATAGTGCGATTTTGTTGCAATTCTCAGGATCTTTTGATATTGTTGTTCTTTAAGCGAGTGTAAAGTCAGAAAACTGGACGTTAGGAAATATGAGAGTTAGAGGCATGCACAATTTAAATTTGTTTTGTTTCTAATGTGCGAAGGTGACGTGGCAATACAAAAATTATGATGACATTATCTTTATATTGCATCTAGATACTTGCACTACAGAAATTGATGTCCCTAGGTGTTATACTTACGGAGATTTTCGCCAAAAAAATATGTTTTTATTCCGAGGGAAGACTAATTTTTTTTTGTGGAAACAAACTTGTACTTACTGACTAAATATTGAGTCTATACTGAGTAGAGAATAGAGATTGTAGCCCTTACCATCGCTGAGATCCTTTCATACAAACGAAAAGCCAGACACACAGACGTACAGCTTTGCTTTATTGCTTTACTTCGCCAATGCTCACAGTTATGTACGCCTATAACAGGGTATTTGTTAGCCTATATCAGTTCAACATTACCGATTTTTATTTGTTGTTGTATGTGCAAACGCCAAGATGCTACAACCTTCTACAAGTACAGCAAACCCCAGGCACACAGACTGCTTTTTGCCAGGGGTGAAGCGTTGGAGTCCCAGGGGGTGTGCATGACTGTCTGGCATGTGGAGCAGAGTGGGTGAGTGTGGGTGAGTGTATATGCCACTGTATTTGTGTTGCTCTATGTGTGTGTGTGTGTGTGTGTGAGTGTATTTGTGCTATGTAAACGTGTTTTTTGACAGTAATAGTTTGTAATATAAATTCACACCAGCACCAGCCAATGCCAAAAGCAAACGCAGAAAGGTTTTCCCTCTCACTCGCACACTTACACACTGACACACATATACACGCTGACAACAAAGTATTTTGCTACGTGTAACAAAAAAGCCATTTAAGCATTTTGAGGTTGGCGACGTCGTCAGCGGCGTCAGCTGCGCAGCGCTGCTTTTCTTAACTTACCTTTAGCGCAGGTTAGTCTGTGTGTTGGAACGGGGTTGGAGGTTAGATTTTACGAGTATAACCTCACAATTTTATAGCGTACACTCCATGTGAGTGGGTGTGCGTGTGTGTGTGTGTGTGTGTGTGCGTATTGTATCCCAGATCCCTTTTAATATATACCCAGTGTGTGTGTTACCTTTTTGAGCCAAACTTTTTTATGACTTTAATGCAGCACAAAACAATTTTATATAAATTAAACTAATAGAGCAGCGCTGCCTGCAGCCCCTCTGCTCGCCGCCTGACTTCTTTCAACTCACAACCACAACAACAGATACTGGATACTGGCCAAAGTGTCCATTATGACAGTGGGTATCCTTTAGACATTCGGACAGACAAATGAGATGAACAGACGATTTATTCCATTTGCTGCATAATTGAAAATTCTTCTTACCAAGTGTCTGGCCGCAAGCTTATCGCATAATTTTTTGCAAGTGATTGCCTTGAACTCAGCTGGACTCTGATAATATACGATGGGTTCTGGTAACGTATACGTAATTGCATATATAGTGATGTATATATATGTATGTATGTGTTTGTTGGCATAGTTCTGTTCCATTGTTGATGATGCACATTTCATGTTAATGCAATTAAGTTTTAATTGTTGAATTGTTGATCTTAACGCATGATTTCATATTTATGCACATTAATGCGAATCGCTTGGCCAACGACTGTCGTCTCTTATTTTGTTGTTGTTGTTGTTGTTTGGGCACATCGTTGTCATTGTAATTGCGCCCCGATAAGCATGGCAGTTAAATGTCGCATTTATTGTAATTACAAAAATTTTGTTGTAATCATTTTTAATATGTATGTAACTCATCTGCATGTTCTTTTGTTCGCTTTAATCAAGTTGATTAAAGTCGCTGACACAAATTGTGTAACGACTTTTATGTCATATCAACATTTTAAAACAATACTTAACACTGCTGCAATATCTTTTGTTTAACAATAACGAAAAAAAAAAGTGTATACACACACATTATTAAAAGCATCTGACAAATTTGCCGGACAATGTATGATTTATGGCATACGACTAATTGCAATTCCATTCAATTTATTGATTCTTAAGTTGGCCAACATTTGTCTGAGTTAATAAATATTTATCTTATTAATAACGAAATCGCACATTAATAATTTTAATATATTCAACTATTTAATTATATTAAAAAAGTGAAACAAATTAACCTACTTTGTATTTTATTAAGTTCAATTTGAGCATGAAAGTGATATGGTGGGTTTGTCTATGTATTTTAGAGATGCAAACAGTTCCAAAAAGTTATACTGTTAATAACAAGTTTATTGGCAACCTTAATTCAATAAATGTTTGACGATTTTAGCAGCAATTTTCTAAAACTCAACTATATGCATTTTTGAGAGGAATTTGTAATAAAGTTGGAGCATTTTTATTAAAAACTAACCAAAGCACACACACACACATAAGAGCACACGTTAAATACATACACAAATGCGAGAGCCACAAAAGTCGGTTCTTTGACAAGTTTTACTCGCACAACCGCAACCGAGAGATGCTGTGTACTTGTTTGTTGGCAACAACTCAACAACAACAACCTGGTAACTGGAAAACCAGAAAACCTGAGAAGCTGCTAACCTTCCTTAAAATTTTTGTTGGCCCTCCCTAGTGGCGCTGCCACATGCAGCAAAGTCAAAGTTTTCAATCACATGTCAAGCGTTGACTTGACTTGGGTGCGAGACACGTCGTCTGTTGGCATTTTCGACAGTTGTCGCACATGGCTCATAAATGTAACACCTTCCTTTCGTCATACCCAACAGCACTCATATATGTATATAGTAGTAGGCTAACCACAGTCTAACTTCCATTGCCTGCCACAATTTATATTTCAAAGAGCCAAGCTGCAATGTGAAAGTGTCGAGCAATCAACTGGTAAGTTACGAGTTGCCTACATTTTTATTTCAACTCGTTGTTCCATTGTTGAGAGGACCAGAGATTTGCTCAGCATGTGATTAATTGTGTGGGAACCGAAAGCAGCTGCATGAATAATTAGAAATGTTGCCAATACACAGCAACAACAACAACCACAACAAGCACACTCACAAACATAAATCTGTTTTGTGTTTTGTTTGCATTTTGGGCTGGAAAATCAACATACCCGTTCCCATTAGCTGCAAAAAAGGTTTCCGAAAATCATCATTAAAATTTAACCCAAATTAGTGTTGAAATAAAACAATTTCTCGACTATTTCATTTAGTTTTGCAATGTGAATATCGAAATTAGGGTCAACACCATGATGATAATTGTACAATAGATGTAGAAAGCAAATGGCAAATAAAACAATTCGTTGATTGTAAAAGCCAATGAATGTATATTTTTTGGGTTACAGAACATTTAATACTCTGGTGGATACATATAAAAGTTAATGTGGCATAATATCGCATCATTTAAAATAATGTAAACAGCAACAGAGACCGAAATAATTGAACAATTTTCCATTTCAAATTTGATGACTGTTAAACAGATTTGCTGAAATTTGATGATTACAATTTGATTGCTATTGGAATATTGAGTATCAAATATCAACCTGAAGCCAATTCTATAGAGAGAGCGAGAGAGAGAGAGAGAGAGAGCGAGGGCCATTAGTAACATAATTAACCAGGCAATCGAAAAATATTTATGCCCTGATATTAGCCATTCACTGGCAAACTGAGTTAGTTAATACAAACCAAATAATCAACTCGCTGCAGGCATTGTTGGTCTGTCTAAGGGTCTCTAAGATACAAACATACGTTGTACATATGTTACATATTGGAGCACATAGTATTGTGTGATGATGTTGTGTTTACGTTTACCAGTTAGTGTTGTTGTCCTGTCGTCAGTTGGCCAAATATTAGTTAGCCATTCGGTAGGTCATCTAAAGGCAGAGATGTAGATGTGTGTCTTTGGGCTTTTAGTTGGCACTGACAAACGTTCAGCACAGACAATATGAGAGACCATCAATGCATAAACCAACAATTGCAGGCCAAACATAGTTGAACCCACTTAACTCTGTTGCCCAGACACATACGAGCATATCCTTCACATACATCAATTGCCAATCCTTACCATAGTGCTCCTTGGTGGCCTATGCTTATCTAAGCAAGTTAATATGCCACTTGAATGTTGTGATTTGTGTATCTCCAACCCTTAACTCCTTCCACCCTCTCTCCCCCCTCACACACACACAATGAATTTTAATTAATTAAAGTTTGTCTCTGTCATCTCTCACAAAATGCCTGCAATTGCCACAATTCATACCACGTGTGTGAGATGTTGCAGTTGAATACTTTCCAGTTACCCAAATCTCCTCAATTGTTATTGCTTTTGCTGTTGACATTATTGTTGCAGTTGACCAAATTCAAAGTCAAATGTTTATTAGTCGGCGGTTAGGCAAATTTTAATGTTGTTCTTGTTTGTTCTACAAATATGCCTTGGGTTCACCTGAATGTCTGTGTGTTTGGTTACTGCAGCTGCTTGTAATAACTGATATGGTTTTAGATAAATACAAACACAGCACATGCATTCAATTTTGAATAGAATTTAATTTGTATTTATGCAGTTTATCAAAATTAAATTTCTAAAATAACGTTTGTTACTAATGAAAACAATATAATTACAGCTATGGTTAAACCAATCAATTTTAGATAAATTGAAATTTTAATTGATTTTACAAAACAATCACTTTTGGATTTTGCAATAATTTCGAGCGTGATTGAATGTTGTTGATCTAAATATTTAAGAGTCTCATTTGTTAATGCAGATTGAAACATTATGAAGCCAAGGGTGTGATTTTTAGAAAATATACATTGTTCTTATATAAGGTGTTAAATAAATCGAGTGGACTTACTTCGAATTTTATTGCACTTGAGAAAGGTGCGATTACTTGCACTTTTCTCTTTTAAGTATGGTGGAAAAGTAAAGATACCAGAAAAAAGCAGTGTTGGAGAAGGCGGAAACATACCGATCGATGAACTGAAATGAGTAAAGTATCGATAGTGGAGCTATCGATATCGCTTACTACAGTTGCTTCCCAGCTGTTACATGTTAACATAGTGCGTTAACAGACGCAAAACGGAGTTAACAGATCTGGGAGCAACATTACAAGCACACGCGCGACATCGATGATGCTTATTGACAAATCTAAAGCTTCCATTGAGCAATTACTATCATTTCACTAGTACAAGTTTAGGAGTGAAATAATTACAAAATCAGTTGTATAATAAATTTAAAACCCAAAGGCCAGTTGTTAATTTACTTTATAGATTTGTGGCTCAATGTCGAGTACAATACACTGTTAAAGATCGTATGAAAAGTTAGCAAACTTCGTTGTATTATGGCCAACTTCACACATTATTGACCTTATATCATTTGGCAGCTCTAAAAACCAGAAAAGGGTTTGAGAAGTTGTGAAAGGTAACCAGAATTTCAGCAGCTGTTCCAAGGTGCTTTAAAGTTTAGTGTTTTGCCAACATTGTTGTTGCCACATACCCACACACAAGAATAATCTAACATTGGCCCTTTTTCTGTCTAGCTGTCAGCCCTGTCCTCAGGGCTGTAACAACTGGCAGCCCAAGGATGTAACACTGCTGAATGAGAATGAGAAGGGGAGCTGGGTAGCGGGACATCATCATAAACGTTTATTGCGTCCATAAATAGGTGAGAAATTACCGTTTGTTTGGCCAGTAAGATTCCTGCAGCAATATTGTTGCCCACGTCTTGGCTTTTTCTTTATTATTTCTTGTGGTTCTCCGCTGTACTTTCCTCATTCCTCATTCCTCACTCTGCAAAACCCCTTAAGCTGCCAAGTGCAAACCAAGTTCTGAGCTCTGAGTGCTGTTCACGAAATAGTTTTGCCACAGCCACAGAATTGGCAACTTTGTTGTTGCGTTTGCTCTTACGCAGTTTTTCGAAAATATTTGCAATTAAAATTTGCTTATACATAGGCAACAACAACAACAAAGTTGGGACCGAGAAACCCAACAGCAAAATTAATTGAATTTTCAGCAACAAAAGCATCTCTGGCAGCTGGTCAAAAGGTTTAACCGACCAAGCGTGCAACGATTATGAACGTAATGAGGCGAAAGTGATCCCAACAAGTTTGTTTACCCAGCACATGGTCTAACAATAGTCCAAGACGATGTTCTCTAAAGTAACTTTTACCTTGAAGTACATACATAATGACACTCAGAGACACTCAGGCTCAGTGACGAAGTGTACTCAGTACTCGACTCATTTAATTAGGCGAGTTCTTTATTTTTATTTCGCTAATGAACTAATTCAGTGTTGCATAATATAAATAAGCACATTAGTTGACTGTCAACACTTTTCGGCTCAGGCATTTCATAAAAATTTATCAAAGTGCGTGCTTTTCGCTGCCTTTTCCTCATTTCATCATTCCATCCCCCTTGCCATGCCTTCACACATTTCGCGGCACATTTGCAGCGAGCATAGATTTTTCACACTGGTGGATTAGGAAGCATACGATGGGCGGTGGGCGTGACAAGTTGACAAATGCTCGGTAATTTGTTGCGACGTAAATTTGAATGGAAGCGCCTTGATTGCCACTTGAGACATTTGTGAGGCAACAGCTGCCAGCGAAAGGGAATTTCTTTTCTTTTTTTCTTTCTTTCTTTTTCTCTCTCACATTCGCTCTAAATTCCACTTTTTCTTCTTCTAATTCTTCATCTTGTTCCTTATTTTTACAGTTACTGCTCTTCACTAGTTCTGTCAGTGTCTCCTGTTCTGGCTTCTGCAGCTACTTACTCAATTTTCCAACCACGCCGGAAATGCAAATTATAATGATATATTGGCTGTGAGAAGAGAATACGCGACAGCCGCTGCTCAAAATGGAGAACACTGTCCTACGTCTAATGGAGGCTGCCTACTTGGGATTGCATGAGGTAAGATTTGAAGAGGAAATAAGACAAAAGAATTTCATCTGTAGCATATGGATATATTGACAAGCTACTTTAAACTTGCTAGCTTTAGCTATATAAGAAATATTTTAAGTAGGGTATCTGTTGGTCCCAACAACGAAGACATTTAATATCTCGCTTATTGCTTTTGTTTTAGACGCCGACGTCGTGGCTTAGGATTACCGCTAACGGTAATAAATAGACCTGCCACGCGTGTGTAATTTAGAGATGAAACTCAGACCAGAGCGACTTTGTCCTGCTTTGAAGGAGAATAAGGACCGACGAGACGACATCGCGGCCGTTGACAGTAATGAAATTATGACATTGCTAATAACAGAGTATTCCGACGGGCTGCAGCTTAAAGATGTCTTCTTCACTTCAGTACTCCTCTGTCCCTCTCTCTCCCTCTCTCTCTCTCTCTTTTTTGGTTGTTAATGTTAGGGTGAAGTCCTAAAATATGATTAGCTGGTATTTAGCCAGTTCTCTTGCTCAGTCCCTCGCTCTGGTCGCTGCTCAAAAACCCTTTTGCAGAAGCCGTCGAAAAGCGAATTTTTTCGTCCATTGTTGTAATTTATTTTAATTAAACTTTGCGCTGATGAAATGCTGTTGATTAGACTTGAAAGACGTGAGCACATAGCACAATGAACTGGGCGGAGACAATACAGAAACGAATTGATTGCCATGATGAAGCAACTGAAAATGAAAAATAAAAGACCAGCACCAAATGCAATAAGCAACTGCACTGCAGCTTTGATTTTTTACCCACTACACAATACTTGGTATAGAAGTATATTAGTTTTTTGTTAATGTGTGATAAATAACTTAACAAATATATGCCTTAGAGTATGAAGAGATATTTAGTTGAACTTAGTCTTTTAAATTCATTTCAACTGTTAATATATAATAAGTATTTCGCAGTCTAGCATTCTTGACTGTATCTTATAATTTTATATTCTTTTTCAGTATTATTGTACTTATTATTGCTATGGCAGCCAATCAATAAATGTCCAGAGTGAACTTAAATCAGAGAAAGCTTATACAATTGGCAAGTCGAAAATTAAATACTCTAGCACACACTAAAATTGAATTTTAATAAGTTTGCCTGAAACCCAAAAGCGAAGGATAGATTTTAAATTGAATGTAACTATTCTAGGTTTATATTAAAATCACATATTTGTCTTCATTGAATGACGGTACCAACTAGCAAATATTAAACTTAAACAGCTTATGGTAAAAGAGACACATATTCTGTTAAATTGTATTATTACATCAGACTTTCACAATCAAAAAACGTTTAAAAATACTTTAAAAGTAACACACATTTGTCTATTTTGACATAAAAATGACTGACAATTGTAATAATAATCCTAACAAGAGTACAAGTTTTTATTATTATTGCACAACTTTAATATTGCAGAACACCAACATATTTTGGCTGACACTGCAACTGGCATTCAGTCCTTAACAAAAGTTTTTGCACCAGGCGTTGGTCATATGCAAAAGACAGAAGCTGGCAACGAACGTGCAGCATTGGAAGGTCTTTAAGAATAACAGAATAAATACGAGACAGAAAATTGTACTTTTAATAGACTTTAAAAAGGCAGCCACTAGTCGCAAACAATAATATTAAACACTCAAATAATACACCAGGAAATTTAAGCCACTTAGCTTTTATTTATCCGATTCGCTTAATTATTCAAAAAATGTTTTCTAATGAAAAAACTGATAAAAAGGGAAGTTAGTTCTATTTCATTTCAGTGTTGCTCTTTGCACATTTACTTAAAGTTAAATGTAAAAATATTAATAAATAGGCAGAAAATTGGAAACTTACAAATGTTATATGGTACTACACATTTAGCCTCATGTTTATGTCCATTTATAAATATTAAATTACACTTCTATATCATTTTTATTTGCTCAAATTTTTGTTTTACAATTAAACAACTACATATATTCCGCACTGATTATTAAATGAAATAAAATAACAATAATAAAATAATCATTAAAATATATGTTAAATTTACAATTTACATAATACTAAAACTGCACCTATTATTATAAGATATAAGTTAAATTTAACTTTAAGTGCGTAGTTGTGTATCACCTTAAATAAATTTGTAAAATATAAAAAGTGCAAAGTAAATCCATTCTACATTCGGATGTTGGCCAATTGCCTTAGGATTGTAAACGATTTAATCTATGCAAGACGTCATGATGATGATGATGATAATTATGTATGTTGCTGATGATAATAAAGTTGCAAGCAGGTTGGATGCATTCAAAATGTCAACTTATTCGCCAGCTCGCCGAGTGCAACAATAAATCACTGTGGGGCATTCTAGTCTGCCACAACCAGCTGCACCTTCAACTCGCCCTGCACGTCTTGGTTGTTGGTGGTCCTGTTGGTGCTGGACGTCGCCCTTGTCGTTGAATCATGTCTTTCGCTATTATTTTGCTTGACATTGCGCTTGTCTTTCATGTTGCAGGGCATTTGTGTTGGTGCGCGCATAAAGCAGCTGCCTCAACTGCCTCAGCTGCTCTAAACCGACATTGAGTTACATGCAACAAACGTATTTTGACAAGTGAACATGCACGAAACAGACCAAAATTTCAGCTCCTCTCAAGTTGAAGCTGCAACTGAAACTGAACTGAATCTGAATCTGAGCCCTGCAGCTCTACAGTCATACAATATACATATGTATGTACATATGTGGGCAGGCAATCTGAGGAGGTTCCTTCATGTCCAACATGACAACTCCGAGAGTTATGGACCCACTAGCCATATGCCAATGTGGCAGTCTCAATCTGCTATATACAGATAAGTAACATGAACGAACTCGTCTGTTTAAACCAGCCCAATGCGTGAGGTGTAAGAAAATAGATACCCCGTGTGGAGTGTTGATGTTCTCTATACGGTAAACTGGAATAACTTTGACAGTTTTTATTGCACTAGCATTTCTTTACGCTTTCGTGAGCTCTAGAGTTCAAGGTCTCGTTTTTGGGTGGCATGAGGCTCATCTCCAAAAGATTTTTTGTTTTGTTGCGCTTAAGCGTTGACAAACTACAAATTATGTTCGCCTTGACTGGGTACTAGTATATTATTCACGTATTTTGCATATTGTGGCATTATTAATGCTACTCGCTTTGCCGCAAAACTTCAGATCATTAATCTTTCTTAGCCGCCGACCAAGGCCAAACAAGTCGAGGGCCAAGAACATGGAACGTGCTGGTAGCTCACAGCGAATTCCTTAAATTCCAAGTTGTTGTCACCTGTGAAACAACAAAAAGCCGAATACGAAAAGCGAAAAACAAAGCAAAAAATCAAACAAGTTGAAATATAAATAAAAAACAACGGCAATGATTAGCAATGTGCCTAACTGCTGACCAGATAACGACTCAGTCTGCATTTTTCCTTTATAAAGAGGAAAGGAAACTGGACAGCACTTTGTTTGCCATTTGGCATGATAAATGGCCAACTGACTGCACTCTGCCATCAGTTTCAGCAGTTAGTAGGTCAGTTATTGGATAAATGTATGTATATAGTACTATGTTGTAGCATAGTAGTAGTCTCTGGCATATAAGTTTGTTCAATTTGATTGATGGCCTGTGGACTTTGGCAAATTTGTTTGATTTGTATTACGACTTTAAAGCTGTAACGCGTTTCACTTTAATATGTGAACGTATACAAACAGTGTATATGGGCTAACACACACACACACACACACGCTGTGAGGCAAAACCCACCAAATGGCCCAGACGCCACATACAGGTTTTTGCCAGCGGGTTCTCACGCAGCTCCTTTTATGCTTGGGACCCGGCTGGGGTATACCACATAAGTAAATATGGAAAGATCATAAATTTTCATTCAATTTAATGCCTCAGCAAACAATTTTTATAGTCAACGCAAAAACTGGCAGTTTACTAAGGAAGGGAAAGTAGTTCTTGGATGCGCTGCTCTAGTCCTGATTTCCCAACTTGCAGTAAGTTGTTGAGGTTTTTTTTTAACAGCTTGTTTTGTATCCACTTTTACGAGTAGTATTATGCATAAAACCGTACTTACCTTCTATGTATTTGGTTATCTAAACTATTTTATAGTATATGATGACATATATTATTTTTATATTTGTTGTGTGTTTTCTTCTGCAAAATGTTGCCTTTGAAACCAAAAAAGCTGAAACTCAATCCAATTTAAAGAAGCTTTTTACTTTTTAACTGAACTGTTTAAAGTTGAGTCCAACTTCTGTTAACAATTTTTTATGAATATACTGCGATACTTTAATTAAACTGACTATTGATTTTCTTGACATTCGATAGATACAATTTTCACATTAAGTCGGCAGAAGGAAGATTTAAAGATTTATGTAAAGTTTCATTGCCAGTCAAATTAATGTTAAAGTGTCGGCTGAAAAATATGAAACATTTTTCTAGTTACCGTTTCTGGGTAACTTTTCTCTAGTATGAGATGAAGATGGGTTTCACAGTACTCATTCATTTACTGGTCTTCTTTGGAGTCTTCTTCGTCACATCTCATAAATCACGAAATTAATCCTTCTTGAGTTTATTAGCGAAAATTGACGTAGCTCGTTATCTATGCGCTCAAGCAGGTTCTCCCCCCAAAGTAAGCCATCAGACAGTCCAGTAACAATAGACAAGTGAAGCCATAAATTATGCGTACATTGGCGCTGTCTCAGAACCTCTTTGTCTTTACTTACCAAAACTGTGTTTGGCCAATTCGCCAGCGCCTTACTAAGCTAAGCACTGTCAATTGGCCACAACGGAGGTTGGGTTTTGAAGAGTTTGGCTTTTGATTTTCAACCTGAACTTTGGGGTTCATTGCACAGCTTCTAAACTTGCTACCAAAATGCAAATCAAACTGTCTCACCAACAGAAAAAAATGAGAAAAAAAAGTCTAACTCCTGTCTAGACGCGACATCTACTTCGAACAGCAGGTGGCAATCATTTTATAGTCATGTTGGGAAAATGTATATAGCCAATATGCTCAAAATATAACTGTACACTTAGGATCAATAGACATGTGTAGACACTCAATGAGCAGCTTATAGCCTCTGCAGTTTATAGACCGTTTGAAATAAGTATTTGTGCCTTAAACCAAAAAACAAAAACAACGACAGCGACAGATCATAAACTGAGACAACTTTGCGGTTAATAAACCATCAAATAGCTGTTTAGAGTCTTCTGAATTTGATTTCGTTGTGGGCGAAGAGTCAAGAGTATAGCTTTAATTAGGTGAATCTATATACAGAAATTTAAGTGTTTTTGACTTATCAATTGTGTATATGTGGTTAGTTTTTCTTAAATTTATAAAAGTAACGTTCTGGCATCATGAATGGAATCTGAGAAAAACTTAAGTATTTGTTGAACTGTAGAATCCTTTTAGAACTTGATTTTAAACCAGATTTGATTCGTTAAGGACTAGATTTACTGAGGTTTTTTGTCTTCAATATTTCTAACATAGCTCAAGTATGTATTTTAAGAATCAAAAATACTAAATTCATAATTTGTTTATATATTTAAAATTACTTTTTACTTTCTATATCTAACACTTCTTACACTATCTGCAAGAGTGATCGGGAAGCATGTAATCTTTCAATGAAGTTGTACTTTATTTGGGCGAGGGGGCGTGGCATCCAATAAAGGAAGCAAACTTATATTAACTGACTAAATATGTGGTCGATACTGACCAACTTTGAACTTGTAGCTCTTACCATCTCTGAGATCTGTTTGTTCATATGGACAGACTGACACATGGCCAGACGGACAGATATACAAAACCTTTTTCCTTTTTTTACCCAATATTACTTAATTTAAAATTGACAAAGATGATACAAAAGTCAACGTTTTCTACTCTACAGTGATAAGAACTTTATGTGATATGAATAACTTAAAATATAATCAATCATCCATGGATTGATTAATAAATTTAAAAAAAAAATGAAGACATTTGTGGGGCTGGGAAAAACGCGAAATTCAAAAGAGTTTTCTTACCCAATGTCAGAACAAAGTTGTGTGACACTTATTGACTTATTATTACTTATTGACTAAATAACAACGAGTGCTTATATTATTTCCCAATTTTTTTCAAATGCCTGATTGGGAATGTGTGCGTCTTTTAAGGTGAGTAACATAGCAGCATTGATAAGCATAATGAGGTCTAATAATATAATTTACTTACGACTAAATAAAAATGTCTCTTGTGAAGGCATCACAAACAAAGCCATTGAAGCGTTAATGGCTTCGACATTTTCATTTTCTTTTTTTTTCTCTCTGCGTACAAATAACAAATTGAATTTCAGTGGCGAATTATTTTGAAACTGATTTCAATGTGATCAACGGTCCATGGCAGTCAGTTTAAAGTACAAAGACGACGTATCTCAACGAAAAAAGCGAATGAGAACAAGGACGAGGACGACGACAAGTAATTTGTTCGCATTTGCTTCATGGGCAGCGAACAAGTAACCGAGTCGGAGTCTGAGTCAGAGAGTCAGAGTCAGAGTCGCAGTTTCAACTCTCGACTCAAGTTGAAGTAGCTTTTTTTTTGCTGTTTCTTGTTGTTGTTTTTGGTGTTGCTGTTACGCATCCCAGTCACGTGTTGCCACAACAACCGCCAAAATTGTCAACAGCGAAAAATTGGGCAGGCGTGAGTGTGGACGCGCGTATTTCCACGGCACGGGAATGGGAGATGAAGCTCGAGAGGGAACGGATTGGGGAACGGCGGGGCGTGGTCTTCTACAAATGAGCATAAAAAGCAGTACAAAGAAATTTCCGGTTGTTAAAGCGCTGCCTCCGATGCGACGACTGCCACATTTTGTTGTAGCATATTTTTCTGTGCGCCTTGTTGTCCTTTCATAAAAAAAAGAAAAGCAAAAAGGAATGAAAAAAAAAATCCGAAAATTCTAGAGAATAGCTAATGAAATAAGCACTGTAAGGCGGTAGCTATACACAAACACACACACCCACACACACAAACGAGCACCCACACAACATCAGCAAGTTGAAGTGAGCGTTTCGTGGCCGCAAAAGGAAGTCATAAAAATATATACATACAAATGTAAATAAATAATAAATAATATGCAAATGTAATAAACAAAGCGATGATGAAGGCAAACAACAACAACAACAAAAACAACACAAGCAGCGTAAGAAAACAGTTGAATGAATTTCCATGCACACTTGACCACATTACAGTCCAAACAATAAAGCTTTTAATGCATTGAAAAATGCTTAAATATTTCCCATCATGCCAAACTGACAGTCAAGCAGAAGCTTAACGTATTCTATTTTACCACCTCTCTATTCCACGGTTATATATCACAATTTATGCATATTTTTTTCCCATTTATTTATGTATACCTATATCTGTTTTATTTTTCTCCATATTTCTCGTTGAGTTTCATTTGGGCCGAGCACTTGTGGCTTGGCTGTCAAAATCACAGAAACTCAACGAACCAAAAATTTGAAATATATATTTCTATTCCAATAACTAAATGTGCTATGCAAAGCTGTCGGTGTGTGCGTGTGTGAATGTGTGAGTGAATCCAAGTTATGCAAAATGGGCCAAAAAACTACGAGTATAACGCTTTCTATTCGAATGCTGGCAAAACAGATTTTTTTAAAGGACGTTTTTTTGTTCATTCTTTTAATGGAGAAGCGAGCCAAACGTTTAGCTACACATTTCTTGGCAGGAGCACGGCCAAAACTGTCTGACTTACTGGCTAGTTAGTCCTCTACCAAATTGGCTGCCAGCCAGCTTATGTAGATTTCTGCAAGCCAAACACGTGCCTGAATTCTCAGTTTCCACTTTTCTGCACTGTGTGGATGTGGCTGTAAGTGGGTGGGTGCATGTATTTGAGTGGGGGTGTGGGGGTTTACTGCTTTATTCAAGTAGGTACGACTAAAGTGGTAACGATGAAGCCTAAAACTTTACCAAGCCATATATTTTAGATTTACATAATTGTATGTGTGATTTATGGACTTAGAAGTGTGTTTAATTTCTGCCTTTGTTGGTTTTAAACTAAACCAAAATTTTGGCATCATTAAAAGGATTAAAGCTTAGAGATTTTAGAAAATTAGACACAAACTAAAGGCAGCTTAAAGTTTTGTACCATTTTAAATAAAATAAAAATATAAAATTGAAAATAAATTACAACAAACAAGTTATTTATTTGCTGCATATTTTAAGAGTTTCATATTAAAATAAATATGAAAATTTAAAACGTGCCATAAAATTAAAATATTTTATTATAAACACCAATTACGAGAAATGTAACTTAATGCTCAATGTTTGCTGCACGATTTGTGAAAAACGACAACAAAAAAACCAGCCTGAAAAATTAATATTAAAATTATTTAATTTAAAGTACATATTATTATCTTATTCGTGCTGTATCAGAAATCTAATTAAATGATTTAAGTGCTGCAATTAATAGCTTAAAAATACCACACCGTTGTGCATAAAAAACAAACCGATAATAGGAGCAAAAAAAAAACCAATGTATAAAAAGAAATATTAATCACAGTTCATGCCATTGCAATAATTTCAATTTACGCGCCAATGTGACAGCATCAAAAGCAACAAAAGCAAACAAAAACACAGAAGCAGATGAAAGGCATAAAATATCCACACAAATACACACACACACACATGCACTGAGCAAAAGTGTGATAGAGACAGAGAGAGAGAGGGAGATAGACTGAGAGCAACTGCATTGCATATGCAACATGTTCTGCTGTGCAGCCAACGGTCATGCTTTTCTCTTTTCTCGCCCCCAGTCTCCATCTCTTTCGCTCCCCTGCACTCCTCTGCTCCACCTTGCCTCATTGCTCTTGCAATTTTTCCGCCTCCCTCGACGCCAACTCCTCTGTCAACGCGTTTTCCCTCCTTAACGCTTGTCCCTGCTATTGAGATAAGAAAATTTATTGGCTGCGCATGTTCTTTGTGACAGATTTCGATTTATGTGCCTTTTATATGTTTGGCATGAGCATTTTTTATTTAAATTTCTTTTGTCTTACAGCTGCAACGGCGTTTCTGTCCATTTCTCCCATCACCCTGAACACATCTGAACTGGAAGCCTTTAAATGTTGCCAGTAATGAGAACATCGGGCCAGAAGCCGACTTTAGCCATAATTAATGAGCAGCAATTGAAAAGTTTCCATTGCCAAAAATTAAGTGAAATTTAAAACGAGCAACAAGACTACTAAATATCCTGCGGATATGGTAAAACCTCATAGTAATTTTTACTTTAGAAAATTTAAAAATATTTAAGAGCAAGCAATTTATTGAAAATGTATCCGAAATATAATTTAATTTTATACAACATTAAACCTAATTCCAGGCTTTAAACGTGTAAATAAATAGTTTTACTAAAGTATTGGTTATTTATATGCATTCACTTAAGATACGTATAAATTTACTTTGAGTATTTATTCAAACCGTAAATAAATCTAGATATTCAGACTTTAAGATAACTAAAAGCCTGATATTCTTTAAGCGCAGAGCATAAATACAGCAGTAAGATATAAAAAAAGGAGTAGGAAAATCAGCAAATTGAAAGAACTCTGCATGTGGTTAATGTCCATTTGGCATCTGCCTTTGCCAGAGTCATATGCTCTTCGATTTGCACTTTGTCGGACTGTCTCAGCAGTGGGAAAAAGTAATGGAGAGCTAAAAGAAGAGACACTGGAAATGGAGAGTGTGAGAAAGTAAGAGAGAGAGTGTGAGAGAGAGAGAATACTGCAGGACAGTGGGAGTTGCCATTTGCAAGTGGACGTTCTTGCTGGATCTTTTAAATCCCATTTAATGCAGCAATCAGCTTTGCTTTTTGAGCCTTTTGCTACTTTACACAGTTTACGTTCTGTTCTTGGCTTAATGTAAATCATACGCCCTGTGGCAACAGAGTCAGCTTGTTGCACGCTACATTCTAGGTATTCTAGCAAATCTAACTTCTCTCAAATCAGTTGCTCTTCAATTTTATGTGCCAACTTTTAGCAATTAAAATACATTTGCCAAAGTCTTTTAAACTGCGTCATTAAACTTGGGGTCGTTTTTCCCCTAAGACGAGTATCATGTGATACGAGTTTCGTGCCAAGTTTTGCTACATTCCTTTATGCCTTATTTATATGCTGTTTAATTGCTGTAAAAATGAAATAATTTTAATGATATGCAAGCGAGTTGATTTAAAAATAGAACACAGGCAAAATTATGCAAATTAGAAGTTCTGGTATGGGACACCAAGGAGTACTGAAAAATTGCTACCTACACACAGGATTGCAGGTTATTAATTAGCATTACAATTAAAACGAATTGTTAAACATCTGACATTACAAAATGGTAATTTTCGTTTTCGTTTTCATATTCATTTACATTTTCATTTTCATGTTCTTTTTGATTCGTTTCGTTTTGTTTTGAGCGCTTCTGTAGTAGTTTCATTGGCTATTAGCATCGGCAGTTCCTGCTGTTTATTTATGCCGTTTGACTTTCACTTTGCCAACGAAATTTTCACTTACACTTTGCACTTTTCTTAGGCCACACGTCACTTGTCGAAGTTGTGAAAAGTTTGTTTGTTTGTCATAAATGAAAAGCTGCCACTGCTCAACTTAAAACAGAAACAAAAACAAAAAACCAACAAACTGCAAACTGACGAGCGCAAAAGTAATGAAAAGCCAGCAAAGCGGGCAGAGCCCTAAATGAAAATAAAAAACCAAAAGCAAAAAAAAAAAAAAAAACAGGCGCACAACTTTTCTTGAAAAGTGAAAAGCAACCAAATTACAAACGCAAGTCAAGTCTTTCACGAGCTCACCGAATTGACAGGAGTGAAAGCGATACACGGAGAGAGTAAGAGAGCTAGAATGAATATCGGAGCGACAGAGAGGGAAAGAGTGTACGTTAAAAGGGATCAAAGTTGCTTTTGGTTGCCATTGCTTGTAATTTAATTAAAGACCTTTGCCTTTGGTTCTCTCTCGCTCCAGCTCTCAGACTCTCTCTCTGTCTCTCCCTCTCTCTCTGGCTCTTTGGCACACACACTCACTTCCCGCTAGCCAGCTGGCCAGTGTAGTGACCAGTGACTGACTAGCCCACTTACCAGCCAGCCAACTGTCAGTCAGTCAGGTTAGCCTGATTTTTCCTTTCTTTGTTTTGTCTTACAGTTTCAATTTCAATTTTCAGTCATCAAGTTGACTCTTCAGTTTTGTTGTCTTTCACTTATTTGTTTGTCTGCCTTTTTTGTTTATACCACATTAAACGGAGGTTTGCTTTCTTTTTCCTTTGGGGACATTTTAATTTATATTGAATTAGTCATAATGTCAATTCTCTGACATTTCGACATAAGAGTTTTGTTGAGTGTCACTTGAGTAGACAGTCCAAATCGGGACTCTCTGCTGTATCAAGTTCTCGACAACTTTTTAAGTTATTTCTATAAGTAACTCGTTAATATCCTTCTCGTATTACTTAAACAAGTTGCCCCAAGGTTGCTAATGAATTATAGCAGGCTACAAATTACTTTTACCTATTTTGGACGACCTTGACGTTTTATGAGTGCTTTCTAATTAAACAAATGGACCAATATTGTTCAGCCTTTTACTCACTTCACATGTCTAGGCTTTCAAGGCATGCCCCATTGAGAGGTTGGGATGTTGTGATAAAAATAGGGTTCAGACAGCACACACTGACAGCTTTTGGCATTAGTCCACACTCGAAACAATTGGCCAAGTTCTCATTGCGCTTGGCACTCGACTTGGCTATTACTGTTGCTGTTTGTAGAAGCACAAATGCATTTTTTGTTTATTTCCCTTTTTGTTTTTAGACTTTTTATCTAGTTCTTACACTTTCCTCCCATTCTACGACTTGTTGTCTTTACGTGCGCTTTACATTTTCATTTGGGCATTGCTCGTTTCTCTTTTTGTCGCTGCAGCCCTCGTCCGGCATTCGTTTCAATTAAGCAAATCCCCTTAAGTGCCAAGGCGTGTACGTGTATGGGGTCAGAGACAGAGAGGGGTTTGGGGGATGGATGGGGTGTAGACTACCGTCCACTTTGTCAACATAGACTGAATGCGGCTAGAACAATAGCTAGCTATGACTGGGCTGTTGAAGCTGAATTGGGGCTACGTTTAACAATTAAAGGGATGCACTTGAAATGCCATCACGTATACGCCGCGTAAACAACACAAGAGGCGGCGTGAGCTGCAAATCAAAACGGTAGCTCATGGCAGCTTGGGAATATATAGTGGACCCTCTACCATAACGGCTGATATCTACTGCCGAGTGTTTGATGTGACCCGCATTGCATCGACTTCGTGCTTTCGATCTCGTTCCCTCTGTCTATTTGCATAGATGCGGGCATTGGCTGCGCTTGAAAGTATGCAACAGCAGCTGCAATGCGGTTTAAAGCTGCCCACTCTCAAACACACACACACAGCCATATTCAAAGTAGAACTAAGCGTCGCGGATTTGATGATGTGACGTTGAGTAAAGATGATGGATTCATCAGCGTATGCAAAATGCTGTCATACGCTTTGTCGTCAGTCGTCCTGTTCTCAACGCTGCCAACGCTGCTTCCACTTCCTGTTCCTGTTGCCGTTGCCGTTCCCGTTCCCCCTGGCTGTGCCGTCAGTCTGCCTGCTCATCAACATCAACATCATAGTCGAGCATGATGCCAACTCCGACGCGATGATAAACGAACGTGATTTTGTTGTTGGCTTTCTCTCCTTTGCTGGCCAAATCCACAACCATTGCTCGTCCTTTGTCACTACACTGCTCCCACTGCTACTGGCTCGTCATCGCACTCTCTTTCGCCCCCACTGTCCTTATGTCTCAACGCTTCGTTCATCGTTCGTATTGCATAAGTTTTAGTGTGCGGCGCATAATGAAAATTTCATGTAAATGAGCATAAAATATCTTTTTCATTTCACTCAGAGTCAGTCAGCCAGGCAGCGACCGAGACAAATGTCAGCTTATGAATTAAAATGCCTTATGATGCTGATTTTTTATCAGCAATCTGCTTCTGCTGCTGCTTTCATATTCCCCCTGTACGTGGTTGTCTAATAATTGTGCATGATGTGCGATTTGTTATTGTATCTGGAACTTTTTACGCTTTCTTTCTGTATTTCAAATACATATATCATCTCAAATGTTATGTTATTAATTACTCTTAGTTGTATTCTTCCGAGTGCTACTTGGCGTATGATTCCGGGAACACTTGGTGGCTGGGTGGTGTGGGGAACAGCTTAGTTTTGCCACTTTGTGTTGATTTCTGGAGGCGGTGTCATCTTCACCGGTCTCTTGTCGAATCACTTGAGCAGCCTTGTAAATGCAAACCACTTGATAATGAGCATGTCGCTATAACAGCAAGGACGGACGTCACGCCCCCCGTTTGTGTTGACCTCTGGGCGGTCATTTAATCACTAATTACATGCAACGTTGCCATGGCGAACAATCAGCCAGCAAGCAGTTTACCTGGGGTCATAATTAGTGTAAGCAAATGTAGAAAGAAGATATTTAAGACCTGACGATAGACAAGAGTAACAAGTACGAAAGAAAATAGAAAAGGTGCAAAGAAAAGAATAAAAATTTAAAAGGAAAAAAACCCAAAGAGTCAAACTGTGCACAAAGTTGTGGCTAGGACAAGTAGATGTCTTGGTGTTTGTTTTAGCTGCTCAGCATCTTCACAGCGCATTTGCTGGCCAAAAGGTGTGAAAATACAAACAGTTAGCAGTTTTGGCTTTAGCTGCATCTTTGCTGTTTATCGCTTTGTACCTTTGCCTTTTTTTTTGTTCTTGTTGTCTCCATCTTCGTCTCCATCTCCCATGCGAAAATGTAATTAAAATTAATTGGAGGCTTTTCTTGCGGTCAAGCTGTGCACCATGCTGTGTGTGCTGAGCTTAATTAACGCGTCTCGCATCAAATTTACTAATGAATTTTGTGCTTTAAAATTCATAGAGCTAAACTTAAAGACAGTTCACTGTCGACTTGTTTACTTGCCGACTTTCTGTAAGCGAAAGTATCCCAAAAGCGCACTGAACAAAGCAGTCAATAAATTGTTTACATAGCAAATTGATCCCTAGCGTGCATTAGATGAGAAAAAATGAGTTGACTTTGAGTGAAAATAACAACAACCACATGAAAAAGTGATGGTGCCACAACACAAGCATAAAAATAAACAACAACTGTGCAGGCAAGGCATCTAGAGGTGGCACAGCTCTGGACATTTGGGGCACACATAAATTCTGGGATCTGACTAAGGAAGCGGCAAGCTTTGTGTTAAATCTACATCAGCTAGGGGTATAAATAGCTGAAAAGGTCTGGAAAAGCAAACACTAAACAGTTTCTATGAATTGCTGCTGATGCTCTGCCAATATAATAATAATTGGAGCGCATATTGCAACAGTGCGGATGCGTAATTTAAATCGATTGCTAACTTCCGTGAACTTTGCTGTTGCTGCATGAAATGCACTGTTAGCCACAACTCTTATAGTTTTGCGCAATGTTTAATTAATTATCAATTAATGTGTTACAAACCGCAAAGGCATTAATTTCATACGCCGCGTTGCACAGTCGCAGACAAGACAGCAGCAACAGCAACAGCAGCAGCAGCATCGGCAGTTGCTGTGGCAGCAGCAAACCGCAGCAATTGGATGCATGCAAATCCATAGGGACTTTGATTATTATCGATTTCTTATTAAAGCTTTACATCCACCATGTATGTGCCTCATTTTCAGCAGTGTATGCTGTGAGTGTATGCTGCATTTGTATGTATATGCGTGTATGCCATCCGTAAATAGACAATTTAGTGGCCATACGCATTATGTGGGTCATGCTGTGAAAATGTTGGAGCTGAGCGCAACATGGCAACTCTGGCGCATGGCGAAGCCAATAAGCTGTGAAAGGCTTCATTTTCATCAGTAACTGCAGTGCTATACCGAAATGAAAATCATGCGTTTAGAAAATGAACATAAATGACAGCAACAAATTACAAAAGTTAAATATATGTAGTTATCTTCTGTAAGTTTTAAATTTTTAATTAAGATGCTTATATCTATCTTTGGATTTTTGGATAAGAAACATTTATTTAATAATAATAATAATAATAATAATAATAATAATAATAATAATAATAATAATAATAATAATAATAATAATAATAAAAAAATAATAATAATAATAATAATAATAATAATAATAATAATAATAATAATAATAATAATAATAATAATAATAATAATAATAATAATAATAATAATAATAATAATAATAATAATAATAATAATAATAATAATAATAATAATAATAATAATAATAATAATAATAATAATAATAATAATATAAATTTTGCACAGAGTGGTTTCACAATGTATGTTAATCTTTTTTGGGAAGATAATATTATCACCATAGTATTTTTTTATTTTCTCAGTGTAAGTTCCTAGTACAGTATGAGTGTACTTATACCAATCAGTAGGAATGTCACTTTATCCAATATTTCACTTAGCCATTTTATATGTGAAATTGGCAATCGCAGCACTGGCCAAACGAAGTTTGTGACATTTGTCCTTGAAGTGCCCATTGGCAACGCAATTGCAATCGCCAAATATCCATTTGTTGTTTGAGCGCTGTCATCAGTTTGCCAACTTCTAGCAGAGTCCCGAAGGCCGTGAATTGGCGTCATCGCAATCGCAATCCAGCATCCCGTAAGCCACATTGCTCCTAGTTATGACTGTGTAGTTCTGGTTTGGAATCTGGCTATGACTCTGTTTGTACTCCTGGCATTTGCACTTGTCATTTGCAGGCGTGCACTTAGGATCTTCAGCTCAGCTGGCCAAAGTAATGACAGAGTGCAAAGTATTTTATATTTGGCCGAAATGGCCTTGAAATGTCAGAGCATAGTTTTACCTGACACCGACAGAGTCAGCTTATGCTATTCCATGTTCCAGCTGCTGCACCGATTGGGGCGCATTTTTGTCATTGCATATTTAGTGAACTGACATTTTTCTTTGCCGTTGCATGCTCAAGATGCTCTCTGGATTGTTGCAGCTGTGGAGGCTGCTGCATATTTGTAAAGAGCATCCTTTAGCAATGCCGTACATATTTATGCTTATGTTTTTGTTTTGCAGACTAAAAGTTAAAATATATATCATATTTTACGTTTGCTTGGGGAGCCACTCACAATTCACAATGCAGGCTGTGTTGCCCCTCTTCTCGGATTTCTATGTCGTTCTCTATAGCTGAGTATTGTCTCTGTTGTGTCTGTGGCGTATACGTAATATGTACTTTCTGTAGAGTGCAATAAAATGTTTTGCACGCAAACTTTTCTGCTGCATCGGCAGTGGCATCGGCATCGGCAGCATCAAAAGTTCTTCAAATACTTTTGCCCATTGTTATTGTCGAGTTTTTAGTTAGATTTGCACTTTTGTTTCGCCTTAGTTGTGTGCCACGATACCCGTAATTTACGCATTGTCCAAAACTGTCGCCCGGTGCGCATTAGACACTTTGGCATCCTTTGGCTGGCGATAAATGATGGCAAAATGCTGGATCAACTTTCGAAGGGATTTGGTAAAAAGTATGGAGAAAAGAAACTAAGTAATCGAAATAGATCAAGTTAAACTTTTGGATTTATGGAAGAATGACATGATTTATTGCTATAAGAAGCGAAAATATTTAAAAATATTAAAATAATACTTCAATAATATTTAATAGCTAAGTTTTAGTCACATGAGTCAACAAATTCTTTTAAGCATATTTGCCTTAGATTCGACAAAATGTTTGCCATGTTTAGTTAGTTCTTGTAGAGGGAAGAAGCCGCAGTTCGCACGGAAGACAAATGTTTCCTGTCTGTCAAACTCTGACTGCCATAAAACTCAAACGTGGTTGCCTTTGTAAACTAATAAGACACACAGCGGATATGAGCAGCAAACATAACACAAGCACAACTCAAACAGAATAGAACAGAACAGAACAGGAACTCCAATGTTGTCTAATAGATCATTAGTTAGCAGTTGCTGTGAGCTTTTTGGGTTCTGGTCATGTTATTTGAATATTTATTGCATGCATAACTGTAATTTATGGCCAGACATTTGTCACCGAAGCTAAAGCAAAGCTCGGCAATTTTATAAAGCCAAGCGAGGAGGCTGTTCAGTTTTCTGTCTGCGAGTAATCTCAGTTTTCAATTCTTCCGACGTATACGTAATATTAATTATGGACTAAGTGACATTCTTGCCTCGAAGGGAACTTCAAACACATCGTTGTAATTGGAATACGAAGTGATGAACATGGAAACAAACGAGTATGTACCATATAAAAATGATGCTAAACTTTATGGCTGATGATTATGTTGATGACATTGTTGTCAGCGTTGTCTGGGCTCTTCTCATCATTGTCACAGCATGCAGAAAAATGCAAAAATAATTCATGGCTGATAGGGAAGTACCGGCAACTGGAAACTGGCAACTGGCAACTGCAAACTGGCAACCGGTAGCAGGAGGCCAAACAGAGGCAAAGGAGGCGGCAAGTCAAAGTGCAATGCAGCATAAAAAATGCAACAAAAGGAGCAACGCGTCGTCGAGTACATTGACAGTTGACAGCAAAGAGAACGAGAGGAATAAAAAGGGCTAAAAGGGCTCACATAGGGTATGAGAGAGAAAGAGAGAGATAGAGAGAGTGAGGCACAGCCATGTCGCAAGTTATATATGCATACGTGCTATGTGTTTCTTTGGGGTGTTGCTAAGGGTAACTAAGGTTGCTAGGGGTTGTGCCTGACGCAGCCTTGCAAAATTGCTTGTTTACTTCAAAGCGTGCAATTCTTGTAGCATCAGCTGTGTCATGGCGCAAAACAATGCTGTCACTTGGGCGATGCTGACATCAGATGCAGAAGCAGCAACAGCAGCAGCAACAGCAACAACAACAAAAACAACAACAACAACCCATATGACTGAGTGCATTTGAGGGGTTGAACATCAGCCGCTGCTTGAGATTTGCCAGCGACTGGCGGATATTGCAGCGGAAATTGATTGAAAGTTCCTGCATCTAAAATATAATGATAATGCGATGGTTTGACTTTCAGACTGATAGAACACATGTGAGGATGGCCAGTCGGCTTAGGCATTTACCTATAATACAAACAAGAAGCTGTCAAGTAATTGTGCATATTTTGTCAAATTCTTCAAGCCAAGCATTTTTAAACTCTTTTTGATATTTAATCGAATTGAAATTGAAATGATTAAATATAATTTTTTTTGTTGGTGTTTAGCAGTTGTCGCAAATTAAATTCAACCGTTCACCACAAATATCGTCATGTGGGCAACAAACTATGCTAACAGCTGAAAGCAACATCGAAATGATCAAAGTACACACAATTTAATTGACCGTACATTTCAAATTTTTAATTTAAAGTCAGTCGCTTGTGACATGGCCAAAATACATCAAAGGAGGCACATAAATTAGCCCAGCAGCAATGTTCGTATACGAGTACGAGTTCGAGTACGAGTAATGTCTATAAAGTGACATATGAGCAAGTGCAACTGTGGCCATGTTCAGTACAACTTCAACTTCAACTTCCCGTCCTTGGCAAAAGCTCGTTATATGTATTTGCTGCAATGATTTCTCTGGCAGATTCATTTCCCTCCCTTCATTCCTTCTCTGCCTCTGTCTCTCTCTCTTGTCGCACAGTGTGTCAGTTTAATATACTTTTTTAATTTCGCTGCAGGAAACAAAGTAACGCATCAGCAAGAAAATTCGAACAGAGCAAGATAGCGAAGCGGGTAGAAGAGTTTGAGGAGAAGTGAACGAAGAGAAAGAACGACACTTTTAGCATGAAAGTTGTCAAACATGACCATTTGGCATTGTCGTTGGCATTGCTGGTTTTCAAGCCACAAATCTATGTGATGTCTGTGCCTCTGTCTCTGCCTTTTCATTTCTTTAGATCTACGCCTGAGTGCACATGCAAACGTTAGTCCCTTACCACCACCCCCCCTCCCGTACCCACCACCCACTAGCCTCTTTGAAAGCAAGAAAAAATTGTCCAAATGGTGGAAGGAAAATGTAAGAAATGTTGTAACTTGTCTCTCTCTACACACACATATAACTCATACGCCATGTTTGTATAGACTGAGGGGCAGACATAGACACACAGAGACGATGTCCTTGTCATCGCTATCGCTCGCTGTCCTCGCTGGGTCCATTTGAGTGCACAATTTGAAAAGGCTACTTGGCTCTGGTTGCCCTTGAGGCAAAATGCAGCAACCACGACCAAGACGACGATTCTGGCCACATGACCCCACGGCCATGTTGCATTGTCAATTTGTGTGTGTGCATTAAAATTGTTGCAAAATGGCGGCCCGTAAATGGCCAAATTGTTGCAACAGAATGTACCAGCATCCTTGTGGACCTGAACCTTCACATCATGTTACTCATTCCCAATAAAATCCATTTCGTTTCAATTTCCCAGAATCAAAGCAAAAATAAAATTGTTGGATTTCTTTGAAATTTTTGGAATTTATTTTTGAATTTATTTAGGGTTTTCAGTTTGTTTTACCGTTTTCCTTGTATGTTTGGTTTGGTTTGGTTGGAGGGGGGACTTTGGGGGACTTTTCTCATTGTTGTCTCTTTTTGTTTTTCGAGTGCTTAAAATAACATACATTCATATTTTATTTGTTTGTATTCTTCATGTTTATCATAAATATTTATTAATTTATGCACTTTTCATTTACATTTAATTTAAATTAATTTATTATCAATTAGCTAAACTTACTTCATTTGCGTGGAACGCTTACATATACATTCATATATATATATATATTTTTTTTTTTTTATTTAAGAGACATCACTTTTAAGATACATTCAGATATACATATCGTACACATACATATATCAAATGTATGCGTATTTTTTATGTGTACTCATAAATTGCATGCACTTTCGCCTTGTCAATTAACAGTTTATTTTTAGCATTTTCTTATTCGTTTTTTTTACAATTTATACTAAAGAGTTTAAAGTTTATTTATTTTTAACATAAATATATAAAGTTGCAACAATAATTTACAAAGTGCAGTTACATTTATTTATTTATAGTATATATTTGAAATATATATTTTGTATACATCTATGAAAAAATACAAGGTTAAAATGCAATTTACACACTTTTTTCGTCAGTTGATAAAGAAATGTTGATAACTTTTTAGTCTTTTGGATTTTAAACTTTGAATACGCAACTAGTTTACATTAATTTATGACACATCGGTTAAAACTCATTGACTTACTTTAACATTCTGCTATTTACATAATATGAGCTACTTTTCATTTATGATAAGCTAATTGCAGCTAATTTATTTATGTGTATGAGTGTAGTTATTAATTGTGTAATTCAAATTTTCGTATATTTTATTTAATTATAAATACATAATTGCCAAGAAGTTTCATCTCTTTTTTTTTTTGTTTGTTATCGTGTTGAGTTTTCAATCAATGTGAGCTTCTAGTTATTTAAATTTAATGCAAATTGAGCTTAATTGCTATGAATTTTACTTGTAATATTTTTGTTTTTCATCATATAATTTACAAACATTTACATAGTGAAAGCATAAATAATTCCTAACTTGTGTTCGGTTTAATCTGTCGACTTGTTTGTGTGTGTACTTACTGTAAGGAAGGAACCTTTTAGATGCACTTTAATTGGAATTCTTTGTTGCTCTGAGAGAGTATCGAATGTCAAAGTAAATTACCATTACCTTTAAAATTTCATAATTAATTAATTTGGTTTTCCCACTGCTGTATAATGATGTTGTGTTTTGCCAGATATAAATAGAGCAAGTATTTTGTTATATCTGATATCAGATATTATACAAAAGTTGATTTGCTGATTGATTTTTTATAAAACGTAATAAGGTAAAGAATTTGTGCAGCGACAATTCTGTTTTCACTCTCATTCTGCTCTTACGTGCTATTTGCATTAATCAATTTATCAATTTTCATTTGCAAGTTTTTTGTGGTTTGTTGTTGATTTTATTAAATTTATGGCGCTGTTTGTTTTGCTCTCTGATCAGATATTGACATTCATAATTAAATTGTACTAATTGCTAACTTTTACTCGTATGTACTAGCAAATGGAAAGTCGACAAAGGGCGATTAGAATAAAATAGAAATTGTCTTGTATTACTACATTAGTATTAGTTGCTTGTTTTGTTTCGTAATATTATTGGTTTTTGGCAATGCTTAGCCTAGACACAAACCTCAAGGAGTTGCAAACTTACATGTCTAGGACTTAGACACAGCTTTCCTGCTGCGAATACATGAGCGGCGTACGGACTGTGACAATCTCACGTGAATAGGACTTTCCCACCCCCGACAGACCCGACAGGGAGCTACTAGGACTGGCAATGGCCGCCGTTGAGGCTAACCCGCTGCTGTTGCTCGACACAAGCATTTGGCCGTGTGCCAGCTGCTGCTGCTGCTGTGCCTGTTGATGCTGCTGGTAGGATGGTGGCATGGGCATATTGCCAGATGGATGATGCTGCAACTGTTGATGCATCATTTGCATCATGGACGCCGAATTGGGCGGCATCTGCGATTGACCATGCTGTTGTTGTGTCTGCTGCTGCTGCTGCTGTTGCTGCTGATGATTGTGCGGCAGTGTGTGATAACCGCCCGGATGCGAGGGTAACGTATACATTTGCACCGTGCCCGGCGACACAGTCGAGGGCGTGCCCTGCGAACCAGGCGATGAAATACACGGTCCAAAGGCCGCTCCACCTGCAGTTTCCACCTGCATGGCGGCAGCAGCGGCCTCGGCTCTCGTCTTATATGCATCGATTTGCGCGTATATCGTGGGCTCCTCAAAATAATCGTATGTGGGCGGCGGTGCATGCTGATGTGGATGCTGCAGTCCGCCCGCATTTGGTTTGTGCCGTTGCAGCGTTGCCGTTGCCGGTATGTTGGGCAATAATTTGCGCATACTCGAGCCGTGTGGCAATGTGCCACCCATAACAGGCGGCTGTTGTTGCTGCTGCTGCTGCTGTTGCTGCTGGCCCGCTTGACTCTTTTTGGAAGTGCTGCATGTGGCGCTATTTAACGATAGTTCAGCATAGTGCAGCTCATCATCCTGTTGTGCGAGAATCATGGAGAAGAAGTAAAATAAAATTTGATTTTTTAGTAACAATTGGAAATATTTGTAGTCATTAAGTTGAATCTCATTTGATTTTCATTCAAAGTTCCCCGTGGAGTAGTTTGATTCGAAGTAAAAGTTTTGTGAAACTTTTCGTTGACAATTTGGCCTGCAAACGGTAACTTACCTTGCTGCTCTGGTAAGCGCCGCTGTCCGCTGAGCAGCCGGCAGCGACGCCGATGCTGACGCCGACGCCAGCTGTGGATCCAGGTTTGCAACTGATTTCCGCCTCGCTGGTTGTTGAAAGATGTCCCGATGGCGTTTGTGTTGCTGATTTTTGTTTATATTCTCCATCAACTAAATTGAGGCAAGAGCAAGACAGTTGAGAAAGAGAACCAGAGAGAGAGAAAGAAAGAGAGAGAGATAGAAAGTTGGCTTAGTCAAAAGTTGAAGCTTGTTGTAGTTGTTTTCGTTGTTGTTAAGTAGCATGGCAAAAGTTTTTCGGCTAGCCACTGCCTCCAACCCGAAACAGTTCTCCAATTCGTCCGGTCTTAAATCTGTTGGTGATTTTCGGGGCGGTGGGCAACGTTCAATTTTCTTTTCGCCTTTCGTTGCTTTTGCCATAAAATTGCTTTACGTAAAGAAAATTGATTAAATTGTTGAGTTGTAAGTTGCCGTTGCTGCTTGAGCTGCCTTTGCTGCTGTTGCTGATTTCTTGATTGCCATTAATCAAGCAAAACGTGCAGTGGCTAAAATCTCATCCGATTTAAAGTTGAAACGCATACATACCTCTTTAACCTGCAGCTCAGTGGGCGGCACCATGCCCAGCCACTCGACTGCAGACATGTGAGCAAACAAGCATACCGTAAGGCAACAGCAGTAACAGCAGCAACAGCCTGCCTGCCAGCAATTAGCTGTCATTTAAATATTTTAGCACTGGCACAAAAATGCAGCACACCCTCCCTACGAACACACACACTTCAGCTATGTGTTTGTGTTTGCTGTTTGCTTGACAACATGCCTGTTTGTCCCATAGTCTCATAAATTACACACACACACTGAGTCGAAACATTCATCTTCAGGTTAGCCTTAGTTAGTATCCTACTGCAGTTGCACTTACCCTCATTGTATGGCACCACATCAGGATTCTTCTCGTCATACATCTCCTCGGAGTGACTCAATGGCAATGAGATTTTATCCTTAATTTGCAAATTGCCGGGACGTGAGAACTTGGCATTCGAATGTGCAAATTTCTGTTGCTGTTGATGCTTATGCGAACGCAGCTTCAAAGCTGCTATCGTTCCAATTCCAATGCAGACAAGAGCAACCAGAATGCCCACAAAGATGCCAATGGATAGAATGGGTGTCAGCTCAAAGCTGTTGGACCCTTGGGCGCTGCCCTTGTACGAGGTTAATGCAACTGAAAGGCACAAAATAATAAACAACATCAGACGGCCATCATATGAAAAGAAATTCATTTCAACTTATTTTAATGCTCAATTAGGCATAAACGTTGCTAAGCAGTGTCCCAAGCATTTGGCCATTAATAAACGGCTGAATGCTAATTTAAGACACTCTTTCTTTTGGGTTTTATATAACGATTAATGAACTGACTTTGTCTGCGGGATATTCACGTGTCACTTATACCCATCGGAAAGGGTGTTCAGCTGTCGCTGCTTCACCAGAAAAAAACAACATTTTCATCTTGTATTGCTCATCATATTTTCTCATTTTCTTTGCACTTTTGTTATGACTTTTTGAAAAATTAAAACAACGGCTCAAGTTGTTTACCCAAAAATGTGTGTCTGTCTACCAGACACAACCCTCGACCCTCTCGGTGTGAGGGACAGGCGAAAAAACTCTTCTAAACTTTGGTTTACGGCATTTTGCTACAGCTAATTAGTATTACAATTTGCTTTTGCGCCGCATTTTCCTTTTGACTGCGGAAAACCTCCTGAAGACAATTCATTAATGTTAATCATTTTATATAATTTTTTGCGCTACTTTGGCGCTTGCATAATTTTTCATATTTTTCATTTTTTTCCCACCATTTCTTCGTCGTTTCGAAGCAAACTGCACGGCAAAGTTTTCCAAAGAATTTACAATTCATTGGGCAGTTTAGCGTAATTAAATTGCTAGAAAGTATGATAATAAAAACGTGAAAAATCTTTTGTTCGGCACTAATATTTAGAGTGATACCGTGTGGTATAGTATACTAAATGTCATGCTAAATTATGCAATATCCCCTCATACACTTTATGACGTTTTAAGAGTATTTGAGAGTACCGAAAATATTAACATAAAAAATTCATAAATGACACACACAGTCAGAGAGATAAAAAGGCATTAAAAATTTATAAGTCTATGGAAATTGCCAAGAGTTATATTTTTTCTTTCAAAGCCAGTCAATCACTTAGAGCTATGTTAAGTTCTCAATGGATTCTATGTCGTTTTCTAACCGGAAATGTTTGATTTGCATTCTATTTACAATTTTCGCAAATTAAAAGTGTTCCGATTTGAGTTTACTGAGAGCACTATAAATCATACAGCTCTTTTTTTTTATATGTGTTTTACACTTACCAGTTTGCTTCTCGGCGGCCTTAAGTGTATAACCATCGACGGCCACCGATTCACTTCGTCCTCGACCATTTGCCGCATAAATGTAGATTCTAAAAAGTCGTCCTGCATCCAATCCCGTTACACTAAACATGGCAAATTTGGCGCTGATATTTGCCTGAAGAATGCCACTGCTTTGATCATAGATTTCCATTAGGAACCATTGACGCATGCCTCCATCGAAGCCTGCAAAAAGAAAAAGATGATTAATGCTTGGTTTGTGCTTAATTTTCATCTATTAACTGAGATTTATATTAACTCATAGCTAAGAATGATACTAAAGAGTTGTGTTTTATTATACTCTCTGAGGAGTTTATGTGATTTGTGAAAAGTATGCAACAGGCAGGAAGAGCCGTGGCAGACCACATAAATATTCGCCACAATAAGTGAAAATCCAAACATACCTCGAAATTAATACATATTTTTGGCGAATATTTAGTAATTTAGTAACTATAAGATTTGGGGGTACAAATTTTGGTATGCAGGTTGTTAGATGCAATATAAATACAATGGCATCAACATTTTTAGTTCTAAAGTTTTCATAGCTTTAGCTCACGTTTTCTCAACGTATAGTCTTTTAAACTTAACGTATGTTTGGACACTAACAATATCAAACAACCCTAAAAATTGCATCAAGATCGGATTATAATCAAGAAAGCAAAAACTGTGCACTGAGCTCTGAAGCAGCGCTGCTGTCACACCGGCAGCATAAACGAAATACGTTGTGCGAGAGAGACAGCCATACAAACGCTGTTGCATATTAGGTTTTGCAGCAGCCTCTTCAATTCGAACTTATACATATAATTGGAAATTAAACTCAGAGGGTACTACATGGTCGGCATGTCGTTTAAATTATATTTTAAATTTTTAATTTAATTATTATTTAAATAATATATTAATAATACTAGTTTAACTTTTAATAAATAAAATAAAAAAAACAAGTTCTTATATTTTATTGCCCAATAAAATTCGAATGTTTATAACTTTGATGTAGCTAATAAGTATATTATAATTTCCAGTAGCTAAATTGTTAAAACTGGAATATGCTCCAGTAGCATTTCAGAGCCAAAGAGAACTTAACAAAAGTATTTCAAGTAATCTAAAGCTACATTTTAAACGCCATTTAATAACACCACAAAAGAACTGGCTGCCCGTTTCAGAATAGATTGCTGGCCACTGAGCACCTCTTCTCTCACAACCACACCCACTAACACCCACCCACACACACACAATTGCAAATGTAGCACCCTTTGGCTGCAAAATAAGTCGGCTAAAGTTCTTGTTGGCCCTGCTGCTCAAATGGTACTTCATTCTAGACACAAAAGTCGGCTTAAAACACTTGCGAAAAATGTTAAAATATTTTTGTAATAAGGGCGACGACTGAAAAGGTTGCTTCTCTGACAACGCCCCCTCTCCGCCCCATCACCCATCCCACTCATTGGTCCCTCATACTAAACAACTACTTGAACCAGGGGCCAGGGACCGACTCCTTCTCTCCCAAAGGAGAAATTGTTGTGTAAAATGTTTTATATGTTGCGATGAATTTAGCTCGCATTGTTGTACTTATTTGGCCACTCGGCTCTGCTGCTTCTTCCACTTCTTCTTCTTTCTCTGCTTCATGTTCTTTTTGTTCTTCTTGTGGCAGTGTTAGTGACGATGGTGGACGATACACAAAGGCTTCACGGAAATAGAGTCAAAAGAATGTGCTTCGCCTTTGCTTCAAAGGCCTTTGTGTGGCATCATTGTTTGTGGCCAGGGGTCGAGGATTTTGTCGTTGTTGTTGTCGTTGTAGTTGTTGCCTGGATATGGCCAAAGCATTTTGTGAGCACTTTAAAACGTTTAGCTAATGAAATTTGCCTCAGCATCGAGCCGACAACAACAACACTATGTACCTACCAACTTCCTAGCAATGGGTTAATTTTATTTACTTGAAGCAGTCCAGGGTTACAATGGAAACGACGCAAGTGGAGTAAAAATAATAAAGCAGCGGTGAGGGCGGTGTTAACAGCAACAACAACAATTACTACAACAACAACAGCGAGCGAAATGTTATAAACTGAAATTTTATTATATTAAACCGACGCTTGATGAGTTTGGTTAGTTGCTTCGTTGTTCATGGCTTAGTTTCATCCAAGAAATATATAGATAGAGAGTGGAAAAAAGAAAGGAATGGAGAGCAGTTGAAATAAGTGGCCAATAGGTGGGCGGAACAGGGTAAGGAACCCGGTAGGGGAACTGGGAACTGGCCCTCGAGTAGTCCGCAAGTTGCCAGCAACAGCAGCATTGAATTGAATTCAAGGAAAGTGCTGCCCCACGTTGAGTTTGGTTGCGGCAAGTTGGCCAACTTGCGTGCTGGCTTATTAAAGTCGAAACGTGCAGGGACCAGGACCAGGACCAGAACACAGCCACAGCCAGAGCTAGAGCCAGAGCCACAGCTTAAGTTGAGTTATTATAAAAACAGAGTTTGGGGTCGCAACTTGCCATAGGGTTTCTCTCTTTTTGTTTTCTTTCTTAAGATGCCGCCCGTCATTTGCTTTAATGTAAAGTGCAATATAAAAAGTATCGCGCTTCATTGTTGTTGCTGCTGCTGCTGCTACCATCGTCGCCGCTTCACAGCAAGTTGCGTTAAAGTTTTAATGATGCTGATGACTATGATAATAATGTGCAGCCACTAAATTAGCAGAGATGCGGGGGTGCAAATGTGGGCGAAATGTACATAAAATGTTTAAAGATGGTTTAAAGCATTAGCTACAACAGGGCGTTTACGTAATGTGGAAGCTGCGTGCAGCAGAGTGTACAAATAGTAAAAAACATAGCATTTTAAATAAATGTTGTATTTTATGTAATATATAATAATAAACCCAAGCCATCAAGTATACGCAACGTATTGTAACTAGAGACATTCGGCTTAAGGTAAGCAGACCCCTACTTATACAAAAATGGAATGCTGGCAACTGGAGCTAGTAACAGAGGCAAATAGTAACGGGTAATGCGCCATTAAGTATGCAGTTATTATGCGCTTTTTGCTGCACTTTCATCAGTCGCCTCGTTATGCTGTTGCTGCTGCTGCTGCTGTTGCTATGGAGTTCTGGTATTTGCACTTGTGAATGTTTCGAGGGCTGCATAAATGCATCATAAAGTCGTCTGTTACGAGTGCAGTTGCAATTTGCAAGCAGAAGGACATTTCCTTATAGTTGTCTACAGTTGACTATGACTTGTCTGCTAATATGCAACTGCAACTTGGTGCGGAGGTGAACTTTGAACTCGTCGCTGTCGTTGTTCAGAGAGTGCTGTCAACAATTTGTGCTGCTTATTTTGCTGGCGTTCTTCTTTCTTGTTCTGCATTTTTGTAGCGCATAAAATATGCGAATTGAATTTGTATTTAAAGTTTTGCTCAACATTTGCCCATTTTACTTAAGCTTTTACTTTTATTGACAGCAACTTGCATAACAACCAGCATCATTTTGTATGTACAAATTTGAGTTTAACTTTTTGCTGGGTGGCAGTCCGAATGCCTGTCTATCTGTCTGACTTGCCACTTTTTCTACTTTATCATTCTATTTTTTGGCTTTAGTAAGTTTCGAAAAACTTGTTGGAAAATGCCGCCAAGAGTTTTGGCGTTGAAAATTTAGCAACATTTGCAATGTTTTCTTTTGACTGCACACTATTAGTGTATTTTGGTAATCTCTCTGAAGCATTTTGTATATGTTTTTATATCTATGAAGGCATATGTCTGCTATCCTCACTATCCCTGCGTGTTGCCTTTCTAGTTTTATGCTTTCATTGCATTTTTATTATTCGACTGGATCTCGAAGGAAGTTCGCATAGCCGGCTGCCAAAGTGCACTTAAGTTGCTCATGTATTTTAAATGAGTCTGAAAAGCGCTGCAGGAAACACAACATACTCGAACACATGTACCATGATTTCCACACTCAACTCACACACATACACAGAGAAAAACACACTCACACACACACACACATCTACCTGACAGTCCACACTCTTGAACTCTACCTTAAACTCTTTCCTGGCCATTTAACTAGCCATGCAGCACATTGCATGAGTTGTGGAAAACGTATTTTTATACAGAAATACATACATACATATATAGACATCGAAAAACTTGCCTTTTTGGTAGCCATTGATTGGCTGATCAGCAATTATAAATGCTGGCAAAATTGGCTGGCAATTTTTGTATTGTATACTATAGCTAGGTAGGTAGCTTTTGAGGCATTCGTTACTCACCTTCAAGGCAATAAACCTCTAATGAGTCGGACGTCTGATTGACCACGGTACAATTGGTTGGCGCTTCCGGCTTGCCCGCAGCTATCAAATGGAATACACAGGGCTCCTTCTGTTGGCCCACATTGTTGTCGGCCCAGCACATGATGGTGCCAAAGTCCATTTCCTGCAAAATAAATTACCAACATGAAAAGGTTTTCAATAATTACATAATATGTTTATAGTATATGCTTCAATCGCACTTAATTAGTTCATTTAAATAATTAACGAATTGTATCGACTTAAATTGAAACACACCTGTCACATTGTAAAGTTAACATATATATATATATATAATACTGCAACTGAATATGCACTGCAAGCCATTTAGCAAATTAACTAGAATGTAACAGCGATATGGACTTAATTCATTAAATATACTTATAAATAAAGTACACAACAAAGCCGTTAAAGCTGTGGTCGCTGGCGTATACGTAATGTGATTGTCGGCCCAGCTGATTGATCGCAGCTGTCAATAAGTCTTTCATTAATATAATTTTACGTCAATAAGCATGCACACACACACACACACACAAAGAAACACCACTCCCATACGTATCATGCTTATGAAATCTGGTATATGATAGACTGCAAGAGGAAAATCTATTGAAACAGAAGGTTTTTGTATTTTTTCTGTGCACCCCCAAACTGGCAGTAAAAACAAATGAACCATTTTGTGGTTGCTATTTGGTCTGGTATTTCCCAGATTCTGTTATTGCAAAGGCCAAACGAAAACTATGTTAACATGGCCATAATGTATGCCGTGTGTCCTGCTTGTATAACCTGATAAGTGGCCACGCCTGCGGGTCCATTGTTGATTCCTTATGTGCTTTGTATTTGTGTTCGTATTTGTATTTGTATTTGTGCTGTGTCAAATGTTGTGCTAATGAAATCCTCTCACTACATTACGGTCAACTGCACAACAACAACAGCAGCAGCAACAACACTCAAAACGATTGATTTGTTTGCTCACACACATACACACACACACACATAGGGAAACTAGTGTTGTATAGCGTCTGTTTGCATTTGGCGTTATTGCCTGGAAAAATAAGCGCACTTAATCAGCGTCTAGGCGTCTCGAACTCATTAAAAATTTAAATCACTTTCCCCATTGGGCTCAGTGCGCCTCAAAATGTCAACGTAAATTGCAGCATATTTATCAGTTAGCGCGAACACTTATTTCCCATTTCACCACCCTGTTTAAGAACCCAGTAGAACTTTCCACCCTCCCTCCTTTCCTTTTGCTTAAAATCGGGAGTTCTTGTCATTTTAATTAGGGCAACAGAAAAGAAAAACACGCAAAAGTTTGAAAGAAAAAAACTTTTCTTCTTTTTGTAATTTAAGCGCAGTAAATGACGGAAAAATTTATGTCAAAGCTAAGATGTGGTATGAAAAATTTAAGAAAACTAGAAACAGGTAGTAAAATTTTGGTACGTTACAAAATTCTTTGTTTAACATTTATTGTACAGTGCTGTCTGAGTATAGTGAACTCATTTATGCCCGGCCTGTTATATGTACTGAGGTTGTATCAAAAACTCGTTTTCTTTGCTTAAACAGCGATACATTTTTTCTTTAAATTATTAACAACATTTTTAAGAAAACACACTAATTTGGGTGTTCACTATATAGTTGGGTTACTGTAGCCAGACAGCACTGTATTTGAATTTCACTTTGCTGCAGTGGACTCTATGGTTATTAATGTTTAAGAATTCAGAGCTATTCATTTTCATAAGTTTGGTAAAGTATTTATGCATATTTATGACAAATTTATGAAAAGATATAAACGCACACATATTTTGTGGCACATACCACATATACATTTAATATTATATTTAGCAAAGTGTTGCCACAAAGGCGGCAACTTGGCAGCTGCCAACACTGCGCATCAACACCTATGCAAATGTGTGCGTGTGAGTGTGTGTGTTTGCATGTAAATGTCACCGCAAGCAAGTAAGTAATACACACACAGTAATATCCAGACACATAAATATGCTGCATATCATGTTGTGTAATAAATTCGCAATACAAACAGAAAACTGTAAACTGTAAATTGGCTACTAGGAGCATAGCTTGAACGTTGTAAATTGTCTGAAAAATGCTTAATAAATTTTGCAGTTTCAAAGCTCAGACAAATATCTTCTGCTTACGTATTTGTGTGAGTGAGTGTGTGTGTGTGTGTGTGTAGAATATGCACAAATATTTATTATCATTATTTTCAGTTGTTTATATTATTTTAATGTTGCCGCAACTAAGCGTAAATATTATTGCAGTTGTCGAGCCGCCATGGCAAGCACAAGCAGCAATAACAAATGCTTAAATTGTTAAAGACTCATATTACTCATATAGAATGTTGTCTGTGCTCTTAATATATGCATAATTTTTTGTATATTTTGTGAGTAATCAAGCCTATGCTTAAAGCTTTTGGCTTGCATTTGATATGCATTCTTGTCTAGTGGTGACAGCCACAAAACAAAAATGATATTATTTACGCATTTTAATTGAAATTTTAACATTTTACTGAAATTTTAATGAGTTTTTCGACCAATATTCGTTGTGTCACAAAACATTTGGCAATATGTGTGAACTATTTTGTGTTCACTGGCGGAAAGTGTCTGCGAAAAACTCAAAGCTTAAATGCACATATATGTATCCAAGCGAGCAAATATAGAGGCAGATATTCGCAGATAAAGAGAGAGAGACAGATCCAATTCGAAATGCCAAAGCCTGTAGGAAATATTAATGAGCTGTTGGTTGCCTTTGAGTAAATCACACACTCACATAAGAAAACACCAACAAAATGAAAAGAAAATCAGCCTGAAGACCGACAATGTCAACGTTGATGCTTGAGCTGCGGCGGCGGAAACCGGAAACAGCATATATGACAACAGAACGGAAGGGATTTTTCATATTCAATTGAGCTAAATGATTTATATGTATGAGACTCATGAGTCTGTGTGTGTGCCTGTGTGTGTGAGTGTGTGTGTGTGTGTGTGTGTGCAATCAGTGCCGGGAGACTGTTTGTGAACGGAACTCATTTGAATGCCGTTTGACTAGCGAAATTTTTCTTTTGACAACTGGTATGTGATCACAGAGACACAGACAGAGACAGAGACAGAGCTACATCCATTTTGTTGATGCCACAAAGCAGCAAAAATCCACAGCTAACTCTCTGCTCAAACCACACAAATAATGAACATGCGGGTGTTTGGAGATTGTGTAGGGAAACACTTTAAACTGGGTCATCAAACTAAGCAACCAACCCAAAACAACCAACCCAAAACAACCAACCCAAAACAACCAACTGCAGTTTAATATAACAATTGGTTTGCGTTTTACTGGTTTAACGAAAGTCAGTGGCAGAAATTTTATTTGCTGACAACTGCTATTGTAGCTTTCATTAGGGTATCTATAAATCTAGAATAATAATTTTAAAATAGAAAGTATGGATTTGCTTAAGTGATTGAAAGCAAACACTGTAGCAGATTCGGTAAAGTTGCAAATTTAAAACTGGATTTATTATCTCATTTATCGAATGCTCAACTAAATTCTGGGTATTTGGATTTGAAAGCAAAACCATTGTCTAGCCATGATTGCTGCTAAAATGCAGCATTGTTTTCGGCAGACCATAAAAGTTAACAGACCAGCAGCAGTGGCAGCAGTTCCACTTGCATTTGCAATCCTTTGGCTAAGGATGTGAGCAGCACTTGGGTATTTGGTTTGAAATTTTGGCATAGATAGGACAGTGGTTAAAGGCAGCTAGCTCATTGATGGCCAATATGGCTGGTCAATTGGTTGGGAGTTGGCAGGGTGGAGTTGAAAACGACAAAATGCAATGGCAATTGCAATCGCAATCGCAATCCCAATTGAAATGGGCAATATCGATGACGATAACGTTGGCAATTTGAAACGGAAATGTTCGCCAATTGTCAGACATAGAAAGGGGCCAATTCTGGATTGGCAACTGAGTTCAATTGTTGGGTTGTTATCTACTATTCTAGCATATGAGCTGGCTAATGATGATGGTGTTGATGTTGTTGTTGTTGATGATGACGATGATTGTTATTAAAGTCAATTGCAGTTGCTTTCATTTTATTAACTGGCTATCCCTTTTGTGGTTGTTGCCTTTTGGCATTGGTTTTTAATTAGAAAGCAGAACTAATAGAATTTTTAATTAAAAATTGCTCGTTTAAAATTTCCACAACCAGTTATGATGCCTCCCATTTTTGATTTTACAATTTATTTGATGACATGACACAGACACACGCATACGCAAACGCACAACCACAACACCAACAACAATAAAGAATGCTGTTGCCTATTAATTAATATTTTGCCGTTTAATTGAGAGCTGGCTGGTAAGTTTACCTGCTTCGTCTGCCATTTGGCCAAATGTCAAATGTGTCAATAGTAATTTCACATCAAAAACATGAAATAAATTTGTAATTTCAGTCGATAAAACACCAAAAATCATTCAACGCCCACTAACCAAACACTGACAATTACTTAAAAGCGCTCTCATGAACATGTGTTCATTGTATTGTATTGAGTTTTCTCATGTTTAGCATTTAACCTCGTGTAGTTTGTCATTTTCTATTATCCGAAGGGTAGTATGTGTATCGGGGGTCACTGGTAAACGGGTGACAGATGCCAGTACCAATTTAGGTTATGTAAATATCAATATCTGACATTTGGCTATCTATACGTATGTATAATATATTGTTTGTATGCTCTCACCTTGACGGGGGTATAGGTCAGCGTAGAGCCCTGCGCGGAGTGTGGACGGAAGCCGCTCTGTGGCATATCAAAAGTCTCGGCGGTGTTGTTGAAGGACCACTTAAAGTTCTCGGGCGGTGGAAAGGCATCCACTTCACAAACGATTTCAGCCGCCTCGCTGCGTGCCACACCATAGATTTTCTTTTGGTCGGGCCGGCAAATTGGTTTATCTGCAAGTAGAATGGTAGAAAGAGAACGAGAACGAGTTAGGCTAACGGAGATGGCAGTAGAAGTAACAAACTTTTATATTTCGAGTGCATTTTGCTGTTCAACTGCCGCGGCTTGGCAAATCAATAATCGCATTGCTTGGCCAAAACTTAATGCAATAAAGCCCTAGCTTCGATCCCGGCAGAGTTCTCGAGTGCACATTCTTTGGCTTTGAACAGCTGCACACACTGGCAAACAGGTTTTTGTGATTTTTGTTTTTGCATGCCACGCCCAGCAGCCCATCAGCCCATCAGACCGCTCTCAAATCCTGAGTAGAAAAGTTTCACCCAGCAAAAAAGCAAACCCAGATAGAAAGTCCTTTGCATCCTTGCGCAGCCACATGCAAGTTTCTCATGTTGCCCATTCAAGCAACCAACTAAACAGACTGCGAAACACCAACAGAAACAACAACAGCAACATAGCAAACTTAGGCAAGAGAACAAAGAAAAACACTGACGAAACGTTAAGTGAAGGAAAATCTTGGCCAAAACCGAAACTTTGCTGCTAGCAAAAACAATTTTTTTCTTCTTTTTTATTTGGGTTTTTTTAAATCCATTGCACAGTCAAATTTAGCACTGCATTGGAAGTCGTTCACAATTTATTGTGCTTGCATTTGACAACTTGACTAAAGCCGAAAGCAAGCTGTAAACAAATTTCCAATGACCAGTTTTTAGTAGACCCATTGGTCTGGCATTGAGTTTTAGCAGCGGGTATTGAAACCACATTGCAAGTAACTAAGAAACACATTGCAACACCATCGAAAGAGTTGCTCTAAATTGGGTTGAGCAGGCAGAGGGCTGAAGGCAGAAGGCAGCTGAGCTTAAAACAAAAGCAGTAGCCAAAAAACTGGCGATGCTGTGAAAAGCTGGTAGCCAAAATACACAGCAAAAGGAAATGGCACAGGAAATAAAAGCATAAGGCCACAAAAACCTAGAAAGCAACAAAAGCAAATAGAAACAAAAACTGTGTGCTAAATTGCTTGAAAAGGCAAAAATAATTAACAGGAGATGTTTTTAAATTGCAAGTTCAACACTTTTGCCAGTTTGCTGGCAAATTGAGCAGAAGATTTCAATTGAAATCGAGTGTAAAATATTATCAATTAAGGGGTTTCATTTTTACTTGTGGTTCGGTTTCGAATATTGCTTAACAATAGCATTTATCTGACAATCTGTAAAACTAATTATAATTGTGATTTTAACTCTTTTTATGAGGCTTACGAGAACAATGGCTTTTATACTAAATTTGGAAAATATTTGTTAAATCATGTAAAGCGCTTCCTGCTTGTTGGCTGATTGATAAAAGGAAACGGAAATGCGCTCTTTCAATGGGAAAATAAGGAATTGTTAACAAAAGCCAGGAAGCCAAGCAACGGGGCCTTTTGTTGGCTTCACCAAATGCCTGGCCAACTGACAGACAGACGAACTGATGTTGATGCTGATGCTGATGCTTGAGATCAAAAGTCTAGCAACCGTTATGGTATGTGTGCTACCAAAACCAAGATGGCAACCAACGAGAGAGTTTTCAGTTATAGCTTTTAGTTTCGAGCACAATACAGGCTGCCTACACAAAAGGCATTCGAACAGGACACAATAACGGAGGCGTATACGCAATAAAACTGCAGTACATCGCCTGCTTTCTGCTCTCTGCCTTCTGCCTGCCACTCGAACACTCAATAGTGCCGCATTTTGTGTGTCAAAGGTTCTCTCAAAAGCCCCAGCTACGTGGCAAGTGGGGCAGCTGAATAAGTGCCTGCCTGCCTGGCGGACTGCCGGTTTGCCAATATATCGTGGAAGTAGCCACAAAACAGCATTCGATTTAAAAGCCAGCTGCAGTTTAAAAGCTACGAATGTTTGTTAACGGCACAAACCCGTGTGCCGTGCGCTGTGTGCCAACATAACGTCTACTCGATCTTTCATTTGGGTCTGTTTATTTGTGTATTTTTTATGATCCGAAGCACAATCACAATGGTCGGCGGAGTCATGCAAATCAACACACATGTGATATGTGGCACAGCCCTTAAATGTTGCGCATACGTAGCGTTGAACAGAGCTATAACTTTTCTGTGATGTGTTCGAATTTTATATGCATGTGCCTAAGCTCAACACGTGCCCTATAAAAGCTTGACATGTGCACACTTGAAAACAACATTTTATATACTACTTGCAATCAATTGGATTTGAATGTAAGCCAAAAAAAAGGAAAGAAATAAATGGAAACACATACTTTAATCAGTTGAACACATAGTGTAAAGTCACAGCCGATTGTTATGTCATGGTATACGTTTACTTACACATCACTTTAAGCTCCACAATGTTCGAGTCACCATCACCCTCCACATTCGAGGCGGTGCACGTGTAATTTCCGGCTTGATGACGAGTGACACCCTGTAGAGCCAGATCTCCGCTGCTCACAATTACTCCAGCACGTTGATTATGCTGTATGATTTGATGCTGCAAATGGCAAGAAAATGCAAAAAATAATATGAAAAGAAATATCTCACACAATTAGTTGTTTGTTTTTGTTGCGTATCTAATGAGCGCTGCTTATGTTACCAACTGTCATGAACAGTTCTACATATACATATATAAACTTTAATGCTGTTTCTTACTTTAAATCCTTTGCACACTTGAGCTACGGTATTTTCTTTATATTGCCTAGAGTTTTTTATGCTTATTAAATAATAAACTAAATCTTTTATGCATTCAAATAATTATAAATATTTATTGCCATTTATACTGAGCTGTACTTTGCAGAGTGCCATAAATTTTAAAGTAATCCATATAGCTGAGAAAATTGCTATGCAGCCCGACACGTCGGCCAGTGCCTTTAGGCGCAAGGTCAATAGCAGCTTCATTTATTTGGTGTCCTTTTTTTTGGGCTAGGTCTATCCTCTGTGAATTTTGACCGCTCATAAACGCGCACTCATACGCGAGTCGCTTCATTAGAGCGTTCGACGCCAGTTTGAGACGTGTTTGGAATTTGAAATCTAACTGCAAATCAAGCAGCAATATTTACTTTATTTTCCACACACACACACACGCTGAGTTGACCTCTATGGGCAGCACGTTCACATAATGCGAGGGCAGACTGTGCCTTTTGAGTTGGTTTGGTTGGTTTAGCTGGTTTGGTGTGTATTGGCTGGCTTGGTGTTTCCAATGCGCCGACACTCGACAAGATTTTGACGCATTTCCCAAGAGCCTTGTGCCATTTAGCAGCAAAACAAATTCGCACTTTGGCTTTTAGAGCAACAAAAACAAAAACAGCAGCGACAACAACAACAACATTGAAATAAATAAAAATATATATATATACTATATATACGATGTGTATATAGAAAGTGTCGACAAAAGTGAAAATGGGAAAACAGCAAGAACAACAACGACAATCGGGGTGGCGAACAATGCCTTTGTGACCTTAGCACATATAATATAAGTATAAGTACAAACAGGCGAACAACAACAAGAACATCAACAACAACTACAACTACAGCAAATACATTTGAGAATATGTGCAAATACACAATAAGAGGAAACAATGCAGCGCGTGGCAACACTTTGATAATAGTGTTGCCTACTTTTGTGCGAACTGGGCCACAGCTGTGTTACGTATACTCAGGACTTGCCCCAACTCTTTTGTCTGGCATCCAGGGTGTTTGGCTCTTTGGCAAACAATGGCAATGACATACACAGCGTGCTGACAGAGAAGTGTCAAGCACGATTGGGTGGAGGGGTTAGGCTGAAGAGGGACGAGGGACTGACAAAAGGCTGGCTGATAACTCAGTTCAACAGTCATCAAAATATTTACCGTTCGAACTGAATATTAATGCATTTTCAACCCCCTTAGTGTGAGTGTGTGATGTGAGTGTGTCAGTTCGTTTGACTGTTTGCTCTTTAGATAATTGATACTTTTTATTCAGGCCAAGTGGGCGTATACTTAATATAATGAGGACATTTTAAAGTCTAAACCATAGCGCACGCTATGCTTGGCTTTGGCCTTTTCACAGCAAACTAGTGTTGGCCTTGTATTCGCCTAGCAGCCTTGCCGCCTAGCCACCCTTGTCAGTCTCCCCACCATTTAGCAGCCTCAATTCCCGTAGGGTTTACTTAAATAGCCCCATCCAACCAACCTACTCTCTCACGAAATGTAGGCAGCCATTTGCTGAGCTCAGCGACCCGCGCGATTGTTGTTGCTGTCATAAAACAAATAAAAATGTCACCAGGCACACAAAAAGTAAATAAAGTTCAAGGTTGTCACAAAAAAATAAATAAAGTAAAAGTAAAAGTAAATAAATAGAAGACCAAAACCAACCAAGAGAGCAAGAGAATTGTTTGACTCAGCTGAGTTGACTTTCAGTTAAGGATTATTTCAATAGTTGAGGGCACATCCGTTGCAGCTTTTCCGCAACGGGGTTTTCCGAAGCAGCAGCACCAGCACCAGCGGCAGCGGCAGCAGCAGTAGCAGCGGAAGCGGCAGCAGCAGCACCTTTTCATAGATCTGACAGTGAACCCTTTTTGGCAGCCACCGCCCACTCAATGCTAATGGCGCATTTTATGTGCTGTCATTTTGTTTGTCTGTCTCAAGCGCCTTGACATATTTATTTGCCCTCCACTTAAATGTTGTGTGCTATGTGGCCCAAACACAACTATAAATACCCAATTAGTGTTGACCATTTGTTGCCTGATTGCGTTGCTGCTGCTGCTGCTGCGCTTGTGCTGTTTTATTGGGGTAAGAAAACTATGCTCACAATTCCCACTCAAGAAGTTTTCAAATTGATTGTTGTCAGTGCGAATTGAAGTGTGTGCCGCTGCTTTTCTAATCAAATTTTCCGCTTTTCCGTTTTTTGTTTATATTTGCTATTTCAGCGATTCCATTAGTGCAGATGTACATATGTGTTTGTGTGCGTATGTGTTTGTTAAATAACTTTTACTGCCAGCAGCATTCAGCATTCAGCATTTGGTTTACTTTTTACCCTCTCGCTGCGGTTGCTGGTCGTTGCTTCGGCAACATCTTTCATCAAAGTTGCTGCCAGCTTCTTAATGAGCATGCAAAAGTTTACCACACACACACACACTCAAAAGAGAGTTGGCAAAACTTTTCCAACTGTATGCGTGTGTGTGTGTGCAAGTTTAATAAAACTAATTGTTAATTTAATTTGCCTGCTCGTTGTTAATTGCTAGCATGCATAATTGAATAATAACTGACAAAGGCAAAAGACATCAGCAGTTGCCTGTCAGTTGTTATGCTCATTGTTAACTCTCTCCCTCTCTCTCTCACTCTGGCAGACACAAACACTAATACAAACACAATCCTAGACACATTACACAAACATACTTTAATGCCATAAGCCACAAAAATTTCACAAATAACGATGCACAAAATTAGTTGTGGTTAAATGCGAGTTGCTTTCAAATTCAAGCACAATGCATAATTAATCTAGTTTGGAATTGAATGTGTTTAGCTAGCTGATAAAAGATAAGAGACAAAAGACGGCGTAAACAAACAAAAGGTTTATTTAATTCAATTGGACTTTTAATTGCATTTTCAGTTTGCATACAAAGTGGTGTTGCTGCTGCTGCTGCTGCGGTTGTTTTTATTGTTGTTGCCAATTAACAATTGACTTGTAATGAACGCTCACACAAACTACAGTTGACTTGGCTTTTGGCATTGGCTTTGTGCCTTGAGAAATGCTTTTTGCTTGCGTAAAACAAACGCAATTTACCATTTAGCCTTGAACTCATTACGCATACGCCATGTGTGTGAAGCACACAACATGTCACTTTCTCTCTAGCTCTCTCTCTCTATCTCTTTCTCACTGTATGTCTCTCTCATTGGCTTTTCATTTGTTTGCTTGTCTAGCTTCCATTTCATTTGCTGTTGCTTTTTTTTTCTTGCTGCTTTCCACTCAACTTTTATTGTTATGCCATTGAGGAAGGCAAATGAGCGCCGACAATTGCTGCAAACTAACTAACTGTGTAGTTTTCTTGTTAGCCGCTTTTGACATGGACATGATCTGAATTTCCACGTTTCTCTGTCTCATCCACTGTCTGTTTTGTGTGTGTGAACACTTATTGAGTTCCGTTTTGTTATGTTTTGAATGTTGTCTATTTGCAGTTTATTTGCATTTAGCATTCTATTTTCAGCTTGACAACTCGCCATTGATTAACTTTCAGCACACACTTATTGTTAGTTCTTTCGATTATTGATTTGTCTGCTTTCAAGTTGTGGTATTAAATTCAGTCATATATACACACACACACACACACACTCACTAAATTCTTGTCTGTTTTAAGCAGTAACTTCAAGTTCTTTGTACTTTTTGTGTTGCCTACTTTTGTGAGCAGCTTACGGTCTAAAAACTTTTTCGGTGTTCTTCAAGTTTTATGTTGTTGTTTATTTATTATAATCATTTGCCAAAGTTATGTTTTGTTGTCTTCATTGCTGTCGTTGTTGTTTTGGTTTTTGTTGCTGTTGCTGTCGTTGTTTAGCTTATTGTTTGCGCATGTACTTAGTTCTATTGACGTTGTTTCTGTTTCTTCGTCTTCTAATGAATTCAATTAGCATTCATATTATTCATACACTTGATTCACATTTCTCTTTTCCCCTTGTGCATTGAAAAACATTTATTTGCTTGCTCTTGTCTATGTTGTTATTACTGCTGCTGCTTTTGTTGTTGTTGTTGTTGTTGTTGTTATTCTTGGGTTTTGTTTATTCAAGTCTGCTAAAGTTTTTGTGCTACTTGTAAAACTAATAAACAAATGATTTGCCACGCAAACTTTTACTCTTTGGCCCTGAGAGTGCCTCAAGTCTCTGCACTCTTGGCCACTTGACTCAATTGCCTTAAAATAATTGGCCAATAATTCAGTAAAAATGACCACTTAATTTCGGTTTCATCATAATTTAGTAGCATTTTAGTCCCCCTTTGCAGTCTGAAAGAGCGAGGCACGCCAATGCCTGGGGAATTGCCGGACGTACATAAACCATATCCGTATACAGCATTGTCTTGAGTCCAAATTGAAGTGCATTTGAAGGTCAACACTTGGTTATTTAACACATACTGAGTGATGTGTAATCAAAGCATTAAATGTGACTTGCTATTTATATTCTACTACCTAGAACAGCAAGCTTAAAATACAGTTTCGTTCTCTTTTTAACTCTGTATAACTGTTTCACTTACACATTACTAAACAAATCCTGATAAATCTTGCATTTGATAAGTGTTTGTTGCTACTTACATTGTGCTTCCAAACAACTTTATAAGCGGCAGGATTTGCATGCACTTTACACTCGAAATAAACATCATCGCCTTCTTCGATATCCTCGGGATTTAGATTTGAGCCCAAGTCCAGTTGTAAGGTGGGTATAACTGCAACAAAGACAACAATACAAGCCAGTGAATAACTGTAACTATTACAATATTTGCATATTTTAACAAGGGGTGTGTGTGTGTCTTATGTGCTGTGCCTGGTCTTGGACTTGGCCCAGCCTATCAAGTGCAATTTGTTGTTTGTTTTTGTTTCAAGTAAAGTTTCACTCAACCCTCCAAAAATAAACTGGAAGAAAGGAAAGGAATCAAAGAGAAAGAAAGAGAAATGGGGTTAATCTGCGCTTATCTGTGATTAGTGTCGCTTCGTACTCTTACACTTGCCCCACTGTGCCGAGTGTCTATTCTTTGGAAGCACCTTTCTCTGAGAATCGTTTTTGCTATTATTTTGCGCATTGTTTTGCCAGTGTCTTAGTTTGGTCTTGAGATGTGCTTACTGTTTTCTTTTGCCACGTTTTATAAACAAGTTTTCTTTAAGCCGATTTTGCCACTTCGCTCAGACTTGTTAATGAAAATGAAAATCGCTAGCCTAAGCCCAGCGAATGCTAGAAAGTTGTTGAATTGAGCTGGAAAAGCAACACAAAGGCAAAGCCAAGGCGACACCAAGTTCTTTGCATAATTTAAAGTCGCTCTTGCCATCTCCTTTTGTTCTTTATACTTTTTGCTCAACAAGTTCATTAAGGTTCACTTTAAGCCCAGTTAGCATCAGTTCGTAATAGAACCCACTACACAGCAATGACAATGAATGACAACGTACAACACATTCTATGGCTCACAATGTGCAAGTTGAAGTGGAAGTGGAAATGGAAGTGGAAAATGTCTGGCTGGCCACACTGTTGCGGTTAGATGGGCTTAAGTGGTAATAACTGTCACTGGCCAAGCTGGTCAGCGTGGTTTAAACTGGCCAACTTTGCTTGGCTAATGCATTTTATGGCACACAGTCCACACAGTCCGACTGCAGACCCTCAGAAAAGTACTACGCACTACGAAAAACCCGAAACTCCAACTCGAAGCTGCAGCTTAACGTAACGACTTTTGAATGCCGCTGCCACATTTTGTTGCAGCTTCAGTACTGTTGCATACTACTACTACTACTACTACTAGTACTTTTCTTACACAGTGCTTCGAGTCATACTACAATTTCACCCCGTATGTGAGGCCTGTCATTGTCTGTTGCTAAAAGTTTAACAACTGCTCGTTAGCAGTCCTTAAATTGATTCCACAAGCTTTTGCTACTGTTGCCACTGTTGGCTCCGAGTTGGCCATATAAATTGCATTAACTGCAAAGAATTTCTGTCCAAGCCCAGCCAACAGAAACTGAGAAAAATTGGCTTAGAGTTAAATTAATTGCAACTGGCAGAAGTGCACTGCAAATAGTTTTTGAAAATAATGTAGATAAACTGGATCTCAACTATGTGGTAAGCATAATGTACAATGTCAGGCTGCAAAACAATCTGCGATGACTGGATTTATGTGACTTTAGACTAGTATCTTAATTTATAATATCATTTCCTATCTACTCGTACTTTTATGTCCTCTTACATTTTCCAAACTGTCATCAAAAGTTACAAAAAATTTAGCTTCATCAGACTTTTGCTCTTTGACCTTTGACTGAAATGAAAACATTTGTGAAATGCCTTGTCATTTATTTTTATTGCGGATATGACTTTAATTTTTAGCGGTTTCCTTTTCATTATATTTTTAATGTTAATACAAGTTGATTGTGCGGAAATGAAATATTGTTCCCTGTCAGTTTTATGGATTTTCTGGGTCAAGGTATTTAGACATTATACAAATATCTTGAAATTTGAGATAATTTCATTTAATGACAATCTTTTTATAATGCAAAGTAATGAGACAATTATTGAATACCTATTTGCAGTGAGCTGCAGTCAACTTTTCAATTTGCACCCCAAAAATATATACAAACAATGAAAATCCTTAAAGAAGACACAAAATCTTGCATGCGCTTCAGAATCTGATCCAGATTCAGTTCCAGAAATCACAGAGGGGAAGCAAAAATATTTTAAGCACGCTATAAACATGTAAATGAGCGTGGAAATTGAAATTGTTATCTAATTTTTTATATCAGCAAGCGACGCGCGTTAAATTGAGAGTCTGCACCAAGAAGGCAACAGCAGCGCCAGCGCCCAAGCAGACAGCTTCTGTTTTTCCAACAGCTTTTCTTTCGCGCTAAAAGGAGTAAAAGTTTCCCTGGCAACGGCAATGGCAACGGCAACGACAAACGGGGAACAACGTTGCGCCAAAAACTCTCAGATAATAGACGTGGCAAAACTGTTTGCCCAACGACAGTGACAACGACAACGTTGCAGATTTTCTTGAGACTATTGAAACATTAAGGAAATATACACATAAGTGTGTGTGTGTGTATGTATGTGTATGTGGGTGTGCCTAGGGTCAAAGTCTAAAAGCTGTCACTTTAGTTAGAGTATAAAGTAGAGAGTTATCTGGGGTTTTTAATATTTTACTAGCGAATTTTTATTAAAAAACTTTCAGCTACACATTCTTGAAAACACGCACAGAAACTTGCGATTCTCCCAAAATATCTATACATTCGTCAAGTAAAATACTCTGCATGTCTGAGAAATTTATATGCAAATCAGTATCGATTTCAGAAACACGGCTGATAAGCGCTTGACACTGTTTATGCCATTCCTGTTTTCCCATTTTCTATTGTTTTCCCTCCTCATTGCCTTTAGTTTATGTGCCACTGACAGCCATAAAACACAGCGCGTGTTCAACATGCATGTAATTATTTGACAGGGGAAAGGGCACAGGGAAAAACATAAGTTTTATTGACATTATGCTCAGCTTGGACCATTTAAATGAATCGAATATTATCTGAAATGAAAGCAGGTCAAGGGCAGAGTCTCCGGTTCGTAATTTACTACTAAAACATTGGGTTGGAAGAGTTTTGGAATAGTTTCACAAATAGAAATTGATGAAATTAGAAAATACTTACAGAACACATTCAGTTTCATAGCCGTCTCTCGAATGCCATTGCGAACTAGCTCATTGGTGGCACGACAGGAGAGGGCTTTGCCGTGATCCTCCCGAGTTGGAGTTATCGATAGCACAGACGTGGTCACATTGCCATCCTCAGAGGTCTGCAAAACACATTATGTTTTTCTATCTCTTCTACCATTTTGATAAACATTTAAGCTCACCTTATGACTATGCCCGTGCATCTCAAGATTGCCCATCCACCAGGTTATCTTAGCCGGAGGCCTCGTACCAATTGCCTGGCATTCAATCTCGTACTTGCGATCCGCCGACATTGGTTGGTTATTGAAGCTGATTTCAACAAGCAATGGTCGTACTGTGAATATAATGTGTGTGTATATAAGTTGTACATTAATATTTATAGTTAATTTATGTGCTTAAATTCAGTTTACATTTCTTTTGTTATTTATTTTAATTCGTTCTCGTTATACCGTTGGCGCAACGTTTTGTTTATTTATTCAAATTGTGTGTGAAAATCGAATGCGCAATAAAAATGGACAGACAATGCAATTAAAATTAATTGCAGCGAATTACGATTGCAAGGCTCGCTGACCACATGAGCAGTTGTACAACATCAAAATAAACAACAATAACAATAACAATTGCAACAAAATTGACATGTGGTTTACAACAATTGAAAGGAAAAGGGATCAACTTGTTTAAAAGAAGAGCACATAACTTAACAGATTTTTTTACACAAATAAATGGAAGCTGTAAGCTTTTGGGCTGAAGCAGTTTCAAAATCAAAGTTAACTTCAGACTTAAAATAATAAATTATTTAATGAATGCATCAATAAAGGGTTAATTGCGATATCTCTGACATATTTTACCACATCTGTGTATACTTAAACTGACTGATAAGAAAAAAATCAGAGCTGCGCGAATTAAATGCAATTCAACTGTTGATTTAAAGACTCATTAACAACGTAATAGTAAAAACAAAAAAAAAACAAAGCAAATCAAAAAATAAATAAATAATTGGCCTTCTGTCAATTGTTTGCAAACTCGTTTATTTTCACAATCAAAACAATAGAGATAGTTATACAATATAGATTTGCGTAATTTACAATATAACGTATAGCAGTAGTATTAGTATTTCGATATCAGAGCATTTGATTTGATGCATAATTTAAAATCTTGTTAATATTTATTGCGGCTGCAAATTGTTTACATGCCAAATTAAAAAGCAACCACAAATGCACATGCTCTAACATATGTACATATATGCAAATATGTGTAAGTGTGTGTTTGTCTGTATTTTTTGTCAAAATCATTTATATAACAAATATAAACACGGTCACGTAATGTGGCCTGGTTCATTATCGCGTTTACACATTGTTTTCATAATATTACCTAGCAACAAATTCATTTATTTTTTCTTTTATTTCTATTTTAGTTTTTGTGCATCCTTTTTGGTTGTGGTTGTTGTGTTTTCCGCTCAATATGCAATTTTAGTTATAGATATATTTGTAATTCAAACAAATAACATTTAACACACACTTCTTTCTTACATTTGTGAGTTACTTAATTGGCTCTTTGAAGTCAAACCACAGGTCTTTCGACACCCTGTGATATGTGATTTTAAGAGCATTCCGCATTTGGCAATACTTTATAATACTCTTAACATATGTCAGACAATACGCATTGTTGTAGTTACAATTTGTGCAGTCGTCGTTGTTACACTTACTGCGGTTCGCCGCGCATTTTGTGCATTAATTTAAAGGTCTGACATTTCAGTTAAGCCAAAAAATATAAAAAAAAAACCAATGTAAAATGCACAAAAAATAAATAAGTGTAAAATAATAACCTACAACATTTTATTTATTTAAACCGCACAAGTGTATATATGTCATATATACATATATATATATATATTTTTTATTGAAATATCACTTGGGAAATGTGTGTATAGTGGGGCTTGGGTGGTTATTCAGTTATTCTTGATTGTAATTAAATTAATTATGCCCATTTGCATTGGAAAACGATTTAAATGTTTAATTAAACATACAGCGAAAAAAAATACAGAGTAGCACATTATTATTTATTCAAACGATCCTTAGCAATTAATTTATAAATTTAAACGTGTTATTGTTTAATTAAATGCCACAAACTAAAGTAAACAAGATTTCCAGAGAAACTGATTGATTTTTTAGTCGCAAAAAAGAAGTGGCATATGTTTTTATGGCAAGTATACCCAATATCTTCTATGATATGACAACTAATGAATTAATATTTACAGTATGCAAACAACAAATTGAGCGAAACTAGTGAAATTATGCGATAATGAGGTTTCCCCCGATCAACGTGTGAGAATCGTGACATTAGTAATCTAATTGTTAGTGGCCATAAAATTACCTAATTAAGGTCATACTTATTATTCAAAACTTTTTGCCTGCCACACGACACAACACGCACAATTCAACCAAAAACCAGAGCTACATTCGGCACCACGCAACGAAGGTCCGAAGTCTACACTCCACCACTGCTCTTAGCGGTCTGCCCTCTCAGTCTCACTCTCACTAACTCCTTGCCTCATCTGCTTGTGCCAAGGTCAAGTGGTGGCATGCCACTGTATGGAAAACTAACATTCGTATGTGCTTCTTGTCTGCCATATTAATTAACACAGTTCGAGGAGTCAATGACATACTAATGTTTCCCGACTCACACACTCTGTCGCGCTTACCCAATAATTTCAGCGCCTTTGTTATTGACGTGTTAAATTTTATGTTGCCAAAGTGCGACATTCCTACATTTGTGGCACGTACAATCACACGTGTATGTATATTTGTGTATGTGTGTATGTGAGGCAATAATATCAAATATGCGCATCACCATCTGTTGTCGCAAAAATTGTGTACTTTTATTAGGGCCAGAGCCTAAGTAAAAATTGACAGCAATTGCTTTTCTTTTCTTCTGTTTTGTTTGGCATTGGGAGACGCGCCAAAGTGCCATAAAATTCTATGGCCAATCTTTGGCTGTTAGCGCAATGCCTGGGGCATAATATTTGGCAATGGATGTGGCAGCAAGCGGCAGTCGGCAGTCCGCAGACAGCAGTGCAACAGGATCTTTGCCAGAGTTTGGGAATTGTTTTTTTTTTTTGTTTTTGTGCTAAAGTTTTCTTATTTATTTCGCAAAATTGCGGCACTTTGCATGAAATTATTATTAATAGAAGACCATTCAAAAGTGCCATCGTGTGACTATGGAAACATCATTTGCTGGCGGTTATCCAACTTAATGATTAAATAATGCCAACCATAAAACTGAACAGAAAACAAAAACCAAAACTTATCAGAGTTTCAACCAGTACAAAGACGAGAACATTAAAAGTAAAACATGGCTGATTAATAAATAAATATATTCAACGATAATGTTTTTGTTCAATATGCTGGAAAACTTAATCCTGTTAGCACTAAAATGTAACATCAGATGAAAATGGATCAACTAAAAAGTGCTTTTGCCAATGGCGCTAAACATCAGCAGCTGCGTTTTGTGCTGCATTGCTCGGCATCAAAGCATCAAAAGCGAGTAAATACTAATAAGGCTTACAGGATCAACTCTTGAACCGCTCTTCACTCACACACACACACACACAGATGTACACATACTGCCTGAAAATTTAATTCAATTTAACAATTTGCAATGCCATAGCAATTAAAATAAAAGAAATATTTACAAAATAATAAATCCGTTTGGCAATTCACTTGAATGCAAAATGCATTCAACCTTAAATGCGGCACAACAAACTCGAATGTTAAAAAATATGTTCAAGCTCGGCAAGGACATGTTTATGGGTCTGTTAGTGAACAAATTAAAATTTCAGAATATCTAAATATTTATATATTAATACACTTTTCTAACGTATTACTAATTTGCCTATCAGAGTAGCTTATGTAAAAAACTGGTATGGCAGTGTATTTGCCATTCGCCATTGCCATTTCTCTCACTGTATTTTGCTTTGTTTTATTTGGTGCATTTAGTTATATTTGCATAAGCCATTTTATTATCTATTTCATATGCTTTTTTTGTTGTCGTTTGCTAATTTTTTGTTGCTTCTCTTTGCTGATGTTTTTGTTGTTGTTGTTGATGTTGCTGTATTTGGGTTTTATCTGTGCAGCTATTTGTTAAAAGTTTTATCGCAACGCTTAAAACCAAGTTGCAAGTGGGGTCAGTTGTAAAAACAACGGCAAAACAAAAACGAAAATTGTACAAAATAAATAAATAAATAAACTGTTTACCAAACCGTTTTGGCACCATATTTTGTAGAATAGTTCCTGTTGTTGATGCGTCTGCAAATGCTTGAAACTCAATTTAAATTTTTTCCAAACTTTCTGCATAGTTAAAAGACGACCAACAACATGAACAACAACTACTACTATCGATTGATTGAACAAATCAATGCTTTAGTTTCCCAAATCAACAGTGCAGCTCAGTAGTTGAACTACATATATGTATATATACTCACGGTAAAGCTCAATCGTTATGTTGGTAGCCACATATTTCTTGTGGAAATTGCTGGCTTGGCAGGTGTAGACCGCATGCTGGTGGATGCGTGACAAGTTGCGCACCACCAATTTGCTGTTGATGGTGCCATCGTATGTATAATCGACAACGCTGTTCTGAAGTTGCCCATTCATCAGCCAGGTGACAGTTGGTGGCGGTGAGCCTGTGCCAAAGAAAATACAGTTTGAAATGGCTTTAAAACAGCTATATAATTTAAATGGATATTTAACATGTGGTATATAAATTGATAATGTTACTTTAATTTCTTAAATAAGTTTTGTCATTGGTTGTGTCTAATTTAGTCTTACTTATGTTAGGCTAGTTAACTGCTAATACTAGTAGAATTTGTCGCTGTCTTGTTTGTTGTCGTGGCACTTAAATCAGCACACATTACTCATACGCAGCGTGTGGCACTTGGTCGCTCTTAACGACTTCAACTTAATCAAGCACTGAAATTAGCTTTTGTGTGCGTATATGAGCGCACATTAATTTAATAGCTACGGGTAGGCCATGTCAAGTCCACAAGCAGATATACACTGTTAGAAAGAGGGGTTGAATAAGTTAAAGTACTTATATTTAGTAACTGTATGTTGAGGATTTCTCTGAGCACTTGTGTTGTAATTTCTCTATAATTATTATGAAGTCGTGAATATCCCCTGGGCATTGCCTAAAACCACAGCACTTCAATTATTTTACACTTTATTTATTCCGTAGATTCCACACTGCTTTTTTGCATATTCTCTATGTGTAGTTTTGTCCACCCAAATAAATATTAATCTGCAAGCATTTCGATATCATTATTCGTTATTTATTTGTAAAGATTTTCCTTTGTTGTTGGCAGTGAAATAAATATATTCTAAGCTGAGTTCTGTGATTATGGCCAAGTGCCATTAAATCCACCTGGAAATTCAGCAAAACTAACAAACGGCAACTGCACTTGATACCTATGAAAAATGCGACACTCATACGCACACACACACACACACACAGAGACGCGCAGACATGCATAACATACATTCGAATATAGTAGTAAGCGCACATTACTTTGATTAATAACTGCCATTTGGTTGAGTTTTATGTTGTTTATGAAAATATTTTACACACTCAAACGAACAGAAGTTCTCTTGCTCTCCCACTGTTACTCTCTCCCTCTCTTTATCTGTGTGTGCATGTATGTGTTTGTATGTATTTTTTGGGGTCGCAACATTTTTATGCATGCTTTCAGCGTGTGTGTATGTGTGTGTGAGTAGATTAGCGCATGTGTAGCATGCGGCTTAATGGTCGCCAGTGATTTATTAGCCTGACAGCCAGAAAAACTGAGCAAGAGAAATAGAGAAACAGAAAAGTAAGCAAGATACGAGTAGTAGTAGTGGTAGTAAGGACATGTGGGTGAAAATACTACTAAATTGAGAACTGTCCGAAATTTGATTTGGCAAATGCAATTTTTTAGCTCAACTGCCGCATGAAACTTAAAGCAATTGAAGTGATTGCTGCCACACTGTTCGCTGCTTGCCACACTTTGCTGGGGCAATGTGCGTGCAATTGGCACATAAATTTAGTTAATTTGCGTTTGTACAACCACACTCAACGCTGCTGGCCGCCATTTGGCGAAATTTAATTAACGTCCAGACGTTCTTATTGCAAGTTGCCAGTTACCAGAACTTCCAACCACACACCACAGCACACACACACACACACACACATACATACATTGCCTGCCTCAACCCTTTGACTATTGTCTTTTATGGCGACCATTTGGCCTGTTTATTGTTCAGCTCAACTTTTGCTTTCACTTTAAAGCTCTGCCAGCTGTCCTCAGCTTTTCTAATGTCAACACAAGGTGCCAGCATACAAATACTTGCACACACACATCGACACACACAATGCTACACTCTCTGTGTGTGTGTGTGTGTGCTAGTAAATGCCTCTGTCAGCAGCTGACTTGCATTGAGACTGTAGGTCAACTCTCAAATACCCTGCGTTTGTAAAGTAGGCCAAAAACAATAATATAACATAACTTTAAACTTTAAGAAGAATTGTCTGATATTTCATAAAAAATAACTTAGCTTAGCATATAGAGTATCTGATAGTCATACATTTTCCTGCTTTAATTTCGCCATATTTTAAGTGCAGTGCCATTTTTAGAGTAGGCTTAAACGGGTTTTTGTAACAGCAGCAACATTTTAGCATTGCTTTGTCACGCCCACTTAGAACGCCCCCCTTTTTTTTACAGCCCTAATGAGCAGCAGTATTCAAATGCGCACTACTATTTCCTTTGCCAGAGTTTTGGGCAAACGTAGAACTTAAAGCTACACCGTAGCATACTTTTCAGCGCCAGTCTCATTCTGCACTCACTTATGCACTTTTACACACTTTCTGGCTGGCAGAATTCTTTTTGTTGCCCGTTGTGCCATTTGCTAAACACACATGAACGTGTGTGTGTGTGTGTGTGTGAGTGTGCTGTTTCTTGTGTGTGTGTGTTGGACTTGCCTTAGTTATGCAATGCTGAAATATTTGCTTGTTTAGTTTTGCATATCTTTGCAGCTGCTGCTGCTGCTGTGTGTGTTTGTGTGTGCAACAGTGTGACTGTGTGGGTGCAACTGAGAAACAGAAACTACAAAGTGCCGACAAACAAAAAAAAAAAACACACTGTACTTATGTACTTACATATACTATACAATATATATACGAACATATATAAGATAAAACAACGGCAACTGCTGCTTCTGCTGATAGTTACAAAAATGCACTACCACATAAATATTTTTTATGCTCTTGTCATTATTTGTACGCTCTCTCTTTCTCTTTGTCTCTCTCTCTCTCTCTCCTTCTGTTACTCTCAGTATATGTGTCTGGCATTTGGCATTTGGCTTTCTGTGTACAGCCAAACGACCATTGAGGAAGTTGTAAAATAAATTTAAGGACTACTCCTTGAGCTTTAAAGAGTTGCGAGCCAAAGGAAAAACAAAAACAGCAGAAACTTAGTTGCTTTCAGTCTCTTTTTGAATAGCCAAGTTGGAATTTGGTAACAGCCAACGAAGAATGGGAATCTGTCTTATTGCTTTCTTTGCTCGCTGAGAACAATAACAATAACATCTGCAAAACATCTGAAAGTTTTGAGAATAATGCAAACTTTATAGGCATAAAAATAATACCATTTTTTAATGAAATACTTTCTTTGGCTATTAATAAAGTATGCTGTTATAGTTATAACAAATAAAGCATCTTAGTCGCATCATTAAAAAGCTTTTAGCTTAATAAAGATGTTCTTTTTACTTAGACCTAACTAAGTAAAAAGAGTTACTTATAAAATTTACTAGAATTGGGAACAGTTTCTCCACATTATTCTCCTTCGATCTAATTCAACTAACTGACAAAGCCGCCACAAATTTGTCTTTAAAAGCATATCGCGCTTAAAGGCCATTGCAATAAGTGCCAAATGGGTAGAAAGTTATGCAAGCCAACAACAACAATAAGAACAACAATTGCAAGAACAATATGAACAACAGTGAAATTTGTGGCATGCATTTTGCAACAAAGTTTTCGCTTTAGTTGTGCTTTGCTTTGTGGCAAACAATTTCTTGCCTGGTCCCGTATTGTTACATTTCCGTGCTCAAAATGTGGAAAAGAAAATTTTTTAATAAAAAATGCACACAATTTTGTAGCCAACAACCTGGCCACAACAACCAGGTCTACAGGCAAAGAGAGAGAGAGAGAGAGTGTGAGGAAGAGTAGAGCGGAATGTCGCAATAACAACAAAAAAGAATATTTTTACTATGTCAGCCGCGCACTTTGGCAAAAGCGGAAAACGCCTGCACTTCCGTTTGCTACACACACACACACACACACACACCCACACACTCTACTACATTTGTTGTTGTTTAGAAAGTGTGTGTGTGGCAACGTTTTAGCCTTAAACCACCGCGTGTAAAATTCATGACGTGCCAAAAAAGTAGGCAACGCGAAATATTATGCATTAGTAGCCAGTCGAGTCAGTCCATTTGGGCCGGGAGTTACCATGTTACCACATTACCAAAAGCAAGCAACAATGCTGAGCCACATTATAGTACCTTTTGATGTCTTATGGTTAGTATAAGAGTTGGAGTAATTCTTCTACTACCCTCAGAAACTGTGTGCAGCTTTATAACTTTATTTCCAACATTCAAGCATTTGGCGTTGGCGTGTCGCGCTCATTTGCAACTGTTGCCAGTCTCTTTCGCTTTTCATCTACCCCTAGGCTGGCCTAACTGCAATAAAATTTAGTGCTCCTTTGTCGATTTCGCACACCCTTAAGCGCCGCATAACCAAAATAAGTACTTATTTCTACTTGGAGTTGGAGTGGGAGTTGGAGTGGAGTAGGCCGCATTCATTGCCATATCCATCATCTACTCCAATTTTGACTTACTTTTGTTGATTGCATTTCTTTAAGTATCAACTTCTCAACTTCTCAATTTCACAATTTTTATAATGGACATTGCATGTTGAGATTTGGTTTCGGATTTATTCGTTTTGTTCGTTTCTTTAACTGCTCTGTCTTTTCTTATCAGCCTAGCAATGCCTACAATTGTTACTTTTCAGTAATTTATTTCCGGTTTTTATATTGAGCCAATTATGGCATATATTTAACAATTGACACTCAATTTCATGCCAATTTTATCTGTTAATATTGCAATCAAGTTAATACATTGAAAAACATATTATATGTTTATAGACATAATAGTAAATTGAGTGAATTAAAAAAATTATGAATTATTTTTTCAATTCATCATGAATCTAATCGCTTTAGCTTTACAGCTGTCAACAGTCTTGACCAACTACCAACTACTATACTTGCCGGCAATTTAAGACCAGCTTTTGAGTACTTTCTAGCCTTATTCCCATTCTCCAGCTCGGCGCGTTTGCTATTCATGCTGTCAACAACTGTTGGTTGCTTGGTTGGTTGTGTGTAGCCGCATTTGTATTTTTATTTGGTCGTACAGTTGGTCACATTTTTCTTGGCCCCCTTTAATTGGCACACACACAACAATTTGAGAGAGCTATACTATTTTTTTTTGTGCTTGTGCTTGTTTTTCTTGTTGTTTTATGTTTTTTTGGTTGAAATGCGAAAGCAAAAAGGGCAAATCAACCCGTTAGCCTGGCCATCGAAGAACGATGAACCAGAGGCAAGTGGTCAACTGCCCAGTTGGCAGTTACGAGTGCAGTTTTCTTGCTGGTGATTTATTTTATGTCAACGTTGACATGTCAAACCATTCAAAGTGGTTTCGCTTCCGTTTTTCCCGAGAGTTTCCCCAGTTCACAGTAGTGCACAGTCCGCAGCGATAAAGCACGCGATTGCTCTACTTGTTATTCTTACAGCACTATTGTTGTTGTTGTTCTTGCTGTTGGTACTGAGTGTGACATACTTACAGTGAGTGTAAGCTATTGTTGTTTGCGACCGGTTTGAAACAGAAGGCTCGCAATCCCACACACAAAAATCCCATCGTTGAGTTTCTTTCTTTCTCTCTTTTTTTGGCTTTCATTATCAACAATTGACTTAAGTGTTATATGGGCACATACATTCACACACACTCACACACACACACACACACTTACACGTACACGTACTTATATTTATGGTTGCTGTATCTGTAGTCAGCTTGTCGACCATGTTTGAATGCTTCGAAATGCCTGTTGACTACCGCCCACCACCCAACTGCTTTTGCCTATCAGCCCAGCCCCTCTTGTTTGTTTAACAATTGTTTGACTATGCTCAAAGGGCACAAAACTTCTTTCATTCTTTGCACTGCCTTTGCACCTCAATAAACACCGCCTTCACCCCTGGTTTTTAATCCTTTTGTGTGCCTTGTATATTTGAGAAATTGACTTTGTCGTTCGGTTCTCTTTACCATTTGCCATTCGCTTTCAATTGGCTGTGGCTTTTTGTTCGTTGACTTTTGTTGTTTAGTCCTTACAATTGAACGTTATTTTACTTATTCATTATTTGTGGTTTTTGCTCTCAACCCATTGTTTGTTGCCCAAAAACTTCTAGCCACCATCTCTCTCCACCAACAACTTTATATTGTTGAAGTTATCAACGCGATTTTAATATCGGATTAGTTTCGTGCACGAAATTTATGTTTTTATGCTGCTTGTAAACTTTAATTGAAGTTCTATTTATTGCTTACTTAACTAAGAATCGTGCTTACTCACCGCCAAAGACAACACAGGTGACTTCCAAGCTGCCACCCTCCTCATAAGGTCCGGCCCTGGAATCGATTCGCATGCGACGCTCATTGTAAATATTGGGCTGCTGTGGCGGCACTATAAAACATGAAAATTGCCTCAATTAATTATATCGAATGTGAAATACTCGCTGTCAAAACTACATTTTAAATAATTCAATATCATTCACATACAATTTGTGCCTTCTGAAAGTATTTAACAGAATGCACTTAGTGCATTCATATTGTATGTACAGGTATGCAAGCATATATGAATTTTAAATATTGATTGTTGCGGCTAACCTAAATATCAAATTGGCTGTTATTAATGTTAATAAAAAACAAGAGCCAATCGATATTTTGATAATATAAAAAGCTTTCATTTTATTTTTGATTTATAATATTTTATAATAAAAACCACAAATGAATATAATAGTAATTATATTAAGAATTGAACAAACAAAAGTATAAGTAATCAAGCTATATTAATATTTTATATGTAGCTATGTTTTCGTAAAAATATTTTTTTGCCCCTTTTCTATCTTTAAACTCTCAATTTGCATAATGTTGCTACTACATTACTTTAAATTCAGCCCTTTAAAATATATATTCCTATTTAAATAAAAGATTTGGGTTACGCACCAACAACTTCCAGATTGACATTGCTGTTTCTTGTCTGTGATAGCTTGAAGTCCACGCGACAGCGAAAGTTACCCGCATCCTTTTCCTGTTTCAATCGAATTTAAAACCAAAAAAAAAAACAGAATAAAATTCAATTATAAAATTGTTGTATTGTTGACACTTTAGCTTTGACTTTGGCTATTCTGGGACGTAGACTGCTTACCTTAACCGGATTTATAATCAATTCCGCCGGCTCCTTGTGCGTGCGAAACACTGCTCTATCCTCCAGGACCTCTTCGTCCCGCCAATGCGAGGGAGTGCCGGCATGGGCGCCACGTGTGTCATAGCTGTCCAAAAAGATATAGAGATTGAAAGCTGTTTACGCAATACACAATAAGAAACACCCACCTGTAAATTGGCAAATTGTTCTTGTACCAAACGACCAGCAACACTTTGTCATCGGGCAAACTGGAACCCACATCGCATTTGATTTGTGCCGAATTATTGACAAGCACGCGCAAGATTTCACCGTCTGCAAGGAAAGCAAAAATAAACAGGTATAAATAAAACATGTATTAAATGAAATTATTTTTAGAAATAAACTACGAGTGTCCACATTTTGAGAAATCAAAGCAAAATTGCCGCTAGTAATTATAACTCTTATTAAATTTTATTTATATGTTGGCATATTGTGGCAGCTAGTTGGTTGACCAGTTGCTATGTTCAGACCTCAGCGGTCCAATAATGCGCCTAAAGTAGACAAATCTGGCAATTGTGGTGCTGTCACTGAAATAGTTTCATGCGCTTAATGTAGCCACATCATTTGGCTAAGCTTTAAAATATCGATCGACTGACCAAAGGCTGACCAGAACACAGCAACAACAACAACAACAAACAGGCGAAATAAATAAATAAATAAAAACAAAAATGAAAAAACAGAGTGGTAGCAAAATCACAGCATCCATAGAGAGAGGCAGCGGCAAAGGCTGAGGCAGAGGAAGAGGCGGCCACATAATGCGCCAATGTGCCGCAAAAACCCGTCCAAAGCCGCCGCACGTGAGGGAAGCTGAATGAGGTGATTACCCAGCCGCATGCGGATTACAAAATGGCAGCCATTTTCATGTTTTTTTCCCCGCTATGTATTTGTATTTGTGTCTATGGGAGTGTGTATGCGCTAAAAATGCAATGCGTATTCGACTAACGTAGAATGGCGAAACGAATGAAACGAAATAGTCGGTAAAACCACAACAGTGCCAAGAACAACAACAACTACTACTACGAATTGCGAACTTCAGTTGGGAAAATACATGGCATGAAGCAAAACTGGCAGAAAGCGCCTTGGGCTGGGCTTTTGTTTCTAATTTTGCACTTGTGTGCGCAATGTCCTCTCACAAAGACAGGCCTACGCACCCCGCCTCAAATCAGACAAAGTAGTAGGGGCATCACTCGGCTTGGGCAAGGGAAGGCGCCGGAAGGCACTGCGTCACTTTGTCCACAACCAAACGGGGCGACCACATGATAAATAATCGATAAATTATGTGGACACATGTTTAATCTAGCATGAAATGGAATCATTTCCCTTCAATTTGTTGCTAGCCAAACCAAGCAGCCAACCAATAACAACAGCAACAACAGCAAAAAACAACAAAAATACAGAAAACAGATGTGCATTAGATGGAATTGGTAAGGGCAGGGCTTATTTAAATACAAATAATGAGTAGATTATAAATGCCATCCAGTGTTTGCAGGCAGTTGAAAGCTATGCGTGAATGTTGCTCCCCTTACCGCACTGAATTATAGCGTATACGCCGTGTTAAACGCAGTTGGACACACAACAAAGCAAACAACGACAAACAGGGAACAACTTGTGGCCCAGTGACCGCACACAGCAATTACGCACTCCCCACCCCTCCTCCAGCACACACACACCGCAGTCGACAGACTCGCAATGATAGATTTATCATTTGCTTAATTGCTTGACTTGCAACAGAGCTTTAAGGCTGTAGCAACAACAGTCAGCTAACTGTGGTTAATTAATAATTTATTTAATTAACAGACAGTTTGTTAAGGGTAGCCACAAACATACATATACCTATACCTATACCATATACCTATAAAACAAGCGCTTCAACTTCTCCTGGTGTCTGACAGATTTTCCCATTTAGAATTTAGTTTAGAGACTCGCAGAGGCCGCAAGGATGTTTAATCAAGTTGACATAGCATTAATTGTATTTGAATAAACTATGTTTAACTAAATTTAGGCTTCGGTTGAGCCAAGTTCCGCTTAAATATGTTTAATCACTTGATGGGTCCATTAGTCACTTCTGTTAACTAAATATAGTAGATAACTATTTATTAATAGCCGCATTTGTGCTGTGCTGCTGCATTACTCGTAAGTCGTCACAATATTTGCCATGGCAACTTTTGTTGTAACTAACTCAAAGTGCCACTAATTACATTTATCTTTACTTGTCTCTTTCGTGCGCTCTCTGTCTCCCTCTTTCCCTCTGTGTATATGTCTATGTGTTTATGTGCTCTGCTCTGGTTTATCCTCCTGCTGTGCAAGATACAATGGCCATTGCCAACAATGACAATGACAATGTTGTTGCTTCTTACAAAAGAACCACTTGCTGTGGATCTCGTTGTTGCTGTTGCTGTTCTTGTTATTATTTTATATATTTACCCACCATTGTTGCTGTCTGCTTTAATGTAATTGAACATTTTCTAATTGACACTTGTCACTGGCAAAAACATTTTCAGAACTTCATTTTGACGCATTTACACACACATTTATTTCAATTTCCTGTACAACAAAAGCAGCACAGTCACCACAGTCACCGACACCACTAGCAACAACAGCAGCAACAACAACAATAACATCAACAACAACAGCAGCAGTACAACAACTATCACCCACATGCATTCAAACACAAACAGAATAAAGTTGTACTACAATGGCTGCTGCTTGACAATGGTACACGAAACGTAGCTCGGAATTTATTGCGATGGCATCACACAGTGAAATGACTGTGGACGCAGCGGGGAGGCGGGGGAATTGCCACTGACTGCAGTCAAAAGAAAAAGTGCTCGACTGTGCAGCAGAAGCAGCACTCTGTGACTGGCTGTCAGGTGCGGCAATCTGGTCATAGCATCCTCGTTTCGTCCTTGGCAGTGTTCGGTCCCAACTGAATGGGCGCTGCAACTAAATACAAAAACCACGTGACAATGTTTTTAGAGCAGTTGGTGGAAAAGAAAGAGAGTAAATGTGGTTTGTAAGCAGAAGCTTCGCTGGGTTGCAACAGCAGAAGAAAAGCGACAAAACTGTGTGCTCGCTGCACGGAAAACTCTTGGGAAACAGTAGACAGTCTGGCAAAATGAAAACCATCAACATTCGCATGCATTAAACTAAGCAAATGCAACAAGAAAGCAACAAAATGAAGCAAGCCACTAAAGTTGGCTAACAAGGCGGATGCGTGATAACAAATTCTTACAAGCAGACACTTATAATTGAGATAATTTACCGAAAATCCATTTTCATCAATTGTAACTCAAGTTATTAAACAGACTAAAGTAGATTTAACTCGTATACGTAATATGGGAGAATTAAGAGTTTATGATTCAATTGTTATCACAAATAACAGACAGTCAAGGGGTTAGTCTGTCAACTGCTTTAAATTTGGATTTAGAAAGTAGCAGCAGTAGCAGCATCAGCAGCAGCACCAACTGTGTTCTGCATTACAATGATAATGTCAAAAACTTTGTTATTAGAAGTTTAACAAGCTTGCTGCAAACTTTGCTTAGCTGCGTTGTCCAGAGAGAAGAGACAAGTTGAATAACCAAATCACAAATATGAACATAGTCAAAAAGTTTCTAAAATATCAATATGATGAGAAATGATAAGCTACGAAATGCTTCGTCTACATTATGGAATGAATGAAAAATCAATTGCATAAAACTTTTTACAAAATCCACGTGGATCCCTTAGGGTCAACATTTCTCGTCCTCATACATCATCACGTACCCGGTTTAGTTTGTCTTTTTTTTTTTGTATAGCTCACGGACATCGTTAGCACAAATTGTTGTAGATTTAATGGAAGCAGTTCGACAACCAAATAACGTTAACAACAAAATGTCCAATCAGAAAGTCAAAAGAGAATAGGTAATTCAGCATATTGAAGCTGGAAATCTGCCAACTAGCCAACAAAGGAAGTTGTCTTAAATTCGCTATTTGTCCCTAAAGTTCAGTCTGATAAGCTCTGGCATAAATCACAATTCCGATGTGCTGTAAAGTATGCTAAGATCGCGACACGTTGTGCTACCAAGTTGCCAGCCGAAGTTTATTAAACGTCTCGCGACTTTGGCAATAATTTCGATTTGGGCATGCAATAAATTTGCTTTAATGTGCAATTTATGGGACACCATTTAATTAGTTTCAGTTCAGACTCGGGCCAAATTGATGTTGACAGAGATTATTGGCTGGGCACGTAATGCCCGTGTAACAGCCAGAACCAAAACCCAAACTCCACTATACTATACTGGTGGGGGGTGAGGGAGCCAACTGCTAATGGCCCAAAGTTGCCGCTGGCATCTACTTTATTTGTACGTGTCGCTGGGCGACTTGTTCCCGGCCATAACTTCCGCTTTACGCCCATTGACCTCGTCAACATTTATCTAGCTGTTAAATGCCTTACATGTGTGAGTTTTTCCTGATGCCACTACTGCTGCTGCTGCTGCTTCACACATGCACACATAATATGGCCCCATTGTCTAAAAGTTCTTTTGCGAATCCCCCTTTTTTCGACTTTGCCAATTTATTTGAGTTTTGTAGTTTGCCTGCCATTTGCTGACTTTGTGTTAGTTATGATTATTGTCGTGTTTATTGCGGATGCTGAAAAGCCTCTTATCAAGATTAATGTCTGGAAAATTGTTATTCCCATTCAAAGAGTACTAGTGACACACATTTGGCTAATGTTAATGTCTTTGCTTCGAGTCAAATTAAGTAGGCAACTGCTTTAATCAGTTGCCTAAATAGTTAAGTGCAAACAAAATGGATCGATTCAATTTAAATTATTCAAATGTAATATCGTGTAAGTTTTTACAGCAATTAAAAATAGAGAAAGCGAGAGAGAGAGTTACTTGAAATGTTTGCTGAATAACTCATCAAATATTTAAGCAAATAAATGCCTTCAGCGTAGACTTAATTAAGCTGTTTGGTTTTGACATTCAATAAGCAACAACTATTTTTTACTTTCTTAACAATTTAATTAAAATTATCCCAATAAAAAATTTAATTAAAAATAGTTCACAATCGATAGCAACTTTTCAGCCAACCCCTCTAAAGAGCTTTAAGCTGCTTCATGCACTTGTGCACATTTCAAAATTTCCCAGTACTTGTGGTCCCCCAACAAAAAAAAAAAATTATAATAAGTAAAAATATTATAAATGTTTTCGAGTGCTATGCTATGCTAAAACAGAGTGGAGAAATGAGAGAAAAACACAAAAAAAAAAAAAAACTATTACAACATGCAAATTATAATTGCGCTATTAAAAACTGCATATTAAATGCGACACAACAACAACAGCAACAGGAAGGGAAATATGGAAAGCATGAAGCAAGAGGGCGGACTTGGGGGCATTAGCTGAAACAAGCGGTGGGAATGTGTAAGCCAACGCCAAACAGTAACACGAACAACATTAGGCAATACAACAACAACAACAGCAACAACATCAACAGCAACAACAACAAGTACTGCAACACAGCCTAAAGTTCTGGCAAATAGTTTAGAGCATGATTTTACACAAAGCACAACACGCATAAGAAACATGTGCGTGTGTGTGCATCTGTGTATCTGTGTGTGTGTGTGTTAGTCTGGTTGTGGTTTTTGTTGCAGTTGCAAATGCAGTTGTTGTTATTGCCTGTTTACTGCCAGCAGGCAGCAAAACCTTGGCCCATTAATTATTCATTGATTAGCAACAAATGCCATTAAACATGCACCCAAAGTGCTTTGCCTGCAGCCTGGCCGTCTAGCAACAGGAGGCTACATACAGTTGTGTTTGTCTTTTTACGTATGTGTGCGTGTGTGTGTATGCATGTCACGCACTTTAAACTGTCATTTGTTTGACTGCTGCCTTTGGAAATTGCCCAATTGTGTGATACTCTCTGCCTCCATGCCATGCATCCTAAAAGCTGGCTATAAATTTTCGAATGCTACTGTCAGGCCATCAAAGAGCGCTAAACGGCTTACACTTTGCGCATACTTGCCCTGACCACCCACTTTAATGCAAACTCCCACGCCAACTCTCCTTCACCCATCCCCTCACATTTACCCCCCACTCCCATCTCACGCCCACGCGCGACAATAACAGTTAATGCTGCTGCTGTTGCTGTTGCTGCCACATCCAAGGCCATGAAAACTCTCTCTTTACTCTGCAAATATTTTGTATACACTTTCGCAACGAAAAAAATAAAGTCCAAAATACACTTCGACATGCTCAATTTGCTGCTGCAATCAATAATGCTTTATTTTCCAGCTTTTCTTCAATAAAGTTTTCTTAATTCCTTCTCTTTCAATCATTTTTGCTACTTCAATTTTCCTTTCTTATTTTGATCTACGAGCTAATCTACTCCTTTCTTTAGAGTTTCTCAGCTCGTTAGAGCATTGAAAATTCGTTGCGTCTATATAAACTTTTTTCATGTTGTTTGTTGTTATTGCTACTCGCCATTTTATTTTGCGCTGAATTTTAATTTAAATGTTTTTGGCAGCCTTTTGGGCGTTTCAAAAAGAAAAATCCAAAAAAAAAAATTGAAAAAAGTTGCCCGTCAACGGCTTTTAAGCGCTGATTTTGTGCGGAATGCGGTGAGAACGTAGAGCAAGTACAACAGCAACAGCAACAACAACAGCAAAGAGTTGAGGGGTTTGATAAAAATCTGAAAATGGCCACCAAAGCGAACATTTTTCAATGGCATTTTTTTCTCGACTCCGTTGTGTGTGAGTGTGTGTGGGCTATAGGTGACCCTGAGCTGCGGTTTCTTTTTTTTTTCACATGCAGACTTAGGTCAGGGGCTGTAAAAAGAACACACACATACACACACACCATGGGACAAGGGTCACACAGGCAACACACATGAGTTATGCAGCTGGTGCTCTGTGTGCGGCTTTTAATTTGCTTAATTTTGCGCTTAGCCGCAGAGTAGAAAGAGCTAGAGTCAGAGAAAGAGATAGAGACAGAGAGAGAGAGAGAGAGAGGGAGGGAGGAACAGAGAGACAGAGGCAGATGTGTTGGCGGCCACTTTGCCGCAACTGTAGCCCCTTTTCAATTTCAATGTGAAAGGATTTCATCAAGGACCCTCTTGCTATTGCCAACGCTCTATCTCTCTATCTCTGTCGTTTATCCATCTCTGTGGCTCTGGCTAATGTGGCAACAGCTGTTATCCATTTTTAAATGGAATTTGCGGCAACAAATTCCACTGCCATTTCAATTTCGTGGAACATTGATTAATCGAACTAATTTAAAGCAGCTTTAACATTACGAAATCCATAGTTTAAACATAATAAAGTGTTTAGTTGTTGAATATAATAATAATAATAATAATAATAAATATTATTTAATTGCTTTTAATTTGTTAAGCTTGAAATAATAACCGCAAACTAAATTAAGCTTAAGTAGAATGTCTATTTATCGTTGGTCAAATCGCTTCCTTAGATTCGTGCTAAAGAGACGAAAAGAGCTTTAACTATTGCCCCATTTGGTTGCAAACATTCACACATATACACACAAGCAAATAAACCAACAGACACATAGACAACACACTGTGGCATATCCTGCGGCAATCTGTGGCAGCTTCCACTGCTAGCCTCGAAATTGATTTCATTAATATTTCAAAAGGTTTGCCAGTCATACATATGCATAGGCTTTTGTGTGTGTTTGTGTGCGGAGTGTGAATATGGCTGGTTGAATTGGTTGTTAGCGGTGTCTGCGTATCCATTAACCTGTCTAACACTTTGTTGTGGTTACCACTTCTAAAAGCATGCTATACTGCGCTACACTTGATTAAAATTGAAAAAAAAAATAAAAGAATGTTGTATGTATATTTATATAGGAAAAAAATACATTACGCATGTGCGCTGCAGTCTGACAGTTTAATTGACAATTTTGTGGGTTCTTTATTGCCATTACAAACACGACAATAGAGGTTTGAATACGTTTTTGTCTTTTTTGTGCATTTCTAAAATTGGTAAAATTGCTTTGGTTATTGATATAATCACGTTCTGTGGTTGCTAAAAAAAACAGACAAGAACACAACTTTATTGGTGGAACAGAGAATAAAATGCGAAAGCGAGATAGAGTCAGGAAGTTTCGCTGACCTTGCAAAAGACACTCAGACAGTTATCACAAGGCAGTTGAAAATTGCCAACGTGGCAGAAGTAGACCCAAACTTATGCAAAGAAAGAAGCCAAGTTCAACGTACCAAAAGGACACGACCAGACAGCAAAAGCCAAGAAAATGCCGGCAAGTATTTAAGTACAAGTGTGTGTGTGTGTGTGGTTGAGTGTACGTGTGTGGGAGTGTATGTGTGTGTGATCTTGTGTTTGACTTTCAGCTTGCAGCTAAATTGTTATCAGCTCGTATTTTAATAATGGCCAGCTTAAAGTGTAGGACAAGAAAAATGTTTGCCAACAAAGAGGCCGACAACAAAAGATGCCCCGAAAGAAAATGTGAGAAAATCATTAAAAATTCTGCAGATAAAGATGGGACGGAACAGACACTGAGACAGACAGACAGACAGACAATCCGACAGACAAACCAAAGTACACACACATAGCCTAGGTGAAATTCATACTGTGTACATTTCGAGTATTAAGCAAAGGCCAAATTAATATATCTGCAGACACAAAGGGGAATGATATAGATGAAACCAGACAGGACATGAGACGACAGGAAACTTCTGGACAAGATGTATGGCTGGCAGATATCACAGCAGGAGCAACACCAGCAGCAGCACCAGATGGCTTTGGAAGTTGCTAAAAATAAGCATGTATGAATAAATGTAGTCAAATGGAACAAGACAAGCTGCAAGTTGGATGCTACAATCTGAGAGCTGTGAACTTGTCAGAATTTTCCTTCTGCCTATGCTGCCCATTGCCGGATCTTGATGATGACGACTTATGTCACTTGAGTGTAATTTACAAGCCCTACAAAAAACTGCAGCTTTCCATGGATGCAGATAGGATAGGCAATAGAAAAGCTACTGAGTTAGACAGTTAGTCAGCTGAAGTGGGTGTTGTTGGCTGACAGAGTGCTCGCCAGTGTTGCCATGATCCAAAATGAAGTATATATGAGTATACACTTCCACTCACTTTACATTGACTGCTCCATTAAAATCCTTTAAGTGTCATTTGTTGTCTAACGAAACTCTTGGATCACTTCTAGTATATTAATTTTGCAGCAGTTCCACCTGATACTGTCTCTAGTCTGCACTTTAATACAACAAAATTCAAATAACCACACTGAATAGCTATGGCCATAAAAAGATATTTACGAGAGATTAGGAAAGGGCAAACCCTTCATTTGCATTATTCTCTTTGTTGTATATTTATCCTAAATTGTTTATACTCTATCGCTATCTTTATGGCACAGATCTCAAATGGCAAATGTCCCTTTAGATTTTTATTGACAGTAATATAAGTAAATATATATGTATGTATTTTCAAACTCATGCACAAAAAAAGTATGATGTGCTATGTTTATATACTAAGTATGTCCAATAGCAATGAATTACATCATAATTTATTTCTTTTTTTCTGCCCAACTCACATCTATCAAAAATATCTTCTTTGAATCTCTACATGAACATAAAGAACGCGTCAATTTGAGACCACAGAACTTGGCAAATTCTAGGAAAAACCGCCAACGAAAAATAAAACAGAAGAATTTAAGCCTAACACACACACATATACAAACAGACTGTAGATGATTTCCCGAAATATATATACACAGGAAAAACGTAATATACAAAAATAAGTGTGTTGGAAAATTTATTTCATCAATTTAGAAGTAAATTGTTTGGAGAATACAACGCAACAGCAGTAACAATAACAACGTCAAGACTGTAAACAGCTTAACTAACACGAGCGCAAAACAGAAGCACATATAGCCACATACACACACACACGGGTATAAATATAATGAAACGGAAAGTTGTTGTAGCAGCGCAAATAAAATGTAGCTTTGAGTAGAAATTGCTGTTGAGTAGACTAAAGAAATCGATTATGTTTAAGTCGAATGTTAAAGCTACTTTTGAAATAAGTAGGTAAATGCATAAGTGATATACGAGCCAAGGCTGTGCTAACGGAGACAAATGGCGACTGCAGCAGCAGTGCTAGTACAACTTGAGCTGCATATTACGCATACGTCGCGTGGGCAGCGCATATCTTCACGCAACGCATACTGCAAGCCATGGCAAGCAGCCAGCAGACGGACTGAGCTCAGCTCACACAGCTCTTGCCAGATAAACACACTGGGCAACCTAGAAAAGTTTATGTTGCTGTTGCTCTTGCTGTTGCTGTTGCAGAAGCGTCGAATACATGTGTAAATTACGAGTTTCGCACAAAAGTTGCAACAGCAACAACAGCAGAGGATTGGACAGGGACTAGCAGCATGACTACCGAGTTTGGTAGTCTCTTGTTGCATGGCAGTCAGGCAGTTGCCCTTGCACAGATACAAATACAAATACAAATACAAATACGGATACAAATACGGATACAGATACAGATACATGCTCCAAAAGTGGCTAAAAGTGTACGTAAAAATGCATGATATATGGTAAATGTTTTGTGGCATTTTTGGCTTAGTTTGCAGCTCTTAACTGACGCTTGTAGCTGCCATAGTAGTAGTATCTGCTTTTGCTGCTACTACAACTGCTTGCCGGTTGTATCTTGGGGCAAACATAATGCATACAAATTGTGGCATTTTGTGAGCTGGTCTGCCCTGAACTTAAGCATTGAACATGACATTTAACGATTGCCACTGATAAGGGCGTGTTAGAATGGATAGTGCACTTGTTAGCCAAGCTGAGGCAACTAGATTTTGTTGCTTAAACTACAACTGGCTATTTAGAAATGTATCTCAGCCAGATAGAAAGGTGTGTTTAAACTTTAAGCTGCAAACTGATGAACTAAAAGTTTCAAATGCTTAAAATAATGGAAAGTGCACGTGGGGTTAGGCGGTTTTTCCACGAACAACTTTCAGTTACCTGTTTGCTCAACTTTGTTGGCCCAAGGCCAAAGCATTTAGTCAACTTTCTGCAATGCAGCAGCAGCAACAATTGGCTCTCATTTTTCTCACATAAATCAGGCTGAAAATTGAGCAGCAAAAAGGAATAAATATGCACATAAATAGACTTGCCTCCAGCCACATAAACCGCAAAAATCTTAAACCAGCGACACTGCGGTGCTGCTGCTGCTACTGCTGCTCGGATGCTGTGGTGTCGTGGAGCCTCAGCTTTAGCTTCGCCTCAATAAAGTTGAAGGTAACTTCTGCGTAATAGAAATTGTACACTAAAATTGAATTATCTTTTGACCGAGGCACAATTTAAAAATTACTCGCTTGGAAAATTCAATCAACAAACGGGCACCGCAGCAGCAAAAACAAGCGCACACCTTTTTATCCCCCTCGAGGTTCTATCTGCCCCACTAAACCTACATTGTCTTTAAGTGTATGTGTATGTGTGTGTGCGGTTCGCAAGTAAATAAATAAAATAAAACGGCAGCAATTGCGGCAGAAAGCAATTTTGGTAGGCACACACACATACAAAACACACACACACAAGCACAAAGTGACTTTAAGAGGCGGCTAAAAATGCTTAAGATGCCGCCGTGTGGACTCGGCCAGGAAAAAAGAATTTACACAATTTTTTGTTGTTTTTCGCTTGCTTCCTTTTTTTTTGCGCAAATGCTTCAAGGAATGCTTTTGCGACTCGACCCATGCTGTTGCTGCTGCCGTTTGCCGTTGCCGTTGCCATTGCTGGTTATGTTGACTTAAGCTTTAAGCTGCTCAACTGAAGCGCGAAACGGCAATTTGTGCCTGTTGTTTGCTGCCTGTTGTCCCCTACCTTCCTCCACCCACCATCTCAGTGCCAACCCCGACGAACCATGTGGCTAACCATTTTGGGCCGCAGGCCATTCGTACGCATTAGCGCCGCTAAGCAGGCAACGAAAAAATCAAAATCACTTTGCAAGCCAGGCCAGAATACCTAACTAAAAAGGCATTCCTTTTAAAGCAAATACACTGATGGAAAATGAAAACACAGAAATGTACTTCTTAAATTCAAATACAGTAAAAAGAAAATTTTATTGGAAGCATTAAAGTACTGCAAATACAACATAGTTTAAAAGCACTAAGTTAAACTCTTTTCAAATAACAAAATCCATATAATTAATAAATTAAGTTAAGCTTATTAGTATATGTGAGATCGGGTCTGACAAACCCAACATAGATCTCAACTAGTTAGGCGATATCTAAGTACGCACAAATCTATGTAAGTATAGTTAGTGGTACTATGATAACTAAGGGAAATTATACACAACGATGTACAACTCAACAAGAACGCGAAGAGAAAGTAAGACCAACACTAAGAGGACTAGAAAACAAACAGCTAAAGAGGAACGACGTATTTGGAGAATAACTACTAACGATGCAAGCAACGACATCTCTGATATTTTATTTTTAATTCAATTAATATCTGAACAAATCTTTAAAAGTATTATGATACAAGCTTTAAATCTAGATAATAATAAATGTTGTGTTTCAATATAAAATTAAAAAAATTAAAATTATTTATTAAAAGCAACCAGAGTAAATTTCTTCATTTAAAATGTTAGTTAGTTAAAGTCTTACGAAATATTGAAAACTTATATTAGCAAGTAATTTAAAATTATCATTTATAAACGCAATTTCTTAAGTTTTCTCATGCTTGTCTTTTTTAGCAGTGTATAAAATAAGTATCAAGCAAAATAGAGAGAGAGAGAGAGTCAGAGAGCCCGGAAATGCTGGCGTTGCATGTTAACAGTTTGTTAGTTTATTTTGCACTTATTATTTGGCGTCTACAAATGGACGCTCACGCACACACAGAGCTCCAGTTTCAGTTAATGTTTATGAAGCAAATTTCCAACTTTAATATGCTCGCAATGTGGCGTATGCGTATTATTTCTCAAATGAGAGCGAGAGAGATCTTTACATTTTTGGTAATCATGAGTGTCAGATACCATGGAATTGTTTGCTCCCAACGCGCTCATATTTCGCAATTTTCTTCTGTTTTTTATTTCATGTATGAAAATCGCATAGAGTTGCTTTTAAGCGTACTTAATCCTGCTTATTTCTACCGCAAGAGTTTGAGGACTTTGGGATGTCATTCAGGCAGGTGTGTGCGGATGTGTGTCGGGATTATTCGCATTGCTAAGCTGTCGCTCGATACCAAAATCCAAAAAAAAAGGTATGCCATTCACTCGACACTCACTCACATACACATACACACTCACACCTATACTCAAATTCATTACACAAGCTATGTCGAGTAATGGCTTTGTCTGTAAGTAGCTTGTGATTGAATTGAGCCAAGAGACAACCCAACTGCCAACATCTCATTTGGCGTTCACTCTTGTCGCACCTGACAATTGTTGTGCCCACGCTGTATCTATATATACATATATATGGTGTATATATATATGTATACAGTTAGTGTGTGTGTTGTTTTGTGCGTTTGTGAGTGTAGAAAGGAAATGAAAAATGAAATCAAAGCATTTAAAGCGCCGCATTCGCTGACATCGAGTGCTGCCTGTGACAGCACGCTTACCCCTTTTGGCAACGCTTTTTGCCACTGCCATTGGATTAGTGCTTGATCCTTGTTATTTATGTGTTACATATGAATATATGTGTGTGTTTGTGTTTGATGGTGTGTGCACGCATACACTCGCACTCACCACATGCGCAAATATGTGCACAATGAAACCTTTTCAATTATTTTTGTTAGCGTTACTTGGGTACTCGGAGTTCTGGCTCAGGTGTTTTTTTACACACATTTCACAGTTTCAGTCCCCCATTTTGAAATAGGTGTGTGCACACGACATTCTAACAGCATTTCATTCGACGAAAGCATTAAGTTATATATCTATACAATGTACAATCTCCAGTATATTTTGTAAATTGTGTGTTTACTTCCTACTCTTTTACACTCTATAGCCAATTATTCAATACCTTCACAGAAATATACCTTCACACAATATGCACAGAATATAAATAATAGAAAACTCTTTTCTATGCCCAAATATGTCAAAGAGTTTATAAATTCTCAAAAGTGAAAATAATGCTGTTAATTATTTAGTTCAGTAGTAGTAAAAAAAATAAAAAAATTTATTAAAGCAATCAAAATAAAATCACTTAATTAAATACCAAATTCTTATTTTAGTTCTAAACAATTTAAATATCATTCACTTCAATTATAATTGAGAACGTTAGAAAATTATGATAGATATTTTTTCTGCAATTATTTCCTCTTTCTTAGTCTTAATGACAATTGATATTTTTTTAAGCTTTCGGTTGTTGAGATATTTTCGAAAGGGAATTTACTCCAAGAATTATACAATATTTTATAAAGATTTTCATATTTTTTATTTTAAACAAAAATTAAACTATTTTTAAATTTTATTGTGAGATAACTAAAGTCTCCAATTTCAGATGTATACATATCTTAAGCATAGTGAGTATTTATATGCATCAGATGTGCAGGTATGGCTATGGTGTAATTTATTCATCGTAAATATTTAAAATTTATACATTTCTTTAATTCAACACTAGTGATATAATCGTATAACTGCCAGAACTAAAAATATATTCTAGTTCAAGCTGTCACTATTTTCTTTCTTCTCCATTCTTCATTTGTATGATAATTGAATGAGAATTGTTGTTGTTGCTAGTAATTAGTATGAAAGTTGTAACAGTTAGCGCCTAAAAGCAATTCGATGTAACTATTTAAAGCCACACACATACACATACACAGACACACACACTAGTGCACTATAGCACTTATAACAATAAATAGGTATGACATTAATGTCTTGGGTAAACAATTTTAATTTCTGTATGCAGCTCATAGACAGAGTTTTGCATTTATAATTGCCATAGACAGGCAGATAGACAGGCAGACAGATAGTTGAGGGTGGTTTATTGCTCTGGTGGTTGGGAGGGCAGTCGGAGGTGCAGTCGAGTGCGACATGCAAACCACACTTGTATGCTATTCTATTCGATAAGAGACGACAAACGATGGCGCATGCCAGTGTCAGTTGCCTCAAACTGAGACTCCGAATCATGAGAATGAGAATGAGAAAGAGAATGTAACTGCACTGAACTGTGCGGAACTGAACGGAGCTGAAACTGCTGGCAAATTATGGTAAAACATACAGTGACGGCGGCTAATAGTCGTTCCCAAGCCCACGGGTGGTTCGTTCTGGCATTGGAATTGGTGATAGTGGTAATGGTGGTCATGGTGGTGATGGTGGCAACACCACCACTTTGTTGCCGTTACTGTCGGTAGGTGACGGTGCATACGGAACGAGGGCTTGGCATGCACAATATGCCATGCCAGGGATACACTGACTGACTGCCAGATTGCCAGACAGACAGACAGCCTTCGAGCTGCAAGGCACAGTCAGTCAGACTGAGCTGGTGCATGGTCGGTGGTGGTGCTGGAGGTGTGGCTGTGTTGCTGGGTGGTGCGACGGCGACTGCGACTGCGACTGGCTTGCATGTCGTTGCTGTCTGGCATACAATGCAAGTGACAGTTTATGGTATGCAGGTATGCAATGCATTTTATTTGCTTTCGATTAGACGCTAACTTCCCTTCTATTTGCAGTGTACTGGTGTCTGTCCTGCTTTAAAAGCCCTTACCTTGCCGTGTTTGCCTTGTTTGTTAGCCTTGTTTATTGCGACTAATTTCGTGTTAAGAAATTTGCAAATACCAAAAGCTTTGACAATATCTATGTATGTTAGCTCGTCCTATGCTGATTAAGGCAGAGCTGCCGGAAGTAACATATATCAGATACAATTCCGGTTTGTTCTGCTTGAGCGCTTTTTAATTTGTATCGGGATCTGCTTCTCGGTCTGGGTCTGGGTTGCAGTTGTAGTTGATGTTAGGGTCTGTTTTCATGTAGGTGTCTGGCTGTCAGTAACAGCTGTTGTCAATTTAAATATGCAGCGCACACGTTGAACTTGAATTTTAAATGCCATACCGCAAACAACATGTTGTATGTGGTCATTAAATGTCAGTTGCACAAAAACAAACATTCGTGCTCAGCCGCAAAACAAACTATATATTAATATACCCGAAAGTATCCTTCATAACTGTCAGTTTGAAGGCTGACTGAAGGGCATTAACTGTCTTCGCTTCGCTTCAATTTAATATTCATACAAATTGTATCAATAATATTCAAATTAAAAGCAAATCAATCGAAAATGAAACACATCAACAAATCTACCATTTGTTCATACATTTCAGGGTTGTATAGACAATTCTGTTATACATAATGAAACAAAAACGTCAAAATAGTGCATTGAACTTGCGATTCATGTTCATTGATGTGTGACAAGTCTTGAAAACTGGCTAAAAATACGTGCGCTACTCCTGAAAACTATTAAATGCTAAATCAACACACTAAGAGCAACAGAGTCGATGAAAAGGCGCCGAGTCGATGATATTGTCACGTTTTCTGCTGGTCAGAGCTAAAAAATAGGAGTAAAAAGCAGTAAAAAGAAAGAGTGCAAAAGACTTTTAGCTGGCAACTGGTAATTGGTAACTGAAAACTGACGTTGAACGCTGCGTATGCGCAATTTGCAGAGCTGCAAAATTTGTTTTGTAAAATCGAGGCCAAAGCCAAATAAACATAATTTTTTTGTTACCAAGTATCAACAATCAGGCTAAAAGCCATGTGCAGGTGTGGCCCAAACACACATGTACTCATCTATGTATGTGAGTTTGTATGTGTGTGGTATATTATGGCATATGTAACAATGTTTGCATGGCCAGATTCAGATTAAAAATTATGCTTTGTTTGCCAACTGTCAGCACAAAAAATGAAACGGCTGCGAAGGCGTAAAAAACTTTTTTGTCGGCTCACAATGACAACAAACCAAACAAAAGTTGCCAAAAACTTTTCGCAGTGCTTGTTGACTGAGGGAGTCAGTGTATGTGTGTGTGTTTGTTTGTGTGTGGTTGTGTGGTGTATGTTCTACCTTGCACTGAAAATATGTGTCAGCTGATGGCCGTCATAGTTGTTATGCTACTTATATACAATAATAATGGGGCTGTCACCAAAACAACCACGCAACAAAATCATCTTCTTTTTAAGCATTTTTTTGGGTGCTTCTTCTATAAGGTTTCTTTTTTTGATTTTTTTGGTTTGTTTCATAGCAATCAGCATTTTTGTTATTTATTTTATTTTTATTTTATTCTTCGTTCATCGTTTTCTTTTTTGTTTGTCGTTTTGCAAGTTGAAGTTTATTTTGTAAACATGCCACTAAAAGTTTTCCACTTTCCTCTAAAATACTCAAACCGAATGCCAACACCAGCGACAACGTGTCGCGTTCTCATTCTGCTCTTATGTCGCTTTGTCTCACTCTCTATTCCTCTCCCTCTCTCTTTCGGTCTCTCTTTGGCTGCAAGTGTATGTGTATGCTTGCTGTTTTTTTAGTTAATTTAAAAAGTTTTTCGGTTGCTTTTGCTTCTTCAATTCGTTTTTTTCTTTCTTTTGTTTGATTTGCAGCAGTCAGAAAATTGGTAAACGATTCGTCGTCGCAACGCTTCATGTTGTAGTATAACATTTTGTAGCTGTGTGGTTGTGTAGTTGTAGTTGTCGTTGTCGTTGGCCTGGGAAAACTGACATTTGTGCGCCTTTTATTTTGTCAAGGAATTGCTTTTACAGTTTTTGGTTCGTTTGCTTTGCTTTCGGTTACTGTTGCTGTTGCTGTTACTGTTACTCGTCCTGCTGCTGTTTCTACTTTAAAAATGTTTCTTTTATTTATATGCTGTCACTGAAATTGAATTAGAAATCGCATGTTATACCAGCTGCCCCAGGTGCTCACTCTCTTTCTGTGTCCATTTATGTGCAGACTGTAGCATCGGTTTGCTTTTATTAAACTCTAAAACATTTCATGTTGAAGATGGACACTGCATATGGCTACCAATCCCAATTTGACACTAATTTTTAATGAGAAGCAACGTAATACCTCATACAGCTAAAATTGACCTTTGACTTTGAAGAGCTAACAGTACAAACTATCCACTGAAACACCATCAACAACTAAAATAGTTTTCTCATCGGCTCACAAGATTTGTGATAAGAAGCAAACCTTCGAAATTATTTTTAGCTAAATTATCCAAAATTTAAATAATATATTATAGCCAGAGAAAATCGTTAAAATATGTCACACGCTTCAACTGCAACGTAAGGCAGGATGCACGTTTAGCACACTTTAATTAGATTTCATTTAGAGCGTGTCTTCTTGGTCCTCGGTTCTCGGTCCTCGGTCCTGCAGACAAGCAGACCTCTGATGCTGTCGTGACCAGCCTGGCGTCTGCCATGGCACAGCGACGCGAACACTGACACCGACACGGACACGGACATGGACACGAACGTGGCCTGTTGACAAGGCCAGCAAAAAGAGAGAGAGCGAGACAGAGAGCGAGAGAGAGAAGAGAGTTGAAACTGCCGCTGCTGCCGCTTCCCCAACTAGATGTTGGGCCAACGCAAGAATTTCTGCTTTTTGCGTGAAAAATGATGGAAAATAATGTTGAGCAGGAAAGCGGTACACGGGACACGGTTTATACTGAGGACTTAAAGCAAACTCTAAGTGCTGTTTGGACGTGCATTTGACGTGGCCATTTGGTGCACCTTTTTCCAACGGTATGAAAATTTCCCGCTTCCCTGTGTGTTTACTCTTTGCCGTTGCGCTCTTCACGCTGCGTTCTGTGTATTTAGGTGAAATTTATTTTACTAATTATTATGTAAGCGCCACAACGACGAGTATTAGAAATTAAATTAAAGTATTTTCGAGTTGCCAGAAGCGAGTGCAATAATTTTAATTAAATAAAGCTAAGAATTCTAAAAGTATTGCTACTAGTTCGACACATTTTGTTATAAAGCAAGCAATCACTTTCTAAATTGATAAAAATACAAATTTCCTATAAAAATTATTTAGTTAACTCAATTTTCGTTAAATTTGGTTTTTAAAACCAAATTCCCAGGGACCAGGAAAAATGTGAGCTGAGCAATAAATTTATACATGCAACGAAAATAAGAGATCAACAGCACGAGTTTTTATATAGCACTCTGGGGATAATCAGCAGCAGCAACGAACGACTACATCAGCAGCAGCAGCAATAGCAGCAGCAGCAACAGCAGCAGTAACAACAACAACAGTTGCTAATGTAAAGTCCAACGCAGACACATAAAAATGAGAATTTATGCATTTTATAAGCAGCCAGGCAAAGTAGCCACCGCAGGGATAATGCCAGCAATGTGGGCGTGGCAAGAGCGAGAAACCTGTAAACTGAGCTGACTGGGTGGCAGGTGACGCAGGTGACGTTTTGGATTTGTGACTATGGAAAAAAGAACCAATAACAACAACAAGAAGAGCAATAAACAAACATTGCGCACATGTAGCCAATGGCAAGCACAAAAAAGTTAATAATGAAGTTGTGTAAATTGCATAATTTTATTTTTATTAATTTAACATTTTTGCGTAGTCCATTCGGTGGGAAGCGACCAACGCAAATGGTTTAAAAACATGATTACCGCACTTTTAAATGCTGGCCATAAAAATTGTTTGGCTTTCATTGCATTCTCCCTATATCATACCATACACAGATGAATTGCAAATGTATAGTTAAATGTTGCATTTAACGAAAACCACCAACAATTTAGTGAACGATAAAACAACAGTGCGAAAATACACAAAAGAATGCCAGGAATTTTTTAATTGAGAAATCGCACATGAAATATAAAACGAGTAAAAATAATTTTCAATCTGCGGTACAGAGAATAATAAAAACCCAGAAATTGAATTAAGCATAAATACACGAAGCACGTATAATTTGTTTATAATCGTATGATAACTGGTAGATAAATCTACACAGATTAATTTGCTTCAAAAGAGACGACCCTCTGAGAAGTATATTGAGTTTGTGAAAAGTTTGTATAAGCCAGAAGAAAGAAGACCCCATAAAGTATATATAATATACATATTAATCTATAAATATATGTATATGTATATTTTTGATCAGCATCACAATATACAATATAACTATGTACTTGAAAATTTAGACATAACTAGGGAAAATTAATTTTTTTTTGCAAATATCTCAGTAACTACACAATCTAGGGACATCAAATTTTGCATTCAGGTTCTTAGATGCAATATAAAGACAATGATATCAAAACTTTTTGGACGTCATGTCCCCTTTGTCCATGAGAAAAAAACACAAGTTGAAGATTTTCATGCCTTCTAACTCACATAGTTTTTAATGTACAGTTTTAAAACATCACATTCGGTTAGAGACAGAATATATTGAACGATCCTGAAAACCGCAGCGAGATCAGATTGTGATTAAGAAAGTTATCATACATTCAAAATCGAAAACTTGCAGCAGAGGCGCAGCCAAATTGCCTAGCACTGAGCTCTGCTGCAGGGCTGCCGTCACACAAGCAGCGTAAACTAAAGCATGTGTGCGAGCGGGAAAGACATACAAACTCGTGTTAAGCTCTTGCTACTCTTACTCAAACTTTAACTAATATAATTAGAATAAGGAGGGTATTACAGGTTCGCACTGGACTGAATTTTTCTCTCTTGCTTAACTCAAACATGCGAGTTATGTGTTAGAGTTATATCTGATTGTTTGCAAAGTTGATTTTATATTGTTTTAAACACATGAAACTCATGCATATCAATGATTTGTTATTTTCACAGCTGGCAGAGCGCCTTGTTCCTTCGACGGGAAAGATGTCCATAAAGAAGTTTCAAATGAGCCATTAAAATGTAATGACTTTGCTGCATAATTAAATTTAATGTGCTAAATGCTTTCGAGATTCTTTGTCAGTTGCAAAAACCGCATAAAAAATCAGAAAACACTTTCGACATAACTCCTGCACAAGTGAAGATAAATATGTGGTTTTAATTAAAAAAATAAAATCAATTATATATTTTTTGTCAGGTTGACAGCAATCAAACGTTGAATAATTTTCATTAATTCGATATTGAATGATGATATGCAAATTATTCGCATAATTCAATAGCGAAAGATAAACATCAGTCGATAGATTGTACTGCTGCTCAATATCGAGTATACGCAAGGGACTCACCTGGTTTGTAGCCATCGCTATGCTCATGTGTCTCAATCTCAGTTAGCTGCAGGATGCCAATGATGAAGCAGATGACAAAAGGATTGCTTTTCAGTGACTCCTTCATGGTTGGATTTTTCGTTTGGGTTTTTTGACTTCACTTTTCACTGTTCCAATGGCAGATGCAATTGTTAAACGTAAACTCTTGATACGAATGTGTACAGGTAGAGCAGCTACACGGGCATAAAAAATGCAAATACATTTGCCTCACTTTGTGCAAACATCATTTCAGATACGAGTTTGTGTACACACCACACAACACACACACACACGCACACAGCAGCCAAATGATTTTCTGGCTTATTGCGCGAATGTGAATGAGTGTGAGTGTAGGTCTGTGGGTGTGTGTGTGAGTGCTGGTGACAATTTTCGCTCTCGGTTTTTTTTTTATTTATTTATTTATTTTTGTTGTTGTACTCTCGCTTCAATCCTTTTTGTTTTTGCTTTAATTTTTTCACTTAATTAAAAACTTTTGCGCTGCACATAAATTCATTTTAATATTTACAGACAGTCGCCCTTTTTCAGCTGCTGCTGCTGCTGCTGCTGTTGATGTTGATGTTGTTGCTGTGTTGTGTTTTATTTATTTGTTGTTGTTGTTGGTTTTTATTTATTTACTTGTTTGTTTTATTGTTGCTCTTGTTGTTGGATTTTTTGTCAAAACACATTACCGTTAAGATGAATTTTTAATAGAATTTGACGAAGCGACCAAGTAACTTTAGTGGCACTCCTCGTCCACACACGCACACACACTCATCGGTGAGAGTAAGGGTGTGTGTGTGTGTTTGTGGGTGTGTGTAGTTGTTGTATTTATAAATATTTAAAATAAAACGCGCACGTGTTGCACATTCTGAGTTGCTTTTAACGTTATTCTCATTCCATTGCTGCTTAAAATTTAATTTCAAATCCTTTTGCCATTTCACCACAGTGCCTCAAAGTATGTATGTGCATGTCGCATTCCTGCAATTAAAGGGAAACATAAAAAACATACAGAAATTCATGTGGTTAGTACAGGACATGACATGCTCTTATGCAACGCCTGAGCCTTTTGGGATTAGGCTATAAATAAATGGCCATTCATTTGGTCAGCCATTACATAATGCCACAGCAAGACTCATAGGAGGAGGAGGAGAAGAAGCAACACAAAACGAAAAAAAAAAGGAAATAAACCCTGATGCCAATCAATAATGATAGATTAGCTCTGTCCGGGCATCACACAGTTGGCTCGTAAATTATACACAAGCTGTGCACTGTTCGGTTTTTGGAATGTGGTACTGATGTGCCTCGTCTAAGCAAATGAATAGCCAAAAACTTTTGCGCACACCACATTAATTGAGTAAGTGAGTGAGTGAGTGAGTGTATGAGTGTGTGAGTGACAGAACGACTGCCACTGAGTGTGAGTGTAAGCCAACCAGCGCACGTGCCATGTAAACATGCTACATATGAAGTTGTTCCAGTCATACGCAATCGAAATGTCAATAGGTTCATATTGTTATACTACACTACTGTATCAACTCTTGCCTAACAGACTAACAGGCAACTAACATACTACTATACACACATAACATACAACTAGTATGACTACAGGTAATTGACAAAGGAGTCATGAAAACTTTGACTTGAAAGTTTTCGCCACGTTTTTTGTTTAACACGCAGCGTTGAACAAGCTGACAAACTTGCATGACATTCCAGTGACTGTCACGTCGTAACCTCAAGGATCTGGCAAGCAGCCCACTCAAATCAAATGCCAACTGGGATCAAGCAGAAGGAGCAGGAGGCACCAGCTACCAAGATGGAGGGAGACAAGTTTCTCCTGCTCAGTGCTTCCACATTTTGTTTCTCACTTTTAGCTGAGAGCTCCCTTCGGTAAGTTGCGTTGACTAAGTTTGCATTGGGTAATTAAGAGCTGTGCAAGTGTTTATTGAGAGAGAGAGATTGCTTCGAGGAGCCAACTTGGGCTAAGTAGTTGTTAGTTGCTAACTAGTATCAAACTAGTGCCATTTGGCAAAAGAACGAGTCTAAGTTAAGGTAAAAGTTAAATCAAAGCCGCACAAAATATTATAGATAATCTACAGCACTAAAGCGATTAACAGATCCGTTTATATGCATATATTTTTTTTTTTTTATTTCAAACTAAATATATTAAGGCGAAAATTAACACAGCGATTTAAGGGGAAAATTTAAGTTCACTGTCTTTTTTTTTACTTAAAAGATTGTGAATAGCGCTTTTACTCAAATGCTAATTAACATAAGTCAGCTTAATATCTTATAAAAGAATTATTAACGTGTAGCCATTCAACTTCTTCGCTCAAAAGTAGGAGTTCTTAATTACCTTTAAGGGGAATGGAATTATTTGCCTGTGCATACATATATTCTGCTTTAGAAATGATAGTTATATACAATTTACAAACATGTCAAATACGACAATTCTTAGTTAATTTAAATGTTTTGAAAAATTATACTTAAAACTACAAGTTTTGTAGAATAAATCTTTAAATGTTTTTTTTTTTTTTTGTATATATAAAAATATCATTATTAATCGATTTTCTTCAAAAATAATATATATTGAATTAGAAATAATTAATTTACATTATGCAATTAACTATTGTAGCACGCTAACAGCATCACCAATACAATTTGTTTTTTGTTTGGTTTTGAAAAGGGGGGGGAAAAAATTTTAAAGGGGGGGGGGGATTTTTTTTTTTAAAAAAAAAAAAAAAAAAAATTTTTTTTTATTTTTTTTTTTTTTTTGTGTTGTTTGTTTTTTTTTTGGGGTTTTTTTTTTTTTTTTTTTTATAATATATATATTTTTTTTTTTTTTAATTTTTTTTTTTTTTTAATAATTTTTTTGGCAAAATTATTATTTTTTTTTTTAATATAATAAAAAAAGGAAAAAAAAAAAAGAAAGGAGGGGGAATGTTTTTAAAATTATATTTTTTTTTATATTTTGGTGGTTGTTTTTTTTTTTTTTTTGGGGGGGGGTTGTTTTTTTTTTTTTTAAAAACTCATACCATGTAACATAACATTATCCTATTGTCATCACTAGAATATTAACAGTGCCAAAACTGAGTAAACAGAGACTGTTAGTTGTCTCACTCTAACACATAGAGATCTAGCTTTAAAAAGATCTATAGAAAAATACGGTTAAAAGACGGCAACAAAGAAATGCGCTAATTGTGAAATAAAAATTAAATTAAGCAAATATGTGTGTATATAGCCTTTTACACTATAAAGCTAAACTAAAATAAAGAACTCGATATTTTTGTGTGTGAAACAAAATTTAAATGCAAATTGTGACTCCGGGCAATTGGAAAATCTAAATATTTAATAAACTGTAGTCAAAACTGTTTTTGTTTGACAAATTTAAACTATTCGCTAGTCACTGAACCCATTTGCGAATTGCATATTAAAGAGTCAACAAATGCCACATTAGACTCTGAATATGTTGAGCAAAAAACTTGGCCAATGCTGAGCAGCAACAAAAAGCATTCAATTATGCCAACAATATGCACACATTTCAGCCAAGCGGACTAACAAACAACAGCAAAAGCAACAAAGTGGCAACTAAAACGATATTCATAAAACTATTGCTCCGTGTGCGCTGCCTAACAATAACGAACGAATAAACGAATGCAAAAAAGAAACAGCAACTGTGGAAGAAGTGTAACGAATAGAAGTGAATAAGCAGCGAATGCAGTCGAATTGGGTGAATGTTCTTGCTGCTCGACTTGTAATATAGTTTTTCCTCTGTGCCGTGAATGTTTTTATGTGAATGTCTCTGTGAATATCTGCGAGTGTCTGCCTGTTTGCCTGCCTGTGAATGCCTCATGGCGTTTAGCGCATAAATTGAGCGCAGCAATTTCATTTAAATGTGCACAATAAACTTAGTTCATGACCCCTCAAGCATTTTGGGGTTGTGAATGTGGATATGGGTGCCATCTTTTTCTATTCTCGTATGTCTTTTTTTTGTCGTTTAAATCACATTAAATTTGCTAGCAAAATGCATAATGCAAGACCTTTTGCAGCAGTAGGAGCTGGTTAGAGTGCTGTTGTTGCTAGTTGTGTTAGCAGTGCTGTGGGACATCAGCTGCTATCGTTTGCCGGAAGTGCAACACACACACACACACATACACAGTCTCATTCATACACCCTCATGGTTAGTTTTGCTTTTGTTGTTAGCTGTTTGACAATTGAATTCAAATGAATTGCGGTTGAGTTTTATAACAAAGCAAAAGTCAGTAACATGGAAAATAACTGCATGGCAAAAGCTAAGGAAAGTTTTGAAAAATTGCGAAATCAATAAGAACACATACAAACACACATACATACATTTGCACTTATATATAGTTAGACAGACAGAGCGACAGACAGAAGTACAAAGGTAATTTAGTCGCTTGACATGCTTTTTGAAACTGACAAATGTTGCGATTTGTCATTGGTTTTTCGTGCTCGTGACGTTGTCTTGTTGAGGTTTTACTTTTTCCTTTTACACGTTCCACAGTTCCCCACCGTATTCGTATTCGATGCTGTCTTTCAGCTTTAAGTTGAAGTTCTGACAGTTCTAGATAATGGTAGTTGGTTTGAAAATTTAAGTACTATGAACTGCAGTAGTATTTTGATTTATGAATAATTTGCAAGATTCATTCTTGTTTGTGTGTATTGATTTTTATATTTAAACATTAAACTGGCTACAGGCGACTTGGGAGCACTTCAATTAAAAGCAGCCCCAGTATAAATGCTGCTTCTGCTTTCCCACTACTCGGCCTTTTATATCACGTCCAGCGCGCCTGCAGCTCACAATTTGAAGCAATATTTTAAAAGCCTGTCTCTTGAATATTTTATGTATTTTATACACATTTACATCGCCTCAACTTAAGCATTTTGTTGAAATGAAGCGAAAAAAGGAAAGCTGAAATTCAGCTGAAAATGTTGCACCTGCAGCTGCAGTTGAAACAATTTCCCTCTGCTCTTTCGTGTTCCTGTTGCTGCCTCAATTTCCGGAAAATGGCCGACGAAGCTTATCCCTTTTCTGCCTGCTGGCCACTCTCCACTCCCCGCCCCCAACTGTATGCTCAGCTGGATTTCAACCAAATGAAACAGGCGGAACAATATTCGTTCGAAATATTTAGTATATTTATTCAGTTGGTTTCTTATTTTGTAGAACACCATGGAAGAAATGTGTTGAAACATATTTATATTTTTTTTAATATTGATCGTGGCAGCGAAGGGGCGTGGCAGCGACCTAAATATTTGCAATGCTGTTAAATTAAAATAAAAATAAGCAAAGGGAGAAGGGAGACAAGGAGACGAGAAATCAACAACTTGCCGCTAGCAAAGGACCGTATTATAAAATTGCGACAAACGACCGGAAGTTGAGCGGCAAAAAAAGCTAACATATAGTCACACACACACACTCACGCACACACAGGCGTGCAAATGAAAAAAGCTAACCAGCTGGCTCAGCAAAGTTCTGACTGTGACTTCCTCTGCTGGTTTAAATATAGCCAGGCTAAAGCTAGAGCTAAATCCAAAGCCAAACAGTCGACAAACGCCAAACGCACGCCAACACACAGAGGGCAAGGGATAGGGAAATGGGCAGGCGGAAGTTTGTTGTGGGTTGAGTGGGGAGAGCAAGGTGGATGGTATGGGCTTTGCGACAACAAGGGCGCATCTATCGCAGCGTATATAATGAGCCAGCAGCTCCATGGCCGCGACATGGCCGTTGCTCATTTCCAGGTCGACGTAATTTGTCCATAATTTGTCTGCGTCTTCCACACATACAGACAGCGGCAAACGCGACTGCGAGTGGAGTGGAGGAGGAGCAGGCGTATAGGGTGGAGGGTGGTGAACTGTCTGTGTCTCCGAGTTTTATCTATGGCGCACTTAGGCGCTATTTATGTCTTTTTATTTTTATAATATGCATCCGACCGCAACTTTTGGGTTTTGTGGTTATTTTGGAGGTCTTTTGCGCCAACAAAAGAAATGTTGAAAAATTATGAGTTTGTGGCAATAACAAATATAGACACGTGTATACAAATATAGCAAACTGTTGTGTTGTTTGCCTAAAAGAGGATTTGCTATTTCCCTCTCTCTCCAGTCCATTTGATACTGATAAGCGACATGCACGTGGACTGAACATGGACATGGCCCAGTTTTGTGGCTGACCGGCCATTAATCTAAGCCCAGGAGCATACCACGAACCTAAACAACAATTGTCTGTGATATGCGGACAACGTGCTAACAACTTTTTCACGCTCAAACAAGCATGTGTGTATGTGTGTATCTGTCTGTCTGTCTGTGTATGTGTGTGCCTAATTAAAATGGACACGAGTTAATCATGTTGATTGTTTTCACTGATTGATTGATTGTTTCGGTTTCTGGATCTGCAATACTATTGCCATTTGTGTTGAGGTTCGTGTTTCGAGCTTTTGGCTGCTCTAGATGATGGAATAACTAAAGTAATTTCAGTGAAACTTGGAAAATTGTTCTAGTTCCATATAACGATATCAGTTTAATTATATTTCAGACAAAAGATTGAACGATTGTAGCTAATTGTTTGCAGATTTATTGCATTTTTAAAACATTTTATAAAGCCTGATTAATTATTTTAGTACATAATAAATACTAAAGTATTCAGTAAATTATTTATATTGACATTTTCTGCTCTGTTAGTCACGCTGCGCTGTAATCACATTTTAAATTGCCATAAATAAGCAGTGCGAATACTTTAAATTTTCTAGAGTATAGCCAGAGAGAGAGGAAGAGGAGGAGAGGAGTGAGCAGCAGAGGGGTGAATGCACATTATGTGTTTTTATTTAAATATATTCATAAGGCTGTTGCCAGTTGACATCGTGCTGTGAAAACAACTATAATAAAAACAATAACAACCGCATGAGCAACAGCTGCAATGACAATAACTCTCACCATTGCATCCACGCATACTTTCACATACGCCAAACCCCGCCCCCAACCCCACACATAGTCACATACCTACGCAAGCGGCAGCTGTTGCTGTTGCTGTCGACGCCCACATAAGTATGCTGCACTTTTTTTGTGTTGCAATAACAAGCAAAAGTTGCGCATCGAAACGTGAACGCCGCTTGTTTTGTTAAAATCTGTGTGTACGTGTGTGTGTGTGTGTGTGTGTGTGTGAGGGTGTGAGGGTGTATGAGAGTGCATAAGTGAGTGTGAATATTACTTGACTGCTTTATGCGATGTGTGTGGGTATCTATTGCATCAACAGCTGCTACTATTGCCCTGACCCCGCTAGCAATACCTTCAGTTTTTAATTGAAAATGTTTTGTTTTAATTAACTGGCGCGTATTTTTTATGGCAACCATCTGCCCTTTAGCCAAATGCTCGCTCACTCTTTACCAGCTATGCTCTCTTGCTCCCTTACTCTCATTCGCTCCGGATTGCTGAAGTGTTTTACTCTGCAGACTCGAGACTCGTCCATTGATTTTGATACGTTTGTGCGTTGCGTTATTATTATGACGCGCTTTATTGTCACGCGGTTGCCACAAAGCACAAAATGCTTCATGTGCTGGCCGCATCAAATTTATGTTTACAGCACAAGTGGGTAGAGCAATGAAAAGTGTGGCAAGGCCAAGTCATGTGGCTGCAGAAACAATGCGGCATGTCGCACCGGAAACGGCAACTGAAGCTGCGGCACTCATGCGAGTGTGTGTGTGCATCGACACTCAAAATGTTTTGGGTTATATGAAGACATAAACATAAAAGTGTTTTATAATAAAGCAAAGCGTGAAATAATTCACAGCACAGTGCTCAGAGTCCACACAGAAGCCAAGCTGACAATTTTTATAGTCTTCTACAGACAAACACACACAAACGCACACACTTACAGTCCCATGTATACGCTGACAATGATGTTAAATAAAATATTGTTTACATGGCAACATAATAAATGGCCATAGCCATAGCAGAGCACTCATAAAGTGCACGTTAGTCATCGCCATCAAACAAACACCTAGGATATTATTAAAGTCATAGAACTGCCAGGATACGACAATGGCTAGCAGTTAACATGACTGAATGTTATGCCTTTCTATGACAATAACAATTATGACAGATGTGCTAAACGAAAATGCCACTTGAAATATAAAATATTAAAACGGCAACTTGAACTTCTCATTCAGTTTGCTGCAATCCTGCAATTCACGAAGCGAGTTCTATGTTTAATTCTGATACTTGCCAAATATGTTAAACACATTCGCTTTCATTATCAAACTAATGGTTGGAGTATTTAATAATTGTCACGGGAATTATTGCCCGGTTGACCTACTTAGCTGAGGGTCTCACAACACAAAAAAGGGTGGAGAAAAAGAGAGGAGAGAAAGGAAGCTCAATGGTTAACCCCGAAAAATGCCCGTGAGAGCGAAATGCCGGGCAGTGAGAAAGTTTTTGTGTTGCGTTTAGTTTTTGGAAAATTGCTAATTTATTATTTTGCGCATTTAAATATTTTAAGTGTCCCGCAGGATTTGCACTCACATGCACACAAGAGCAAACACACACACACACATACACTCGCATTTTGCAAGATAAACTTGCAAGGACACTAAAAAATTTGTCGCCAGCCTGTATCCCGCTGAGTCCTGCGCCCTTCACCCTTCGTCCTCTGTCAGTTACCCATCGTCTTGTGTAGTGTGTCCTATGTCCTGTGTCCTGTATATGCTGCCAGCAGCCACGTTACAAGTTAATATAATTTTAATGAAAATTAACATGAAGCCAGGCACTTTTTGCTCCACACGCTTTAATTTCCCAAAAGACGTGGCGGCACCGTCAGCCCTGACAGATGACACGCATACATGTGTGTCTGTGTGTGTAGGAGAGAGTGTGTATGTGTAGGAGAGAAAGGACATGTGTTAGTGCTGGTTTATTACACACGCTGAGCATTAGGTTAGGCACATAGTTGAGCAAGCCGACTGCCATTTAAGCTGCTCTCTTTCTCTCTCTCCTTCTCCCTCTCGCACAATTTCGAGCTCATTTTCATTTTCTCTCTGTTATGAGCTCGCTTAGTTATATAACTTTTAGCTTTTTGCTTAATTTGTTGGTGCTTTTGCTAGTGCTTCAGCTTCTGCTTGTGCTGCTGTGGCTGTGGCTGTGGCTGTTGCACGTTTAGACGGTTGAGTCAAGTGCGTTCTCGTGTTGGGATTTACGCAACTAATTTTACATTGGCGAAATAGCTGAAATTGCTGCTTTGATTTATAATACCTAAAGTGAATGCCGAGCTACGCTACTGTAGATACATACTATAGATACGCCCAGTCAAAGTCTACACTCATAAACTACTCTCTTTGTGCACGCTATTTACCTAACGCTCAAAATGTTTGGTGGGCGTCTCTGTTAACTGTTCATAAGCCTTTGAAACTTGGCGCCCTCAAAATTTTGCAACATACCCACACACACACACACACTCGTTTGTGGCTGAACTTTTGTAGGTTGTTCCCATCCCTGTGAACACACGAACTGTTTGTCAAGTTTCAATATGTCACTGCACTTTGATGATTGTGCTTAGTTTTTGCGCTAACAAGCATATAACTATACAAAAGGCAGAGACATTGACAGCTTTTGAAACATATATCGTTGACAAACCACAAAATTTAAGAGAACTTGCGTAAATACTTATGTACAATAGTTCAACAGCAGTTTGTTTAATACAAATAACATGTTTACTAATTTAAAACGGAGTTTGCCTTGTAGTCCGGGCTAATGGCATTACAATCGGCTATCGTATGTAAATTATCATCATCATCAATTACAGCTACTAGTTAGCTTAATAATCAATATGTATATGCTAACGAATACTAATGACTATTTGGTACTCAGTTCATCTCGTTGTCAAATCAAACGTCAATTTGTCTCAATGCAGTTGATCATTAGTCTCGCGCTTATAGCGAACGGCAAATGTCCTTCAATGGATTGCCAGTGTTTGGCATTTCGATTGATCACTCATTAGAGCCAAGTTCTTAGATTGGCAGTAGGCAGAAACATGTTTACAACAGCCAATAGACCACGGTCCACTGGGGACTGTCAATTAGTTAATATATTTGTGAGCACTTTTATCGGCAATCGCTAATAAATAAATTCCCTGACCTTTAGCCTTTTACAGCAACTCAAGTGTCAGAGGATATGGGTGTGTGTGTGTCTGTGGCCATAACAAACAGGACGCAACGCTTTAACACAACATCAAATAGCTACGATTCTCGTATCCGTCTGTCTGTCTGTCTGTCTGTCTGACTGTGTGTCCGTGTGTCTGCCTGGTATCCTGCAGCTGCTTTCGAACTGCTGCTGCTGTTGGCATCTTTTGCAAGCGCTGCTTTTTTTATTAGCTTTGTCTTACAATCTGTCTCGCTGCCTGCTGTGTGTATGGGTTTCTCTTATTTTATTTTATTTGTTCCTTTCGATGTTGCTGCTGCTGCTGCTGCTGGCAGCGACAATACAAAATCGATATTTATTTGCCAATAGAGTGGAAAGCTCTCAGTTTGTTTGCAGCTTTTGTTGTCAGAGATATTAAATGGTTTGCTTTGCAGTAACATCAGCTGACTCTGGCTGATTGAAAGGCGCTTCAGTTCGAGTGGCCATTTGACTATTCATTATTTATGTGTTATGCCCCAGCATCTTAATAATTTTATCTAAAAATAGGCATTTTAATTAGCAGCTGCTCTGCTGAGCACTCATTAATGGGCCCGGTAACAAAACTTTTGCATAATTATACAAATTTGAGTCCATTGATTTTGTAATTACGGTAGTCGTGTTGCAAAACTTTTGCTCGTTACATTAAAGATTGTGGATCGTGTATTTAAATTAAAATTAATAGGCGTGGCTGCTGCTGCTGCTGCTGTCATGGCAACCCGTCAGTTGTGCTGGCAACAGAGGTTTCAAATTAAAGAATTCCTGGTATTGTAATTAAGAAAATGGCTCCTAAGCCTAATGAGCTTAACACTCGTTTCTCACGGCAAAACTGCGATTGGCTAAATGTAGCACATTGTTGCTTTTGTCATATGTCAAAGATGCTCAAGTGCCCGCCGGTTGAATGTACAACATGATAGCAGCAGCAGCAGCAGCAGCAGCAGAAGCAACATCAACGAGCTGCAAAGGATGCTTGGCCTGGAGTCACAAGGACTTCAGCCTTGATTGGGCATAGACAAAAAGTGCCGGCATCAAAGCCAGCCTCGCCTTATCGGGCGCTATCTAACGCACGCTTTTCCCTGCCCCTCTATCCACTACCCTACCCTACCTCCCCTTGCCTGATCCTCATAAATGTCAGCTTGTGCAATGCCCCGGAGCGACACGTTGCTTTTTGGGCGCTTTTGCACTCAACGTTAGCCCACTTTAGGCGCTGTTGTATTCGTCAGCTTTTGTTTCTGCAAGCGCAAAAATGGAGCACACGGCAGATTTAGATACTGATAGTACATATACTACATACATATACATACATAAATGCACGTGTGTGTAAAGGTGTGTGTACTGGTGTGTAAAGTGCCTGCCTAACCAATTTGTGTGCCATACAAACTAATGTGCTTTGATGTAGCTGCTGTCGCCTCAGTCTTACAAGTGCCATCACACACACAAAAAGCATTGCCTACTTTTTTGGGTGCCGTTTGACAGCAACAACCACAGGGACATCGATCAAATTAAGCAAACACACATTTTTTGAGGGCACCCCAACTTACACACACACACAAAAGAGATGCTCAGCTTTAGAAAATGATTCGAGTCGACAAGAAAAGTGTCACACGATACTTTATGTTGGGTTGGCGCATTGCGCATACGCCACTTGAGCCGCGCCCAGACGTGGCAGCTGCAATGTGTATGAATCAATCAAAATCAGCGCAAAATTATGCCGAAAATTGAATTATTGATTCGATTAAAGCGCACCTCAAGACACGCGCGTACTTATTCACTCACACACACACACACATATGCACGCACACACTTAAACAAACACTCAAGCAGCAAATAAATAAATAAGCAGCGGCGAGAAGCTGCCTGAGTATGCAGGACGAATGAAAAGCTTTGGCATTTTAGCATGCCAGGCGATCAAATTACACACACTTCAGTCCAAACACACACAAGTACACACACACACACACACAAACACACACGCACATGTACATTACTGTTACATTTACCGTTCACTTAAGTTGCGCCACGCAGGCACATTAAAGGCCACAAATCGTTTCAAGCTCTCAATATGCAAACACATTGCCATTCACTGACTGCTATCGCTATCCCTAACTCTATCTCTCTCACTCTCTTTATCTATCTCGCTCTCTCTTTGGCTGTTGTGTCGCTTGTTGCCTGTGTGCCATGTAAAGCGCTTAATCGTCTATATTGTAGGAGTGGAATTGAAGCTTAGACTCCAGCCATCATCAATCGATTACAGTCACTTATTTATGTGTTTTCTTATTTCTGCGGCATTTTCATTTTGTTTGATTTATGCCATTTGCTGCTATTCATATACTCTTAACTTGGTCAACACAAGCATCACTTATCTTGACTAATTTAGATTGTTTTCATTGCCAGGATTTTGAATTTAAATTAAAAGTCATTTATAAAAATATTGATTACATTTTCCTTGAACATTTAACTTAAATTACTCTTCTTCGAGTCAGTTATTTTTTCTATATATGAATTATTATAAATTTTGTTATTATTTGTTTGCCATTACTAACTAAAGCTTTTAAATTTCCATTAAATGCCATTAGCTGTGCTGAATTTTTCTTAAATATTTATGCATTTATAAACACTTTACTTTTGAAACCCACCATTCGCAGAATCTAAAAGAGTTCTGGCTATTCGATGTTGGCATTATAAATTTTCTTTCTTGCTTTTTAGCTGCGCTCATAAATAGCTGTGGGCTATGAAAGCGGCAGGAAGTGCTGCCATGTGCTGCGCTCCGCCATTTTGTGTGCGCAATTAAGCGTTTGATGTGCGTTTTTCGTTTGAAAATTAGGCAGAGCAGAGGCAAAGCAGCCCGAGCAGCAAAATCAGCCCGAGGCCACCTAATATCTTTCATAAATAATTTATGCGATTTGTTTGCTGATTTTTATTAATGCCATTGCATTTGTGGATATAACTCATAGTCTGGCTTAACTGTCTGTGTCCGTCTGCGGGTTTGTATAGATTTATAGTTTCAACTGAGATTTTAAATCAATTTTCAAATGGCATTTCATTAGTAAATCTGAATTTCAACAATGACAGCCGCATTATTATGTGGTTTCTAAATTCAAATTACTTGTGTGTGTGTGTGTGTGTGTGAGTGGCGATTAATGCTAATATCTCACAGAGCAAAAGATTTAAAAGCTTTTCAATATGCACTTAGATGGAAGGTTTGTGATTTTGATTAAAAAGAGATTCAACATTAAATACGTCTATTTATCTTAATTTGCATTTGTGCAACAAAATCGCACTATAAATCCACTTTAATAGCTTTCAACATAAATGGTTTAGTGAAAAACATATTTGGCTTGAAAAGTTGTTAATTTTATGCCAGTCAAATCATGTTTTTTGTATACTCTAAGACTATTAATTTGCAAGTATTATTTATAATTATGCGCACATAATTCATTGTGCTAGAAAATGTATAATGTTATATATTTCCGTTTTTCAATTTACCTTGAAATATATATGGGGTAATCTCTAATGCATATATAGCTGTCAATTTGAAATCTTGAGCATCTGGCCAACAAGGATAAGCTGCACTATCTTTACCACTTTAAAATATTATGCAAAGCACTTAAATGAGACTTTGCACTTACACCGACCCTTGACAACTGTGTGCACACACACACAGATGTACACTTTCCTAGCCAAGTATTGTGTGTATGTTGGTCTCTTTCCCTTTCTCTTCACTGCCCAACTAGAAAGTTGTCCTGCAACGGGTCCCACTTGTTTCTAGTGCTGCCATAAAATGCTGCTCGACAGCCATGCAACAAATTGCGTTAGGATTCTGAACTCTTGCACCTGTGATGCAAACTATACACCCACCAAACTGACAGAGCCCTTACACTCTGTCTATCTTTATTCTCAATTCTCTATTCTCTGTAGCTGTGTATATGTATATATCTATAGTAAATATGATAAATCACCATACCCTCGAATGCTGCCGCTGCTGCTGCTGCTGTTGTCCATGACAAATGACGCAGAGCCACGTGCTAAAGCCCCAGAGATTCTGGTAATGCTGTAGAATGTTGCTCCATATACACACAATAATCAATGCGATTTGATGCATGCCAACTGTATATAATAGCTACAAGTACGACATACATAAATGCACGTATCCGTGTGTGTATGTGTGTGTGTGTGTACTTGTGTAGCACTCATATAGCTACAACTACAGACCATGGCCATGCATATATAATACTTATATATCAGCATGTTTATGTCTCCTAAATGTGTAGCATAAATATTCATTTTTATGGCAAAGACAAGGGCAACTCGGTATGTGTTACAGTGTATATAAATACGTACAAACACATATATACTTATTCAACTGTGTGTGTGAGTGTTATGCAGTCAAAATGGCGGCAGCTTGCCATGTTCATTGCGGCGGAAACGGAAGTGCTTAAGAAGTAAGCAGAAATCATAAACGAAAATCACGTAATGCTTTTCGTGTGCAAACGGGTGCAAAGGGTGAGTGAGACGGTGAGTGAGCCGGTGAATAAGCGAGTGAGAAACGCTTGCCTCAAGTGGCAGGTGTTGCAGCAATGATTTTCAATTTTACGCGTGAAAGTCATGCGCTAATTTTGTTGTTGCCATTTGCCTATTCATTGTCATTTGCCACACTTAACTCCCACTTCCCTTCGCGCCAACCAATTGACATTAATGACACGCCAATTTGCCCTAATTGAGATGCTACAGCTACCTCGCTAGCTATTTCCAGCTATTGCCCGCTTTGTTGTCACCAGATATTGTACATTTTTTAATTAGACAGTTTGAGAATCTCGCTCTTTTCTATTTTTGTTTCTCTATTTATCTCACTTTCCGCTGCTCTTAAGTTAATTAGCGCTCATCTGGACAAGCTGTTGATTTCTAATTTGAGTTTACCACCAGCGAAGCACCAACTGTTTGTGGCACTAACTCGAGTCCCAGCCAAGAAATGTCGAAGTTGCAGTATTGACCTTTTGTGGTACAGCTTTCGGTCAAAAGTCGTCAGATTAATAGGGTCTACTTTTAACGAGCGTATCACAGCTAGAATGAGCTCTTGCTCTATTCATGCAAATCCTTTCAAATACGTATGCAAAGACTTTTACTTTGGCCCCGGCAAAAATGCGTTGAAAATATAAAAGTCACGTAACTGGCTGTCGTTTCCGGTTATACCGCACACGCGCCTCGCCACACACTCTTCTCGTTCTATATGCCACACACACGCACACATATAACCACATATCCACTCATACACTCACACTACTTAGTTGGAGCTTAAGCATTTGTTTGTATTTGACCGCTTTGATTACGCTTCGATTTTTGCCAAAGAAAAGTGTGTGAAACTTTTTCCTGTTTGCCAAATTGTTAGCCCAAGTTTTGGCTTTAGTTTGTGCTTTCTCTTTTATACCTCGTTTTTCTACTTTTTCTACATTTCTGTGTGGTATTAGTGAGAAAATTACTTTATTTATATGCAGTATTGAAAGTTGCCTCAGCAACCATTTACTACCTTATACATTTATATATATATACCTAATACTTTATATTATATTTATTTATACAATATATATACAAATTTATGGTCTAGAAATGCTTTTAGCTTTGGGGCTGCACATAAAAAAGGTTTTTATGCAAAGTTCCGTATACCCTAAAAGTATACATTGAAATATATAGTGCTGGCTTAAAAGAGAGGGTTAATAAATTTATATTGCGTCACATAAAACGAAAAGTTATAGTCTAGACAACATATTAACTCATAATTATGCCACAAGCGAGTGTCAGCTAAAAATAGTTGCAACTTTTGCAAATGCAAAAATTTAATACAAAAATTATGTGCTAAAAGTTTAACGACAACCCAAGTTCGAAGGCAACAGTCAAATGGCAAGGCAAATAATTTAGTATAGATACAAATACACCGCGGGACCACATGCAGATAGATAGAGAAAGAGAGAGAGAGATAGAGAGAAAGGAAGTGGAAGAAATAACTTTTGCCATTGGCAAACCGGCGAACAGTCAACAGTCAACTTCTACTTCATTTTGATGGCGCGCTAAATTGCGCAAAAAGTATAAAAAAAAACGAAGAGAATATCAAAAGGCAGCAGCAGGCAAAAATTATGTGCTTACCAACAACACACACACACAAACACGCATAGTAGGCTAAAGGATACGATGATGCGTGTGCTGGCATCATTTTCATACAAGGCGCAAACTTAGTTCTATGCTCGTCACATACGCGAAGCCTAAGCAGACAAAGGGGGCGTGGCGTGGGTCGCTGACATGCAACGCGCTTTCAATTTCAGCATATACATATATGAATAAGTGTATCTGAGTATCGCTGCGTATGTGTGTGTGTATGTCTAGGAAATCTTAAAGCGCAGACAGGAAATATTTTGTTGCCTGCTTTTTGCTGCTGCTGTAATTTTTCTTTACTTTCTTTGTACACGTCACCATCATCATCATCATCACCATCATCGTCAGCTGGCAATTGTGATCATCATTTGTGGCTTCTGCTGTTTGGTTTGTGCAAATCCTTTGCTTTTTATTTTGCACAAGCACAAGCACACACTTCCACACACAAACTCACTCGCATTCAGATACAAAATTGTGTGCGTCCTTGCACGACTTTGCTGCTGCATACTTTTAGGCTCGACTCGGTTTTAGTTTTAGTTTTTTACGTGTGTTTGCTTTTAACAGCCATCTGTTTGCCTTGCTGTCAGCGTTTTATGCGTGACAAACAAACACACACACACACACACACACAGACACACACTTGAGACGCACAAGTTTGCGTGACTGTTGAGAAAATTATGCCAAAAAACAAAAAAGGAGGAAAAAATTATGGTAACAAAACAAAGGGGAAATATCTAAAAACTATGAATTATGTTCACATTCGCCTTGAAAATTAGTAGGCAAATGTTTGTATGGCAGTGCTGATTAAAGAGTTAAGCGACTGTCACGCCACTTTCCTGTACACTTTGGCTGTTTGTTTGTTTGTTAACCAAATGTTGTTTGCATTTGGCTTTCTGCAAAACACGTATGTCACATAGTTCAGATGAAGTATTAGACAATTTATTAACTCCAGTCACTTGCATATTTATTGTTGTTCTGTTACGCCTTTGATTTCGGTTTTGATTTTGATATTCATGTCTGTTTGCCCAAAATGTCAAACATGTCAAATTAATTTTGATATGAGTTCGAGTGTATTTGGTTTGCTTTCAAGTTAATTGAATGGAGTTTTTATTTGCACATTACATAGGACAGGACAGCTCTCTGCAGTCAGGCAATTTGTTTGCTTTGCAGCTATTGAATTCATTTTGATAGAATTTATGAATATTTAAAATTGAATCATGGCAAAGAGAAACTTTCTTTCAATCGCAATTTATTTTTACTTAGTTATTTATTAGAAGCAATTAGTAAACAATTCCAAATTGATTATATATAGACCCAAAGCATGAACGAAATGCTAAATTAATTGATGCACGTTGGTTGAAATTTATAAACTGATTTCATTGACCCCAAAGAATATTTTTTATAGATTTTTTGTTGTTGGTTAGTTAGTTATTCATAGTTGATTAGCGTATTAAATATTACATATGTAAGCCAACCTGTGCTTATCTATTTTCCAACACCCCTTCCTTAAGGATATATCGATATTCTGGTAGCACAAATGCACTCAACCAAGAACTGTACAATATTTTCCATATTAGTAAAAGTAATAACAACACTATCGACAAGGACAGCGTCACGGTCGAGAATATGGCTTATATTTAATAAATAATTCATCGACAGCTATAATGAAATTTGTAGGAAATGAATGCTAATCACACGCATACACGTGTGTCACATTGGAGGCTAATCAAACACACGCCTCGTCAACTAAAAAAGCACACAGGCCATTAGATTAAGTAGCGATTTTAGGCATTAATCAATAACAGCAGGGGTTGAGATTGCGAGCCACACACATGAATCTTGATACTAGTACACGTACTTAAACCTCAATTCTTTAATTGTTATTATTAATATCAGACAACTGCCAGCCAGACCAAATAAATATCATTTACAAGAGACCTTTCAGTACACGAATACACCAAATGCTATTAAGGATATGGAAACCAAGCAGTTAAATGCATATCACACTCAAAATTATGGTGATTCTGTGAATTAACAATAAACCGCGAAATTCTATAATTTGCGCCTTGAGGTATGCAATACAAACGAAAGTGAGAGAGTTGCCAGACTGTCTAAGAGGGCGTGCCCAGAGGAAACGGAAATACGCAAGCGGAGGTTGTATAAATAAAACAGGCAAACAAAAGAGTGTAAGAAACAAAAGAAACAAGAACACAAAAAAGAGTAGCAGCAATGAAGTTACCAAGTTGCCGTGCAGCACTTGCTGCAATTGCAGCTGCTGCTGCAGGTGCTCACTTATTTCGTATATACTTAAGAGTAAAGTACATATTTTACTTAAACATAAGCAACGGCTATTATTTTAAGTTGCCCACGCGCTGGCTGATTTAATTTCAGGCTATTATGCGCCCACAATGCCAACGGTAAATGCATTGAAACATAGAGAAAGCGAAACAGAGAAAAGCCAAAGCAGACCCGAAAGCAAACGGAGCAACAAACCGCAAAACTGTAGAGCAAGCTAAAGCGTGCCGCATTTTTTGAGTGGGCAGCAAGCTGGCAATTGTAGAGTGTATTTTAAATACTCTATAATATATATAGAGGAACAGTTTCAATTGGAAAAATTTATAATAAAATTGAATTAGACTTTATCTTCTTTTTAACTTTGCCTACTTATGCGATTACAAACAATTTGTTTAAACAATATTGGAAGTTTAAAAATAAATTTAAAATTGCTGATTGTTAAAAGTAGCACTTTACAATTTATTATAAACAAATAACATAAAAATTTATTAAAATATTTTGAACTTATTAATTGTTATATTTAGTGACAGAGTTTAAATTGACAATTGATGATATGTTTAAATTTTTTTTTATCAAGTTTAAGAAATTCTCATAGCATAACTTGCCTTTATAGACAATTCCTGAAACGAATTCAAATTATTTTTAAAATTTCACCCATTTAATTAAACAAGTGTGCCCATATAATAAGTTCAAATTCGGACAAAATGACCAAAATTTATGAGCACACTGAATATTTTGGATGAAATTATAAACTAATCTGTTTCATTTCATTAATATTTGCAAATTATCTTAAACAAACCATTGTTTTTCTATAGAAAAACCTTTGTTCCTATATTAAGTTAATCAATTTTTGGACAGTAAAAAGTCTGAAAAATATTTTGAAAAAAAATTAAATTAATCCGATGATGATATCTTAATAACGCTTCACACAACAAGTAGCAAAGCTTGGATCATTTTAATGAACACATTTTGTAAGATATTCAAATTTTTCGAACTACTGATCAGTTATGTAAAGTAAATTAAACACTTAAATTGCCATCTTAATATAAATTAAATTGTTGCATATTTCAATAAGTGACGAGCGCTTCTAAAAAGCAGCTGCACTCCACATTCTATAAGAGTATGTATGTGATTCCCTGGGTGTGAGTGTGAGTGAATGCACGAGTATAACTGTGGCTGACCAGTGAAGTTGGTTAGCAAACTTGGACTGAAAGCTGGCTAAGAGTTTGCTACTGACTGCGTTTTGTTTTGTGCTGTTGCATTTCTTGGTTTCAGTTGTAGTTGTTGTTGTTGCTGCTGTTGCTGTTGCTGGGCGCAGATTTGGGTCGAGAATCTGAATGAGTTTACATTTGGCAGCAGCTGCCTTGGGTTAACTGCCATAGTCGGCACTTTTCGCTCCTTTTGTGCTTATTATTTTCGTTCGGATGCTGAATGCTGTTTTTCCTGCCTGGGTCAACATTCAGAATGGAGTGTAACCCCATTTAAAAGCCAGCAAACCGAGTTAATTTTCCATTTTCGATTGTTGATTACAATTAAGATTGGCAGAGTAAAATACAAATTCAAAATGCAGTCAGTTACATGCATCGCTTGACATTATGAAACAAGTTTTAGCATTTCAAAAGAACTAATAACTGAATGTTCCAATTTTAGATCAAAGCTTGTGGTCAAGCAAAATGAAAACGAAAATTTGACTCTATGAATTTTTAGCAAACTGCACGAAATTGAAGAAAAATTAATTTATAACTCATGGCATTGGCAAATTGCTCGTTAGCAAGATTTAAGCTGTAAAGCATTGTAATAATGTTGGCAGAAATCAGAAGATGAATCTGTTGAACCATACATTTTTATTTTTGTAATTTGAAATGGTTTACGAGTCTGATTTAATGCTAAGTATTTGCTGAACATTTTCCTTAACCAAACTGATTTTCAATTTCAAAAAAAAACATTAAAACACAACTCTCAAAACTTTCTGTTTGAAAATGTACACTTTTTAAGTGTTTGTTGGGGGCAAAAATAGGCAATTTATCGATGGTACAACAGTCAATAGCGATCACTATCAGAGCTGTTAACCAACTGTTAAGTTTTAGCAGAAAGGCTTAACAGTTTGGGCAGCATCATGTAAAAAAGTTTCTTTGTTTATTTATGCATTCTAAATTTAAATAAAAATTTAAGAATTGTAATATTTAATGTAACTTTTAAAGAAAAAATAAAACTGAAATAACTTCTTAACTATTTACAGGGTCTTTTCCAGTTGACTAACCAGACTGCTCATTAAAATTAATCCAACAACAATCAAAGCGCAGATTTAAATAGCCATTGCAGCTTTGATAATCAATCCGCAACCCCAAACAAGCTAAACCCTTGCCATATGCCACTTGCAACCTGAGTAGACGCAATGGCAAACCAAGAATCGTAATGTTTGTATGTATATAGGCATTTGAAATCTGATTAGCCAAGCACCTCAAGTGCCGACTGTGTGCTGGTTGAGTGGCAACTTGCGAGTGAGTAAGCCAATTGTCACACACACAGATACACACACGGCTGCCGTGCACCTCGTCTGCAGCTGTGTGAAATTTATTGTTTCAAGTTAATGCCACTTGATGGATTATTTGCTAATATCTGCCACTTTGATTTCTTGTGTTGTTGCGAATTCTCGTTTTCATTTTCTTTTGTGTTCATTTGATTTTTCTTTTTCTCTTTCTATTGTTTGACGGCTCGAATTGCATTTGCCCTTTGTAGCCAGCTCTGTAATACGATACTCGAAGAGTGGAAAACCCAGTTGAGGCAATTGACTTTTAAAGCATTTCAATTGCAATATTCAGTCTTGCTGATGAACAAATCAGTTGGGCAGCAAATGTGATTCAGTTGGATTGTTCAATGGCTCTAAGATGTAATTTATCTGTTAAGTTTGTTTGTCTATCGATCGAATGTGAAGCTAGTTAAGACTTTACAGTGCTCTCAGCAACTCATCAACTATTCAAACTAATTGTCAAACTTTTCATTTTCGGTCAGCACACGTGTCAACTATATATGTATGTATATAATTTATACATATAGTATATATGTTTTTGTATGCAAACATGAGTTTCCTTCGTGTCTACACATTCTATTTGGTATGTTCTCGACCTCATGCTAGTTTTCGTCCTACACTGTAGCCGTCCTCAAGGCTTGTCAACAAAAGCAGCAGTGAAAGTTTTCGTGTGCCACGACAATATTTACATGCTGCATTAAACTTGCTCTAAAGTTTTGGCCCCGTTCGGTCCACTTGTGTGCAAAGTTTAAGCACCCAAAATGTTCTTTTATGCCTTATATGTCGTTTGTCGGCACATTAAAGTTACGTATGCGCCCGGTTGTCCCTTGACACCCTTGGCCAGTTTATAGTATGTGATTCATGTGCAAGTTTCAAAGATCTTAAGCTGGCGGTATTTTAATAATTTAAACTGCTAAATCTGAGACGAGCTGCACATCCTGATGCTCTGATGCTCTGGCGCTCAGCCAAACCACGTTCGCGCTGACTGAGCCCAAAAATGCAAAAATATCCTCAGCATGTTGACAATGGCGCCAACACAAAGCGCATTTGGCAAGTGCCTGCAGCAATGCACAGCTGCTTGTGTGTATATATATATATATATATATGTGTGTGTGTGTGGTGATGTAAAGATGTGTTGAGCAAAAGTGAAACAGCAACAATATACACTGTTCATAGTATATATACATTTCTATCTGTGTACGAGTATATGCAGCCAAAGAGTCTTGTATATACTACAACGAATATAGAAGAAATAAAAAGTAGGTTATGCACAGACAGCATTTTAATATGATTTTCATGGCTTACTTTTGGCCAGACCAACAAGACAGACGACAGAGAACGAGGGACAGACAGACTCGCACTTCACGACAAAAAAAACTGACTCAAATTCGGTCGCTCGACTTGACTCACTGACTAACTGACACAGAAAAGCACAAGTTGCGTATACGCTTCGTATGCACAAACTGACAAAAAAAAATAAATAAAACGAATACGAAGAAAAGCAAACGGATAAAATAAACAAGCTTTGTATAAATGATTCTATCATAATTACGAAATCAAATTATATTCTTATAGTTTCCTTTATAAGTGGATTATAATAATGCCACAAAGTGTATCAAAATAATTTGTTAATCGTTGAACTGGAATGAGAATGGCAATGTGTAAGTGAAATTGTAAGATGTTACTACTGAGTATAGACATTTATAAGCTGCAATGAATAACATCAGATTGATATATTCCCGAAATTACAGTATAAACATTGTGAGACACAATAAATCTTTTCTGAAAAAAATTCAGTTTAAAATAAAATTAGTGTTAAACATTTAGCGGAATTACATTCAAATAAAAGAAAACTCGCCAAGAAAGTAGTCAGACAATTAAAGCTAAGCTTTTGTAATGGCATTGAAGTGTCTCAGCTGTATGTATGGTGCTTTCCAACACTAACATTTAAACTAATCCCTTTAAGTACGAGTATGCGCGATTATGGTATGGCATTTGTTTATTTGGGAGAACATGTCGATATTGTGTTGTCAGTATATTTCAGAATATTTAAGTAGCTAAATATATGGTGTACACTTACACAGGACATCGCATTGTATCCTTTCAGTGGCGTTTACTCCGCTTTTGTTTCTGCTCCGCATTTGGTTTTTTTTTTTTTTGTTTTGGTTTCTTTTTTTTTTTGCTTTTGTTATTTTTGGTGCTTTTTACGGCCTTTGTAATAAAACCAGCCCGAGGGACTCTGGTTGTGCTCTCGTTGCTGCTGTTGCTGTTGATGGCAATGTTGTTGTTATATGTACTGCCGCCGCTGCTGCTGCTGCTGTTGCTGTTGCCGTTGAGGGCGTGTTAGCATTGAGTAAGTTTTATGCAACAAACGAGACACACGCATCGTCAATTGAGCAGGCGGGGTTTAAGGGCAAGGAGAACGCACGGGTTTGCCTTAAGGATGAGGCTGCGGCGCAACAAGGATCAATGGCAAACAATTGAGCAAAAAATATGGCAAAGTATTTGTGCGGATGCGAGGCATCAATTTCTTTCTTTCTTTCTACTTTTGTTGGTTGTGGGTTGTTGTTGTTGGTCTTGCCTTTGCGCACTGACGCCTTGAGCCTTATTTAAAGTAGCGAAGCGCGAGCGATGCGAACTTTATTTATGACTCAATAATGTGTATTTTGATTTATGCATTGTGGGCGCTTACGCCGCAAAGTATGCCGCACACACACACACACACGTACGAGCACTCAGATGTTACTGTTGCTGTTGTTGTTGTTGTTGATGTTTTTGTTGCTTTTGCTATTGCTGCCTAAAGCAATTCACGCAATTTGCATAACAACACAAAAGTGTAAGGTGGAGCGCAAAGAATGTTTTCCTCTTCTGCTTTCCTTTCCTTCCTTCTTTTATTTTTGCACGTGCACTTACCACGTTCCGACACACACACACACGTACACACTCGCATACACTCACACACACTGAGTATTGACAGCATACACAGCATTCAACAATTAATCACAATGATTATTAATGAATTCGCCGCACAGATTTAACACACTCGATTAACAGAATTTCTGTGGCTCTTTATTTGCACTCTGGCTTGGCTATCGGGATGTATCGAGCTATAACGATTAACGATTAAACGTAAAAATACGCGATACGCGAACTCGCATGAGCATGAACGTGCATGCTGCGACGAATGTTTTCTAAATTTGAGCGGTTAAACGGCACACGACGGAGCTGCCTGCCTACTCGACAACTACACAAATCCACGACCTTTTCAGTACTAAAGCGACATTCATTCATTGCCATTCGTACAATTCGAACGGACGACTCGCTGCGGCTTTGCCTTTACTTTTCCCTTTGACTCTAGCTCTTCGTATTCCACATTTTTCGCTTGTAGCTAACTTCGTGTCGCGCAAGTTCGAAAGCACGACGACATTTACTACACAAGTCGATTCGCAAGAGCCATCGTGTCATCGTGGGAGAGTGTTTGAATATGCGTGAACGAGTGAGTGTAAGAGCACGAATTGTGAGTGTGTTGTTGGGTATGAGGGCCTGTAAGTGTGCCATGCCTTACGCTGCAACTTAACGAAGCTTTCACACTGCGTTAGCCAGTGAAAATAACCAGTATTCGGTGATTTTGATTTGCTTTTGCTGTGTGGGAAGAATGTTGGTTTTGCTTGTGGAACGTAAGCTATGTTGTGTGCAGTTTTCGAGCAATCATGGTAAGCTGATAGTTAAAGCAAAATGAAAAGTCTTCAATAATCCCACTCTGAGTTTGGGTTCAGTGATAAGTTTGCCAAAACCAAAGGATGACGGAAATATACGATTTGCAAGCGAATGGGGTTTGATAAGATTGTTAAGCATTAAAAGAGCTTTACAAAAACTCTGGGACTCTGAGGAAATTATTTATTTGTGTAAAGAATAGATACTAATAATGTCGAACTTAATTTTTTCTTATTTTTTCATAATACAGACAATTATTAATTTAATAATATAATTTTCACTTTTATTGATAATATTTAAGCAATTTAAATGTTTTCAATTTTGTTTCAATTATTTAAATAATTTCTACTGCAATTTTAAGACTTCTGCAACTATTTTTAAAATTTCTTTATTAAAAATTTTTTAATATCCATAACACACATAACTTAGTCAATTAATTTAAATAAAATTTCTTTAACTAATATTATTACTTCCAATTATAATTAATAATTTATTATATAATATAATATAATTATATAATATATATAATATTTGGAAAATGCTTACCAATTTTAAGGTTTTGTATACAAATTAAATTAATTTTGATATTTAATTGTCTTTGGGGTTATTCTCACTATTTTGATCTATTTAAAAAAACAAATTTTGTATAATTCTATTCTTAACATAAAATAGTTATGAGTCTTTTCCAATTTTATATTAATATTTTAGCGCTTTCCACAGCAATGCATTATTTTCATTTTTGTTATTCATAATTTGTACAATTTTAACTAATATTTTAATAACTTCTACAAACATTGCCAGTTACATTTTCATAAGTTGTAATGTGATTTATACAATTTCAATTATTTTTCTGAAATTTTAGCAAATAAATTTGCTGTCGAATTATAAATTTCCAAAAACTCTACTGCTAAATTAACTACAATATCTATAAATTTAAAATTTCCAGATTTAAATATAATAATTTTTAAAAAGAGTCAATAGTTACTACTTCGTTTACAATAAGTATATTACCATTATGGGTACCAAATCGAAAATAATAATCTCCTTGATACTCATACGTTATTATCCAAATGGATCCCATTTCGGCATTCTAAGAGTGTCCTACCTCAATTTGAAGCTAATTCTTATGTTACAGATATGAAACAAGATCCACCATGCACTAACGTGGAACTTATTACACATCTCTCTATGTACGCTCTTTCACAACGAATGAGAGTTGTAGTAAATTACTGTTCTCTCCGACTCTCCGCTCTTTCTCTCTCTCTCTCTCGCTCTGCGTTACAAAGCGAACGCGAAAACACAAATTACTCGGCAGCTGCAACTTTTCTGTTTACAGCAGCTAGTCAGTTTGGAAATTATGTTGTATGCTGCACCAAAAAAAATACATAATGGAAGGTACATCATATTGCATGACTCCAAGTACACGACCTTACTCAAGAACGAAGACAATTAGAGCGGAGTAAAAGTGTAATAAGAGCAGGGGATAGTTAATGGCAAACATAATGATACTATTGAGATCCTAATCATTGAGATACTCCTGATTTAATTGTAATTTATTTATAATTTAACAATTTAAAGCTGCAACAATTGCAGGGCTTAACCCACTAATACTCAATCTGCCATTGCTAGATCAATAAACAAAAGTAACATAAATTCAACTTTGCTACATTAGCTGCTGGGCCATTCATTCATTAATAGGATTTTCTAGCTGCTCTGTGAAGCGAAATAGGCGTTAGAAGCGCATAATTAGAAAAACTAACATACTATATGTACGTATACGTACGTTCTTACGATTTCCCCGTTACGACAAAGACAACGCATACCGTTTACAGCATTCGCTCGAACTGTTCGTTTACAGTTAAAGTTACAGTTACTCTCAGCTCTCTCTCTCTCTTGTTTACTCTCACGCTCTCAACCAATTTATTTAACGGGTATCTCATCTCTTTTCGAACTCGCACATGCGCCCCACAACATGTGGATTCTAATTTTGTGGCTTATATTATGCGTTTTTGAATAATCCGAATGTTTCGTAACGGTTTAGCTCTTATACCACTCAAAAGCACAATTCAAGCTTAGGTGCCACCCACTTGCATTGCCCTTTAGCCTACTCAGTTCTAATTTAAAAGTTAAATGCGTTGCTAAATATCTTTGATAATACAAAAATTCTCATGGGTTACATAAATGTTTGAGCTAGAACAGTACTGTGCGTAGTACAAAATCAGCTATTTGTACTCAACTTGCTCAAAATTTTTGGCTAAAATTGTGATACCAGCACATTAAGCAGAACTACCAAATTCCATGGCACACACACATACACATACACTAAGGGACGCCCTGCTAACCACGTCATGTGGCGAGTGATGTGACTATGGCTTCAACTGCTGGGAAATCTCAACGCTCAACCGCTAAGCATGGCATTTCATCAGCAACGGTATAAAGCTTAGCGCGAGGTGCAGCAATGCCAGCAAAAAACTACTATATCCTGACCCCACCCCCTCCCCCTGCTCCCAGCCTCAATCTATGAAGCACCAGCAATGCCAAGCAAAGCTATTGATGTTGTTGCTGTTGCTGTTGCTGGCGGTGTTGTTGCTAGTGTGAGCAAAGGAAGTGCATTAAGTGCAGTGACCAAATAGCTGGCAAAAGTCCTCAGTTCTGACTACTGACTCATGGCTCCCGACTCCTAACTCCTGACTCCTTTCTCCTTACTTCTGACCTCCCTTTATATGCTGTACCGCCGGAAATGGGGGCTGATGTTGCACATGACTTTATAGCTATTACGTTGGCTGTTTCGTTGTTGTAGTTGCTGTTGCGACATTTTGGCTGTAAAGCAAAAGTTGCATTAAATTTAAATCATGAGGCGGCGGTTTTTGTGGCAAGTGTCTGACGCAGATTCGCAGACTAGCAAATTGACTAACTGACTGACTGACTGACTGAAAGTCGAAAGTTAAAAGCTAAGCGCCGTTAAACATTTTATCATTAAAAGTTGGTGAAATCTGGATACGACATGCAATTAGATATCCTGGCAGACCGAAGGATATAAAGATAAATCAAGTAGTAATTGTTACTACAGCAAGATGTTAACGTAAGTGGAGTAGCCTAACTATTGGTTAAACAAACAATTATAAGTAATTATACGCACTTTTGTTGCCTTATAATCCACATACTGTCTCCGTAAGCGTGTGTATGTGAGGTAACTAATTAATCAGCTTGCGTAATCAATGCTTAATGATGCAACAACGCAATGGCATTTAAATGCCCCATAATTAAATCAAACACTCAATTAAACAAGTAGCAATGAGAACAATAGATTTAACTGGGTCAAAATAGATTGGTTCATTGATGATGTGTTAACACATAAATCAATGTTATACTGGTATTACTCGATGGTAAAACCCTTACTGCTCCTATAGATGTCTATTGCAATTATACAAGGAAACCTTAACGAACCCTTTTCTTTGCAGAACAGACTTTTCTAGCTACAATGCTTTGTTCATTAATTAATCAAGCTACAAATGGCAACCACAACACATCAAACTGGCCAAGACACTGAAATGACCACATCTTCCGCCCCTTCAACCCTCTTTTCCGTTTCCACTTGGTGCTTCCTACTCTATGCAGGACCAAGACTTACTTCAAGGATTCGTTAAAAAGTTATAATTTAATTATTAAACATCTATTGAAAGTTATTTATGTACAGCTTAGCAAATAACCAAATTACCCACACACACACACATTTATGCACCCACGCACATACACACACACTCTCAAACACCCAGTGGGAGTTGGGGGAGATGGACTATTGGGAATTCCTTTGGTCAGCATGGAAGAGATTTTTAGCACAGCGGAAGCATTTATTTTCAGTTTTCTTCTTAAGAATATTTAATGAATAATGTGGGAGCTTATTTTTTAAATGTACTTAGACAATCTGTAAGACTAAGTTTATAAATCGGTAATATTTTAGCCAATAAAAACATATTATATTTGAACTTTATATAATTGCAATAATTTTTCTCTTTAAAACACTATCCTGAACCCTATCTGAAAATTTTAAAAGAGTAATCTAAAAACAATATAACTTAAATAATTTATATAATGTGATCAAAAATTATTTTAAATTTTTCTTGAGTATAAAGTTAATTTATTTAATGAAGCTTGTGAAATAAAAACTCGATGGCAAATGCTTGATAAACAGTCAGTTATTACGTTAGCAGTTCTGAGAACAGTGACGTCATATTAAATTCAGAAATTATAAAAATCGCGGTTTTTTAGTCATTCATATCATTATTATATAATATTAATAAAACAGAGATAAGTTCTTGATTCTATAATATATATTTAGAATTTAAAAATAAATTTATTGATAAATTGTTATAATTATGATACCAGACACAAACTCGTGGCAACCATAGAAATGTGATATTGAATACAATATTTAATTAATTTTAAAACAATTTGAGAAGGTTTGCCAGGTACGATACTATATTGATTTTGGCCACTGCACAGTTTCCAATCTGTTCACTTTGGCCAGAACATCCAAGCTGTAAATTTATTTAGCCACACGTCGAGCGACAGACATGCTCAATGGTCCAAGTGCACTGAAGCACAAAGCAGTGGGAAGGACATGGAAGGACAGAGTAACGCCTGTGGGAAACTCTGGCAACTTTGCTTAAAAACAGCAACCAGCAACCAACAGCCAACAACTAACAACTCCTGGCCGTGTTGTCACATGGTTGGGAAAAGAGAATAGCTGTGGCACAAGCGACGGTCGACGGTCGACGGTCGACGGGCGATCCTTGCATGTAACTGTTTGGCTCTTCGGCGAGGTGTTGCAAGTTTTTCTAGTGCCACATGGAAACAAAAAATAGTTTTTTCCAGTACGTGTGTGTATTCTGCAAGTACTGCTGTTGCTACTGCTCTTGCTGTTGTAATCGTTGCTGTTAGCTGCTAGTGAGATAGACGCATGCAGTGACGTCGAGTGAGTTCGCTGGCTAACTGACTGTCTGGCCAACTGACTGGCTTGCTTAAATATTAAAAGTCCAGGCACCAATAGCACAGAAAGAAAAGAAACTTGGCAAGGTCTGGACACCGCTTGTCGCACGTCGTCACTTAAGCAAAACGCAAAGTTTCAGTTCGCAGTTCGCAACTCACAACTCGCAGCTCGCAGTTCGCAGTTCAGAGCACGCAGTTAGCAGTTAGCAGTTGGCAGCTTGCTGTACGCTGTTCGCTGTCAGTCAGCTCTGGTGCTCTGCCTGCGGTCTTTGTTTAGAGCAACAAGAACAACAAATAATGCTGTAGCAACAAAAAATACTGCTGCAGCAACAATAAAAACAGCATACTTACCACTACAACTATGACGTTGCAAGGACACGCGTTAAGCTAAGCAAAAGTTTTGTCACACCCACACACACTCACACATACATGTGCGGATGCGACACGCATTTAACATAAACAAACTACTACTATTATACCCTACTGTAATACCCGTTAATAAAAGAGTTAAGATATGGTATAATAGCTACTACAAATTATTGCAGCGGGCACATGAGGTTAGGCAGTCATCTTAACTTCACATTATACACAATCTTTCTGATAAGTACCGAGCATGTTCATTTTTAAAGTCAGAAAGAAGCTCAAATTAAAACATAAAAGAAAAATTCCGCCGAATATGCTTGACCACGTAATACCCACGGACTCTCATTCTCGATGTATAAGTATTAAGTATTAAGTAAATGTATAAGTATTAAGTAAAATCTGTGTTACCGGTAAAAGAACTCAACATGCAATTCAAATCAGAGTAAGCGCTACATAAACTTAAAATGCACACGTGTTTCTATGCCTATTTCTCTCACACGCATACTTTGATATTTCGTTTTCGCAACGGCAGCGCTACAGTCAAGCTGAATGCTAATCAATGTGTTTGCGCACTGCTGTAAATTTATGTTTTTCGATTTATGATAACTTTCTTGATTATATTCCGATCCTAATGCGATTTTCAGGACAGTATGATATTGTTTGTCTCTAAACGAATACAATGCTAACAAAACTAAACTTTAAGAAATTCGCAAGTTTAAAGCATGCACATTTTTAATTACTTCCACTTCTAATGGACGAAGGGGGCTTGGAATCCAAAAGGTATGATGACATTATGTTTTTATCATACCTAGGAACTGTTGTTCCTAATGATGTGGCATCGAAAAAAATATTAACAAATATGTAGTTAATACTGACTATAATGGAAGATTATATCTCTTACCATCTCGGACAAACGTACATGGCTTAATCGACTCCGCTGTTGATGCTGATCAACAAAATATACTTTATCAGATCTTCCACGCCTCGTCTTCTTGTTACATAACAAATTCAATATACCCCTTAAGAGGTATTAAAACTAAATAAAAATGTAGAAATTATAACATAAATTATTTGAGTTATCGTAATAAACCGATTGAACCTGTTGCTATTATAAATTAAAATACTTAAACAAACTTTAAAAAATTAATTAATTAATTAAAGTAAATAAAAAGAAATCTTTTAAACATGTCTATCCTCTCAATGTTATTCATAATAACCAGTGCAGTTATTTATAATGACAGATATAATTAAATGCAAATAAAAATCTACGGGTGTACGGGTATCTTGTAATTGAGATATAAGAGTTTTCTTCCATGTTAGCCACGACTTGCCACTTGTTTTAACTTGCAACATTTTTTGTTTTGGCTACTTTTCTTTTAGATGCCGCAAAACGTGTTTGGAAAACGAAAAAAATTTCACGCGTCAAGGTTTTTGAAACCAACTTAAATAGTAGCTATATAGTTTTAGGTTTATTTTAAGTTCAAAATATGTTTGCCAGTTAACGTCTTAAGCAACTATTTAGCCAAATAGAAAAGAATAGAGTATTAGTGTAAATTGGGTGAGTATTTTATTTTCTGTATTATTAATGTTGTTTTCATAAAGTTTATTAGGCATATCAATATGTACTTGACTACAATATATCAATTTGGTACATAATAAATTGAACTTATAAACTTCCACTTGACTGTAAAACAAGTTTTATTTACATTTATTTTATTTATTTCACATGTGCTTGTTGAGCTAATATTATGCTTATGCAAATAGTAATAATTTAAATGATTACTGTCTGAAGACTCTGACTCAAGTTAAACAAATTGTAAGTGTGCTTTAATGGAGAAGTGTTCTTAGAATACAATAGCTAGATTTAATAACAAGGAACTGGTAAAATATATATGTGTTTTTGTATAAGTACAAGTATCTGTTTACGTGTACATATTGTATCTCAATATGTATATTCATTAAATTTGTATAAACAAATACGAATGGCATAAATTTTGTGCAACGTGTTGGCGTCTCTCGCGTTCTTGCCATTATCCAGGCAAATGTATGGCGATAGAACCAGACCTATCTATGTTATATTATTCTTTACTTTTACCTTATAGCTACACCCTCATATGTCAGAATATATGCATGTGTGTGTGTGTGTGTGTTTGTACTCAACCCAAAGTAAGCAAAACGGTAGCCTGAAAAAACAAGTAACAGTTTTGTTGAGCCAACAATGAAAACAACAAGCAACTGCCGAAAAAAGCAAAGAAGAAACAAAATAACAAGAACAACAGGAGCAAAAACAACAACAAATCGGCACTTTGCTTTTGTTTGTTGATTTTTCTGCTCGTTTTCTTTACTCGAATAACAGCAACGAATTTACAATTTCAATGTTGTTTGGATGGTGGGACGAAAGCATGTGAATAAGAGATACGTAGATACATAGATACATAGATACTCGTACACATGGACCACATGTAACTTAGCACTAAGAAGCATTGGACACGCTGGCTACACCTACAAATGTTTTAGCACCGAAACTTTACCCAGAAGCTAGATGGCGGAGTTTTATGGTCGTCGTCATGACGACAAAAGAAGCTGAAAACTGCAGCCAGAAGTTATCGATGCTGCACTTTGGAGTGTCCGCTTAAAGCCCCACCCCTTTCTTCCTTGGTCCCCCGCCAAACGATACCGCAAAACTTTGCAACTTATTTTTACTTGCAAAAAAGATTACGAAATTGCGTTAAAAGCAAATGGTTCACCTAAGGGAGGATGAGGGATATGCGAGACTGTCGCGAATAAGATCATTAAAAGTATGGTTTGCATTTTCGGAAGAGATAAGTTTTGTTGTATCAGCAAACACTCACAGCTGAAACTCAAATTTCAGAAATATCGCATCAATAAAAGCATTTATAGTCTGAGTTTCTATGAGATTCTCAATAGTTTTAATTGAAATTCTTGGTATTGACTTTCTTAGCTATGCTGCTGCTACTTTACTTGGCAGCCAATCAAAAGCAATTAGCCTGATAAGTAAGTAATTGTTAGGACAGGTTCTGCCTTCAAGCGATTATCGAATTGTCACAGACAATCGACTGCCTATTTATTCATTAGGTTCAATTATCTTTGCTGTCCGATCGAAGTGCAGCAACAAAGGCAATCAAAAGTAATTAAACGCAAGATTAACTCAAATTATAATTAATTAAATTCGGCGCCACTTTTGGCCATTGAGTCAAATGAAATGCAACTTAAGCGCTGAGTAAACATCAAGAGTGCAATTAACTATTAACAATTTATGCAAAAAGCTTCAAATAAACATCATATACATACACACATATATATGTATATATAATTGTGTCTGTGTGTGTGTGTGTGTATACATTTCGTGTAAAATGAGAGCCGATTAAGGCCTGGTTAAGACCAGAGCAACACGCTGAGTGCAATATTTGTCGCACGGCATCGTACATATCGTATATCAACACCAATTCCATTTGCATAATCAATGCATATTTGGCGGCAGCCATAAATTAACAAATAGAATTTAATTGCATACTTTTGGTCGTCGCACAGTACCGAACTTATACAAATTAATAATTCATTAATGCGCATTAATTGTCGCGATGCAGCAACAAAATCACAAAACCCACAACGAATCGCTGCGTATAAATGCATATGCTTATTGGCTTTCCCTTTAATCACACTCCGCCAAATGCCCTCAGCCCCATTAACCGTTTCAAACCAAATTAATTGCAGCCTTTGTTGAAGAGACATACTACATGCCATGAAAAACAACACACTCAGCAGAAAGATTTAAAGTAGCAAATTTGCATAAATTGGCAAGAGCCGTTGGTATTTATTGCGATTTATTTTGCCTCAAATGCATGAGCATAATATTTGTGTATGTTATAAAAATATATATACTACTATATATGTACATACATGCATATATAAGAATATATCTCTGATTGGACCAGTTAAATTGCCATCTTTGTTAAACTTTGTGGTCAACGCATTGTTGCTGCTGTTGCTGGCCCTGACTACTGCACATGACAAGCGTTTATTAACAATAACGAAATAAACATATTTATATAAAATTTGTTTTAAAAGTACTCGACCAATAGATACCCCCTACTCTCATACTCATAACAACAAATTTAGAAACTGTGTGCGTATAAACGAATAATTAAACTTTAAACAATTTTTGTTGATTTTACAGAGCTTCCAAGAAATGGCTTAAGTATATAATATAGTAGAATCCGGTAATAAATTCTCTGGTTAGTGCGACAAGAAATCGATGACTATGCCAACTTTTATGAAAATAGTTTCTGCAATCTAGACTTTGTTTTAGTACATGAGTAATAAAATTACTATACCTAATTTTCAGAATAAGGTACACAAAAGATAGTTACAATTTTAAAACATAACATTTAAAAACAATAACAAACATATAAATATTAATTTTAAAAAAAGTGATCTCAAATTTATGTTTATTATTGTTGATTTTGGCATAAATTTTAAAAGAAAAAATTTAGAATGCATTCTTAAAATTAGGGAATTAAAGGGTAAGTGATAATGACGCAGCCTTTCAATAGTAAAATTCACAATGAATATTTGTTAAGGGTAATTTCAATTTAATTAATCAATTTAGTATAATTAATATTGAATCTAAGACTTTTGAAATCTTTTTCGATTGTTTTTAGGCCAAATAAACGGAAATTCATAATTTTATTCTATTAATTTGCTTTGGTAAAACATTAAAATGGGCTAACAGATTTTGGATACACCTATATTGCAGGATAAACACCATATTTTTAATTCTCGGTATCGCCCACTCGCTGACTTTGTTAAATATTTTGGCAAATTCTCAGAAATAAATTTTATAAGCTATTTTTGTTTTGAACTGTTTTCCTTTTTCCATTTCCGGCACTTTTCTACAGCCTATGAGTCTTAAGGTTAAGTGTGCTAAGGCAAAGATGTTTGTGTATGAACAACCTTTAAAGCATGTTGCCACTTAACGGTGCACAAAACAAACATGCAACACGCATGAGAACCCACGCACACACACACATACATACATACGCACGCAAACAGAGAGAATTACGCATGCGAGCAGAGAGATACACATAAGTTGACAAGAGGCATTGCAAGTGCGTTCCATGAATTCAATCAATTTTAATGCAATTTAAATTGCATTCTCTTGTGAAAACAGACACAATGCGTACCATGTACACACGCACGTTTCCACACACAGATATGTAGATACTAGCATTGCACACCCGCACACCCAAACACCCACACCCATACATTGAGCCGTATGATACTATTATGCTGAAAGTGGAAGCATTGCAAGCGTTAATTGGTAGAATCGCCCGATTGTTAGCCCGCTTTATAGTACGAATGGAAAACGACTGCCAGTATAGGCCTAAGCCTTTGGACAAGAATACAAACACAAGTGTCTGGCTCGTGAATTCAAGTGTTTACATTATTTCAACTACCGCTCACATTTGTAGTTGCCTCATGTTGCAGTTGAACGCAACATGTTATTGAAAATCATAACATTGTTGCATAGTCCTTAGCCTACCATTTGATCTAGTAGTTACTTGTCAAAATACATGCATCTAGTAGCAATTCAATTTCTAAAACGATAAACTAGCTTTTTGAAATTAATACTAGTGTTAACTTACACCCAATGGATAAAACTTATAAATGTATAAGGTCTGGTCCATTTGCAGTAATGTGAGTAGAGTGTGCAAGAGATCTAGCCTAGGTGGCATCGTCGAGTATGAGAGGAAGAGGAAGAAGCGTGAGTCTGTGATACAAGAGGAGTGAGTGTAAAGCAACAGAAGCAAGAAGCTAACGATTTTAAGTTCATATCAGTCCGCGCTGGTGACGAAACTATAAGCAAACAACACAAGCGCAGTGTAATGTGCTGGTGGTCGGAACAAATATATATTCCCAAAAATGTCATCATAGTGTTCGGCTGGTCTGATCGGTTGATATCTTTTCCTTTTTTTATATTTCATTTCACTTTTCGTTTTAATTTTTTACAATTTTTTGTCACAAAATTGATAACAAATATTTTGTGAGATGAATATACTCTTTCGTCACTAGCCTGATTCCTCGTTAAGAGGTTTTTTTATATAATATATCAACATAAACTTTAAGCAAACCAATATTGTCTTTAAACAATAAAAACTACATGTCAATCTTAAAAATATACATTGAAGGATAGCCTCCTTTATAGATTTGCTAAATTGTATTAAGAATTGTATATTTTTGTATCAATTTATTGTGTGGTAAAATAGCTATGAAATTTTTGTTGACACGTTATTCAATGTATGCATTTTGAACATAAAGCCATAATTTATTTATTTATAAATTCACGCAGAACTTATTGCTCCACAAATTGCTTTAATGAAATAATTTAAGCTTAATTTTTAATATAATTATTTCGCTTGTTTAACTAAGTGAAATAATTGCAAGATTTGCAAACTTGGAATCGCAAAAATTAATTTGAATAACACGCAAAAAATAATATCAATTTATCAGCACACAACACGTTTCACAATCAATAGAATTGTAATGGTGATTTAAAGTTGTCCTAATCGCATCACGTACACATTTCCCATACACGTTTTTGCCACGGACTTAGCGAGTGTATATGGGCCAGCAAATGGAAAACCACATGCATTTTGGCTTTAGTGTAAACATGAAAATGCACATTAATTTTTGCGAAAAAGATGCAAATAGAATCAACAACAAATGAATGCAAATGCTGACAATTTGTTGATGGTTTTTGGGGTATGCCGAGCATAGCTAAAAATTAATTTCCAATGTTATGTCAATGTTTTTATAGGCCCTTTTTAACCTCATTTTCACAACAAATACTCGAACATGTTGGATTGTGTGTGTGTGTGTGCGTATTCGAAGCTGTATCTCTATGTGCTTAGTGCTTGCGTGTGTGCGTGAGTGTAAATTAAAATAATTTTAATTACGTTTGCGCAGAAAATTCGCAAATTGCAAAATCGCAACATTCGACGTGAATACGCCCATAATTATGCAATGATTATTTGAGGCGCACATCCGCCGGGTTTTGGGCATTTCGGGTTTGGGGTTCGTTCGGACACAATCGGCTGTAAACTGGCCGCGATATAGAATTATTTTCTAAGCCCCGGCATTTTAGCAAATTGTAACACTGTATATTTGTATGTGTTGTGTGTGTGTGTGCCTGTGTCAGATAACCAGTGACATGTCAAAGGCGACAAAGCATAACGAAATTAATTGTGCGCATTAAAAGGGATTGTGCAAACATTAAAATGGATTGCATGAGCGTAAAAAAAACCAACAACAAACATTTAATTGCCACAGACTAACCCAATGTGATAATAAGCGTTTTAATTTTACACTAGTTTTAAGCTGCTTTTACATTTTACCCCGCTTACACAGAGTTTTTAAGCATTAGCATTTACAACTGTTAACTTTACCACCGAATGCTGTCCACAGGATAAATGTGCTTAAATGCAAGTATTTATTGCGATTTGAACAAAATAAATACGCGTTAAATTATTTAAGCTTAGGCTCTTTAAGTGTTTTCCAGTAATATTATTAAATATGACACAAAACAATTATAAATGAAACTTTTAGAAACTGCGACAGTTGAGCAGACCGACTGTAAGACACTAAGGCATGTTTTAGAGAAAAATCAAGTATTCAATGTGAGATGCTTCAAAATCCAAATAGCTAAACGTATTAATCACCTTTTTGTGGGCGAAGAGGAGGGGTATTCCAAATTGTATATACGAAATATAGTATGTTCATATATAGTAACCAGTTAAATACATGCAAAATATTCTTCAATCACTCACATTGCAAAGGTTGCAGATTGAAATATGAGCGAATGGGTGTGGTCGAAGAACTAAAGGAAATGATTTTCATCAATTCAAAATTTATTTACAATCCGAGCTTGAAACGTTTGAGACTTTGTGTATTTAAAAATTACTTGATATAGTTGTCCGACTTCACTGAATATTGACCAAGATATGTTTAAATGTATTATTTGGTGGATTATGACTATATCGACTTTTTTGTTGGTGTTGATCAAGAATATATATTTATGGCGTCTGTAAAGCCCCCTTCTGCCAGTTTCTCACAGACCAAATATACTACTTCGCTCTTCGTACGCCGCACAATAAATGACAATGTGCAGGCCTGCCCAATTGTTGAAAAAAGCTTAATAACTTATTAGCTTAAACTTTATCCTAAAACCTCCTTTTTGGTGATTTGATTACATTAATTTTACAGTTCAAGTGTTTCCAACTATTTATTTATGCTTTAAAGAAAAGGAAGATTCGCTGCAACTAGTAAGTCTTATTTTTATAAAATACAAAATACAGCTATATGCCATTTATACACCAGCAAATAAACATTCTACAGTAGCTGGTGGGCTAAAGTAAGTCTTGATGTTTCTGTTTATTAGGTGCTTATCCATTAAACGGCTTTCAATGGTTAATAACACTTTGGTGTTGCGCTTGTAGCAACTATTTATTTATGCTCCTTGCTTTATCTCTATAAATTTGAATACACATATTTATATATATAAATATATATATTTGTATATGTATTAGTGTGTGTGTGTGTATTTTCAGAGCACTTAATTTAAATATGTGCATAACTTGCAGTCAAGAAAGGCAGGCAGGCAGGCAGTCGACGCTATTTGAGCACCTGCAGCATCCTTGAAAGAACGAACCAGCACACACAAAGCATTTTCGCTCTCGCTCTCCGTTTCTTGCTCTCAGTCACACACTCTCTCTCTCTCTCTCTCTTTGACCGATGCAGCAACGAACTGCATATTTCACATATACACTAAAGCGCACTATAGTAGTATACTTTACTATAAAAAATATAAGCGCTGCGCTCGCTTCCAGAAAAATGAAAATGCTAAACAAAGAAAATAAGAGCAAACGCCGCACAAAAAATGAGCGCAAGGCACAAAAAAAATATATATATGTATAAAAAATAAAAAACACTGAAAGAAAAATGCCGCAGCTGAGAGTAAAACGCAAGAGGCGTGGCAAAGATGGGCGGTCGGTGGATAAGAGGGCGGAACTATGGGTAGTCGCATTATTTTGTATTACAGCGACTCTATAGCTGACCCCAAAGCTCAGCTTGTATTGCAATTTTTCAATTTCAAAAACAATTTTGCTCTGCCAACATACATACGTGTGGTCAAAGATAAGCTCAGTAAATATATAACAAAAACAAAATATAAAAAAAAAAACATATACGAAAAAGGTAAAAATAAAATAGCATAAAAGAAAAACTACAAAAAGCCCGCTATAAAAACCAAAACGGCAGCAAACTAAAGCGAACCGCAGCTCAAGCAGCTACTACAGCAGATCAAAAATGGCCAAAGCCAGAAAGGCGGTCAACAAATAAAAGTAAAAACAACAACAACAACACGCACACACACATGCACATATAGGATGACCAAAAATAAAAATATTCGTAGTTTGTGGCAGGCGGATGATATTGTGCAAAGACAGGCTAGATGTGGGAGACTGGAGGCTGGAGGCTAAGGGATGGAGGCCAGCAACCAGCGGGATATGGCACACAATGAATTGTGTTGTCCTGCATTTAGTGCTGCCATGCATATATAGCATATAGCAGAAAAGGCGACCCGCTGTGTGCTTCACAACCAACAGCCGCAACTCGAATTGAAACTGACTAGAGGATGTGAGCTGTCCGCAAGACTAAATTGACCTGCTTGGCAGGGCAATGTGTAGATGACTCGGTCACTTGCCCCATTTATGTATCTTCTTTTGATTTAACTTTAAACTGTTGCTTGATTTGTTTCATGTATGAGAAGTGCTTATAGTAACTATACTTGATAGTTTTCTTTATTCATTTCATTCACTCAACATGCTGCTGTTTTTATATCGCTGGTTTATCATGCAATTCTCGTAACAGTTAGAAAAACGATTTTCAATTGCTGCCACATCAATGTAGCAAAACGTGTGTACCACATGCGGCACGTTAAGCATTTTGTAGCAGTACACACACACACACACACGCGCGAACACATATCAAAACCAAAGCCATGTTATAACTTCAACAACAACAGCGATAACAGTTATTGCTGTAAACTGCTGCTGCATTGATAGTGCAAGTGACCGCAAGCGCAAATGCATCAGAGACAGCAATGACAAGATCGACACTATGAAAGGCAGTTACCACAACTCCCTCTGTATATTAATGCTTGTGGCTGACGCAATGCGTCTTAATTATTATAGACATGAATGAAAAGCAGCAGCTGGCAAAAGGTGCGTATACGTAATATTCTCAACTGTTCAGTCGACTTTCATTTGAGTAATGTTTGCATTTATTTTACTTATAGATAGAGAAACTTTATTTAAACCTTTTTTGCGGCAGTTTTTGTTATTTCACATTAAATTACAGGGTATTTTGCTAGAAACTACTGCTATGCTGCTCAGATTGCTGCATTCATTGAATGGCAATGGCAATAGCGAGTATTCTTAATGTGGCTTTGGCAAATGCCAAGTAAATTGACAAAAGCTGCATTGGCAGCACTCAGCAGCATTCGGTGGCAACAGCAATAACACAAACCGCAAATCCCCAAGCCGCTATAACATTTCTTAAACGCTTCCCTGCAACCAGCCGAAGCGAGGCGAGGCCAAGCCGCGTAAGCCGCTAACAGCCACAAGCCAAGCCAAGCCAAGCCAAGCAAAGCCAAGCCAAGCCGAGCCAAACCAAACCATGCAAAGGCAAACAAAAGCTTAGCAAAAGGAGCTGCACAATAAAAAGAACAAATAAAAAGTGCACACTCTTGGTACAAAAGCAAATCAAAGTAAATGCAACTCTCAATTGCTATTATCGACAACGCACAAAACATGCAGCTGAAACAGCTGCTGCATTCCCTCTTCTGGACTTTTTCAAAATAGTAAATTGCCTTTTCCGATTCCTCTCCCTCTCTCTCTCTTTCTTTCTATTTGTCTCCAATTCTGTCTCTTTTTACCGCTATGCGTCTTTTTCATATTAAAAACCGCGTAATGGAGTGCAACTTATTGCCTGTGCATTTGAGTTTGCTGTCCTTTCAATGCAGAAGACTTTCAATTCAGTCGCTTTGTGTGTGCAAATGTGCGGAAATGCAATGAAAATGTAATGAAAACGCCAATGAAATTTTGTGTAGCCTGCGATGGCTCGCAATACTCGTTGATTTCCCAGCTCAACAAACGGCTGAAGGCTTCAACTCAAATATCAATAGGCTCTGCCCGCCAGACGCATCACAAAGCTACCTAACAAGAGATTTCGGCTCTGCTTGCCACAGGAATTCGCAGTTCTATTCATGTTACAAGCAATCCAATAGCATACGAAAGCTCAGACAGTTTCAATTTGTAACTACATGAAATGCACTTCAGCAATGTTAGGTAAGTTTTGGGTACTTGATTTTATGTCTACTTTAATGTGTTGCCATTAAAGCAAATACTGACTGTTCGAGCAGTTTGAAGAACATATTAAAAGTAAAGATTACAATAAATTTGGTAGAGTATATTTTTATTTCTTAATTATGAGTACAAATTTAAACCCAATATTACATTTATTAATTTTTTTAATTATGTAAAATCTAATACAAAAAAAAAACGTTTAAGTGCATTGCATAATTGTAGTATTTGACTATATCAATTTCCTATTTAATTCAACAAAATTCAAGCAGCTGTTCTACCCTGGAGCATGTATGGAACACTTTCGAGCTGCCTGCCAAAAACAAAATGTGGCATAAGAAGTAAAAACTGAGTTAAGCAGCTCAAGACTTGCTTCGGGGAAAAGCACAAAACTTGCGCTTTTTAATTTGAAAAAATTGTCAAGCATCAAAATACTTTTAGAGCTTGTGCACATCAGGATCAAGACCAGGCTAGAACCAGCCCAGGACTTGTTAAGCGGCCAAGAAAAAGATGTGCGTTTCACATACTTTCGGTTTTACCTTTTCCTCCATGTCACAAATCCATGTGGTGTGCGTGCAAATAAATCAAATAAATTATGGAAAGAAAATGTAGAATAATGTGGGGGAGAAATGACATTCGTCGCTTGCTTCTTGCCATAATATTGCTCTTGGCCTATTCATATGGTACTCAGTTCGAAAAGAGTAAAATTTTGTAACCAACATTGCAGCAGAAATAATAAAATGTGAAAGGGAGAAAGATAGAAAAGAATGAAAGGTACGTACACACACATATGTACATATATAGTAGCTGGCAGCGTATAAAAAATACCAACAACAAACTGTAACATCATAATCAGCAACAAAAAAAGAAATATTAATGGAGTTTTCATGTTTATAATGTCATTAGCTCACAAATGCTTCTGCTGCTGCTGCTGTTGCTGTTGCTGCTGTTGCTGTTGCTGTTGCACATGTGCCATGACTCTCTACCACATATTTTGTATGTGATTTTTTGTGTGTACATTTTTTTTTTAACTTTTTGGTCTGCTGCTGCTATTTACGCGCACAAGGAGACGCCCATAAACATAGAACACACACACGCACACACACACAAAGACACATAGACGAGGACAGTCTCACAGACACATAGACATGACTATAAATGTGTGAACACTAATGTGCACATTATGTTGAGGCACATTATGCGAGCTGCTGCTTCTGCTGCTGTAGCTGCCTCCAAAGCCAAAGGTAGAGTAGGCAAAAGGATTCATGGGGCAGCAGGAAGTGGGTAAGGGGGCTACGCTGCCCACCAGACCATGCACAATGAGTTGATTGTGGGCCACGGGGGCGTAACCAGTTAGCTGGCAACACTCAGCAAGTAAAAACCCTTTAACTCATTTGTTTTGCTTAACACAGCAGCAACAACAGCAGCAACAAGCAGCTAGCAAAGGCAATGCCAAAGTCTCGCCTAGGGAAGAGGCTGTGGAAAACTGAAGAAAAGCCTCACTGGTGGGTATGGGTTCGAGCCTTAAAACAAGAGACGTGTGAAATAACGTTTAGCTTGACGTGCTGGTTTAAACAAACACATACGCATACACATCAAGATATACAACAGAGCACATATGTACATATTTAAATTGTAAGTATGCTTTATGCCCACTAGGAAATGTGCTGCAGCAACAATCTCTACTTCTAAATGCTTTTAAAATATATTAAATTAACTTTGTTTCACAGAAAGCGTAAAGAAAGTTTTTGTCATAAAAATATATAATACTAAAATATAAATCAAATCATTACTAACATTTACAATAACTAACATATTGTGGCGTTTATTACAATACTTAATATTTTGTATACCCTCTGAACGCAGGCGAAAGGATGCGTTTTTAGCGAATATCTCAGTAACTACGGCCCTCATTGAAACCAATTATGGCATGAAGGTTTCTATACGCAATGTAAAGACATGGCTTTCAAAACTTTTTGAATGCCATGCCCCCTTCGCCCATAAGAAACAATACAAATTGAAAATTTGCTTGTCTCTAACTCAAGTTTTTCTTAACCTATAGTTTTGTTACTTAACATTCAATTTATAGACAGACAATTTCAAATGATCCTGAAAATTGCATCAAGATCTGACTATAATTAAGAACGTTTTTCATACAACGAAAAATTTTTGACAGAGGTGCACATAGCTCGGCTGCAACGCTGAAAGCACACAGACAGCGTAAACGGGAAACGTTTGTGCGAGTAAGACAGACAAAAGAAAAGGTGTGCATGTTAGATCCTTGCTTCGCTAACTCCAATTTCTACTTATACTTAAAAATAAATTTAGAGGATACAACACGATCGGGATGCACGACAAAATTTTATTTTCCTACTTTCAATTATTCCTTTTATAGTCCTCTTAAAAAATTCTTTCCCGTTAGAAAACTAGTTTTGAGTCGCATCAAGTTTCCTACAGGCCTTTAGAACTTCATGTTATGTGCAGTGAAATGTTAACATGTGGTTGGGCAACAGGATTCCTGTGGGTTTTGCTTTTTTGTACTTTAACTATACATGTACTCTATATACATAGAGTATACTCTACAAATATATATGTTTTTTAACATATATAAATATTATGAATGATATAAACTTAATGACTTGACACTTTTTTGTGTTGCACTGTGAACTTGTTATATAGTACACTAACTAGACTTGAAATATCAAAATAATAATATTCACATCATTTATATGGAAGATTACACACGCAATAAGGGACTCTTGTTAACATCTTCATTGTACTGAGAAATAATTTGCGTGAAGCAACAGAATTTTTGCTAATTCATGACAACCCTGTCAGCAGCCACAGCCACAGCAGCAGCCGCAGCCGTAGTCGTAACCCTTACACACTTCTGGTTCCCTTGACTCCAGTCAATGCTCGCTTACGCCCTTTGTCTACTTTATAATGATAACATTTTCATGTTTTACAATGCTGTAATTTTTTAATGCGCTCAATACAAGTCTGGCAACAGTTGCAAACACACCCTCTCCCCATATACTCACACACTCTACTACTAAGAGAATATACAGACACATGGTTTTTATATACTTGGCAGTTTTTGCTGCGCTATGTTGAGTTGTTTTTATGCTAAAAGTTAAGCGTTTTTAATGTGTCACGGTTCATTCATTAATTTTAACTAGTTTTCAAAACTGTTAAGCAGCAGAATGAGCAATCTCTCATTGTGGTTACCAGATTTTAGTGTTGTTGCTGTTGTTGTACAGTGTCCTTGTCCGAGTTCAACGCATTGCTTGCCTTTCAATTAACAATTTTGCACGCGACTTAAATGCATTATTAAAGAGCTCAATCAACGCTTGCCGGAAACGGAAGCAAACTACGACTTAAGTTGTTTTTCTCTCTTTCTTTCTTTCCTTCATTACGCCTTCCATTTTTAAGCCTAGTTCCCAAGGGAAAACATTAGCTAATATTGTTGTGCCAAAACGCGTAAACACTCAGCATCTCAGTGATAATAAAATCTCGACTTCTCTGTTTTCTTATGCAAGCATATCAAGATTATTTCAAATTTGGTATTCCATAATTGGATTGAAACTGAATATAAAAAAACAAAAAATTGTTCCACTACCGACTAAATTTAATTCAAAATCTATGATAACATAAAATTTTGTTATTGCTTAATTGTTTAACACAATTTTGCGAAAAGAAAAATATGATGACAAGGATAATAATAAACTCGGCATAGTACATATCGAATCTGTAAGTTACTAACTGCATATTTGAACATTTTCGATATTTTTAACAATAAACCTGAAGTTACAATTTTAATAGTAGCATGGAAAAACATTGAAGACTTGATTATAAATATTAGTTTAATCAGATGTTGATGTTAATTTTCAAGTCTCTTGCTTTCAATTTACTGTAATTTATTAAGAGATTTATTCATACACTAAATTATATATAAATTGAATCATTAAAACGACTGAGAAGTTGCGGTTGTTAGACAAACGGCAGTCGAGCACCTCTATTGCAGCTTTCTTATTTGTGTTCGTATTTTGTTTTTGTTTTTTTACAAAACCCTTCGCACGTTTTCTCAACTAAACTGAGTTGCGCCTCACTGTGCAACAGCATGATGCGGCGTTTACACCCGCGCTTAGTTTTCCTTTGTTTGAGGCCAGCAAAGTTAGCGCATTTCATTTATTCATGTTTTCTTGGACCATCTCCTGTTCGCCAGCTCCTGTTCGTCTGTTTCTCTTTTCGCTTTGCGTTGCCATGTCCTCTGCTAAATGTAATTTTCCGTTGTTAAATCCTGTTTTTCAAAACTTGTTTCCAAAGTGCAAAGGAAGTCAACTTGAGCGCACCAAGCAAAAGGAAAAAACGCGGTAAAAAACCTTAAAAAAAAGTATATGAAAAGAAAAAGAATCCAGAAAACTGTCGCTACTTGAAATGAAATAAATAACTTGGTACTCATCTAGGAGAAGCCGCATCCACAAGTAAATGAGCACTTAGTTACTGTAGGATATCTACTGGCCGACCATGTACCATCAAAAAGTCTTAAGGTTAGTTTTCTTCTTGCACAGAATTTTAATCTATAAACTGACAAACAAAGCACAAAAACAAAAACAACAGCAACAGCAACAATTATATACCGGACTAACATTCACCGGAGCTGAGTTTTGTCCTGGAAGCGGAAGTGTCTTATAAGCCCGCCCAGCTCACAGAGCAGACATAATGCATAAATTGTTAAGGAAGCGGCGACAATGAAGTTAATGAACCCATGAATCTCTGGGAACTACTAAAGTAACTATATCTTCTAGTGTCAATAATTATATATCCAAGAAGATTTCTCAACTCAATTAAACATACATATTTTACTTTTATATAACATACATAATATATACATATGTTCATCAATTTTACATATATATTGGTGTACAGGTGTTTTTACAGTTATTTTGTTTAACTGTTTCACTGCATGTTTTACACAAAGAACGGACTTTTATACTTTCTGAGGGGTATTTTTTGGATGCCACTTGTGGATGAACTTATGTATTTCTTAAGCTATTGCTTTAAATGTGTATGCACATTTGTTTAGATATGAAACGACACTAAAAATCACGTTAGGATCGGATTATAATCAAAAAAGTTATCATTAATCGAAAATCGTAAAATTCAAGCAGAGGAGTAGTCGCGTGTATAGCACTGAACTCTGCTGCTACGCTGACGTCACACGAGCAGCGTAAACGAAAAACTTTGTGAGAGCGAGACAGACATACAAAGACGTGTGCATGTTAAGTTCTTGCAGCAGTTAGTCCAATTTGAGCTCATATAATTGGAAACGAAACTCAGAGGGTATTACAGTATTTTTCTCAACAAAATCTTAAATTTCAGATATCAAATTCTATTTTTATTTTAGTTTCAAATCGGTTACAATTGTTCAGCTATTTCATATGTCTACAATTAAATCAAAATGTTGAAAATCGATGCTATTATGTATTAAAAACATATTATAAATTCTCATATTACAAACTTCTTGCTTTTGCATTACTTACATGATATTATTGTAATAATTATTTGACCACTCCAGAAAGGGTTTAAAATTTTTTACAGTAGAGCTTCACGCCTTTTTTTAATACTAGCGCGTAAGTAGCAATATTTTATTGGGTTCACCTGCTCTTTTAAAAATAAAACACAAATTAAAACTATTTCTCTGTTCGCTATTGTTTTACTTCCGCTGCAACTTGATTTGAAATTGAGCCAGTTTTACAATTAGAACTCAAGTTTATTATAAACATTCCGGGAACGCCCAACTAATTACAACTTCTTATGTCCCCAAACACATTTACTTTAATTAAGTTATGTTCTGGGGCTCCCCCTGCCACGCCCCCATGGCAGGGTTCAAAATGACAAATGTCAGGGCAAACGCCTACCAAAAAAGTTTACAGCATTTCGAGGAGGTCATAGTTTTTATTTGGGGATTCGCTTTGTTCATCCATCCCCCTGGCCACTCAGGGTGCCTATTTTTTGTACACTTGCCAGCAAAACAAATTTACGGCATTGCTTTTAGTTGTTCCCGTTATTGTTGTTGTTCATAGTCTTGTAGATGTTGATGTTGTTGTTGTTCTTGCTGTTGTTGGCGGGGTGCACACATTTCAAATGTACATAATAATTCACACGCTCTTTCGCTCCCTTGCTCGCCACAAAGCGGAGAGGGGGTCAGAGAAATTGTGGAATCGAGGAGGAGGAGGAGGCAACGCACAAATCTACGCCAAAAGTAAAGTCATAAGAAAATGCATAAAACATGCCGACTACGACGACGACGACGTCAACGTCGCCAACACTTCAGCTGCCAGCAGGCAAAAACTTTTCCCATCATCAACCACAAACAAAAGCCAGCAATAGAAGGCAAAGGGACAGCAGCTTCAGCAGCCGGCCGACCAAACCAAAAACAAAAGACAAAAAAAATATATATATATATGTATATAGCATACAATACCGACATGCCTCCAAGTGAAGTCCGAGCCCAAAAACCGCCCCTCGAGCCAGTTGGTAAACATAAATTGCTGCAGGGCAGCAACACCAACACCAACAGTAGCAGTAGTAACAGCAGCAGCAGCAGCAGTAGATGCCTTGGTGGTATAGGCAATCCTGTGATACAAGGACCTCGCTAAGCCACAACAACTTTGCAGCAATTAAGCTTTGGTCTGCCATTGGGCGGACAGACGAGCACTGAAAACTGCGAACTGCAAACTGAGAACGGAGAATGGAGAACAGAGAACTGAGAAGAGCAAATAATTTTTAATTGTGCTGCACAATGCTGTAAAATTAATTCATCTTTTTCACACTCAAATAAATTGCTGTTGACGCGACGCCAACGCTGACAATAACAACAACAATAACAACAACGACGACAACAGCAGCTAGAACAACAAGAGAGAGCGGAAGTTGTTGTCGCCGCCGACGTCGCCTGCTGAAGAGCGTAAATAATTACTTTTTCTTTGTGCTATTGCCAAAACAGTTGCAATTGCTTTTTGTTTGTGCTCTCGCACTCGTTCTTACTCTACTGCACTGTTTCAATCCCACTCAACTAGTCGCCATTGTGTCAGTTGCCAAAAGCTCAACAGCAGCAACAACAGCAGCGACAGCTTGTAGCTGCAATCGTGGAATACATGGCGCATACGTAACGCGGGTCGCACTGCAATTTGTTTAATATATTTACGCCCATTGCTTGTTGCCAGCAACTGCTGCACACGGGCAAAAACAAACACTACAGTATACAATTTATATTTAATTATGCGCAAATTAGTCACACACACACACACACACAAGACTTACACGCACACACACACATACATTAGCACGCACATGAGCAAAATACAAAAAGGGCTGCAAAAGCATACCATACTTTGCTGCGCTCAAAGTGTTGGCATATGACAAACACTCACAAGTTTTTCCGCTCACTCGCTGTAGTTGTAGTTACATGCGGGTGAATAAGTTCTTTGACTTGTTTTTATGCCAAGTGCCTTGTGTGTTCCTGATTTTCTTGTTATTTACGCTAATTTCTTGTGCAGCAACACAAAATGCACATCTCTGCACTGTAAAACGTAAGCAAGCATCCATTAAACAATGATATTCAAGTGTACACTGGTAAAAAAAACATACCTAAAAATATTTCTTTTTGTTAGGGTACTAAGATTATTGACCGCATGAAGTGCTAGTAGTCTATTTGGTTTAACAGAGGTGATTTTTGTAATTTTCTTAACCTATTCTTATGGATATATAGATACATAGATTCTTAAAAACAAAAAAAAACACATTTTAATTTTAAGATCTCTCATAAAACACAATATTAGTTCAACAAAACCTATATTAATTTTTAAACTATTCTTATAGCTACATAGATACAGATATGTAACATGTTAACAACTATAATTGAATATATATTTTATACTTTAAGAAAATATTTCAAAAAAAAGGATAGAAAATAAATATTTGTAATATAATATTTATATATTTAAACTTCACTGAAACTTATAAAGAACAGTTTCCTATTAAAGCAAGTCCGAAAAGTTGTTATTTTTTGCCTTCCTACACATTCCTATGCTCATAATAAGTCGAGAGTTTCAAACACTTTGCTAGATAATTTTGTTATTGACTTACAGCTGTTACAAATAGTATGTTCTTACGAAATTTTGATGCGGCCCGCAGAGTTAGACATGAATTTAACTGATAACTTGAGCAACAAACTCCGCAAAACTTTCTTACTTAAACAGTTAGTTGCGCAGCCTTTACCTGCAAAACTTTGCATGCACACTGACACACACACACACACACGCACACACATACATGGATAGGGCCAATATTTGCACACTCATTAAATAGCGTTGAGGTCCCCGCAGAAGCCCGCTGAATTTATGGTTGCCCCGAGTGCAAGCTGCATGCATCCATAATTAACTTGTTGTAGTCTTTGTCGTTTTGGCCTCCACATATAAAGGTGGCTGTGATAGTCGAACAGGTACAGGTATTTAGCAGCAGGTTGGACATTTATTGGTAGCTGCATCCTGTGGCTGCTGATGGCCCTGGGGCGGCAACAGAACACCGAACACTGAACAGCCAACAGCATAAAAGCGTTGCACTTTAATTTATGAATGGCGAGCTGTGAGAGAGCTACCAATGTTATGCAAATACACGCGAATGAATGTATGAAAGCAACAGCCTCACATAACGTAGGCCATTTTTAATTTGCACACACTGTGTGAATGGGAACTTGGGCCGAGCTATTGGCACAAGATGTGAAAATTATGTGAATGCGAATGTGAACGAAATTTGTTGGCAGCCGTTTGACAAAGTGACGTTGTCAAAAGGCAACGTCTGGCGAACCCCGACGACAAGACGCGACAGAACGCGACGCAAGGCGGGTCAGAGGGACGGAACTCAACGTCCTTTAACAACGTCTGACGATCCCTAACTTACTCATTTGAGATGGGTGCAGTCACATGCATGTAAATAACAACAAGATTGTCGAGTGCGAAACAAACAACAACAAAAATTAAACGACAATGAAACGCTTCAAATGTCTGTGACCTTTTGCTAGAGTTGAATAAAGGTTCTACATATAGGTAGATATGTTAGTCCCCTATTTAGCTGTCAACATACATACACATATGCATATGGCATCAAAGACGCACGTTTCTTACCCTAATGTCGCGAGGTAGACTCCCTGGAGAATTTCATCAACAATTGTTATTAACCAGACTCATTAAACAAATGAACAAAGTGAATACAAAATACAATGAGTGCAATAAAAATGCGACTTAGCTTCAAATTTCATTTGTTAATTTGTTGTCACCAAACTGATAAATGTATAGCGCCTGACTAACATTTGTTTTGCTGTCTATGTAAATGTAAAACATGTTCAGCATAAGTATATTCAATTTACACAATATGACACTAACAACTAAATACTTAATTTGTAATAAAACTTTCTAGTTTTCTTTTTTGTGGCTTTTTTAGCTCTTGCTCCCAGTTGACCCACAACTAATAAATATTCTAGTGAAACTAGCCAATGGCACATTGACCTTTGCTATGGAACGGTTGCTGGGTATGTGTTATTTTTTTTTATTAAGCTGGCTTAAATGAAATATTGAACAATCTCACACATGCCAGCCCCATGTAAAGTTCAACTAATACTGATTTATTTATACTTTATTTATGTAATAGCATAAATGCTATCGCTGGCAAACAATGGCCAAAAGCTGACAAGGACAACAGCAAAGGGACTGCAAAATAGGGAACAGAACGGAATGGAATGAAACGAAACGGAAGACTACATTCGCGCAAATGGTCATTTATAACGATTGTACGTAGCCGGGGCGTTACATAATAATAAAATAGACAAAGCTTGAGGCGGGTTGAGAATGGCGACGACGACGATGGCGACGACATCCTTTTCACTTTTGATGTTGCATCATTTAATATGCGGCACATTTAAACGCTTTATCTCAAGCGGCCATTGTAAGGGCATCGAGTATTTATCATCAATCAACGCACGGCCTGCTACACACACAAGCACTCACACACACACATATTCACTCAGTGCACTATGGGGCATTTCCATTTTTATGGATATATATAAGAGGAAAATAGTTGTAAAAGGGGAAATATTTTTTTTTTGGATTTTTTTGTAAAAAATGGGGGGGGGAAATTTTAAAGTTGGAGAGGGCATTACTTATATTGATACTGACATAAGACACACAAGCATTCACATACACGCGTCCATGGCCATTTATGACTTTTGCTGACGTTCAACGGCTGCGCATCTTCAGTTTCAAATGTACTGAACTCCAAAACTGAACTCATCCTTCCATTCTCCATCTCTTTCTGTTTACTTTGGCCTGTCTCTGTCTTATCCTTGCCTCTTTTGATTGATGAATCGCACATGTAAATTAATTTGCTGCCGTTTTCTTAATTTCTTTTTGCTTGTCAGGCTTACTTGGGCGGCCGATTCACAGAATTGGCTGCTCCAGTCTCCTCTCTCATTGTCAGTTGCCGACATTTGTAAGCCGCTTAATTGCTTTATTTCTTTCTGCCTTTGACGATGCGTTCTATAGCTCTCTACAATTGCTCGGCTCTTCCTCTTCTTACAAATTCATCTCAATTGCCATATCCAACAAATACAGTTCTAATTCTAATTGGCATGGGAAACGCAAACGAATTTTGCGAACTTTTGGCCAATACGATTTGAAATGCTGTTTGACTTATATCCTATTATGTATCTATAAGTGAAAATAGATTGCATTTTTAGTTGTCCTAAGTGGTTATATGGTTTTCAAATTATATCTATATTGCTCTTTTGTCAGTTGGCATTGAGAGCACTTGTAGCGTAGAGCATTTGTTAGTCGAATTAATCCCTAGTCTATTGCTCTTCACTTGTTATTTATATGCTGGCCGTCTTTGATATATTTAAAAGCATTTGCCGCCACGCAGCACAATTGTGAAAGAATGTGGTAACAAACACATCAAATGTTGAGGCTTAACGATAAGTATCTATATATGTACTTTACATATATGCACATGCACGCATACATATGTGTATTTGTTGTAGAAAATGTATCTGCTTAACCAACCTAAAGCATTTTTCTCCAGGGATAGCTACATTTTGGTATGCTACACTGAAGTTAATATGATTTACATTTACAATTGGTTGTGCTGTCAAACGGGCTCAAATAACAACTGCCATTAAAGATCAATCAAAAGCGTTTATCCTTGATTATTTGTCATTATCCTTTTTGTACAAAACCGCAGCAACAACTGCTGCCGCCTTAATCTCCGCATTAAAGCCGAGCCATTGCCATTGTTACTGCCTTCTAGATGAATGGATGGTGGGGGAGTTTTCGTACAGTCCTTTATTTATTCTGCACATTTCAAATGCGCCAGCCACACGCGCGTGATAAATGACATTAATCCGCCATGTTCAGCGATTCCAAGTGCCAAAACGAACATAGAGAGTAAAATTGTGAGGGAAGTATGGCAGAAAGGGGGTCCAATCAGCCAACAGAGACTGCCCACTGGCCTATAGACCTATTATCCAGCCCTTACCCTCGCTTGTCCTTGTTGTTTTACCCCCCAGTTGCGTTGTAGCCTTTCATGCCGAAACTGTTTTTGTTTTGTTAATAGTCGATTTCGAAAGTCTGCACAACTGATAAGACAAGTGGCTTTGATGCTTTAATATATAGACACAGGTATGCCAAGCAGTCAGTCTCTCAGCCAGATGGCTATTAATATTCATTAGGGGTTCTGCCTGGACAGCATATCATATACGCAAACAGCGGAAATTCCAGCAGAAAGTGTTCCGCAAAGTGATTTCACCTCTAATACTTTATTTAATTTTGTTATATTTATATTTATATTTATATTTATATTTATATTTATATTTATATTTATATTTATATTTATATTTATATTTATATTTATATTTATATTTATATTTATATTTATATTTATATTTATATTTATATTTATATTTATATTTATATTTATATTTATATTTTTTTTTTTTTTTTTTTTTTTTTTTTTTTTTTTTTTTTTTTTTTTTTTTTTTTTTTTTTTTTTTTTTTTTTTTTTTTTTTTTTTTTTTTTTTTTATATTTATATTTATATTTATATTTATATTTATATTTATATTTATATTTATATTTATATTTATATTTATATTTATATTTATATAAATTTACAATTTCACTTCCGGTTATCTTCTGCAAATTCGAAAAAGTTTAGAAGAAATTGTATGAATTGATTTTTCGTAAACTGGTTCAGTTGGCAGCCACGCCCATTCCACCCATTCCGCCCGTTGCACCTTTACATGCTTGCCGTTTCGCTTTTGACGACTTGGTCCTCGGCTTGGCAATCATTAATTTATCAATCTGCTGGCGCCTTGGGAACACATGAAAATTTTCAGCTCACAGTATTTTTTATGTGTTTTTTTATTATGATTATTTCTTTCTTTTCGCTTCCTTGGCCAAAAACAAAATTCACATACGACCGTGGTTATAATGTGCGTGGATCGCACGCTTTCGGGCCCTTAACATAGCTCTGGGATTGGTGGTTGGGTGTTTTTCTCTTTTGGGGAATGGTCTCAAAACTGGGTTGGGTCCTGTGGGTGCTTGTTGCTGACTGACAATATAAAGTCAAAAATCAAATGTTTTTGATATCGACTTTGACAGCTTCATGACAGCGCTCAATAAATTTTGACAACGCGGCTAAAAGAGTCGGCGGCATCACGAAATTGAAAAGGTATGGAAGAAATCAGAAATCACAGTCGTGTCTCTCTCTGTCTCTCTGCTTCCTTTTATATCCCACCCACCTCTTGCAAGTACTCAGATACAGATGAAAGACACGAAGCTCATAAAAAAGCAAAACAAACTTTCACACCGCAGAAAAAAATAAAAGTTGCTGACAGCGCAGCAAACTCTGTTGAGTTGAGCTTAGTACGTTTTAGAATGGTCGAGTGTGATTTCTCCGTGTAAGGACAAGTGTATTTGTTGTTGATGATTGTTTGTGTGTGTGTGTGCCAAGTTTGTTTTATCACATAAGCCTTTAGGTGTTTATGGCGCACAACAACGCGTAATTGCTTAGCGGCAAATGCCATTGAATAATAAATAAACCAGCCGAGACATACCGACTGTTTAGTTGGGAGCCCACTATGAAGTGTTTGTTGTTTATGAGCAATTAATATGCCAGAGCTGCATCCCAAAACCAAACAAGGCCGAACATAATGAATGTCAGTGGAGCGACCAGTGTGCAACAATGCGCGGTTTACCAGCTGCAGCGATAAGCACTCTGTGATCAATTATGGTATAATCTTTGCCAAATGCAATTTCCTCCACCATAATTGTGTAGAGCTGCAGTGCAGCATAATAGATTCGAGGACTCAAAGTTGAGCTGAAATACTGAAAAAAACAATTTATGATGCTTTGCAAATCTTACAGTAAATTAAATTCAAGTTTATAATTCCAATACACAATTTTTATCACTGAATTAAAAAGTCCGCGATTCAAGTTGATTAGAAAAGTTTAAAGCAATTAAAACTTCCATTAGTATAATGTGCATTTAAGCAAAAACTCTCCATTTTGTAAATCAAACCTCATAATTTCTGGTAAATTTATTTATTGACTGTGTCAATGCCTAAACTCCCGGCTAATCGAAAGGCTCTCGAGTCATAGTAAAAAAGAAATATCAAAACCGAAAAGCAATCATATGCCAGACATCAAAATGAAATTCAAACATTAAGCCAAAGTGCGCGTAATTTTATTTATTTATTGATAATTTGCAGCTCTGTCATACACACTGGCACACACACACACACACACACATACAAACACATACTTTATGTCTACCAACACAACCGCAAACAATTTTTACGCGTATTTAGGCGCTTTGGGGCTTCTGATGCGGATTTGTTGTTGGTCGATTGACATATTTTATGCCATCGAGTGGCACAAATAATAAAAAGTGTGATTTAACTTTGATGGATGACAAATGCGAGTCTGCCTTTTGATCAGGCTGATAATGCTGACACATCCAGATGCTCGCTGGCACGCCCCCTCATTCTCCCGCACACTCACCAACAAAGGCATACCCAAAAATTTATCAAAGAAAATTACGTTGGTAAAGAGGCGAAAACGTTTATTCATTGCATTTAATGAAATTTTTGTTTGATTGAGTTCTGTCGTTGCTAAAACCTCCCCTAACTTTCTCCGTTCCCAGTAGATGCCAATCTCTCTAACGTTATCTATGCTGCGTTCAATGCGGCGAATGCGTAATATGTGCAAATTTAATTTAATAGCTGTTAAAAACATATTCATACATAAATGGCTGCACGTAGACTGCGTTAGCACTACGAATGCCAATTTGTTTATAAGTGCACGTCAAATTTGATCGTTTACAAATGCTGAATATGTTACCCGTAAGCACATTTTGGGAAAAGTACTGACATGCACACACTCTCAACTAAATACACATACTATTTATGAATTATGTGTCAGAAGTTGCTATTTATCTTGGTATTTGTATATCTATTTATTTTTATTTTAGTCTTAAATGGCAGCACGTCGTATGAGTATTATTCACTTTAGATGCTGTGTTTTAAAACACTTTTGGCCTGCGCTACATGCGAAAGGCATTCGCATTGCCGACAAAAGTTGGTCATTTTATTTGGGGAAAAAACTTATATAAATTAACTGAGAACAGTATTGAATAATTAAATTACTTTAATCTTTTAGACAAGTAGTCTTTCTTGGAGAACCTTTACAGCCCTTTTTCTTAGTTACTGCAGACATTCTACTACAAAACTTTCTTTTTTTTTCAAATTAGAACTAATAGATAAAGTTATTAGTTATAATTTTCCTTCTTAATTCCTTAATTTAAGCATAGCGCATTGAGCTCTCCTGTAAGCCGAATTAGTATCTAGAAATGCTCCCCAATAGCTCTGTTGCTCCGCTAGCAGTTCTCATGGCATAGGGTAATAGTAACAACAACAAGAACACCCGCTAACACATACACGCACACATATACATTACGAAAAGGAAATTATTTTTTGTACCTTTACCTTTGGCGATATTTTCGCATTTTTCTTCATGCCGCTTAAAATGTAAAACACGTTGAAAGAGTTGACAACTCGAATGCTGGCAAGCTCCCGGGCTTCATCAGTTGCCCCCTCCCCCCAAAAAAAAAACATCAGCTCACAAATACGGCCAAGTCATTTATATGCAAGTCAAGCGTTTGCCAAACTTTATGTGAAAAATTGATGCCAGCTACAAAGCTGTAGAAGGCAGCAGCAGATGATGATGATAAGAAGCAAACACTCAAAGAGAAAGAGAGAATATACATATAGTACTTACTAAAAGGTAAAAGTGAATGAGTATGGGAGAAAAGTGACGACAACATGCACGTGCATGCATTTAAAAAAAAGTGCCATGTGCCGTGTGCGTTTTAATTTTCCCCAAATAGCTGAACATAATTTATAAAGCATACTTCTGTCAGCCCAAAACAACAGCAGCAACGAAAGGATGAGGTGCAAAAAATGAATAATATTTATGTAGATAGGGTTACAATGGCCCACTTTTCACCGACACACATATAACTTAATACAACTATGTCAAAGTGTGGGGCAATTACACGTGCAGAAACAAAATGCTGGTGACAAAACTGACGCCCCATTAAGCTTGCCGAAACATTTATGACCCCGAGGGCGTCATGATGACACGAGGCACGGGACACAAACAGAGACTGAGACTGAAACTGAGACCTTTGGTTACGATTAGCAGCTTGTGTGAAGCTTGTAATTCCCCTACAAACAACACTTTCAAGTGTGTACTTGAACACGAAGTTGACACCTAGTTGATCTACTATAACATTTTATTTTAACATTTATATAAAAAACGCAAAGAATGAAAAGTAATGCGCATACATTTAACTACAGTTAACCATTATTATGAAAAGAGAAAAGAAAAGTTATTTTTCTTAAGCATAATATCAATTTTCTTCTGATTTTTCATACTATTGCCAATTTATTTGAGATACTCGTCAGATTGGTACCATATTTGATTGTAAGCTCTATGACTTTGCTTGAAATATTAAAACTTACATGAAAATTTTACTTACTATTTATTGTATTGTTATTGAAATGGAGGAGCTAAATAATATGGATGTCTAGTTCGAGTACAATCTGAATAACCCAACATGAAGAATGTTGCGTTAACGGTACCAAGTTTCGTCAAGATAGCTTTAAAAGTGGGAGACTATTTTATATAAAAACTGCTGTATAGCCTGTTGATCAGGAACATAAGAAAATACTCTAATGAGACTGAATAATCCTTCAGTGCGTAACAAACATCAATTGTAAAAAAATTAAACTGGTTTTATATTCGATCTCCACTGATATCAATTATGCAAAGTAGAAAGTATAAATTTAAAAAATTAATGTGCTTGACATTAGGTACAACAAAATAATAGAATTCGAATAATACTTTTCACCTAAAATTACAACTAAAATTGCACAGATACTCTCAGTTTACCTTTTGTAGAAAGCTTCATGTGCAAAGTTCTAAAAGGTAAAAGCTATTAATCCCGCACATATTAAAGTACGAGTACAGGACAAGAGCATACGTTAAAATTTTGACACATCATTTGACACCGAGTGTCAGACTTTAGGTAAAAGACAAAAATGAAAAGTTACCCGTTATGTCAGGCCGACGATGAGGCAGTCTTCAGCAGAGTGACCCCTGGAAAGGGTGTAAGAGGCGTAACAAATAATAGACCTAACAGTGAGCAGAGCAAAACACAAGCTGTAGGTGAAGTTGAATCTGCTACCCATCAACCGGTCCAATGAGCCTTGATAAGTAATATCCTGGAAAGGAGCAAACATTTTGGGTCAGTGCCAAAGTTTCACCGCTGAAAGTTTCCCACTCCCCTTGTGTACTCACACAAAATTACATTTTATAAATAGCTGCAGTTACTAGGCGCTCTCAGTTTATTCAGTTTATTTTTGACTTGAAATTTTACAAGCTGTAAATTTCTGATGAGCAGCAACTGAAGTTTTAAAAGCGGTTGCGACAGCTAATGAACAATTTCGCAGGCCCTTCAGAATTTTCTATGCATTTTGTGAGAAATATAATTAAGTTCCTCTGACGCATATCATCTTAAAAGTCTGTGAGTTTCACTGTTCCGTTTTTAAGTTTACAAATTTAAAATCAAAGACTAGTGCTAAATTTAAAGGAGTTAAAGAACATTTCAGAAGTCATATTAGAGATAACAAGAATGTCTAATTATAAGTATAAATTCAAATCGAAGTAAGCGCTGCAAGAGCTTAACAAGTACTCGTTTTTGAGTGATTTTCACGCTCGCACATAGTTTTTCGTTCGCGCTACTTATGTGATGGCAGCGCTGCAGCAGAGCTCAGTGCTAAGCACTGTGACTTTGAAGATGTTTAATTCAATCTTAATGCGATCTTTTGATATTGTTTGTCTCTAAACGCATCAGAAGTTACAAAATTATACGTAGAAAATACATGAGTTAGAGGCATGCAAATTATCAATTTATTTTGGTTTCTTATAGCTTAAGAGGGCGTGGCATTCCATAATTATGATCACATTGTCGTTTCAATTGCATCTAGGGACTTGCGTGCCAAAATTGGTATCCCGAAGTTTTATAGTTACTAAGATATTTTCCAAAAACAAGTATTTTTTCAAAGTCTTTCGCTTATTGATTCTTACATTAGCTGACTAATCAAGTTTATACTGACTTATATGAAGATTGTAACTTTTACCATCTCTGAGTTCCTTTTGTTCGTACGGACAGACTGTAACACGGACATGCCTATATCAATACGGCTTATGATGCTGATCAAGAATATGTATACTTTATTGGGACTGATGGGGGGGACTATCAAGCCTTCTTCTGGCTGTTACCTACTTTTAACAAAAACAATAAACACCTTAGAGGGTACAAAAACAGACTGCAAAAACACAAAACCTTTGACCTTTTTTACGAGTAAACGACGATATTTTACCTGCATTAAATATAATTCCACTTTTATAAAAATAATTATATATTGTGAAAAAAATTAATTTAATCGTGTTATGAATTTTACTATACGTGTTTTTTAAGAGAATTCAGCTACAACTAATTGTTAAGCAAAAAGTGCAATATAAGTTATACATAGATAAGTAACTGATTGTTGGGTATTCACTCAACTTTTACTCCGTTCAATTTATCAACTATATTCATTTGTTTCACAAACGTTACTACCGAGAAGGCCAACTTGGCTACCTGTTAAAAAAACATTTGGATTTTTATTAAAACTTATGGTGAATAAAAGGTATTTGCTTACACTTATATTGGTGTTCAGACAGATCGGAAAAATAATGCCAGCCGTAAAAGTTATATTCTGTTGCACATTGTGAAGAAATTGTCGGAGTGTCGATTTGTAACGAGGCGTAGCATTAATCCAGTTGGAGTGAAAAACGGAGAAAGCCAGATCATCACAGTCCGTATCGATTAGGGTACAAGTATAGCAAAACGGAAAGGTCTGAAAGGTGAGTGCACACATATAGGCACCGGATGCAATACGAGTCGCCAAACTCCCAAAGAACATAAGATTGATCATGGTGAGGCCAAACAATATGCCAACCGCGAGAAATTGGACAAAAATCAATTGAGATATTGGTGGTCTCATCAAGTTGCAAGTTCTACAAAAATATTATATTAAGATTATTATTACGAATTCACTTGATTTGATAGTTACTCTAATATTTGTTTATAATCATTTATACACTCTCTGAGATCCTCGTAGTTTAGCTCTTCACTTCTGTTTGGATCAGTGCGTAGATTTTGAATGCGTTTCTTGAGCAAATCAATGTTCATTCGTATAACCAAACCCACTATTAGAGGATAGCAATCATTTATATGATTAAAGAAAATGCCAGTTCCCATAAAAAGTACTTCAAACGAAGTCGAGACCAATAATGATGAAGTGCCATCTCTCCAGTCACAAAATGGTGTATATATTCGCCAAGGGGGAAATCCTCTTAAAAGCGATGTGAGTACGGTTAAAGATCCAAATATTCCATAGACGAACAAGTATGATAGATAGGCTATATTGCATAATCTAGCAGTACGGTGCACTTCAATATGCTCCTCATCTCTCACACAACGTATGTTCATCTGGTCTAACTTATCCTTGAGTACATTTAGGCGCCAGACATTCAGAACGGTTACAACGGCCTTTATGAAGGCTCCAGGAGAATTGATACCAGCCTGCAAAGAGCTAAACAACTCGCCAGGCGTAAAGGTACTGAACTCCTTTATATAAGTTATTGTCAACCCAATTGGTAAATAAAGAGCACACGCTAAAAAGAACAATCTGACAATCTTATATATTCCAAAGTATGACAATCGGCTATTCTCCGGTGGCGGCATCCAACCGAATACGACCATGGCTCGTTCTATGTAACTAAAGGAATTCCTCATAACCATATGATCGTTCGGAGTGGGCTTCCTAAGGTATTTGAAAATTCCATTTTCACTTTTCATAATTGAAATATTTTCTGAACTCAGTTCTTAACACAACAATAAATGAGACTCAACTGTTGATATCCAGACAATTGGTGGCTATTTATATGCAGGCGTTGACAGCTGTGATTCCTTTCAGAACAATTGTTGAATATACCCTGTAGACTTTAAATTTTGTAAACAAAGTGGGCTATGTCCGACTATTGTAAAATTTTAGTGGTAATACGATTTATTGTAGAATGTACAGTAAATGTAGTATAATATGTCTTCTATTCCCTAAATAAACATATTCCACTGATACTCGTATTAATTATAGACTACATTTAAAGCCCATAGAGAAAGGTGCTTGTGAAGTAAAGAAAAAGAAAATTGTTGGGAAAATGTTCACAAGTTTGCATATTAAACAAGAACGTCTGTTAACAGTTATGTAACTCCACATTGCAGCTATTAATTGCGACAAAAAAACAAACAAGTGGTGATTCCGAGGATGCATTCAATTTTGACACATCATTTGACACCAAGTGTCAGAGATGAAAATGAAAAGTGTTGGGCTGAGTCTCCAGATGAATTGAGTTGATATTCCAGTTTAAAGCATGAAAAAATATAGCCATCAACACTGAAATGTCGAAACACTTCAATGATACAACATTAATTTGGATATGGAATTTTAAAACATACACACCAGAACCTTTAAAACTAAAGACTTTTGGGAAATGTTTGGATAGCAGTTAAGACTATCAATTTTTAGCGACAATTCAGCTGAGGAACACAGCTTGCATATAATTTTTTATTAACTGTTGCATACTTTACGAGGCTGCTGCGCTTCTGACTTAGAAACTCTGTTCAAAATACTGTACATATATCAAAAAACAAAAGAAAGTTATTCAAAGCCGCGCAGAGCCGTGGCCAACATTTTGATTTATTTAAAGTAAGCAAAAGTTTTGCCAAAAACGCCAAAAGAATGGTAAATTATGCATGTGCAAGTCCAGTGCGAGTGTTCATGCGAGTGTGTGTGGGCGTGGCATACACCTGGGAAATAAGCAAAGTTTTCTTGTATGAAATCCAGACAAAGTATAGAACGAACCAAAAATAATAAATTGATTAATGCAGTGGCCTTGTCATTTGATTAAGTCTCAACCTCACAGTGGAGTACCCCAAATGGTTGGAGTTCTGAAGTCGGCAACAGCAGCATTATTAATGCTCTGGCCCACTTGGCACATTCAATGTCACCTCAAGGTATGCGGTGAAAACATTTTATCGGTCAACAGCAATACAAGCGACACATCATCACATCGCAGCGTTGTTATTAGAGCTAAGTTGCCATCAATTTAAGCAAACTAATCTGCTGACGAGGCTGCCAGCAACCAGCAACTGGCAACCGACAACCGACAACCGGCAACCAGCAACCAGCTGCTGTTGTCACAGCTATTGATGTTGCTGTCGCTCTTGCTGTTGCTTTTGCTGATGATGTGTTGCTGCCGTTGATGCTGTGGCAAGCATAATATAAACATGTATTTGCACAGGTAGCCAACAGGCCAACAGGTCGGCCACGCCCCCACCACTGCTGCCCCCGCCAAATGACACACACGAGCACAGCGACAACATGAATGTCAACAACGGACAGCTTTCAAAATGAAGCAGACACATCAGAGAGACAGACAGACTGACTGACTCACTGGCAAGTTGTGGGCGTTGACTTTCATATGGAAAAGTGGCGAGGTCAACGCGTAACGGGATGCAGAAATTAACCCGCAAGTGCAGTTGCCGCAACAGCAACAGCAGCAGCCGGGAAATCATTTCTGGGCATTGTAAATTGCCAGGCTGGACACCATGGCCCCAAGCAACAGAGCGCAACACTGAAACACAAAAGCAATAGCAACAACTACCTTCATACAACCAAACAACTAGGAACAAGCATCGTCATTTTGGGCAGCGCATTTAAGTTGATCCAATGACATCAAATTGACATTTTATGCGCCAATTTTAAAACGCTACAGTAACAGCAGCAGCAGCAGCGGCAACAGCAAAACTGTAATTATGTGACCAGGGACGCACAAACAGTTTAGCCATGCAACAGCCAATACCACATTCTACACCATCAACTAGAACTATTCTCATGTAAAATAGCATAAATTGAAAGTCATCACTTGCTTTTGGTTTCCACTTCATTCGTCGTTTAATGTTACCAGCAACCAAAGTGATATATTTAATTCAGTAGCACCTACACGAACAGTATTAAGCATTATCCAAAAGGACATTAAAAACAAAACAGTTTAACAGTACTCTAAAGAATAAAAGAGGCTATCCAATTAACCAACATTTAATAAGAATATATTATGAATAACTAATATTATTTTACACAGGGTATGTATTTACACGATGAATTTACTGTCACTTTAACTTTAGAGCTCGAAGAACTCTTGTGTTACTGTTCTGCACTCAGTAGACGAAGATCCCGATTGTTTGGGGTACCCTTCTATGAATTATTATATTAACTTCACAGATTGATTTGGGAAAACTGAGGCCAACTAACGCTGCAAAAAAAATACCTCTTTCTTCATTCCAGTCAATTTCTAACAAATGCCCCATCTATCCTAAGTTCCCTACCCCATCCTCAAGCCAGTACCAATAAAAATATTAATCTTCGGAAAATCTTGAATATAATTTAACCTATTTAATTATATAAACTAAAAATTTTAAGTTAATTTAATTTTTTTGATAGATTATTCTTCAATTTAAGGGTTATTTAATCTTGATTTCAAAGAAATATCACCAGCATTTGATCAGACCCAACTTCATATAGCAATAAAATAATACTTTTTATAAATAAATCAATTTTTGTTAAAATTTTTTTAAAGATATTATTATTTTCTTTTTGTTATTATAGAGCAAACGTTACATTCTTAAGGAACTTAAGGAATGCAATAAGAACAGGAACTGTGGCATTGCTATTATATCGTAAGACACTGAGAAGCTTAAAAGTTCATAAACATACAGGAAAGGAACGATTCAAGAGTTGGTCGATAAAGGTTATTTTTATACGCTCACATTAACATGGTTCTAATAGATCAGAAAACAAATAAGTTCTATAAATAAATGGTAATCAGCACACATTTCTATTACTATCAAAAGTTGCAGTGTTTGAATCGAGTGATCTCATATCTACATTTGTTCCTTTGTCACACAAGGTTAAATGCTCAAGTCCACCACTGATTCACACTTTGCTATGATTCACTTAGTAAACACACAGTATATTTTTTAATACTTTATAAACAGACAGATGTCAGATTTTTTATATTTTAATTGGCAGTCATGCTTGACTTGCTGCTCAATAACCAGTTACCGATTGCAATCGATTGTTATTTGTTGTGAACATATCACATTTTTGTACATACCCTTTACTACAAAGAACAATAGTCAATAGACTAGTCATGCTTATACTTCTAGTTGATAATATTTATGTTAATAATATATAATAGTTAACTTAGTCTAGCCAAACCAATTAGACAAGTATTGAATGGATTACGACTACATTGGATTCAGCATTTGGCAGGGTATTTTTAAGGACAGCTTTCTAAGGATTCTAAATTACAGGCACATAGATTTCTGGTTGGGAATATCAACAACTGCTTTTGATTGCATTAAAATGTCAGGTGTTATCCAACTGGACTTTTAAGTATCACATAGTGAATGCAAGAATATGGAAGCGCAAAACACGGATTACAAATCAAATTAGGTTTCAACTAAGTTATGGCTATGATTGAAGTAGTGCTAACAAAAACAAACCAAGCGAGAAAGCTAAATAAATAAATAACTACATTTAAGGAGTATTAAGAAACCTGACAAAATTCATATGTATATCTTTTAGTATGCCCACAAAAAAAAATAAACTATATGGTATCAGTTCGAATTTGTTCAGTAGGTGTGAGTATTTGAATTTGACTATCATTAGGCGATCCCAGTGGAGGCTAAAACACAAATCTACGCTTAATTAGAGCAGCTGGCAGCGGGGCACAGCTGGATTCAAGTTCAGCATCATTAGCCAACAGTAAAAAGGGGCCAACTATTATTATGGCATTAATTTGTGTTGGCCCCAAACAGAGCAAATAAACAGTAAAACAGCAAGAAAAGCAACGGAAACAACATGACAAGCAGCAATTGCAAAAGTAAAAGCAAAAGAAAATTAAAAGCAACTTTCCCAAGCGACTTGCTGGCAGCAATCTAATAACAACATGTTGCCCCCACATATGTACACATACATACACATGTGTAGGTGTGTGTGTGTGCGTAATTACATGACACTTGACGCTAAGCAATTTGTTAGCAAAAACTGTCGCAACAATAAAAAGAACTACCCGGACAGCGAGAAAAACAGTCAAACAAAAGTCAGAATTAAATAAAACTTAATGACAGCGCGCAAGTAAAGACGATGAGGAGCAAAAATTGAGACAACAGCCGAGCAACTCCCAGTAGATGTCAAAAGGCACAGCTCAAATTGCAGGACAAACGACCCCGAGTACCTCTCTGGCACCTAACCCCTCCCCCCTTGGCATGCTTGGCATGCAGTGACTTACATTGCTATGCGTACTATATTATATGAAGGACCGGCCTACTCCAAGGCAAAGTCAAATAAGCTGACAACACAGACACAACTGTCAACAGTCGCGAGTTTCTGACAGGACCCCAGTGACAGGAGAGCAACTAGTTATTTAAGGGTATTCCAAAAAAAATAGAGAATAAAATTGTAAGTAACTGGCATTCTTGTGGCCAGGCAGAGTACACTGATAGAAAAGCAGCTTCTAAACTCATGAATTTGAGTCTTCATTTTTGTGCTTCTAATTTAAAATCACTAAGCTCAGTTATTTTCAAATTGTATCTAATTTTTCTCTTCAAATTTTTTGATCTTTATGTATCCAATAAAAAAGAGAGACAACTCTTTCAAAAGGATCTCTATATACCTCAAATATTTTTTATTTTTAATGGAAATTATGTTAGTTTTAGTTTATAAATGCTTGACTTTAAAGAATTCTAGTCGATATGCCCGAATGATGATCAATAATTTTAATGCAAATCTTTTGTTGCGAAGATTTACTTTTAAGATGATTTCATTATTTTTAAATCATTAATAAAATGGAGACTACGGAAAATTAAAGTTGAAATCAGTGTAACCGCTGTAAGAACTTAAAATACACATTTGTTTATATGTCTGTCTCGCTTGCTCATCTATTTTTGTTTACGCAGCTTGTGTGATGGCAGTGCCGCAGCAGAGCTCTTTGCTAGGCACGTGGCTGCGCCTCTGCTGTAAGTTAACATTTTTCGACATATGAAAACTTTCTTGATTATAATCCGATCTTCATACGGAGTTGGTTCGTTCATACGAACAGACGGACATGGCTATATCGACTTGGATGTTAATGCTGATCAATGTATCTTCTTAATGGGGTCTGCCATACCACCTGGTATATACTGTTATATACTTTTTGCAAGCTCTATATACCCCTCAGAGGGAATCCAAATTTGGATTAAAATTAAAACTAGCTCAGTGCCAGAACTAGTATTATACTAACTACTTGTTGTAAAAGCTTTTTAAATGAATGTGATTTAAGAAACACGTTTTAGCTTTGAAGCTCATATCTTCAACATATAAAGACCTATTAAAGCTGTTTGGGTGTTAGAACTGAACTCAAAGTACAAGTTAATAAAAAGTTTTAGCTTAAAACCGTGTCTACAATGAGATTTCGTTTCGCTGCTGTAGTATTCATATTATATATATTACATTTAATAGCACCCTTGGTGGGTACCGATACCTTATCATATCCTGCCAAATGTATTCTTAGAAATGGACAATGTTCTAAATTGATTAAAGCGAAAAATTCTTTCAATACAGTTAAATTGTGAAAATTTTATAAATGAACTATGTTTTTTAATAAATAAAGAATTGTTAACTAATAATTGTTATTCAATTTTGTATCTTTAAAATTCACATGGTGTCCGTTATACTTATAAGAATTGTAAAAAAAATTAAAAGCGATCGACCATTAAGTCGTCTTCTCTATTTTAATGCCCTCTGAGGGGTATATTGGGTTTGTGACAAGTATGTAACAGGCAGAAGGAGGCGTGGCAGACCGTCCGTCCGTCTGTCCGTCTGTCCGTCTGTCTGTCCGTATGAACAAACAGATCTCAGAGATGGTAAGAGCTACAAGTTCAAACTTGGTCAGTATCGATCACATATTTAGTCAGTCAATACAAGTTTGTTTCCTTTTTTTGATGCCACGCCCCATTCGCCCACAATTAGCGAAAAACCAGACATACCTCGTAAAAAATACATGTTTTTGGCGAATATCTCGGTAACTATAACACCTACGGTCACCAATTTTGGCACGCAGGTTGCTCATTTGCAATATAAAGACAATGCCATCAAAATTTTTTTGATGCCACGCCTCCTTCGCCCACAAAAAGCACAACTTCTTTGTAACTTTGCATGCCTGCGATTCACCTATTTCTTATCTTATAGTTTTGTAACTTAGAATATACCAGCAGACAAAGACTATCAAACGATTGTGATAATTTCATCAAAATCGGACTATAATTAAAAAAGTTTGTTATACAACGAAAATCGTTACTTGCAAGCAAGGCATAGCCACGTGCATTGCACTGAGCTGTGCACACAAGCAACGAAAACAAAAAACGTGTGAGCGAGATAGACATACAAATATGTGTGCATGTTAAGTTCTTGCAGCAGATACTCCAATTTGAGCGAATATAATTGGAAACGAAGCTCAGAGGGTATTACACGGTCGGCATGCCCGACAGACATTTTTTTCTTGTTTTTTAAAATGATTATATGTTTGATCAAGACATCATACAATTTTTTTTAAAAGTTGACATTGATTCTACATTTTTTAGCAACAAAATAAAGATTTTATGAAGTCTGTTGAAATATTTTCTGAGATCATCTTGTTTTACATGAAACATTTTACAGTGAAAACCAAAAGCGTTTAATTTGAAACTAGAGCAGTTTTATTGCGCACCAGAATTACACTTACTATCAGACTAGTTTTAAAAAGCTTTTAGCCAGTTAATGCATTACGTTTGAAAACATGTTATTGGCTTAAAGCTTATATATATAATATGTATATACAATACATAGTATTAATAAAGCTGTTCGAGTTTCGAACCTCAAGGTAATGCTTATAATCAGATTAGTTTAAGTTTAAAGCTGAATCAAAATACATTAATAAAATGAGATGTCATATCGCTGCTGTAGTTTTATTGTTATACATTCTCCATTTAATGGCAGCTTTAGTGGACACTCGTATACCAGCAATGTTTCGCTCCAGGTGTATGCGTGATAAAAATAATAAATGTATTAAATTGTCTAAATTTCCTAAAGTCCACAAAGTATGAATTACTTGGAATACTTAATGTTTCAAATAAATGTCAGTTATCATATTATCTTATAAAAAAGAATTCTGTTTTATTTTCTGAAACAAAAGTGTTTTTGTGAATACGTAACATACACAAAATAAAATATAATATAATTATATAAATTATAAAGTATTGTATACGCTTTAACTAATGCTTGTTGTAGTATCCTCTATTGCACAGATAATACGCATAAAAGCGTTTATTATTATTGTTAAAGTTCAAAACTGTATAATTTTCTTGCCTGTAAGCAATTATCGCCTGCATAGCATTCTTAAATAATGATCTCATTCTCATGAAACTTTGTATTGCTCATAGTTCAAAACGTAAGCAACAAGTTTTTACATAATCAATGCTTAATTAGAATAAGCCAGTTAAACCAATTGAGAGTTACATTGAATTTGAGAGGTTTTTTTGTTAATATATTCTAAGCTATTTGCATGCATGGCACAAGCAATGTTTGTCGTTATAACTGACAGCAATTTTCAAAAGCACCTATATATGCACACACTCGTCGGGACTAACCCACAAGAGAAGCAGAGAGAGTAGTATTACCAACAATGCACGGACTAATATTGTTTTACAGTTTTCACACTCGGTTCAGTTTTTGCAACATTTTTTCCCTGCTCATGACATTGATGAGTTGTTGCTGTCTAAGTGTCAAGCGACGCGTCAAACTTTAAACTACACGCCAACACCCCAAATGAATTGTAGTTTAGTTTAGTAATACTTGTAGTTCGAATGTATGTGTGTACTATACACATGATAGTGTTTGTGAAATGCTATCTGGGCGTGCTGTCGACACATTAATTTTTCGACCCACTCTCACACTTGGCACTCAACTAATCTGGGATCTGCGCTTGCTTTGACAGCACTTCCGTTGAGGCAAAACCACTTGACTGATACAAAGGTGTCTGGCTTTGTCTAACAGACAACAAGCGAGAGGCAACAACAGTAGCAGCAGCAGTAGGGCATGTCTAGACATTAGCAGCCGCTACCGTGCACCCTTACCACCGAAACCCCCTAAAAAGTGTCACACTACACGAAACGACAGCTCGACAACGACACTCGTTGCTTGTCAACGCCCAAGTGATAGTCAAATGAAGTAGTTCTCCATATCTCGTAGTATCTCACACAATAAAGTTGCAAAACTACTGGAAAACAGTCAAACTCTGTCTTTATCATTTGCCCCACAGTCAGTGTTGGGCAATTCAAAGATACGCTTTACCGTTTTTATTCATTAATTTCTTTTTTGGGTTGAAAGTGCATTTTCCAAATTGCAAAGTGATTGACAACACGACCAAGAACATCCCCAGCGCCTATGCTGACAGGCCAGGTATCAAGAACAGCAACGACAACGACCACAATGCAGTAGCAGCAGCAGCAGCCTAAAAGCTCGCAACACTTAAACTCAACTCAACTCAAGCGGCCACTTTGTTGCTTGCCACGCCCCCTGCTCCAGCCACTGCCTCCTTGATTCTCACATGCTCTCGATGTTAAAACCTTTTGGTTTGCCGCTTGTTGCTGTGAGTGATTGCATTGAGATTAGGCGCGAGCTTCGGACGGAACCAACTGCAACATGCAACAAAGTCCAAATATGTGATGCAGATAACGTTGCACTTTTGCAAATTTGTATAGCTGTGTGCAGCGTTGCTGCCTTCTCTTAGACATATATAGGGCCAAGTCTCTCTATCTAGCACAGACACATCAGCCAACACAAACTGCAATGGCAAAAACTGCATTCGAGCCTGGCCAGGATGCCTTCTATTCTGTTGTTGTCTTAATAATGCATTGACAAGAAGTACACAAATACGTATGCAAAAATCAGAATACAACATCTGCGAGGTGTGATTTATAATAATAGTATCAATTGCAATAGGCAGCAGTTAACTTTTACATTCGAATGTGTTAAGCTTTAGTACCATAAATGTTTTATTTCTAAGATTTTTTAACAAATTCGCACATATCATCATATGTGGTTTTCGGGCAAAAGATTTTATTTTGTATAGCTAAAGTCTAAAAATAATCTGCATTCGTTTTAAAAAGTATATTGCCCGTCTTTCATTAGGACTGTCGGAAGGAAAAAGTAAAATTACTTTTTAAATTGTGGATTAGCTTTTGCAATCAAAACTTAATTAAATATACTAACCTGTTTCTGACAAATTGTTTTTGTAATTTAACTTAAGATTATAGTTATAGATAATTTAACTTTTCATTTAGTTTTTGTTTTTTTCTTAAATATATATTTTAAATTCAATAGTGCTTGCAGCCTTTAAATATTTATTAATATATAAAAGATAAATAAAAGAAAAAATTGTGTACTATCATGGCAACCCTCTGGTATCCTGCCAATAGGCCACAAAGGTGCATTGAACTGCAACTGCTCAGCTGAAGTTGAGAATTGAGAGCAGAGAGCCATTCAATTTGCTTTCCTGTATTTTAGTTCAGTTGAGTTGAGCCGAGCTGAGCTGAGCTTCAGTTACGGGGCCAACTGGGTCAACTGTAACTGCAGATGTACCAATTTTATCGAAGCTTTCAGCTTAAAGTCTCGCAATATATATATTGTAGTACATATATATAGTATAAATATATATATATATATAAGAATAATCAAGTATTTATTATAATGGCTGAGATGTGCACGTTGGCAGTCGGTTAAGTAAGTGAGGTAATGTTTCAGTAATGAGTACTTTCACTTGGTCGCCGTTTGTTTCCGTTTCCACTGCACATGGCGTATGAGTAATATGACAAATGTATCAACTCTTATTGAATTATTACATACACAATACAGCATAGCATTGCCAGACCATTTCTTTCTTTCTCTGCAAAGTTGAAGAAACTCTCTGGATTGTATTTTTGTATTTTTGGCAACTGTCATAGGAAGGCATCTGTCAAGACTGTAACTGTAAGTGCTACTGCTACTGTCTCGCGTTGTCAAATGAAAAATGAACGCCACAATTATCGTAATTGGACCAACCAGGCCAAAATCCACATAGAGTGCAAATGGCTTAAAAGCTTAGGTGTGAGAGGATGGTTGGAACGGAGGTCATAAGAATTATGTGTTTTAAAAACGTTGGCAAACTAATTAACTAAATGCAAAGCAGCCAAGCAAGCAAAAGTTCCAACGATTTATAACTTTGCAATAATGTGATAAGAGTAGTAGTAGACACATATCAGTCGTCTGTCATCTTGGCCAAAAACACAACTTTAACATCAAAGCTGGCCAAAAATAAGAAATAACAACAAACAAATATAGCCAGAAATTACTACAAATTGGACATCTGCTAATGCATTACAAGTCGCATTGTAGTCGCTTCTTCTTCTATTCGTGACTTTGCCAGAGTAATGGAGGAACTCTGTGGCACTGTGGCCATAGCATTATATTGTTATTTTATGCACAGACTCTTTCGCTCCAAATATAGCTGTGCAGAGACAGGAAGCAGTTGCAGATTTTAGGTGAGAGGAAAATAGTTGTAGAGAAAGAGCGATAAAAATAGATACAGAAAGAGAGAGAGAGAGTGAGAGGGAGCGAGAGAGTGCAACCTAAGCGACTAAGGCTATTTGCCAGCTACAGATACGTTGCAAAATGCATTTTGTGTTGCCATTAGATAGACCAAATTATTGGACAAAAGCAAGCCACAAAAACAAAAGCCCACAAAAGTAGCTACCAACTGACTTTGGGCCATATACGAAGATGAAATGCTCTACACAGCCATTTCAAAAGTAGTATTTGATAAATATTAAGCTTAAGTTGTAAGATATGAGTACTCAAATAATATATAATATAAATTATAAAAAAGTATGATTATATAATATAAAATAACATATTTTTATTAGTAGTTGTTTAATAAAATTATAAAAAATTATCGGATTTAATTTTTTTTATTATCAGCAGTCCTAATAGTCACTTAATATACTTAGAGAATAAAATATATATTTTTTTAAGAACACCATCTATCACTTCAAATTTTACACTTTTACTTAATTAATTATTAGATATTTATATATACAAAATTAAGTGTATAAGAAGAAATAATATAATATGTAACAACATTTTTTAAAATAATTTTTTTTTTAAGATTTACACTTTTTATGTTCTTAATTATTTTATTTTAATTTCTATTTAATTTATTGAATGTGCTTTTCAGTAGTATTAACAGCTTTATAAAAATAATTCTTGCAATATTTATATAAATTATTGTTAAGATTTACTAAATATTTTATAGTGTTGAATCTACTTAATCATTCATCTGTATTCACCTGTGTTTAATGCAGTTGCCAAACCAAACCACCTTTTTGGCAGTGTATTAAAAGCAAAAAGTGTAAAATTTTTTTTGGTTGTCTACTGTCAAGGAAGTGCGGTCTTAGTCTCAGTTCCAGTTCTAGTCTTAGTCTTAGTCTCAGTCTCTGACTGTGCAGCTGTTGCAAATTTTTATGGCTCGCGGACACGTTGTGGGCGTTTTAGGGTTGGATAGAGGGGCAGGGAACTGCAGCTAAAAGAACGACAACTTTTGCCTTGGCACATAAAAGTAACACAATGCCAGCACCAAAACCAACACCAACACCAATTTAACAACAACAACAATTGCCAGTTTAAAGCGCATATAACTTTAATGCTTTTACCTTTATGTCTAGCACTTTTACTACCCACCACAACTACAACTACAACTTTCATTTTGTTGTTGCAAAGAAATTCCATTTTGAGTTGGCAAGTGGTCGTCCGACATGGCCACGCCCACAGAACTTAATTGAAAAATTCTAGAGTTCCTCACTGGCATCATAATTGAAAATATTTTTGTGCTAAATTCTGTGGTTATTGCAGGTTGAGTCAGAATTGGAGGTGGAGGTGTTTGTCCCTGGCGATGGCCAAAACACCAAACCCAAACCCTAAACCCATTGCTGTCGCCAGGCAATTCTATTGTATAACCATTGGACTCAAGAATCCTGCTGGCCAAATGCAAAGACGGTATGGGTTTGTGGCATGACGCTGCACATTGACCAGAACTTCAAATGAAACCCAAGTAACTGTCTAAAAGCGTTAAATATTTGTGATTCCCCCAAGATTTATAATATTTTAAAGCTTTAGCCTTAAGCTGAATATTAAACGACATATATTCTTTTAAAATAATGTTAATTTCGGATAAAGCATTGTTTTTAATACAAATATAAATTCACATAGGGCAGCTCTTGTGATGTTCTAAAGCCAAACAGGTGAGTTTATACTACAAAATGGAGTTGAAAAGTAAATTTTGGGGTAAAACTTGAAATATTCAACAATGAGTATATAGCCACAATCGCACGCCTCGCTTAATTGCTATCCATTTATGCCACGCCTTCTTTTAGCTTTTGTTGCCTTTGATATTTATGACTATCGTACGACATCAGAAAACAAATACAAAAAAACCAACTCGAAGTCAGCACAAACAACGACCACAAACAAGTTTTAATGCATAACTTTTTAGATTTCCGTCATAATTTCTTTGCCAGTCTGATAAAGATTGGTGCATATGTGTCTGTTTGTGTGTGTATGTGAGTGCGCGTATAGAAACGCCTCCATTACCACCATAAAGCATGAAGCATAAAGCATATACTTTAGCCAACAATAAACTCAACTTTATGCACTTTCAATCCCCCCAACTTGTATGCACAGATTTAACTGCCTTGCCGCCGTCTTTCTTCTCATCCTCTTTTTCCCATTATCTTACGCCTTCTCTCTCTCCCCCTCTCTCTTTTTCCATCCCATTCTCTTTTTTTATCAGACTCTGAGCCTTTGCTTTGCAGTTGTCTTAGCCAAGTATGGTTACCAAAATTGTTGCAGAGTCCATCACTTATTTAGTAATAATTTTGTAGTAATTTGTATCAAAAGAAGGCTACAAACCGGTTCTAAACTGAACCTTGCTGAACCGGCTGAAGAATTCATAAATTATATAGAATTTTACTTTTCATATATTATAAAGTATTTTCCGAACCAAACCCACTTTATTTAAAATTTAGTTTAGTTTGGGTTTAGGTTCGATGGTAAGTTTTTTTCGGTTCGGTTCGGTTTAAGCTCCGGTTCAGGAACCTTAAAACCCCATCGAACCTGAACCCGAACCAAATCAAATCTTTTAATAAAATGGCTGGGGTTCAGATGCATACATACATATGTTTTAAGCAAATGTAAAATTATTATTAAAATTTAATGAAAATGGACCAAGGTTGGAACCAAAACCTTGTAAAAACCGGCTTGCGAACACAACAAAATTTTTGTTGAGAGGTTCGAAACTTTGAATCCAACCTTTCTCAATGTTTTGGATATTTACGGCCTTGGTTCACAACAATAAAGATTTTATAAAAATCTTTTAGTTTATATATTAACTTAATCATAATCTGACTTGTAGGCTTTGTACCTAAAAAGATTGATTTATTTTAAATTCAAAATTAGTAAATCTTTTACAATTTTATTGCATATAACGAAATCATAAAATAATGAGAATTATTTGCTAATTATTTATATAATTTTATAGAGTAGAACATATTCAGTGTTTTTCTTAGCGATAAGAGCTTTGTGTCTTGTGGCTGCATCTAATGGAGTTTCCTCTCTTTCCTCTCACATTCCCACACTCGCACACACACACACGCATGCATATGTATATAGACATGCAAAGTTTTTGGTTTTTCGTGACGATAAGAAGCAGAAAACGAGACGGCGGTTTCCTGCCAACGAAAATTTATGCATGCTACATAATTTTGGGCTCTATTACTTTTCGGTTGGGCAGTGAATGAAAATGATGGTAAAAACGCAGGGCATATAAATGAAAAGGGGAACTTTGTGGCAACTCGACTGCAATTCAATTTGATGTCAGCTTTAAAAAAATAAAAAATAAAATGGTGGAGCAAACAAATCACCCAACAAAATCAAATAACTATAATTTACCTGGCGGGCTTTATCGCGATTGAGTTGCCAAGCTCAAGTCCTTCTGGTGCTGCTGCTGCTTCTCAGATATTCCACAGGCACAAAACTAAAGCACTTCGACTGATTAATTTATTGAAAACGACATGCGACGTCGCACATGCAGAAAACAAGAGAGAGAAGAGAACAAAAAAAAAGCTAACTCAACACGAGTAAAAACAAAGAATGTAAGACAAAATCTTTGCTGGCACTCTGACGAAGGACACAAGACAATAGCTGGAGATGGCGCTGAAGCTGTAGCTGATTCTGCGGACGATGGGAGACGAAAATGGTGCAGAAATAGCAGCTGCTGTTTACTTCCGTTTGACTCGCATCCGCTGTTGGCCAGCGAAATGGCTGAGATGCTTAAATTGTGATAAACTAATAAAGCGACAAACATTGCCAGGACGCACTGTCAGGATATTTACTTTTTACAAGCTACCTGGCACAAGCATAAAAATTCAAATTGAAAATGAAAATGAAAATGTTGGAATCGAAAGAAGTCACACAGATCCCGGCATCAGATAGCTGCCAAAGCCGAGTTCCAAGTCCAAAGTCCCGCACCCAAAACCAGACAGACCCTCATCAGCGTCAACTGCCTTAGAGGCAGGCACTGAGTTACACTTCCTCGTCTTCATTCGCATTCACATTCACGTCCAGTTCAGTTTCTGTTTCTGTTTCAGTTCCAGTCCCATTTCAGGTGCTATAAATTTTGCCTGAAGCCTGGCTACGCAATTTAAATAGCAGGCAGGTAGTTTTTTTATTTTGTTTGGTGGCCTTATGCTTTGCTGTGCAGTTGGTAAATATTTAAGGGACTCTGCCACAAAAAAAAAAGAAAACGAAGAAAAGTAGAGCAAAAAAAAGGTGCAAAGTGTCGCCTTAAGCGACTGGCAATCTGTTTTGCATTAATTCATAAGCCGCTTGCGTCTGACAGTCCAAGGCAAAACTGACGACTCGAACCACTTGCACACACTACACACACACACTATCATTACACTCAACTCTTGGGTCCTTTTTGGCCTTGTCAATATTTTTGTACACCACCCACGTCTTATTTTTATGCGTAACTCACTTGCAGTGACATAACTTTAATGCCCAGTTTCAGCCCAACTGTTTGTACTTCATTTGCCTTGCATTAAGCTCTCGTCCTTCGTCCTTGGTTCCTCGGTCTTCGCTCCTTGCTGTGGTCTTTGCTCATCTTTAAGTGCAGTCGAGGTCGTCCTCTCGACTGGCATTTTGGCGTAAAAGTTTACTTAGGCTCAATGCTTTTTAAGTAAGTAGCTGCTTGTTGTACTACTACTACTACTACTTGTTGTCGTTGTTGTTCTTGCGGCTGCTCTCGGCTGTTTAGCTTTCACTTTGGCCGCATTAGTTTTTTGTTGCCAAGTCGTATACATAATATTGTGGCAATCCCGTGACCAGTTTGCCTAGCAGCCCACTGCTTTGGCCATTTCATGCTAAGGATAAGCCTCAAGTGCATAAGTTATACCTTAAGGCGTCATATTTAAAGGTTTCCTTGAAAGCCAAAAGAAAAAAAAAACAGAATTCAAGAATAAAGCCAATTGAAAGTAAATATTTCAATATCTCAATCATTTTCAAGCTCGACAAATATAAATATATATGTATATGTATGTATATATATATTTTATTCCATACAACTTAATCTGCCACATCTCTCTATTTCAAGTGTATCCCATACCCATATGTCAGTCATGCACACTCATCGTTATCCTTTATGCTTTCATATACGCCTTAAAGCAGATAAATTACGCATACGCAGCAAGCAGAGGCGAAAAGCAGTCTTCGAAATTGCTTACATGGCACATTTTTCTTACGGCTGTCTTTAACAGCAACTTATTGTCAATTTTGTTGATAACAGACTGTTAAATTCAAGCGCACACACACTCAAATACATACACACATATACATGTATGGAGAGAGATGGCAACAACTTGCTCATCACTTGAGCGGAAGTGTTGGCAAATGCAGTGATTTTCAATCTCAATGCGACATTTTGATTATTTCCATGTTAGCGTGTGAGCAAACCAGCAAAAAAGAGAAAAAATGAATACTACACACACACACACACACACACACACACATGACATCTGCAGCAAGTGTCAGAGCTCGGCGCATGTTTGCCGCACCGGATGCGACGCTTGTGCAAGGCGGAAATTACTTTATGCTACACACAATGTCATCGATGCCGCATAAGCAGCACTGAGCATAGCACACACACATGGATAGATAGAGAACACATACATATATATTTGTAGCAGGAGCGAAAAAGTAAAAAGAGGCAGTCATACAATTCCTTTTAGATTATGATTGCATTCAGCTGCAGCTTTCAACTGGCAACATCATTCGGTCAATCCTTTAAGAAGAACTTTCAAATTCTTGGCACGCAGCAGCCTTGAGTGCGTGAGGGTCTCAAATGAATTTAATTAGAACATTTTGCGCTTCTCCGCGGCCGCAACTTGAGCAGCTTGCAACTTGCAGCTTGCAGCTTGTTGCCCAAAAACTTTGCTCCCTTCCAAGAAATAATAAAAACCGCTTTCAATGCGAATATTTTTCTTAATTTTTGCCGTATAACTTTTTACCACTAGGGTCAAAACTGCAGCCAATAGAAAACTATATACAGAATAAAAGATTTTTAATTAAAACCGACTTAAATGTAAAGTTCATTGCAATTGAAAACAAGATTTTTGATTTTATATTTATATTTTTCGTTTAATATACAACCATGTTTTGATTTGTATCGCATATGCAAGAAGCTAACTTATTCTAGAAAAGTGTTTGTTACTACTACCGACGTCTGAAACACTACAATAAATCTTTTTCTTAGCCTAGACATATTTCTAAAGATAAGTCCGAATGACTTTGATTTACAAGTTTTTGGAGTTCAAAATTCTTTTTTAATTAAGTACGAAATACTGAAAACTAGTACGAAAATTCTTGAAATATGAGAGGAATCAAGGAATTTGAATCAAGTTTAGTTCTGATGATAAGTTCAGGACCAAGGTTCAATCACTAACCATACAACACAGTATTATGTGGTTAGTGGTTCAATTCTCACTAACATCCTTAACAAAAACTTTTTTATAAATTCATTTTCAAATAAATTATGGCTAAAGCTTATGTAAATTAAAATCAGCAACCAGATTGATCTATTTTTAATTAAAATATTTTTAAACTTAAGCAAAGGTTGTTAAGATGTTATTTAAAGCTTGCCGAACGTAACTGTTTTTCAGTTTCGACTCCACTAAACTCTTATTTTATTGAATCAAAAAAAGGGTCGCCATAACCAAAATATGAAACAAGATATCACAAAAACGTAGATCAAGAACTTAAATACTTATTTCAAGAATATTATGTTCTTAAATTTTAAGATTTTAAAGATCTTAAATTTTGATCTGAAACACCAATATTAAGAACATTTAAATCAAGAATAATAAACTTATGGTGGCGAACTCAAAGTGAAAACGAAATTCTCCTTTTCCGTATTTTCGTTCTTCCTCATACATAAAGTTCGTTTTGAGTACGAAATTCTTGATTTTTGGTATCTGTAGAATATTTTTCTAACAACATTTATTATAAGTTCAGTGTGAAAAATATATATCGACTTGAAAATACAAAAAAATACCTCGTTTTAAATTAATATAATCCTTCTTATTAATGAACATATTTTAGGCAATATACTAAAATTGATATTTAGGACTTTTAGCCGACTTGAGGTCAATTAGTCTATATGACTATTTATACAACAACAAAACAGTGCACAAAGCACTTGCCAGAAGGCAAGAAGCAAGGCTTGGTATTCTAGTTTCAAGAGATGTCCATCTCTATCATCAGTACCATTTGGCTGACTAACTCCACAATCCATGCTCTGAGCCAAGTTTAAGAAGCTATAACCGTTTGATAATTACAGTGCCCAAAAACTAAATTAAATATTTAATATTTTTTGTCATGTTTATTACAAGGTTACTATTTTGAGAGTATAGTAAAGATAGTTAACTTTTAAGGTAACCTAAAGAACCGCAATCTGCAATTGAAGTTAAAAGCAAAATACAAAATATATTATATTAAACTCCAAAGTAGCAATATCAGGTACATGCCTTAAAATGTTACGGCTCATAAATGTAGCGAATTGTTTCGCACGTTTTGCAGTGCCAAAAAGTTGTCTCTGAATTACAAAATAACAAAATAAATCAGCAGCAATGTGACTTTTAATGTCGCATTGTTGTTCTAACTCACATACATACATATTTGTAAACATATATATGTTCATGCATGCATATGTATATTTGTATAGGTAGAACCACGAGCCAAATGGAATACTGGAAAAAAAAAACATATAAAAATAAAAGCAGTTTATAAAAAGCAAAGTAAGCAACAACAAGAAAAGTTGGCGCTGCTTATTTTTTTTACAAATTGATGTTGTGTTTGACAGTTGAAACTTGCAACAAAACCGACGCCAAATAAATAAATAAAAACAGTTACAACAACGACGACGACGACGACGACGGCTACGTGGAGAGTGCAACTATGCCAATGGCAGGGAGCGTAAAAAAGCGCTTGAAAAATGTTTTAAAATGTACACAGTTAAATGTAAAAGTTTTATTTTCGTTTGCAAATGAATTTCTGTAGTGTTGCGTTTTGCAAGTTGTTTGCCATTGTGCCAACCGTTAGACAGTCAAGCCAACTTGCCAGCTTTACCAACTTGCAACTGCAGCAATTGAGCCAACGCCCAAAACTGCAACCTTTACACCCGAAAAAAGCACAATAAAAACGAACCTGTTGGCAGTCAATTTAGTTCAATGTTATTTTGCTTTTATTTTATATTTTTTTTTCCATTTTCAGTGTATTTTTGTTATCCATTTGATATCACACAAAAGTTGCTACAAGTGTTTTTTATTTTTGTTTTTCTATGTTGCGTGCGAACTCTCTGGAGAACTGCCACAGCTCAGTGCTTAGATTTTTGCCACCAAGAGTTTTGTGATATCATGAAATACACATGCAGCTTTGTTGGAAAACTGTGCTCAGTTCCAGCTACTTACATATGGCCAATAAACCAAGTATCGTGACATATAAGATATTTTGTATGCATTGCTCATTCGCAGTGTGTGGCAAAGTTTCCTTGAATGCGACTACATGATATAAGTGTTTCTCGAAAGCTGCTGGTTTTAAAAAAAAAACACCATATAATTGGATGTTTAACATCAGGAAAAATAAATTTGAAAAGCTCAGCACTAATTGAATGCCGTCATGCAGTTTAGAAAATTCGTATCAATTTGCCAGCCTATTTGCGACGTTCATCTGTTCCAAATGACCAACAGAAGGGATCGACTTTTTGTGCTGCCATCAAAGTGCAAGTAAATTAACTAATTTTTCAGCCAAAGCCACTGACCGAAGGACGACGAACAAGCTACTGTTAAAGAGATTAGGAATTCACAAGAGTCAACAAGGTTGCCAAGCGTGAAATTGCAACATCAAAAAACCCTTCAAAAGTGGAAAAAAAAGATATATATACTAAACAGCAAACCCAAAGCTAAACTGAAGCACTAAAACTATAATACAATTTACTAAAAATAGTAGACAAGCCCTGTGCACAAAGGAGCACTAAACAGCTTGTGGCACACGCACACATGCACACTTATGTGTATATGTTGAGGCAAGGACGCTCTGGGAGTGTCATATGTAAATTCTCCCCCGACGCCATTGACAAAGACACTTGAATGCAAAAAAAAATACAAAAATGGAAGTTAGAATTCTTAAGTTGGTATCCTAACTTTAACATATCCGTTACTGCATTAATTATAAAAAAAGTTAATCAAAAAAAATACTGCACACTTTTAGGCGCAAACAATTTAAAAACTAGAACTGTAAAAAATTATCACCTAGTTTTATATTATGAAATTAAAATTTAACAGGATTAGAATAGTTTTATATATTTTCTAGAGAGCAAAATGAAATATATCATTTAAAACGAGAATATATTTATCTAAAATCAGTGTTTAAAAACTGACAGTCAAAATAGCAAAAGTTGATAATTTCGACTTATTTTTGCTTTGACTTTTAAAAACTTTTTAAATTTTCTGAAAATAACAATTGCTTTTGCTTTGACTTAAACATTTTTTAGGTAATAGTCACAGTCTGTTATCAACTTGTTTTTCAAACACTTTCTAAAATCACCATTTTCAATTTATTTTATTCAAAAATAATTGAATTTACTTTGTGCCAAGAATTTGTAAAAAAAATTTGTTTTTGCAAACTTACGGTTTGAGTTCTGTGTGCTAACCATGTTTCATCTGATACTCTTAAAACTAACGAACATCTGTGCTGCATACACCCACACTATGCGCTTAACGGGTATGAAGAGGCGCACTGCAAACTCAATGTATACATTTAGGCGTACAGCGCAATAAATTGTAGAATACTTTCGGCCAGCAGCAGCAAAACTCTAAAACACAGCTCAACACACACACACACCAACACACGCACACCCATATAGCCTTGCTCTGCCAGCCATATCAAAAAGTGGTAAAGGAAAAAAAACAACAAGTAGATGAAGAATAACAACAACAGCAACAATGGCAAGCTGGAAGTTATCTGTATCTGTGTGTGTCCTTTTCCGGGAGGTCTCAACGCCGCTGCTGCAATGACCCTAATAACTGTCTACGGGCATGTTAAGTGTCGGCGGTGACATGCCACTGTCATGTCTATCTGTATGTGTGTTATGTGTGTGTGTGTGTTTGTGTATTGCAATATATATTGTCTATATTTCTTGCCAGCAAATAAAGCGACAAATAAATAAAGCTGCTAAAAAGTTGAACGAATGAAAAATCAACGACTGGTCGTCAGCCCTCGACACGAACAAATGCTAAAAATGTCAAATTGTGCCTAAAAGCAGACCGCAATATTTTGTAGTTCCTTCCCACTCACCACTCACCATCATAGGGAAGAGCGAAAACTATTTGCAGCCTCCCAAAACTTGCTCACACCCTTTCCGCTTCTTTCAGGCTCTGTTTCTCTTTCCCCTTTTTCTGTATTTCGTACTCGCTGCGTTGTTTTGTGTGTTTTCCGTTACTCGGCAACTTTTTCCATTTACTTTGGCTCATGCATTTTTCAAAGCACAAACGGCAAATTGTTTCTCTACTTTCTCCCCGTTTCCTTAAATGTTATTTATCTTTAGCTCCCACGACATTACTCTAGTACGCTCTCAAGAAGAGACCCAGCACCGAGCCGAGTCGACTCGAGTCGAGTCGAGTCAAGTCAAGTCTCTGGTGTCTCGGGGTTTAGGTTCGCGTAATGTACGGCTGGGACTGAGCACAGAACAGAACAGAACAGAGCTTTAGCCAGGCACTGACATAAGGAATAAGCAGGGTAAAATGGAAGGGAAAATGGCTGTAACTGAACCGACGCACGCTGCCATCTCAATTGTCCAGTTGTACAAATATTAACATTGGACGAATTTTGTTTTGCATTGAGTTCTCATAGTTGTTGCAGTTGCCTCAGCATGCTGCAGCGATTCCAGTCTACAATTGTTCATGTTTAAATTTTATTTCCAGGTTAACCTCTCTCTTTCCCCTTGCCACTTGACTTTTAATTATATTTGCGTCCACACCGTACACAATGAAAAGTTAATTTGGCAAGCATCTAGTCTGGACTAGACACCACATTGCAGTTGTCACTCGACTTATTGATGATGATTGAATTAAAGCCAACAAAAACTAGACAAGCTTCAACCTGTACCGCACATTTCTCTTTCAGTATTTTCTTTTTTCCCTTCTTTTTTTTTGCTATTTTTTGCTTTTGTCCTCGGATCACAGCCTCTCTCTATAGTCTACGTATTTGCATTGCACAAACGCTGCAGTTTTTTGGCTTTTTTCTCTTTTGCAGCAAACGCATTTTGTTTCATGTCGTTTCGTTTGATTTTGGCCGTAGCTTTATTTGGCTTAGAGTCGAGCTGCGTGCTCTGCTGATTCACTCACTCTCCACGTTGCCACTTGTTTACCTTATTTCATCTCTCTTTCACTCACTTTGTCATACCGTCTCTTTTCTTTCGTGTGTTAGGTAAGTTTTTGTTTCAGTTGAAAACCATTAAAGTTGCGCTTCAAGTTTTGAATTGACACTGAAAGATTTTCAATTAATTGCAAACCAATTTGTACACGTTTTATTGTAGTATGTATTATTATCATTTTAGGTCTTGATTTTTAATTTAAAGTTTCCTGCGAAAATTTAGTTTATTTTAATAATGAGCAAAGAGAAGTTTTAAATCAAAGAAAAAGACACATAATTTTGTTTAATTTGACGAATTCAACAAATAAACTCAAGCATATAAATTTAAGAATTTAAACAAATTTGAACTAAACCAAATGCTATTTAAAACGTAACTACTTAACTAATGTATAAATAATCAAATAATTATCTTGTTCCATACTTTAAATGCAGAAATCATTAAAACTCTGTTAGTAAAACAAATAAAGTGAAATATTGGAAAACTTTACCCCAATTTTTCCAACACTTGATTGTGGCCAGCTGACAAGCTTGGAACCCTTTTTGAACAGCTTTATCCCCAAAAGGCATTTGCTATTATAGTTTATGACCTAAAAGCTGTCCCAAATAAAAAGTAAATTACACACAAAAAAAGTCGAGCTTAACACACAGAGATGCCACAAGCAAAATCTAATAAATTTTATTACAACAATGTCATAAAATTGTTGAACACATACAACCAACATATACATTTATATAAATATAAATATACATATATAGCTAACATATCGCGACCAACACACGAACACACGAACAGTATATGTATGCGAAATATTATGTAATTTATGCGAAAATACGAATATTTAAGTTAAATGTAAATATTTAAGTTGCACATGAAATTGGATGCCCTGTAAATGTCTGATAGAGCCAAACACGGAGCTGCTATAAAATTCTTAAACCACAAAAAGAATAAACAAAATAGAAGTTCTCGTGTTACCAATGTTACAATATAGCGATAAAAAAACCAAATGCATATACATATACATATCTGTATGACAGGATTAAAATCATAAAGTTGCGCTATATTTATTTGTGGCAGACTACGGGAGCGAGAAAGAGAGGCAAAAACTGAACTAAAAGCGAAAACTAGAAACAAACAAAACAACAAAAAAGAAAAGCTAACATCAAATACAAACAATGTCAAGTGCGAATGCTAGCCAACAATCCAAACAAAAAGTCTAAAAGACATAAGGACCCAGATCCTTTGTTTGACTATATGCATGTAAATGTTCCAACATATAGCCTAGTCTCTGTGTGTATAGGTAAGTTGCTGTTCATGTGTTTGCCTAACATTTTGTTTGTTCTATTGACAACGAAAAAAATACTATCTAGCTTTTGTTTTTTTGCTTTTGTTTACTCTATGCTTGTGTTATACTGTATCCATATCAAAAAGCCCATATGACACGATAGAAAATTACTTAAAATATATATCGCACTATGTGTATAGATTATCTTGTTTACTGATCTGCTCAATTGCAACTACTTATGCCGCAATTTTTAAGCTAAGCATAGGGTAACTAAGTGTCGACTATTTATGAATAATAAAAATATACATATATGTATACATTTTTTAAAGCTTTTATCTTTTACTAGTTGTTGTTGTTGTGCTGCAATAGCCCTGACAATATGCATATGCTGCAATAGCTTTAGACTGTCGCCTTGGTGGAGCTTAGCCTCTGAGCCTGGGCGTAATTTAGACGCTAACAAAATCTGTGAATTTATTTCACTCTCAAAGTAAGCGGATGATTTCATTTTTCCATTTGAATTGCTCTTTAAATGCTTTTGAAACAAGGAAGAGAATTTTGGTCGACCGTGTAATACCCTCTGACTTTTTCCAATTATATGTATTCAAATTGAAGTAAGCGATCCTAACATGCACATAAGTTTGTTTGTCTCTCTCTTCCGCACACATGCTTTAGTTTACGCTGCTTCTGTGACGGTTGCGCTGCAGCAGAGCTCAGTGCTTGGCGCGTAGCTGCGTCTCTGCTGTAAATTTTTATTTTTAGACGCATGATCACTTTCATGATTCTTATCCAATCTTTATGCGATTTTCAGGATCGTTTGATTTTACTTGTTTCCAAATGACTGTGAAGTTGCAAAACTATACGAGTAGAGATACATAAGTTAAAGGCATGCAAATTTATTTTTAAATATATATATATCATATACTTTATAAGGTCTGATTTTACCCAACAGACCCCTCAGAAGTCAAAAAAATCAGCTTTAAAACTCGAGCAACTAGTAGCAATACAGTGCTTTAAAGCTTTGTTTTTAAAACAGTTTCTTAAAATATAAAAATGTACAACTTTAAATGCGCATTACATCTATCTAACAAAACATTCAATATTTTTCAATTATTTTTTATTTATTACGACTTGTGTAAGTACGTAAATAATTAGTAGTGAAAACTTTTTAAAGCAACTAAAGCTAATAGCCAATTAAATTGAGACTTAGAACTGACAAAAATAAAAAAAATGTCATTTGAAAACATTGATGTGCATAACATTTTGATATAAGTATAGATATTTTTAAGAAATTTCAATTTTTAGTGCATATTCATGTTGTGCCATTGGCGTTTATTTTGTATCTAAGTGCAAGTGCAACCGGCAATCGGCAATCTGAATTGATATCGATACAAACTTAAGTAATTGATATTAAGCTACGTCTGGGAGCAGTTAATAATTGCTAAAATGTTGAAATGCTAAATTGCGAAAATTCTATTGAGCATCAATGCAAAAGCAGCCGCAGGCAACTAAAATACCCTCATAGACTGGCATTGCAACAGCAATTGGGATTGGGATTGGGACTGTGCACAGTGTGGACTGGGGACTGATATTGCAATGAAAATAAAGCGTTGCCACAGCATCAATTGAAACTCAAGCGTCGAGCGGCTGCCAAAACTTGTACAAAAAGACCCCAACAAAACAGGACGCATACAGTTGCACACCTTTTCAGTGTATCTACACATTTTCATGTAGCCCATGTAGCAAGTGTTTGTATTGTGCAAGTGTGTGTATGTGTGTGGGTGTGTGTGTGCACTTTTCAATAAATCGTTCAGTGCTACAATAACATGAGTTGCCCTTCTCATCTGCTGCTGCTGTAGTTGCTGCGCCCAAAAGTAGGCAACGTGTACTAAAATGTACAGTATGGCTAAAATAGATGGGCAAAACGTGCAGGTAACATGATTTTGAGCGCGATTCAAGTGGCCAGCCGCAACCTGCCTGGTACTAGCCCTGGTACTGGTTTGATCGGCTCTGTCCACCACAGCTTCAAATGCAGTATGCATTTTCTATCTTAAAGAGATTTTCATTGCAATATTCTGACCTGATATGCAACTCGCACTCACTCTCTCCTTTCATCTCCCTATCTATCCATATGCGCCTGCAGCAGGCCAATATACAGCTCCCTCGTTTCAATTGCCAACTAACTGCCACATACACACACACAAATTTGCAGTCACATTCACAGAATGCTGCATATATAGACAGATAGATATTTATACATTCGTTCATATATAGTATGTACTACACTGATAAAAACAAATCAACATTAAACATTAAAATTAACAAATTTTTCGAAAGAATTTTCTTTCTAAGACAGAAATCTTAATTAAACTTTCATGTGCTATGTTCAAATTTTAGTAATACTCTTTGAAAATAGTTTAAAAGTACGTTTTGTTGTTTACCTTTTGGAAGAAATCAATCTATTACTTATAAAGATATTCTCACAACTTAAAAGTCGCCAAAATTGAATATAATTTAGTGATATGCAGACAAAACATTCGGTGACTCTATCTAAATAGCGGTAGCTAAGAACAATCGATAGTGGGTCGACTCGATAGTGAACAACAATCGATAGTCTCGATAGTGCTATCGACTGTTTATCACCTCTACTAGCTATATTAGACTTATTTATTTATTTTTTTAAATAAGAAATAAAAATAAATTCAAAATCTGTATTCAACTGCTTTGTGTCTTTACGAAAATTCCAGAGCTTCTATTAAGTTTGTCACACAAGTTGCGTACATAGTATGTAAAAGGGAAAGTATTATGTTCTTGATCAGCACTAAGAGCCCTGGTGTTATGGCGATCCCGGTTCATGTTTAATTTAGCATTTATATCTGTCTATGCAATAAAGACATTAAAGTTTCTTAAGTTATTTTAGGCAAACCCATCATCAGAAATGTATCCGAAAAATATCAACCACACATCACACACTTCATGTTTGGCAACCATTTTTATATTCTTTTTAAAATTTGGATAGAATCGGACAACTATACCATTTAGATGCTAATGCTTAAAGGATACGCAAATAATATGTTCTAGTCACATTTGTTACATACATACAACTATATCATATTACAATCAGTCTGCTTGACTTTTACCTTTCGTCACTAGTTTTTATCAGTGTATGTGCAGTTGATACTTCGATAGTCAGTGGCAATCTCCCGTTGAAGGTAGCTTGTATGCGTATTGAGTTCATTCATTCAATCAATATTTAGCCGTTGAAATCGCGATTTACGCGCATATTGCACAAATAACAAATGAAAAGTGTTCGACTGACGCAGCAAGCGCGAAGATTTATCTGCTGAACGCAGCTTGCAAAACTTCTCTCAATGGCTTTCTAATATTTTTCTTTTTTCATACTAAGCCGGTATCTCTGCATCCTCCCCTTACTTGTACAGAAAACTTTTTTTTTTTATAGCAATAGGTAGATGTAGCGTGAATACAAAATCTAAAGAGTTTCTTGTGGTGGCAGAAATCATTGAAATTAATTCAAGTGCTGTGATTGAAAAATACAAGTTGGAATTGATTTACTTTTCATTTGAGCAGAGTTATCTGCATTTCTACCAATTAATCTCGAATCCAATCTTAACTTTACCTGATGATAAACTAAATATAATATTTTTTTTATTTGAAACTTTATTTTAAATCGTGTTTGTAAAATAAAAAAAAAAATAAAATTAGTTAAGCGGAAAAACTGTGAAATTGTGCAACGCTATTTGAACTAATAACTCAATTAATAACTCATTTTGGTCATGGATGACAGGAACACCACTAGCAGCACACAAAATTTTCCCATCAAATGCAATTTGCAGGGCAAAAAATCACAGCTAACAGCTTCAGGCCTTGTCCAAAAAATGCTTGTAGTAGGCGCACATGATTTTCCATGCGAACTTTTTATAAAAAGTAACTTAAATGACTAGCAAGCTACATGTAGGAAGGAAGGGAAAATAAACATAAAAATACCCTATAATTTGATTACACACAAAAAGCTGGACAGCTGCAAAAAACCGGCACAACTGCAGCATCAGCAGCAACAGCAGCGACAACATTGTAATTCAATTTCAGGCACAGGAAGTGCACAAAAGCATCAACAAGGAAAAACAACGTGGCTGCTAATGAAAGTAACGACAGCCGAACAGGGAAAGGGAAAACGTCGAGAAAAGCGATTTAAAAACAAAAATAAAACAAAACACGAAAGAAACGAGCAAATTGAACTCTTAGGCATCTAAACAGTAAATTTAAATTAATGTAACGATGTACTCAATGCAAACAGAATAGAATTACAGGTTTGCTTAAGAGTGGCTATTGTCAGCAGTGCTAGAAAAAAGTCCTTGAGAATCAATTCCTGGTAAGAATAAAAAAAATAGAGAAGTTAAAAAAATTGGAGTTTAAACTAAATTTAAGCTACAGAAAACTACGCATACAATGCATTATTTAAATACACTTTAATTAGATAAAATTATTACCTATTTTAAAGCCTTTTTCAAATGCAGTACCCTAAAGATGACTGAATTCAATAATATTTGGTATTAGCAAAAAACTTAACTGTTTTCTTCAACTATTATTACTGTAGCTTATCAAGTGGCTTGTGTGTTCTGTTTGGAGGTTTGAGAAAAGGTCTTTTTCAAGTTTGTCATATGCTTGAGTCAAATGCAAATAGGCTGTTAAATACTTGGCGCAACTTCCTGTCAAACAGTTGGCTTTTTGACAAACCGCCCGAAATGGCATATGCGCGATTTGAATGAGAGGGGTTTAAGTTAAGGAGGAGCACTGAATGTAAGTGATGTAGTGTGAGGGGCTGCCGCAGGAAACGGAAATGCGCATTTACACGTAACATTAACTGCTGCCAGTGGCTTGGCCAGAAGCCCACCGCACTGAGCCAAACAAAACCGACGAGAAAGCCGAAAAACGCAAAATCAACAAACAAACAACAACTGGCAGTGAGGCAAATAGGGTGAGGCTGAATACAAGTACCACCCAGTCATCCATACTACTGACATATGGTAATGGTAAAAGCATTAAGGTGTACCCAACTCCCGATGATTTAGCCGTGTGTGAAGTTATGTGCTAAGCGATGACGACGCTGATGACGATGGCATCTTCAATATTTGCATAAATCCTTCAAAGCACACCATCGAGTACTTCAAAAAATATTCGAGCAGCAGCGAGTGCGAGCGCTACATCGTTTTCGTCTAATGTCTAATGCGGCGTATGCGTAATGTGCGCAATGACATTTGAATTCAACTTCCAAAGCAGCTCAAATTTTGAGCTGCTCTTTGTAAACTGGTTCACTCGGTAAACTTGAACAGAAATTTCAATTTGATATACTTTATATTATGCACTGCTAAAAAGACTTAGTGACAATAATGCCAAAGCAATAATTTCAAAGCAATGAAAAAGGTACAAAAATTCCAAGTATAAAATACTAAAAAACGTCAATTTACAAAAATGTAAGAAAATTTTTTTAAAAATAAGATAATTGTTAAACTCAACATATATACTGATTAAAATTTTGTTGTTATTATTAAACTAGTTCTACACTTTTTATCGATTTTCTATAAAATTTTAATAAAAATAATTTCTTCTTAAATATTAAGTTGTTGATAACAGGGTTGAAGGTTAGCAAACTTCTCTAAACAAAAACATAGAACAGAGGAACGACTTTAAATAAGAAGACAGCGAATTCAATCGTAGTTCGAATTCATATAGAAAACGATGAATATAGAAAAATCTCTAAATACTTCGCCAACCCTGAAAGTTGAAATATATCAGTTCAGACTATTATTTAGTTTCCCTCTAATTTTCCATCAAAATGTTTTATTCAATATCACACACCACAAATTAATGCAACTCATAAAAAAATTAAAAAGTTTATGTTTTTTTTTGTCACAAATTAGCTGATGCACTTGGGTTCTGAGATCAGAAAGAAAATCTTAAATTTTTTACTATAAAGTTTATTATAAAATTTCTTATATTAATAAAGCTTCAATAAAACGGCTAAAATTTAAAATCAATTTTCAATTCCTGTTTTCCTTGACTGCAGTTTATGAAGTTGAACAACAACAAATGAGCATGCTTTCTCGCCCTTTTTCTTTCTCTCTCTCTCTCTCTCTCTCTCTCTCTCTCTCTCTCTTTGTGCTCTGTACTCTGTTCTCTGCTGCTCTGCTGCTCTGCTTTACTCAGCTATACTTTGGTCGTTGCCTTTTGCTCATTATAACACCGTCGAGGCGGGCTATTAATCATGAGCTTATTGAGGCATAAACGCGTTGAGCCACAGCGCCCACGTCTTTGGCATTTGGCGCCCTGGGTGTTGCCACACTCTACCACACACACACACTACTCTGAGCTTTTTCCCTGATGTTGTTGTTGTTGTTAATGCTTCAGCAATTTAATAAATATTCATTTGATTTAAAGACGAAAACAGTTGATGCTGCTGCATCTTGAGTTATATTCTACGCACACCTGTTTGAAGGCTTGACACTGGCAAGTCACTAACAGCAAATCACACACACACACACACACACATACTTAAATGAAAGAAAACACTCTCAACCACAAATTTACATAACGCCTGAAGCGTTTTTGGGCTCCCCAGCAGCCATTGTCATCTGATATGACCAGAAGAGAAGCACACGGTATGTGTACTCTAGGAGACGAGTCGCTCTGTTGGCCAGCAAACCCAAACAATAGCTGTCAAAGTATCTCATGACAGCAGCCACAAACATAGCACACACACACTAACACATATGTATGTACATAGCTGCACTATAGCTGACACACATGCAGAGCAATCACTCATGCCGACAGTCGAGGGAGAATGGCGGAATTCATTGGCAAGTATTAGAGCAGACATTGCCTCAGGATTTGATAAGTGCCCCCGTTGGGTGCTTTTTACATAAGCGTCTCATGCATTTATGTTTATTCAAGTGTCAGCCTGCCGATGTCATTGTCTGTGTGTGTGTGTTTCTATTTGTGTGTGTGTGTGCGTGTATACAAATACTACAAAGACTCATGCTACACCTCCAAAAGTAAAGCATTTGGCTTGTAATGATTTATCGACAATTACTAGAAGCGCTCACCCCCACCAAGCACTTAGTTGACAATTTGTTTGTCTTTTATTTTCTTTTTTGTAGGTAAACGCACTTAACAGACGCCCCACACTCAAAAGCAGTTCATTTTTATTATATAATTATAAAAAGATTTGATTTGCTTGATATATTTCGAATTACTTGATAAAAAATTTTAATTCTGTATAGAAATATATAGGATTTCCAGACTTACATCTTGCTCTAAGTTCTCAATAACAACAAGCTTAAAAATTATTTTGACAGGAATTTACAGAAATATATAATGTCTTTTAGATTCCAATTAACAAAACTAAGCGAAAACTCTATCAATTATTTATTTACAGCTGTTGACTTATTTTAGAAGAGATTACATAAATATTGTTTAACAGAACTGAGAGCTAAACTGTTCGGAATTCATTTATAAATAGTTTATTTTTATATAAATTTTAAATTAAATTTCAAAATAAAATGTCAAAGTAAATATATAATATATAATATAAAATTCGGAAAAGTACTTCGAAGGAAAATATTATAAAAAGAAGAGACTAATAGCACTTCTCCATCATATTTTTCACTAATGATATACGTTTGATATCATTATTATTTAGTTGTAGCATCATATATGCATACACCTTGCACATAAATTCTTAAAACTTGCCACATTACGCATACGCCGCATAAAATATCTATAAAGAAAACTCTTAAAATGTGTGAACCAAGAACTGAGACACTTCCTTGGGACACAACTTTGGCACATAAAAGTTGTTGCTGTTGTTGTTGTTGTTATATCTTGCATGTGAAGGCAGCTACTTAATAGAGAACAAAATGGGCGTGACTGTGTCTTAATTTTCAATATTTTGTATCATACTGCAAAACTTTTCAGCCCAACACTTCGTACCCAGTGTAATATTTAACATAATTAATTAATGTGAAGAAATAATAAAAAGTACAAAAATAAAACGAACCCTTTAACGGGTAACAACACATACACTTAAAGCTGGGCAATGTGGCGGACAACGCAAAGATGTCGGCAGTTCAGTTTATTTATATGGCCTGCACTTGCAATTAGTGTGGCAGGCAAAGCACTCCATGCTGCCGGACAGCTACTAATTTATCGTTTGTTATGTTTAAAATACAATGAAAAAAGAATTAAATATCTAAGTATCTTTTATGTAGCAGAAGAATTCCAGCACTGGCCACAGCCATTAACGGGCATTGAGTTAAATATTTTGCGAACAGACAAAAATATTTGCCAGCTAAGAAAATAGCGTTGCATGTGTATAAGTGCGTGTGTGTGTGTATATGTTACTTTTAAGCCATTTCCCTCCCTATGTGTGTGTGTGTGTGTGTTTTGTTTCTTTTTTTTTTTTTGCTTTGCTTTAAAGCTGGCTCTAACATTATTGCGGCACATTAATCACGAACAGGAACCGACTGCCTTTCCACCATAGTCAATGCTGAAAGCAAGAGTGTTTTAGCGTCTGCGTTCTGTACTGACAAGTGGTCTCGTTACTCTAGCTCTAAAAGCATGCCACAAAATAAATGGCCAAATCAAAGCATAAAATTAATATGCAATTAAATAAAATTAGCAAAATGTGTGGCAAATTGAAAATTCAACTAATATTTAATAGCAAGTCAATTTGTTTGCCCACTAAAAACTACTCAGACACGCCTATTTCAGTGGGTCGTGGCAAATAATTGCACATGCCACTTTGTTTGCCATCTATAATTATGCGTAAATTATGCACAGTCGAATGCGAATTGTAAACAATAAAGTGGCCACTAAACGCTTTAACCAACTGAACACTGAATGCTCTTATTGAATTAATAAGGCATTGAGATAATATATATTTTTAAAATGTTTCAAAAGAAAAAATTTTAAATTTTATATTTACAAAATATTCTTAGGTATTTTTACCTTCCAATAAACTTTGATCAGCTTTAGTAAGTGGGCTGAAATTCCTTATGAAACTATTCCCTATAGTTTTATTGTATTGATAAATAAATTGTACAAAGTAATGTTTTTTTTTATTTATCATTAGCTAGCCGCATTTCAGCGGAAGAGATAAAATTCACACATAATTTATTTGTTGATCAATTTAAGCACATAAAAACCGCATGCTTTAACATTTAGAATTGTAGTATGCTAAGCCAATACCCTGTAATTGCATTCAAAGCAATATTTACACTTCATAAATGCTTTAAAGCAAAAGCTGTTTAAAACTAGGTATATTCCAATAACCCAATAGTGTATTAAAGCTATTTTATAGCCATTTAAAACTGAGAGTTCAATGGAATTGCGAATTTAGTATATTTTAAATTTATTTTTGCATCTGAGTGAATTTAATTTAACAAATAAACGTGTGTATATGCAAATCCAAAAGCAGATAAACTAACACAACATGCACAAATCGAATCTTTATTTAGTTAAAGTATGTGAAAATTAGCGAATTTTGTAATTTGAATTAATTTTATTACTATCTAGATGCGAATTGTGCGCGTTTAATAATGCACTTTATGTTGTTGCTTATAATTAATTTGATTTCAATTCATTGTACATGCATAAACACAACTGGTAGTTCAATGCACTTTAACAAAGTTTTCCCCGTATGTAATTTAAGCAAATAATTTTAGGTTATCTTGACAAATTTGTACGCTGTTATCGTATATGGCATATATTTATAAATTAAATAGGAGAAACATAAGACATAATGATAATTCCGTTGTGTAAGACGATCTATTTTGTTTGCAATTTTTAAAGAATTTAATAACTAGTCATAAGATAACTTTTTGGCTGAATAATATTTTTAGTTTATGTAAATATTCTAATCTGACATTGAAAAGTGCAGAGCCAGAAAATCATATTGTTATACGACTTTGTGATTATCAAAATTTTATTGCAGCCACTTTTTTACTGTTGACCGTGATATTGTAAATCATATAACGGATGTTGTGCGTCTGTAGTGGCATTATAATACTTCCACACACACACACACACATATGCACTGCCAAAAAAGCACACATATGCATAAATTGTATTTACAGTCGTATGTGCTGGTGTTATGCGGATATAAAAAAATATATATGCATGGTATATCGTTGGGCTCTGTAAGCTGCACAGATATTTATTTATTTATTTGTTATTTGCTGGCAAACAAAAGGCATTTGGCATTTTATATCTTTTATATTATTTGCTACGATTTAATGCTAGTTTTTTTTTTCGATGACTGATGCTCTTTGTAAGGGATATGTCGATGCACGAATTAATACAATATGTTTTTCAAAATAAAACATATGATTTCAATGCCACTGATATAACTAACTAAGGCTTAAAAGTGCAGTTTCGTATGTAGTAAAGCAATTCGATAAATATACTTAATTAAAAAAATGTATTAGTACAACTGAAACATTATTGAAATAAAATAAACTATATGCTTTGTATCACAATTCTATTTTGTTGTTAAGTGTTAACAATTTTCAAATTTGATTTACTCTTTGTAATTATAGACTGTAAATGTATGCTAAACTGCTAACATTGAGGTATGTAAATTGTAAAATATGTTCATCTCGTATTAAATATGACGCACAGTCGAGTGTTAACAACATATTGCATTAGTACTGGCGTTTCGTACTTTCGCGTTTCTACAAGTCACTCGACGAGTATTTCAATGGCTCTAGATACTCTAGAAGCACGTTGCAACTTTAATTTAATCACCGTATAAAATATGCAGCAAATGGAAAATGTTGTTATTCAATTTGCTGCTGAATGAAGTGATGTGTGTGTGTGTGTGTGCCATTGCTGGTTGTGTGAACGTGGGGATATGGTCTGGTATTGGTTCGCAACGTAACTGTATGCCATTTTGGGGGCGTGGCAGTGGGCGGCTACTTGAAATGAGTGGCATGTCGTGTCGAATTCGGGTAGCGTGCCATGGCTATGGCTACTCCAGAATCGTTGCACGGCCAACATGTTTACGGCGGTGCGTGCAGCACGTTGATGCATGTTTATTTTCGAATGCCTGCTACCAATGCTACCGTTGTTAAATGCAGCATCATACGTATACACCAAATACATATATCTTCACATATATACACCTCTGTATACCTCAATATATACGGATCATAAAATCTGTCGCTTTTTTGCGCCACTTTTCTTTCGGATGCCCACAGTAAACAGACGTGTTTTTCATAATGCATTTTTAAAATAGCCCACACAGATTGCCATTTTCCATTTTTTTCCATTCATTCATTCATTTTCTGTTTTCTCTTTTTTTATCGTTTGTATTGGTGTCTTCTTTTTGGTTCATCCTGTTGCACTCTATTTATTTATAAACAATCAGTTGGCCTCATTGAGTCGTGTAAAATGCACCGCGATTACTTTCAAAGCCAAACAATAAAAGGAAAACTATTGAAAACAATTTTTGATATATGACACCATATTTTAATCATATAGAAATGAAAAGAGTGAAAAATAAACGCTTTGAATAATTCCTACGTGATAATTAAATAAGAAAATGTCGGGTTTTTATCGAGTTCCCTGTTAATTTAGTTTGAATATATTATTTTCTTTTGATGATTTAAGAGTTGCTTAAGCTATAGTCAAAAAGAAAGAAAAATTCAGTCGAGTATCCCGACCTTCTGATTTACATTTAAAATTGTATGAGCTCATATCGGTGTAGGCGCTGCCAGAACTTAACATATTGTAAGTCTTTCTCGCTCGCACACATGCTTCAATTATCTCTGCTTGTGTGGTGGCAGCGCTGCATCAGAGCTCAGTGCTAGAAATAGTGGCAGCACCTCTGCTATAATTTAATGTTTTTCGATGTATGATAACTTTCTTGACTATAATCCGATCATGACGCAATTTGCAGAATCGTTTGAAATTGTTTATCCCTAAACTAAAATGGATACAAAACTGAACGTTAGGAAATACGTGAGTTAAAGGCATACTAATTTTCAAATTGTTTTGTTTCATATGGGCGAAGGGGTCGTGGCATCCAAAAAACTATGAAGTAATTATCTTTATATTGCATCTAGCAACCTGCATACCAAAATTGATGTTCCTGGGTTTGAGATATTCGCAAAAAAAATATACTTTTCTCGAGATGTGTCATGTTTTTCGTTCATTCTTGTATTGACTGCCTAAATATAGGTCCCTTCCCTATATGCTAAAATGGGTATTGTAACTCTTACCATCTCTGGGTTTTGTTTTTCCGTACAAACAGACATAAGGACAGAGCTACATCGACTCTGCTTGTGATGTGATCAAGAATATGTATACATTACATACTTTTCACAAATCCAATATGCCCCTCAGAGGATATAAAAAAAAAGCTGACTATTAAATAGTTCGATAATTTAATGACTAATGAATACTTAACCACAAATTATGATTTTCCAATGTAACAGTTTTTATTGTATTTTAAAATTCAGCAGTAAAGCACGCCCCGCTAAGTGCACTCGAGACTGGCTGACCAAAGTCATTTAAGCGCTTCAACCTTCAGTAAGTCTCAACCCATCCACCCCTATCCTATACTGATCCTCTTCCCCTCTTTACTTCAACCATGGTAAATACCAACAAGGCACATTTATAATTTTCGCCAGCTATTTGCTTACCAATATCAAGTGGCAAGTCATTATTCATGGCCTGCCAGGCAACTAATGATTATGAGCATTTCACCATGGATATACTCCCCCGTCTGCAAATGGATTGAGGTGTAGATGGTGCACCAAAGGGAGTAGGAGTAGGTTGGTAGAGAGGGGTTGCCTAGAGGCTGTTCATGCAGAAAATTATATGCATAAAACAAGTGATTATGCTGTCGAGAGAACTTGCTATTATTAGGACTATAAAAATGGCATAAAATGGCAGAACAAGCGACAAAAGCTTCAACGTGGCCCAGTCGAGCGTTCGAGTAGAAAAAATTACAAGTCAACAACAACAACAACAATAGCAGCAACAACAGCAACAATGCCAACAACAACAACAATAACAATAGCAACAACAACGTATATAACAAAAGCCGCTGAACAGCCTTCAACAATAAGTGCAAGTCAAGCATGAGACTTGGACTTAGCCAGGTTGGCAGGCTGGCTGGTTGGCTGGTTGGCAGTTTGGCTGACTGCTTGCAGGTTGGCTGGAAGCAGCCTGGTGCACAAACTGGGCGTGGCCTTAACATCCGCTTAATGGTAAAGTTTTTGCATGCGGTCGCTTTTGCCACTTTAATAATGTAACCCCAAAAATGTGGGTCAGGAGTCGCTTTATGGAAAGTCATTTCGATGTTGCTACCGAGTCGCGCTCTGGCAATTATAACACGACCATATGTTGCATCCACAACTAAGAGCCGGTGTGGCAACTGCAGGTGCATTTCGTACTCCTCTACTACGTATATTTATATTACTCTTTTTGCACTTCTTTTTTTTTTTTTTGGGTTGTAACCCGTTAATGTGTTGCACTTAAAATTTATACTCAGAAATGTTACAGCAGACAACTTTAACTTGTTGTGCCAGTTGTACTTGTTATATCTGTTACTCGTGGAGTATGGGTATACTGTGTTTATTGCACTCCATAAGATACAAATATGTGTTTGGTCTTACAACTGTATTTTAAATTCGTTAGTCGATCGTAACTTAATGACTCACTGTCATTGCCTTAAGAGCTCTAAATGAACAATCTTATCCATTACGCATCACAGGAATTTCTTATAGTTTCAAATATCAATTAGCTTTGTTTTATCAGTTATCTTGAAATGAAGTTATAGCAGTGTAAGGATAATAAATACTAAGCGCTCCGAAATGTATGCAACACTTTTTTACTAAAACTGCAAATGGATACGCACTAGTATTACCGGTATCTCGCGGTCGAGCAACAGCTAAAACGCTCTTACTGCTTTTTGTTGCTCTGCTGTGTATTATTTTCTTTTGTGGTGTAGTCAACTATTTGTAAAAGGGTCGCTTTAAGTGCTGAGCACCGACCACAGGACTTTTCGCGCTGGCAATGTGCGCTCAGATCGGTGCATAGCTGCGGTCAACCGCCACAGGTGTCATTTATAATTCAGCCACAATTTTAATTATGTTGGTAGGATGCCCGTATATTGCGGTCAAACCGTGCGTATGCGTAATCTTAAAGCATTATTTTAAATACACAGCAAATCAATTTTGCCAACTGAATGAATATTTCTAATGCGCTTAACTTTATCAAATGCTTTAGTTTCAGTAGTCTCTCAGGCTTAAAATTTCCCTTCCGTATCTTTATTTTTTTTCTCAGTGATGATTTGAGCCGCTGTCAAGTGACTTAGTTGCCGGCATTAGCATTTACAAGGCTCCTGAGTGCCTGCTAATGGAAATGATGCTAAGGGCATCATAACTGAAGTGCTCCGTGACAGCAACTGTATATGCTGGAAAGACAGTTGACAAGCGCAAGAAATAAGCTGCACACACATATGACTATTTCTACTTTTTACTTTATGATTGAGATTGCAAATAGGAAAGCAGCAGGATAATATACAGCTTGTTGCCAGATTACTGTGGCAATACAAATCAAAGAGGAATTGTGTGGAATATAATGCAAGCTCTATATATATCTGCTCTAAGCACGCTTCAACTCCATCAACATAATAACATTTTGTATGGCTTTCATAAAAAACAAGGTGAATAAACTTGCATAAGGCACTTTAGGACTTCAATTTCTTTTAACTGCATGCTATATTCTCCACATGTTGTGTTTTTTTTTTTTTTTTGCATTTCTTTTTTGCCTATCTCTGTCTTGCCTATAGTTTGAATTGCCAAAAGCTTTCTATGCTTTCAACCAATTAGAAATAAATGCAAGCCACTAAACTTCAAGCTAACTTTTCTCGTGTTGTAATATGTGCAATGGCCTTTTGCTTTATGTGAGCCATAAAAACTGTTGGCTGTGCACTCTTTTATTTTTTAGTTTTCCTACCAGTTTATGTATGCTCCCTCCATTCCCCCTCTGTCTGGTTATATGACAGTGCGCCTATAGAAAGAAAAAAGTTTGTTTTTCATATGCTAAATTTGAGATCCTTTAAGGTCTATCAAGCATTGAATTGCGCTAGCTCTTGAGGTTACCTATTTGGCATTTCTTTTGGACTGTCTGTGTTGGCCCATGATCATCACAAGTAATCTAAATTCACAGTTATGCCATTGTTTATCTTGCTCTCTTCTCTCTACTTTACTTCTTCTCTGTGTTTCCTTCTTATGCTGAATGCATAATATTAACGACGACTTTTTGGCAGCATCCGTAAAACTGAATCGTGTTATTATGTTGCCTGTTTGCCTGGTCAAGTGTTGTTGCACATGAATGAAAATGACTTTTGACTCTTGTGTTGTAAAGTGTATTACACACACACACACACACACACCCACACTTATACCAAGTGTTGTCAGCTTATTGCAATTTACATTTATGGCTATTGTAATTATAATTGCTTTCTGGCTATTCTGTTTCACACACTCTCACACAAACTTATTAAAAATTGCACTTTTAGGCGCATAAATATCAATATTATTGTGCACTCTCTGTTTTACTAGCTGCAACATTTGTTTATCATTAATTAATTTTAATTTACATTTCAAAATATTTTGATGTTCTAGAATTTTCATATTTTTTTCAAACATATTTCTCTGTTGATTTTCACATAAATATAAAATGCATAAAACTTATTCATGCAAGTATACATTGATTAAGTTGGCTTTTATAATTATTGATTGCACTTTAAAAACATAACGTAATATAATAATTTAATATAAAATGTCTTTTTTTATGCCACGCCCAATTAGCAAAAAACGAGACATATGTATGTATGTACCTCAAAAATAATACATGTTTTTGGCGGATATCAACTTTACCTGTAATTATAACACCTAGAGACACCAATTTTAACACGCAGGTTCCTAGATGCAATAAAAAGCCAATGACATCATAATTTTTTTTATGCCAACTTGCGTATTTCTTGACGTTTAGTTTTGTAACTTCACATTCGTTTAGAGACAAACAATATCAAACGATTCTGAATGTTGCATAAAGATCGGAATATAATCAAAAATGTTATCATACATCGTAAATGGATAGCAAAGGCGCAGCTACGTGCATAACACTGAGCTCTGCTAAAGCGCTGTCCTTCCACATGAAAAGCACGCATACACGTGTCCATGCTTAGTTCTTGCATCGTCCTGAATGTCAGAAGATATTACACGGTTGGGATGCTCGACTGAAATTCATTCTAGTCTTAACATTAAAAGTTTAACTCAACCCAAGTGCACAGATTCTAATTATCTTGCAGTACATTAAATTGAATTCAATAAAGCAATTAATAAAATTTATAACAATTGCCTTTGCTTAAATATTTAAAATACTTTCTTTATTTTAAATAATTTATTATGAGTAAGGCAATTTATATGCAGCCATTTATCAAAGCCAAATAGTACACACTTATTTCTTTCGCATGTATTTAAATGTGTCTTTTAAATAGAATTTTACGTTAAAATAAATAATAAAGAACTTAAAACAAGTGTTTTTTGTATTAAACTCAGCATTTGGCAATGCATAACTAACAGTCTTGGCAGGCTATTTATTAAACAAATATTTACAACATAAATTACTACAGCAAAACATGACCAAGTAACACTGTAAAGCCATTAAATTAACATTTATGCCTACCTATGTACATACAATGGCAAACAGAAGAATTATATATCTAAAAATTGAATCTGAAACTATTACCATCTAGACAGTTTATCAGATTCCTTTTTAAATTGTTTATACATGCAATAAATGTTTGATTCGAAATTTTTAATAAAATATTAATCGACATGAAGCACTTTGCTTGGTAAGCTGTTTATACATTAACAAGTCGCTCTGTCTGCATCTATTTAGTAAACATTTTAGCCACTATCAAACGATTGTCGTCTGTCTGAATTTGTAGTTGAACATCATTCAATATTCAAGTGTCGACTGCTTTGGAGCTATTGTGCATTGCTAAATTACACGTATTCACCTGGTTGTCTACCTGACTACTGTTGTGGATTTGTGTACAGTCAAGGAAAACATTAAGCATACAGCATTTTTACATTACATAGCAACTAGAATGCGTTTTTTGCATGGAAATTCAGTCCTACGACTTTCATTGCCTTCGCGCTGTTATTTTTTTTATAAAAATATGACTTTGTTATGAAAAACTGATCACAAGTGAATTAACGGAAGTGTTGCGCCATATCTGGAGAATATGGCGGGTGGAGTAAAACTTCCATGTCAGTGTTTGCAGGTACGTTTGAACTAGTCTAGCAATGTGAGGCCGAACTTTGTCATGTTGTAAAATCTCTTTTGCGTGCCTTTCCGCATATTGTGTTCGTTTCTCGCGCAGTGCTCAATCGCATTAATTGAAGTCGATATCGCTAACGATAGAAAAATTTTATGACACCAAGACAATATACTAATAAATATGTTTAAGTAGTTCGCTTACCGCATGCCTAAACTTAGTTTATGACGTTTAGGTTATGCCATCTATTGAAAAAGCGGGAATTAGTTGCACACCTAAAATTTTTTAAAAAAAAAAATTTTTTGGAACAGTTTTTTTGAAGGTTTATTATTTAACTTTGATTTCTACAAATTTATATAGCAAATTTCCATACAATATATGCTGTATGTAGACATTTTTCCGCTTACTTTTAGGAAATTTTTCACTATAACTTACCAATCATACATTTTTAAATCAATTTTATTACATTTTTCGATTTTATTGCGGATACCCCAAATCTCGAAGAATTTGTGCTTTATTTTAACTTTTTTACTTGACCAAACATATGTGTATATCGTTTACCAAGCCGCAAAATAATACAATTTTTTGTCACTTTGAATAAGCATTTGTAAAAATTGTATATTTGAAAATAAATATATTTATTTAATTTTATTGTTATTAGAAATTTAATGCTGCTAAACAAATCTCCAACTAAATTCAAAATATTAATTCCTTAATGAAAAGAAAAGATGCAAATAAATAGACATATTTTACTATTTTCAGCAGTAGCATTACTTATAAATAAGTGTTGCTTTAAAGGTATATGCAATTCAAATATGCATTGTTTACACTTTGCAATAATTTATGAAAAACGTAAAAAAGTAATACGATTGTAATATATTCATATGTTACTTGTTAAAGCCCTACAAAATACACATGACTCATGCCCCGTATTTAATGTGGGTATAGCAAAGGTAATTGTCTATATATTTGAATGCTGGTTCAGTATCCTCCAGGGTCACATTATGGTAGTCTACATAATTAGCTGTTGTGTTTTTTTTATTTTTGTTGTTGGGTGTTCCGTTTGCCACGCCCACATTGGGCACGAAAAACGCGAAAGTCTATAGCTTTCATACATATGTATTTTCGATACAATTTGTGTTGTGAGAGTGGGAAAATATTAAGTTTAATTTAATTGCCACAACAAAAGGCCAAGAGGAGCAACAATGTGACCCAAGGCACAAGTGAAAGCCCACCAACACGATCAGACACGCATACTCTTGTAGTTATTTGTCATTATTCACACACACACACACACACACTTACACACAAATGATTGTTTCGCACATTTGTCGTTGTTATTGCTCTTGTACCAGGATATATGTATGTACATACATATGCATAACCCGTGTATATTGGCCAGACATTACAGGTTTGTATGCGTATAGTATACATGTTAATAATAGTACATGCACACACTCTGTCTCCCTCTCTCTCCCTCACTCACAACACACACACACAGGCGTCCCAATGAAAATTATTATTGCGCCGCATTTTTGGCGTTTGTTGGCTTAAACGTAACCACACATTTGGGGAAATTATTGTTAATATGCAGCTGGGTACCCATAGTGGCATATCTGCAGCTTTTCCTGTATTTCGCACATAACGTTAACATCCGTTACCACCACAAAATGCTACGCTTACCGTTAATAACCAGAATTTGATGCCACGCCATCTGCCATCATAATGTTTAAGACCAAGAATTTAATTTCATAATTTTGATAGTATTTCTATTACTTACCACATCTCAAAAAACCTAAACATTATGAAATTCAATTAGCAACCGGATTAAAGCTCATTTGGTAAATTGCAACCACTTTTAAAGTACGCTTTAATTGTTTAATTTAACTTTGAATATTTGTAACACCTTCTCAATTGTATTAATAACTGTCTGTAAGTGTGTAGTCCAATAACTGTCAAATTCAAGCACTTATTATTCTCAATTAATATACCTTTAAAATCAAATCAAATTTAATATTATTTGCAAATTCAATTCTAACTCATACGTACAGTATGCCCAAATAGTATTGGCACACCAAAAATATTATAAATAAAAATACACCAGCTAACATTAATAGATTCCCTGAGAAATGCGCTAGTTTTAAGTATAAGAAACCGTCTTTAAATGTTTTTTTGACAAAGGTGGGCCAATGAAATATTGATATATTGTTGAACTTAATTTTTCACTTATATTATGTAACTAAACTAAAAATTTATGACAACTATTCGAGGAAATGGTAAAGTTAAATGTTTTTTTATGTTAAAATAATATTAATAAATCTCTTGAATAAAATCCCATGATATTATTTTCTCTAGCCCCAATAGAACGCAAGTTATAGTAGTTTAAACTTTAATATTTTAAGTGTGCCAATACTTTTTGGTCTCATTGTATATATACATTAAGTGCTCTCATTGTGAATGCAATTGAAATTTTGAATGATAATTAACATAATATTATTGTATACAAACAGGCAAACAGGTAGCATTGAGAAATGCTCAGTTGATCGACTTGGAAATACTCTGTAATGATACAAAGCAAAATAAGAGAGAGCAAGTGTGATATGTTAAGAGTAAATAAGATTGTTTAAGGTAGTTCAGTGGCTTTGTGAGCTGAGTTGCATTTGAAAAACTCTTATAAGAACCGAGTTCAAATCGAATCATATACTTATTGTAATTCGTCTTAATTGTATAAAAGTGTTTTGAGTTACACGCAACATACCCAAAAATACATAAATAGACATCAATGGAGATTGATATAACATAAATAGTTTTGCTTTAATAGAGTATTTTCTTTTAGATAAGTTGTTTAGCGCTTTGTAGATTTCATATAGGGTATCAAATAAAGGTAATGTGCTTTCAGCAAATAGCGCGACGACTTAAATTTATTACAGGCAACTCACACACACACACACACACAGACACAGTGTGGCATAACGCATTCGGGCCCACACCCACACATAGACACAAACAGAGACACAGTTACAGTTACATGGGCTCACATTAGCGTTCACTATCAACTGCAGTGAATTTGCATGCATGTTTGTAAGTACGATATGTATGGTATACTATGTAACTCCTCTCCGGCCATGAAACACTTTGGCACAAATTTGAATTTTATTTGCTACTTCCGTCCTCATATTGTTTGAGTACATATATGTGAGTGGGTGTTGTGTGAAACTGATGAAGTTGCATACGAGTATTATTGTTAGCCTTGGGGCGCATTTGCTTTTGCCAGGGAAGCAACTAAAAGTTATAAATACGTCATGCTGCTAATGTGCCATAATTTCGCATAAAACAAAAGAAATAAGTAAAACTCTTTCAACATTTTACACAATATTCATACAATTCGTTTGATAGCTTCAAGGAAGCACATAAATAAGCACTTTACCCAAGTGTATTAATGCTTATGCTGTGTTTATGGCTGTAAAAGGCAGCTTTAGATGTGTGTGTTCGAAACTATTTATGTTACCTGAACATTGAGCAGGTAAAGCCACAGTTAAACATAAACTAAACTTAATTTTCTTTTTTCAAGAATGTCATTAAATATTTTAAAGCTAAGCTACATCTATTAAATTTGAATAGCAATGCAAACAAATTCAACAATCTATTTTTTTAATACCACCATGAAATTTATCATTTTATTTGGTTCAAATATTTAAATTCATATTATTTAGCCATTGAAAATGAACATCATGTAAAATATTTCCACAAATTATGCGCCTAAAGGTAACTGAGAGTTAACCAACAGAATTTCAGGCTATTCAAATTCACTTTGACTTGCGTCATTTCCTGCAGCTAAATCACTAATTAAAAACCGTTGACCGTGACAATGTTTACACGCCGGATTCAAATCGTTGAACAAAACCGTACACACTGAAAGAATATTTGCTGTTGTTTATCTATAAAGACATGTTTTCGTATGCTGTAAGGGATGCTAATGTCAACGAATTGGATGTAATTAATCGCCTCATTATATCAATCTAAGCTTTGCAACTGTGTAACTAATATTTTTATAAAATATGATTAATCGTATTAGCAACATTTACTAAATTTAGCTAAATTTATTGTTACTGCATATAATAACAATTTAGTAGATTAAATTACATGTATATCCTAGTCATTGTTAAAGATAAATATTTTATACAAGTCAATAAACCAATGCCGTACCACTATGCACAGATATGTACGTATATAGTTACGCTTTACAACAAAATATTACCACATTTTATAGACACAGTCACTGAAACCCATTTATGCCAAAAAGTCAAAAAAAGTTTCACAAAAACTGCACTTTTTGTAGAGATTTTTAATTAAATCGCCGAATATATATACAAATATCTCGTTTATAGGGTAGGGTAACTGCAAAATAAAAAAAAAATTAATATGGTATAGGGTTCTGTACAGGACATGTTATTTATGCAAATTTACTCTTCATATACTCTATAACTGAGTAAAGCTATATACTACTACTATAGACTACTGTACTTACACACAGAATAGAGAGACAATACTACACTATATGTCTGCTTGGTTATAGGGTAACTTATAGTCGATTTTTATCGGATCTAACTGTACTGCTATTTTGAAATACTTTTATTTTTCCGGACTAACTCGCACAATTGAATTACAATGACTTTTCATATGCCAGTAAATGAACGAATGGATGCATAAATTTCTTCTTTTTTACACCCTGTACTAAAAAATACAAACACAGACTCTAGTGAGCTTATAAAATAATAAGTAAGGAAAAAGAAAGATTTGGGGAGTCCGCAACGAAATTGAAAAAAGTTAGAATGTCATTGTTTAGGGTACTAATAATAAGCATTATAACAGAATAAAATTTTTAAAAAAATGTATAATAGAAATGCTATGGGGAAAAAATTACAAAAAGTAAGTGAAAATGGTGTATATATAGCATATATTTTATAGGAATTTGCCATATCAATTCATTCAGATAGAAAATAAAATTATTAAAACAAAAACTCGAAAAAAACTTCAAAATATTGAATCGAATATGTCGAAACATTTTGGCAAATGTTTAGGCCTCATAGATTTTCCGAAAAATATTGAAAATTTTTGTGCACAATGAAAAAAATAGAACCAAATTTTTACGATAGACTCTAAATGTTCAACTACAGTCCTGTCTGTGAACACCCCTAAATAGTTGACACTTAATGATTAAAAAAATAAACATTTATCGCTGTTTAAACAAAGAAAACGAGTAGAGCACGCAAATTGGAGTATTGATATAGTACACAATCTCGATACAGACTGTACTGTATTATTATAGTTTATTATTATTCAATATTGGGTTTGACAAGAGGGAAGAGTTTTATCAAATAAATTAAAGGTCTGCGTATCTACTTTCTGCTGCACTGTTGATCTGCTGAACTTCTCTGGGAAATATGCTTCTTCGTTGACTGCAGCTGCTTCTTTTGCTGTAACGTCTCTGTTGTGGCACTGTTAAGTCGTTGCCACTAGATCGGTACACAATCCATTCTTACATTATACATTCTAAATCTGCATCAATATGTCCTTCAGTACGTCTATTTAAAGACATAAGAGCTGACATCAAATTTTAAAAGTAGGCTTACATACTTTTTCAAAAATAAAAATTCTTAAAATATTTCCACCGAATTCTCAAAGGATTTGTTATTATATGTATTATATGGAAATTGGTTTAAATTCGTACAACTAAATCAGTTCGCTCCATTAAAACTACAGTTTACAGGGTTAAATGTGTGCTCTCCCGAATCTAACTTTTCCCCTTTAGTTTTTCTCATCATTTTTTTTTTTTTTTGTTTTTCGCTCTTTTGAGGGAACGTAATTTGCACATACCATTCAGTGAAATTCGCTGACAAATTACTAATTGAAAGCCCGCGCGCTCAAAACTGTGCATGTTGTCGCAGTGAGGTGGGCGTGGTTGAGCTCTATGCCGCCCACAACGCTCTCAATATTCAGTGACCCGTAAGGTCCACGTTTGTTTGCCCAAATGGCCGATGTGCATGTGGTGGTGGGAGCAACGTTAGGCAAAACTCATATGGCTACTAGTACAACTAGGTACTACTATTACTAGTTAGCTAGTATGACTCTGGTGCTGGCTGTGAATGCAAATGCTGTTTGTCGGGCCCAAGGCTTGTGCTTCTGCTTCTGCCTGGCCGACTGAATGACTGTTGGACTGTTGGACCGGCAGACTGACTGATTTATATGCAAAACGCGGCGAAAACAGTTTTTCAATTAAATTCGTTTGAGTTGTCGTCGCGGATTTCAATTTGAAAGCTGCCATATAATTTATTAGCATTAGCCACACAACGACTTGAGCCCCGCTACCAAAACAGATACGCACACACACACACACACACATACACACACACATACAAAATCAAAATGAAAATCCTGCAGAGTGAGAAAATAAAGTATAAAAAAAAAATATAAATGAAAAACCGTATATAATGAAAGCAGAGCTTCATCAAATGCGGCTCAATCCAATAACACAGCAAATGAAATTGTGACAAATTTGCTTTTCACTTTGGAAAATTAAAAACGGGCACAAAAAACGCATACACACACACACATACAGCCAAAAAAAAAAAATAATAATAAAATAAAAATAAAAACTGTTCATTCATCATCACAAAATTTCACGAACTGCGCTTCTCAAATGGGCTGCTCTTTTTATTTGAAAGGAGTCCTCAACACCGTTTCATATTATAAAAGGCGTTGAAAGACAGCTACTTGACATATGGCCATAATATATTAATGCTAATAAGGTTGGTTAAAAAAAGTGTAAAAAAGGGTAACAACTTAAGTCTGTGAATATTGAGATTTGTTTAGCAATTTTGTTGATAATTATTTAAACTGAAGGTATTGTGGTTCTCTGCAGTTTCAAATCAATTTCTTTGAGGGTTGTGTTTGCAGTTTAGCCATAGCTTTATTTATGATTTACTTTAAAGCTTAACAGTTGAATTTCTTTAAAATAATTAATCCAAAGAATTTAAATTTACCTTACTGCAACATTTTATACAGACAACCTTCATTAATTATATTTATTCAGTTATCAGCTCAAAATAATTGATTTTGTATATCGAAGTAGTTTTATAGCACAATGCCCTTAAATTAACAAAATACAGATAAAATTTGCATTAAATTCTAAAGTATAGAAAAATATTTAATCTAATTTCTATATGTTATAAAAAATATGAAAAGTTAATATATTCAAATGATTGCTAGCATTATGTTTTGAATTTTGCAAATCAAAGTAGTTTTAAAACAAAATTCTCTCATATTTGATGAAATTGATAAAATATCATAATATTTTTATATACTGCAAAATACTTAATCTAATTTCATTATGCTATAAAAAATATAAATAAATTCAAATTACCACTGCGATGATTGCTAGAATTCAGTTTTATTTTTATTTGAAAAATTTGCATACTTTCCATAAATTTAAAATAGTTTTTATAAACAATTTAGCAGAAAAGTCCTTTCCTTTTATAATCAAAATAAAAAAGAAATATTTGTCCAATAGTAATTACTTAATTGTCAGACATTAGTTTCGAGTTAGAGCATTCAGTTGTCGGCATGGCTTAAAGCAATCTACCATTTTGAAAATTTATTCACAATTTCTGTTTGGCTTTTATTTTTCTTTATTTTTTTAGCGTTGGATTGGCAAACTTAAATCCGAGGCATTTGATATTGATTTACTTAAAAGGCAATATCAGTTTGCAAAAGCACTAGAAGCAGCGGCAATAGCAACCCTTAGCTCAATAATCATACTATATAGCATTATAAAAGGACCATGCCATCATTTTCCCCTACCATATTGAAAAATGCGAAAATTGTACAATGAAAATTGAAGTGAAATTAAACTGAGGCCCGCAGGCTCAGACTAAAAACGAGACTGAGAGTGAGACTGAGCCTGAGACAGGCTGTACAGCCGGATGGACTGACTGACTTGTTGGCATTCATTTGGCCGGTTTGGTCGGCGAAACTTTGGGACACTTAAGCGGCATAGTACTTGAGAATGTCTGGCCTCCATGGAGTTGGAATTGGAATTAGAGTTGGGGTTGGAGTTGAGTGTTTCATGTTTCAGGGACACGATATCATTGCCTCTGCCATTGTAATGAGACAAAAATTGCGATTTGAATGCAAATAACTGCAGGGCTGCTTCAGACAACATTCGGAGCCGGACAACAATTACATGGCATTGAAGTGGACTACCAATTGGGGAGTGTGTATGTGTATGTGTGTGTGGGTTTTAGGTTTTTAGATTTGTCAACTGCCATTTATATTTGGAAAATGAAATGCAGAGTAGGAATTTCTGGGCTTTGGTTTTGTGCGAAGCCTTGTTGGCATTTTAATGAAGTTCTTCTGCCAATCGAGCAGAGAGTGCGATAGAGAGAGGCGAGAGAGTGGAGGACAGGTAACGTCTGTTTGCATTTAATTAAATGCCAATATTTGAATCAATTTGCATTGAGAATTTGAAAAATGTGCGACAAGTTTGACTAATCAACTCTTGGTTAACATTTCTGCGTCACTCCGCAAATTTGTTTTCTATTAATTTTGGCCAACAGTAGTAGAAGAAGAAGCTGAATGCGGTTCACAGCCTGAATTGAAACTGGCAAGCATTTCATTGAACTCATCAACATTTCTTGGCTCATTTTGATTTGATTTGGTCCGTGACAATTTACCACATTGCCTACTCCAAAAGGAATTTAATATGCCCAAACAGATGCGACAAATTGTATCCATATTTAGTTCAAAATGTGTATACCCTTCTATGATTTGTTTGCTGATTGTTAGCAGTTAGTAAGCTGGAAGCTGTATACATTTTACATGGCTTTAATTAGTCAGTCATTTACACTTAGTTAACTATTTAAATGCAACATATTTGTCACAATATTTCAACATATCAGCATATTTGCTAAAGTTAAAACTAACAAATAAATTTGGTTTTCATTTTAAATAAATTACACTTCGTTGTGTGCTGGAAAACTCAGTAACTAAGTAATTCCATTTATGTTTAACTTTTTATACCCTCTGAGGGGTATGTTGGGTTTGTTAATAATATGTAACAGGCAGAAGGAGGCGTTGTAGACCACACAAAGTATAACTATTCATGATCAGCATCACAAGCCCAGTCAATTGAGCCATGTCCGTCTGTCTGTCCGCCCGTTTGTCTATTCATCTATCTGTCTTTCCGTAGGAACATAAGATTAGAGAGAAAGGGAAATTAAAGTTGGGTTGAATTTAAAAGTTTGTTTATTTTGGGCGGGCCAAAAAAAGCGAAAACAACACAAAATACCAGTTTTTGGCGATTATCTCTGTTGCTATGACACCTGGGGACACAAATTTTAGCATACAGGTTTCTAAATGAAATATAAAGATAATGCCATCAACATTTTTTGCATGCCATGCAAACTTCGCCCATAAGCAGCACAAAAGCTTTCAATTTTAGCATCCCTTCAGCTCACGTATTTCTTCATGTATAGCTTTGTTAATTAGCGTATACTTTAAAACAAATATTATTAAACGGTCCTGAGAATTGCATAAAAATCGAACTATATTCAAGAAAACTATAATACATACAAGCTGTGCGATGCATAGCCACGTGCATTGCACAGACCTCTGCTACAGCGCCAGCGTCACACAAGCAGCGAAAACATAAAACATTGTGCGAGCAAGACAGACATACAAATATGTGTGCACGTTAAGTTCTTGCAGCAGCTACTACAATTTGAACTCAAATAATTGAAACAAAGTTCATAGGGTATTACACGGTCGGCATGCCTGGCTGAAATTTTCTGTCTTGTTTTAAATTGTGGAGTATAACAGACATTAACTATTCCCAAACAAATCATTTCAATGATTTATTGATCATGTTGTCTGTTTTATATTGAGTTTCCGCAGTTTATTTAATTTTCATACATTTCCCTGTAATTTCAAATAAGAGAAATTCAATTAAAAGGATTGATTTAAAAAAAAATATTAATTAATATTGGTAAACTTGAAAGCCCAGCCAAATTTGATTTGATTAGAAGTGAATAAGTTAACGTTTATAAATGAATATAAATTATGTGAGCATTGGACTACAATAATTTATGCAAATCATTTATAAATCTCTTTAATTTAATTTACGATTGTAATTCCCATACACACTATTCACACACAAGAGGTGTTAATTTATATAAATGTTTTTGTTAATCCATGTTTTTTTGGCTTTCTCTCTTTTTTATCAAAAGTGCATTTTAACAACATGTTAAAACATTTATTGGTTTTCTGCAACCTAATTTAATTATGTTGATTTTCATGCATTAATTACTAATTTATTTACATGTTAAACAAATATAAAAATGCATTTAAATGTATGCATTAACATGCTTATTCGCACGCAACAGAATGGCAAACAAATTGCCGACTTAATAGTTATTGAAAGTTTTAAACATTAATCAGAGTTTATTTATTGATTGCACAACCTGTACCAATGGATTATAAAACTTTTATTCAGAACTATTTAAGCCGGCACCAGCTGCTGTTCAAAGTTAAATAAAAGTAGTGAAACTATTTTTTCGAGTACAGCAAATCAAATACCCTTTAGAAGAGTCTTTTGATTATTTAATTTAATAGATATAAACTATATATAATTTAATTGTATTTCTCAAGACTTCATTGTATAACAATTGCGCTTTAATAAGTAAAAATATACAATGAAAATCAAGTTTATTGAAAATAATTCTAAAGAAATGCATAAATTGCTCAATTGAGCATAAACTGATTGGCTTCTGCCCAAGCTTGCTGCCAGTTTAGCATGGTATTTGCTTTGTTGTGGCCTGTTTAACAAAACTCATTGCTTTGGCATTTCTTTAAAAAAAATATTTTGGCTATGGCTATGGCTATGGCTTTGAGTTTGACTTTGGCTATGAAATAATATGCTCACCGCAAGCTTTTGCTGTGGCTTGTTTGCCAATAGAGAAGGCACAATCAGTGTTCAGTCTTTAAATTCCATAACAAATGCTCCCACCGGAGTCTGGATCACGATCCCAATTCAAATCCTATTCCCAATATAAATTATTGTGTAAAAAGCCGTTGCTAGCTGCAATTTAACAAATATTCTTCGCAAGCTGTGACGCAATTCGTGCGAACGTGTCTCAATCACAAAATTAACAGAAATTGCAACATATTGTGCAAGTAAAAGTAGATACAGAGAGGGAAAGGGAGAGAGAGAGAGGGAGTGAAAGTATGGAATATTATGGAACATTCAACCGACACGTGCGTATGTGGTTTTCTACAGCAAAATGGTCAACAACTAAACAAAAAAGAAAAAAAAATGGCACTGAACAACTTATTTGGTAACCATACCAGTACCAACAAAGTAGAAAAATTGTGGTTCTAACAAAATGAAATCTTTTAGTTAGCAACAAATTTGAAAGCAATAAAACGACTACTTTGATACTACAATATGTAAATAAATGAATAAATAAAACATTTATAACACAATTAAAAATTATAATTAATCCGAACTCTATTTTACTATCAGAAAACACTAACAGAATGCACTATAAAATATATAAAAGATAGAAGAACTTTTCTTTAGCGCCGGAAACATGCTTTTAAAATTGAATTTAGTTTTTTTGGATAAATTATTTATTTAATGTTGCTAGAATTACTTAACATTTATTTAACATAGCATAATAATAAATCATATAAAAACATCTTACTGAGATATCTATCAGGTGACGAAAGTCACAAAATATATGATATCAATATCAAGTATAAAATAAAAGCTATAAAAAATTAAAAAAAAATTGGGATAAAATAATGTAAATGAAAAATTAATTTTTTATAAATCTGAATACGCTGAACTTATTGTAATAAAAATACCTTTCACATAAGATATCACCCATTGCAAACAGACCAGGCGATTCCTCCAATGACATTTTCGAGAATATTTAGTAGCTCCGGCAGGTCAGCAGCTACACGGCGCTTGTGTTTTTGGCTCCAGCTTTTATCACTAGCGTGAAAAGACGTAAACAGTGACATTCATTTACTTTGTTGAGCTTGTAGAAGTCTATTATGAGTTTTCAGTAGCTTATAGTTGCTATGACTTGACACAACCCTTAAAAAACTTATATGAGCCTCAGATCCAAATACCGATAGATTTATGTAGTAAAAATCATTATAATTGTATCAAAGTGTTTTAAGTAATACGCGACATATCCAAATATATGTAAGAAAAATAAAAACAAAACAAAAAACTAAACTGCGGGACGTTTATTCAATGTCCTAATAAATATTATCCAACCTTTCGCATCGAATTTAAAATGAGTTTTCGTGCGTTGTACATCAAACTGTTAGTCCAATAGTTATGGAAATCTTAAGTAGACATTGGAAAAGGGTTAAAATAGTTTTATATTATTTAATACATATTATAAAATGAGTTAATATAATTAAAATATGCCCACAGCTAAGATTTTGATTTAACTTTAAAATTACAATAATTAAGTTATCCCAAATCTAAAGCTACTATTTAGCACTAAAAGTAGAGAATTTTAAAATTAAAAGCGAAGTACAGTTGGAAAAATGTGAAAAGCAACAGTTTACATATGCTTGTATTAAAATATAATAAATAAATTAAAAGAATATTTATGTTGTTAATCAGAGAATAAAATAATAATAGTATAATTCTGTTAAAGAGTTTAAGCCGCAAAACTGTAAAATCTGCAGCTTTTTACACAATCCGGCACAGCTTGAGATTCACAACAATAACAACGAGATTGAAAAGCATACTGAAGTACACTCGACCGCAATAAACCTGTACTAGAAATTCAGTTACCAGTGGAGCACTTCTTTTAAAGACCCTAATAGTTATTATAACCCTTAAGGGTGGATATTCAGCTAGAAGCCGCAATACTCTTTACAATTTCGAATTGTGGTTTGCATTATCTACTTAACAAACTTATTGTACTCTCGACACCGAGTATAATAGAAACAACAAAAAATGCTTAATGAAGCAACTGCTGTCCGCTAGTCGCTCTTCGCCCCCCTGCCACTTGGCTGCAGCCAACAATGACAAAAGGGTCGCAGTCTTTGGCAACTGTTGCCTAACCCAAGCAATGAACTAAGTTGGTTTCACGCCCTTTCACACTGACAGACAAACAGACAGACGGACATACAGATAGAGAGCTGCAAGTGTAGGCTAGTAGAAGGGAAAAGGGAATACAACACATGTGACCAACAGCTGGACCAATGGTAAAGTCAAAAAACTGAAAGGCACCCATTGAATATCATAGAAATAGAAATACGTACGTGCAAAAATTTGTGCGCTTGATTAAATTTCAGTCGGCATTGAACCCAGCAGGCAAAGGGAGCGGTACAGTGGAGGGGGGTAGTGGAGGGAACGGCAGTGTTGAGTCCGTGACCAGTGGCAAATGCCACAAGTGTAAACCAAGTTGAAAGACAATCAGGCGGCAATTTAAAACCATTTTCACTGTGGGCAGCTCGCCATCAGGAAGTCCACCACCTGCTGTTACCCCTGCCAGAGCAGAGTGACTTGGTGGGGAGGGAGTCCAGGCAGGAGGAACGTCGGTTAGATGGACTGGCAGCTGATACACAGTTGCAGTAACTTCTGCTCGATTAGTTTTGATTTGGTTATTTGGCATTAGGCAATATGCTTTTTTATTTAGCCCAATTTTCTTTCATTTTCCTCCCAATTGTTGACTTTCGCTGCTGTCGGCCAAATAAACTAATTTCAATGCCTTGGACTTGACTTGAGTTTTGGTTTCAGCTGTGTTATGTGTGTTGTATCCCTTAATTTTGATAAAAAGTTATTCATTCACATGACAGCTTGGAAAGCTTTGAATGGATTGAGATGCAATGAAACAGATTTGGAGTAAATATATTCAAAAATTAAATAAATTTTAAATTATGAAAAGAAAAACAAGCTACATATAGTAGTGTATAATTTTTAAAATCTTTTAAAATGTGTTAACTGAAATCTTAGAAAAATAAATTAATCTACCCGAAATACGAAGTTATTGAAATAATTAAAAGTTCTTTATATATTTCTGTCAAGGTAGCAAACCGGCTCTGAACCGAACCTTGCTGAACTGATTCGGTTCGGGTTTTAAGGCTTCCTGAACCGGAGCTTCTGAACCGAATCGTTTAAAAACATTACCCTCGAACCTGAACCCGAAATTTGTAATAAAATGAGTTTGAGTTCGGAAAAAAGTAATACATAAACAGTAGTAAGAATTGTTGTAGAAATTCATTAAACGAATAAAAATATACGAAATTAAACCAAGGCTCGAACCGGAACCTCCGGTTCAGAGGGTTTGAAAACCGGTTCGTGAAGCGAACCCAGTTTTCTGTGAGAGGTTCGAGCCTTTGAACCGATCCTTTTCAAAATTTTGGAGGTTTGCTGTACAATCAACACACGCAACCCAATTATTCTAACTTAAATGTACTATCTTGGATTTACGTGCGTGCTGATAATATTGTTGCATCTTGTTGGTCACACATGGCGCATACTTAATATTAGCTAGTGTCACGTTTTTATGCCAAAAATCAAAAGCATCAAATTGTTGAATTGCTACGTGGTGGCATAAAGCTACAATTCCTTTTGCTGTAACTGAATTTAATAAATCAAACGAAAAAAAAAACCAATAAAAAAAACCGAATTAAGACATAAAAGTGAAGGAGTAGAGGGCATTTACCACGTGACCAGACCAATTCAGTCCACGTGCGGTGTACTTCGTCTTAACACCTCTATAATTTGACATAAAACCAGAGCCAGAGAGCTGGGAACCCCAAGATCGTTTGTCGCGCGTGTTGTTTGGGGCCCTGAATGAAAGGCATTACACTTCCGTTAAATGTCGCTATTATTTAACAATTTTGTTTATGTATGCTTTCCATGCAGAGACCCCTTCTATTTCATCCATATATAGTACATGCATACCAACTATGTTATACATACCACTAAACGAGTATACTAAGTAGTATGAAAAAATATAATTTATGGTTACTCAGACTACCCCAACTGCAAAAAAACAGAAAAAAATAACAAAAGAGGGAAGCCTCGAGGGGCACAACTAAATTGTCGTCAACGCAGTTTTTGTTGTTGTTGCTGTTGTAGTTGTAAGTCGAAACAAAAAGTAGGAAAACAATTACAGCTGACTTAACACTTCCGTTTCTTGTTGGAAAAAAGCCGCACACGTTTATCCAGCCAACGACTTGCCACTTCTTATATACCATTTGAGCCTTTTGGGGCAGGGGCAGCTCAAAAGGGGTGTGGCACTTACGCACTGCCCGTCAAGCACTTGAAATTGTAATTTAACACGTACAAAATACACCTTTCTCTCATTTGGAATCATACATTTTATGTCCTGTTTGCTGCTGGCCAGTGATGGGTTTTAGGTCAGACCCAGAAGTGCCTGTTTTGACGCCTAGATTACATTATAATTTGTACTTGTGTTTCCCAAAACCAAAAACAAACTGGTCAAAATTATTATTGTGCCCAAGGTTATAGATATGAAAACATATGTACATATATGTCTACTATGAATGTGCATTTCTAACATAAAATGTTATATAGTTAATCTGAAATTAATTTAAAGGAATTGCAGACCTTTTAGAATTTCTTAATTTGTTTTAACCAGTTTGCACTAGCAACAATTTCAATTTAATATTAATTTTTAAACAAATTTCTTTACCTTCGTTAAATTTCTATTAGCTTTTTGAAGGAAACCGTTTGAATAAACCAAATATTTATATTTCGTTCTAATTAAATTTTATGAGAATTTCAGTTATTTCACAATTTTATAAAAATAAAATTTGAGAAACCCCATTTAATATTTTAGTGAAGTGCTAGTGGTTGAATAGCATACAACACGAAAAAGATAATTATATGAAGTACATAAAATTAAAAATGGACTATGGATAGCATAAGTAGTTGTGCAGGATCGAAATGATAGAGGTAGAAAGTTTCTGGTGCGTCTGTTTGGAACCGCAAAACTACTTTGACTCATTAGTTCAGATGAATCAATTTTACCATTAGTGCAATAATATTACACCAAGCATGGTTGTACGATGAAACATTAATTAGAAAAAGTCGAATAAGCTAAGAAGTAATATAGTATTCCAGTTAAGGTGCACTTGAAGAATTCAGGAATAGATTCTGCCTTTCTGACTCTTGTATCTTTAAGAATGGGACGAACAAGTGAAATATAAAGGATTTTAGTTATATTTTAGGATATGATTTTATTTTAGCTAGGACTAAAGTTATATAGGGATCGTTAAATTTATGTCAAACTTAAGTTTTTGATCGAAGAGTATACCCAAAACAGGGACCGTCTGTATTCTTTCTAGATCTTTACTATAAATAATGTAATTATTTAAAATAGGTATTCTCCTACTAAAGGACATTACTTTACAAATTTACTTTACATCATATTTAAAAGATGCCAAGATTACTTTCATAATGGTTCTAGCCGGTTTTGATATACTTTCACTTTTTTAACAGCAATGTTAGAAAACTTACTGTCAAAGTAGCAAAGGTCGATAGTTTCAACTTATTTTTCTTCGATTTTTGATAATCTTTTTACTACTTCTACTTCATAAACTCAATTGTTTAAAATTCAAATGTCAACTTTTTAAAAAATCGAATACGACTTTTACTAAAACTTCTAAAATTTCTGAATTCAAACAAGAGAAAAAAAATACAAGAAAGTTACATTTAATCATAGGCAACTTTTAAAAAACTATTTGTAAATCGACTACAATTTTTACTTAAACTTCTGAATTTTTGGAAGATTAAGCAAAAGCAAAATAATTTAGACTTAAACAATTTTTTTTTTAAATATTGCTCCACGGTATTACCACTGCACCTTTTACACCTTTAATAAAACAATAATTTTACAGCCAGAATTTAAATTTCGAGCAAAACATAAATTATTTTTAAATTTTCTTGAATTTTTTTGAATTAAAAACAAGCTTCTTATAGTAAATCACTTATAACCCCTTACAATAAAAATTGCACTTGCCTTGTTGTTCTTCAAATATGATAACATTTTATTGGCTTCATTGCGTTTTAAAATCAAGAAAAAAAATTCCAAAAATATTCATTGCGTAATTAATATATGTAAAGCACCTTAACGAAATAATTTATGTTACGATTTGATTTGTGCGCTTACAAACTAAATATTCTTAATGTATACGCAGCACGTATACAGAGTTTGTTTACAAAAAATAATATCGATAATGTTTCGATAAGTACACTTGCGATTAATCGACCGCAAACAGAACAAAATATTCGTTCATTTTATTTACTCAATTTCACTTACATTTTTAAATAAGTTTCAATGAAATTGAGTAGAAATTGCTTTTGAGAAAAGTTTTAATTAATAAAATGAATTTTAATGTCGTGTGAAAATAAATAGTTTCAATAAATATATGTTTTCTTATGAAAATCTATATCGAATAGTATGAATATGTTGTGTGATAATGCTATACACTAAATAGATAAATAGAAAATAAAGAAACTTTTTAAAAGTAGTCACAATTTCTTTTTGGTAAATTGAGTAAAAGTCAACACAATATTCGAGAGAAAAATGTTTTTTTTTTCGTATAAAAGTAAAAGTATATGTTGTGAAATGAATGCAAATTTCGTTAACTATATTGTGTATAATTCGGTTAACTAATTTCTTTAAATATTCGCATATGTTTGAATAAGTCTAATGTTGAGTTCTGCTTTAGAACATGAAAGTCTCTTGCTGCCACGCCTTTTTCAAAAAGGATGCGAGCTGCGAACACAAGATTGGCGATAGTCTGAACAAGCCTAATGGGCTACCAAAAAGGCAAAATCGATCGCTTTGTTTGTGCCAAACTTAATTGTTAAGTTAATTAATGAAATTATAAATATTCATATGTATAAGCATATAAATTTGATGCGTTAATCTTGTGCACAAATTAAAACAATTTGTGAATAAAATTATGGCATTGATCGTTTAGTTACATTTTGTGTGTTCAATCGAGATACAGTTTTCAACTTTAGTTTTGAGATACACAACGCGAGAAGTGATAGTTAGTTAGGCATGGTTGTAAGCTCTCTAAAGTAAAACCTGAAGCATTCCTATGCAAAGCTTAGATATAACTGGGCGGCATAAACTACATATCATTTGGGGACGACTTGGGCTCACTTTGGCGTCTCTGGTGGAGCATTGGGGTTGCCAAACAGCTCATCATACGATGGTGCTACAATATAAACAAAAAAGCTATTAAACATCAAGTTTATTGTAGAATTTTAATTATAACTTACGCAAAGCATGCGCTCCGGATGCCCTAGAGGTGGATGGCAATTGTGTGTAGCCACTGGCATATGGATACGGTGGGGATGTCAATGGAGGTGGCGGTTGTGGCCTGGAGGATACACTTGATGCCATAACGTACTCGGCCAACGGAGGCGACAGATCTGGCGATGGTGAAGCCGGTGGCGCCGTCACATATTCGGCCAAAACTAGTTGGGAATTAGCTGTAGCATGATCTGGCGGTGGGGAAGCTGGAGGAGCCATCACATATTCGGCCAAAATTGGATGTGGACTGGATGAATAAGGCATGTAGGGCACATTGCAGTTGCTCCGCAAACTGGTGCGCACCGAAGGACTACCAAATTGTGAAGATTGCGAGCCAGAGGTATATGACAGCTCCACTCCACCAACAGCCGGACTCAACGTGGAGTCCGAAGTGGTGGAGTTCAGTGAACTGCATTCGCTGTACTGCGATGAATGCGATGGCGAACCAATGGAAGAGTCTAGTGTGGGATAGACAAATGAGGCAGCAGCTGGTTCAAAGGGATTGCCAGGAGTCGTGATCACATGATCGTCAGGTCCAGGCGGTCCATTCTCGGGTCGCGGTGGCAACGATGGACGCACAGAGCCATGTCGAGCGGAAGTATCCTGCGAATAGACCTTGAATGGCAAATTAAGCACCAGATTCTTGAAGAAGCCTCGCAACACAGCCTCCACTCGCAGCTCATAGGTGATGGTTATGACGCCACTGAACTCCTGATCGGTTGGCTGCGCGGTTTCCGGCATTAACAGCTCATGGGCAAAGCTCCGTTCGCTCTTCTTGTGCACCGAACCCGTCTCCTTGCTGGCTATCCCAATGCACTCGACCTTTTGCACCCGCAGTGGCACATGGCTGTAGTAGGTGATGTATTGCAAGACGCTAAAAACACAAAGGAAATGGCATTAAAATCAAATCTTAAAATAATTGATCGATGCTCATCAACTAAAGTTAACAGATCTAGTTTAAAGTTCAATCAGTGCTGCCAAATCAGGTATAAACTAGATAAAAACACACTCTTTTCAAAAATCGGTTCTACTTTATTTTAGCTGATTATAATAATCTATATAGCTTTAAAGGTCACCATATCTTTCTATATGATATTTAAGCCAAAAACCGCTAATAATTAGTACTCTATATTTTTTAATCCAAAAAATCATTTTTGATTTTTATTAGTTCATTCATAAAATAACGATTAATTTTGAGTTTTATGTTAAAACTCAAAAAATAATAACTATCATTAAAATGTTCTATCTGATCAATGATAAATATGTTTTATCTTATCATTGTCAATTGTAGAATATTCTTATTGGGGATACCATGAATAAACAAGAAAGAAAAATGTCAGTCGGGCATGCCGACCGTGTAATACCCTCTGAGCTTCGTTTCCAATTATATGAGTTCGAATTGGAGTAGCTGCTGCAAGAACTTAGCATGCACACATATATCTATCTATCTGTCTATCTCGCTCGCACGTTTTTCGTTTTCGTTGCTTGTGTTCAGAGCTCAGTGCAATGCACGTGGCTATGCCTTGCTTGAAAGTAACGATTTTGGTTGTTTGAAAAACTTTTTTAATTATGGTCCGATTTTGATGCAATTTTCACAATCATTTGATATTATTTGTCTCCCAGTATATCCTAAGTTACAAAACTATACGTTAAAAAATCAGTGAGCCAGAGGCATTCGAAGTTTCAACGCAATTGTGGGCGAAGGAGGCGTGGCATCCAAAAGTGTTGATGTCATTATCTTTATATTGCATCTAGCAACCTGTGTGCCATACTTTTCTTCTTCTGACAAACCCAATATACCCCTTAGAGGGTATAAAAAAATGCGCCTAATCTTTTGTGTGAAAATAAGAAATATTATTAGCAATCTTGACAACGAATTGAAAAAAATTATATTTTATTTTATTTTATAATATACATATAAAAATTTATTTTAATAATTCCTCTTTTTTTACAATCTTTAAATCAAGTATGCTAGTATTTTTATACCCTCTTAGGGGTATATTGGATTTGTAAAAACTATGTAACAGGTAGAAGGAGGCGTGGCATCATCAGCAGCCGAGTCGATATAGCCATATAAAGCGTTTGCCCAACAGTCAAAAATGTATTTAAAACTTATTTTAAGCTAATTTGTATTTGTTTTTGAAAAGTGTTATTTTTGCGGATTTCCTCTTGATCCCCTATCAATTGCTAAAGGTCTACTAAGGTACATTTATGATCTCTACACTAATTATCGATATGCAGTAAATCAATCGATACTAAATACTGTGCCATAGCATCGATAGTAATTATAACAGGTACTCACTTGAATCGCAGCTTCTCTACATTGGTTGTGCTGTTGTTCATGACGGTAACGCAAATGCGTAACGGTTCACCGCGCACTGCAAAGTCTTCGGGTAGCAGGGCAACCATTGTGATGGGCCGAGTGCCAAATAAGCTAATTGTCTTTGTGATTTGCTTCTCCAGCGGTGTGGGATTGCTGCGATATGTGATGGGCAGCGGCATGTTCTTTACAACTGTAAACGGTATTGTGTGGCGTTCATTGAATGTCCAGGGCCTTTGTATTAATATACGCATTTTGTATTTGATGCTGCCATAGCTGCCCCTGAAGCTCGATGGCAGCTGATGGCCCAGTGCCACACTGAAGTTAAATGTATGCTCGCCGGATGATAGTTCCAGGCCAATTGGCTCGAAGTCGGGCAGCGGTGTTTCACTGTGCTCGTAAATCTCTTTGCTAGTGTAAAATAAACTGCGTGTGTATTCATTGTTGTTGGAGTTTTTGCGCAATATTTCCATCCACTTGCATTTGCCTTTGCCAGTCACTTGAATTTTGATGGCTGCAAGAATAAACATTTTGAATTGATGCGGTTGAAATAAACGCCACCTGGCGTAAGCTTAGCAAAGCTACAGAGATTGTCGTTAAATTAATGGTTTGTTAACTGGCTTAGCACATTCGCAGGCTGTGGTGGGTCAATTAACTAAAATCAGTTATGTTCTACATATGCATGTGTAAGCGTATTTAAACGTAACAGATTATTTTTACATAAAAAATACCTTAAATGTAAAAGATGAATAAAAATAAATTATTTAAATACTAAATATTTGTTTAAACTTAATACTTTAATTTATATACATAGTTTTTAGCTGGTACAACAACCGCACCAACTGCACGAAACCAAGAATATCGATAACTATTGAATCAGCCTTAAATGAGAATTTGTCCAGAGTTGTCGCCTGACTTGCGGATCAGAAAACATCATTTTTCTTGCTAGCATTGTGGAAAATCAGAATCAGATTTTTTATTTAATTGTCTTCGTATATTTATGAAGGCAAGTGCATATTTACAACATGTGCCGTAGCAGTACATGTCGCCGCAATTCGTAATCAATGCAAGCGTATTAATTGCGCCGCAAACAATTTACTTCTGAAACTTTTTTCATTCCTCATTTTTTTGTCTCGTGCAGGACGCCAGAGCCGGGGACAGTGTGAAAATTTAAATGGAGTAAAGTTTGAAATATTATAACCAACAATGAATGCCAATTACATAGCACGTGCTCTGTGCTATCACGGACAGCCGCTGCAAAAGATCTGGGACGATGAGCGGGGCGTGGAGGATTTGCGGCGTCTCAATCTGACGCAGCCGAACTACGGCATATATCAGGAGCGCCAGAAGTTCTTTACATTTCAGGAGCGTGCGAAGCGCTTGAAGATTCATCAGTTTCTGGCACGCAAAGCATGTGATTTGTATGACAAACAACTGGTGGGCAATGTCATGGAGGAATCCTGGCTAGCCCAAATGAGCCACTGCGTTGTGGCACAGCCACCGATTGAGTGTTTTATGAATGCCAAGGATAAACGCAAGGCATGGGCTCATCGCATGACGGCACTTAAGCAGGGCGACATCATTTGCGCCAGTGTGCAAAAGCTTTTGTTGAATGGCAGCAAGATTGTGGTTAAACCACTGTGCACTGCAGAACCTTTGCACTTCTATCTGGCCGATATACCCATTAAGGTGAGTTCAACTCTGGCAAGACTTTAGCCGAGCTCAGTTCTAAGTCAAGTTTCTTTTTAGGCCATCATTTCTCAGGAACATTATGGTCCTCTGCCACTGGACAAACAGGGAAATCCGCGTCCATTTGTCATCAATGATTATATACGCTGTGAAATCTGCAACGTATCCGCTGACGTGGAACGTTTGACCCTAGGCATGCTAGGGGTGTATAATAAAACACCCGATCTTACACTGGGTCTATGCGATCTAAACGATTTCCCCAAATACTATCGGTAAATGCTGCAAAACACTTTTCACCTGCTATGTGGCTTACACTCGGAGTTTTCTTTTAGTCGGCTGCACTATGATGAGCTTCCTACGTCGTTGAGCTATGAGCATATGTTGAGTTCAGCGCCAGAATTCGAGAATCCCAATTATGATGTGCTTTTTCAGCTGAATGGACTGCAGCCCAATGAGAACCTAACACTAATGAACTACATTAAAGTTGGCTTCCCTGAAGCCGAATATGCAACAGAGCTGCGACAGAAACAGGCCTCACAATGGGCATTTCGGTAAGTGTTTGAATGTGGCTCGAATCGCACACACAGCAGCTGAATGAACTCTCGCACACAAACACACACACACACATGATGATAACGTTTGGGGTCAAATTGTTTGTGGCTATTTTTAGCATGGGAAATGCTTATCAGTTGTGTTGTGCTGCTGAGCAGATACTGAGCTATGTGTGTGCTGCCGATTGTAGCAAATGTATTCATATATATATATATATTGATTTCAATCCGTCGCTTAAATTTGAAAATTAATCAGCTCGGTAGCTGATGGCATTGAGCACTTTAAGAATGGCCAACAAGTTGAGGCCTTTCAGTGCCTGAACAAGGCCCTAAACATTGATCCGCGCAATGTCGAGGGTTTGGTGGCGCGCGGTGCGCTCTACGCGAATCGGGGCAGTTTCTTAAAGGGTCTCAAAGACTTTGAAAAGGCGCTATTGTTCAATAAATACCATGTGAATGCGCGTAAATATATGGGCGAAACATTGGTGGCACTCGGACGCAGCTATGAGGAGGAGAATCGCATACCAGATGCCCTCAAGGCGTACAGTGACTGCCTGAATCTGTTGCCACAGCATGAACAAGCCCGCATATCACTCGATGCACTGCAGCAGCATCGACCGCCTGCAGTTGTTGGCCCAAGCCTGTTGGCAATGCCATCATCAAATGCTACTACCATTGTGGTTGCCTCATCGGATGATGCGAGCTCATCCAGTGCCAGTGAGGACAATGATGAGCCGAGTAAGTGCCAATTGTAGCTAAACTGAACTCATTACAAGCAAAAAAATCTTTTATTTTAGCCAACAAATCGAATCGCAACCACAAACATTCGTCGTATTTACCAATTGAACAAGACAAACGAGCCGTAAGTGATGCTCTATCGGTCAACGAGTTCAAGTTGGACGACGATGAGACCATGAACAGTGTGCGGAAACTGTTGCGTGACGCTAGCAAGCACAAAAAGTCCAAGAAGAAGAGTAAAAAACGTAAGGATAAGGATAAAGGACGGAAGGGAAGCAAGAAATCAAAATCCAAATCATCCGATGATAGCGAAACAACAACAACTGCCGCTGAAGCAGCCATGGAAATGCTCAAAAAGATTGATTTCGCTGAGGCATTCAGGTAATGTCGTCTATAGAAAGAATGTGTGTGTACGATTCATAATAAGTGGGTCGATGTAATCCTAGATCATGTTAGTTTATACCCAAAAGATTTGTTAAACAAACACAAGTGTTATACCCAATTTTCATTAGAGTCGAGTTAATATCCAAAAAAAATTATAGACAGTATTGAGAAGCGAAATTTTTGCGTTCGTCAACGGAAGTATCAGCAAGTTAGTTTTTATAAGGAATACTATACTATGCTATACATCAGCATATATGTAATGTATATCTTTCATTGTCTTTTCTTTATGTTTATTCAAACGAATTTCGAGGTTATAAGAGAAAATTATCGGTTAATAGATGTAAAGTCTAAACAGGCTGGATTTTCCATTATCTGTACATCTAAACAGTGCCTTCTGTATTTTGAGTACTATGGCAACACTATTTAGTACTCCATAGAGAACAGTTATGTTCTAAGATGTCACATTTAATTATCTCTGTGAGTAAAAATAGTTCTACTCTAGTATAAATGAGCCAAACAATGTATCTTTCTTTGCATGTGGAGTTAGCCACATTACTCCATTTAAAAAGACATTAAATTCCTTCTAATGGTGTCCATGCATATATTTAAATATGTGAGTATTATAATTTATATATATTTGTTTCTGGTAAACATGTTTATAATGCATTCTCTAACTAGTTTCTTTGAGATTCTATTCGTCAAAATTGCTGTAGTAAACAGTTCACATCATGTGGTATCTAAATTTTATTAAACAAATCTAATACAAGCACCAAAGTTAAGTTTTTATAAAACACCTGCAAGTAAATAAGATTTATCTAAAACTTAAGCTAATAATAGAAGTTTTAAATTGCTTTAATTTTTGAAAGTGAAGCCTTCTGATCAATGATTCAGTCAAATTAATTGTTTTACTCAAAACATTTTCAAAAATTTAAGCCTATTTTAAAATGTGCATTGTCAAATATCAGACATCATTTCTGCTATATATATATGTATATTATAGTTTTATGCTAAACTGATTCAAAAACAATTTTAATTAAATTTTAGTCACACTGTTAAAGTTTTCGTTTAGTTTTATGTTCACGAACTTTGAAATCTATGTAATATGTACAACAGTGTCTAAGAACTATGCAAAAAAGGTATTTCCGACGTATTGAATGGTACTCAAAGTACTTGAATTTAAGACTTCTTTAAATTTCTCATATAATTTAAATTATTTGTTAATTTTCACAAAACTATGCCAGTCACTCAGAATTCAACGGAAGTTCATATTAGAAACACCTTTGGGATTTTGTTTAAGTACCCAATGTGAAAATTGAGTATTAGTGTTAATAGTTTATACACAAAGTGTAAGCTGAAATATGATCTAGGATCATTGACCCTCACTTAATGTATATGAAAATCAATTGACAACTGGTATCTTTTGCAATCCAATCCACGCATAACCAATTTAGCCGAGATAAGTATGCTAAAAGAATTGAAATTTTTATTTATCTTGTGGGCGCATTTTATACATTTCTTTCTTTTTTTTACGAAAAACCTTTGCAGACTCATGAACAGTAGTAAAAACGATGAGGAACTTAAGGCTCAGCTGAAAAACTATTTCAAGCAGCGCTCGGAAACACCTCCGCCTCCACCGCCACCGCCACCGCCAAATGTGTCCACAACATTGCGTAAACAGCCAGCAACAACCGCAACTAAATACGAACTTATGATGGGACCAAGCACCTCGAAGCATGCGGCTGCTGCCGCTGCCATCATTGATGATGAACAACCGCCACCGGCGCCCAAGTTTCATAATCCTACAAATCAGCAACAGCTGCAGCTGCAGCAGCAGCAAAATCAACAGAAACAACAACAACAGCAGCAGCAGCAGCAAAAGTTATCATTTCAAATTAAGAAGCGTCCATTGCAAATGGATAAATTTGGACTGCTGCGTTTGGCTACGCCGCTCAGCACGCACTCTCAGAGTCGTAGCCGGAGTCGCAGCCGTAGTCGAAGTCGTTCATCCAGACGACGAATTAGTCCCAGTCGCTCACGTGGCAGACGCACACCAAAACGCCGGGGCGGCAACTCACGTTCACGCAGTCGCAGCAGAAGCAGTCGTAGTCGTAGTCGCAGTCATTCGCGACATTCAAGATCGAAAAGGCGACGTGCACGTACGCGCAGCAGTAGTACACGTAGTCGTAGTCGTAGCCGTAGTCGCAGTTATTCACCACGCTATGGTGGTGGTGCCCGTTACAGAGGCCGTGGCGGTGGTGGTGGTGCTAGAGGTTCTTGGTACAAGCCACGCTTTGATAACGATTCACGCGATAGACGATCACGTTCACGTTCCTATGGACGTGGACGTCGCACACCTTCACCATTTGTGCCACGACGTACACCTTCACCGTTTGTGGCACGGCGCTCTCCTTCACCATTTGTGCCGCGACGCACACCATCACCTGCCAGCCGCTATCGACGCACACGGTCGCGCAGCATCAGTCCACGGCGATTCAATCTGCCACGTTATCAGCCCCGTGGGCGTGGGCGTGGACGTGGACATGCAAGGGGACGTTTCCAGCATCGCTGGACCTTTGACAATCGTAGCAACAACAATGGCCGACGATTTAGTCCGGCGGAGGTGGAGGAGGAGGATTTAAGGCCACCCGGAGAGGAGGACCCGACCATTGAGGAAGTGGACGAAATGATTAAAGAAGCACAAAAGAAACGTAGACAGGGTATTATGGAGGGCGATAAGGAAATACTTAAAAAGAAAGCCACAGACACGTCTAGTGATACCGCCTAAAAAAAATAAATATATACATCCAATAAGGACACTACTACTACTACTAATATACATTTATACAGTGTTAAGTTTTCTTCCTAAACGTAGTTCTATGTATATTTGCATATAATATTCATTCGAAATGTAATAAGTAAACTGATAAAAAACAACTCAAACACACAAACCTGAACACCAAAATAAAAGTGCTTACGAAGCAATTTGCATGGTTCGCATGCCTAATATAACTCAAAATATCTAATCATTTTAGACTTAAGAGATAGTACAATACAATCTGCGAGAGCATTAACTTGCAATTTATTAAATAATTAAACTGTTTTTGTTTTAGGCCGCTGTTCGATTCTTTGTATGTTTTTAAAATTCTATGTTTATTTAATTATTATTTTTTAAAAGAAAGTACACAGTTATTTACTTCGATTTGTGGACTTTTAAGATAAAATACTGTTTTTCAATCACATAAATTTGTTTGGAGTCTTTGTGGGGATTTAAATATACCTGAATTTCGGAACATTTTTCTGTTAAGAAATAAAAAACTACCAAAATAAATTTTTAAATAATTATACAAATATTATTTATTGCAGATAGTGCATAATATTCACATAAAATCCGAAATCTTAAAAAGGAATTAAGTTTTATGCTAAAGAATTAATGTTCCACTATTCTTTTGGATGTAAGTTACCCTAGAAAAGTCACTTAAAACCAAAAATTTTCGCTTGAACTTTTTTAAATAAGCATTTTTTTGTAACTTTTTAAAATGCTTATTAATTGCAAATTCTTGCTATTGAAATGTATCTTACAGTATTTGCTTACAGGGTATTTTTGAGAATTGCTACAGATATCAACATATACATATATATATACAGTTTGTTGTTTTCTCAACTAATTACACACACACATACACATAGTGTAGATTTGATTTCTATTTATACCAAAGCGCGTGCTTCGCTCCTCTCTCTCTCGCTCGAGCTACTAACAACCAGTGTTGCCAGCTTAGCTGTTTTTCCACCAGTTCTGGCTTTTTACGTAATGCCAAATATGGAAAATATAAAATAATGGGAATCACTATAAAATAATACGCTGCAGTTAATGTAGCTCTATAATCTTTAACAGGTACATTATAACATAAAAAAAACTTCTCAGCGAGGTATCTATCTAGTGACGAAATTTATATGATACCAATTTTGTGACGCCAAATAGTTCAAAAATAAAACAAATAATTATAGTAAGCATCAATTAAAAATTTCGTTAATGTATTTGTTTTAAAGTTTTGAATATTGTATGTGAACAGACCAGCCGATTACTATAATAACATTTTCGAGAATATGTAGCAGTGCCGACCGCCAGCACACTGGAGTACAAAGTTCAAAGAGTACAAAGTTCACAGAACTAAGTTCTTCAATATAAACATGCTTATTAATTAATTAAACTTTTTTATAAAGTAAATTTTAAATTAAATCATTAAGATTTTGTTTCAAAATTAAATTTATCTAAAATATTTTTAAATTTGCAATTTTACAAAAATTTTAAAGATTTTTCTAACTTTTATTGATGTTGATATACATATGTAACTTGTTTAGAATCCTGAAGCGTTGGCAACACTGCGCACAAACACTGTAAACAACAACAAACCATTATGCTCAAACCGGCTATTCACAATTGCTGGCGCTCTTTTACTCTCTCTCTCTCAGCAACAGCCCAAAAAGAGAGCGAGAGAAGAGAGCAAGGAATTAAGTTTTGTGTATGGGTGCACCATATGCATTCGTACAACTACAATAAACTACACCGTCTGGAAGCTAGCCGAAGTAAAGGCGTCGGTTCCCCCCGATACGTATTTAGTTTACATTTGCTTGCCGGCAAGAGCAGAGGCATTTTTGGAGCCCCCGTTGTTGAGAATGTTTTGGGGCATGGTTGTTGTTGGTGTATATTTGTATTTGGGAAACTTGGATTTGTAATTAGCACTTGCGCTAAAATTATAACGTAAAGTTCTATTTGACAAATATTAAAATATATAAACACACGCATATAAATATTCTCAAGGTTATTCGCGTAAGTGCAAAATAAATTTGTAGTATTTGTGGCTATGCACGCTTTATATAAGCGTAATATCAAATCAAATCAAAAAAGTGCAAGAAAAAGAATTAACGTTAACAGCCAAAACACAATACAATGTGCATGAAAATTGCGAATAGCAAAGTAAAAACGCAGAACAACGCAAAACAACACGCGGCGGCGACAGTGGCTTTTGTTTGGACTTTGAACGATAAGAGAGCGACACCCACAAACAACAACTATCACAACGACGACAACGAGACGACGACTACGACGCAAAGACAAAGAACTTCAAAAGCCACGCTTGTTGTTGTTGCTGCTGTTGTGGTTGCTGCTGCCGCTGGCTGTTGTTATTGTGAGTGCGCTACTGTTTGAGTGCCATGCCGGTCTTATTAGCACACACAAGCAAAATGTCTTCAATTTGTTAGTCAATTTATTTACTGTGTATTAGTGATGTAAAAAAGACTGCGTTCATCAGGTTTCAGAGTGTATTCTTCATTTAATTAAATTAAAATGAATTAAAATCGATGTGCAATAAAATCGGCTTCTTTTTGAGTCTTTTAAATAACATATGTATATAAAAAAGCAGGTTTCTTCTTATTTTTAGGATAAGAATGAAATTTTCAACATATTTTATAAGTAAACAAAATTACGATTAAAAAAAATAAAAAGAAGATCCATTTTTAAGAACCATAAATTTGTAATTTTTATATTACAAATTTTACACATAAGTAAAAGAATGTAAAATTTCAGGAATTATAAATTTGTACTTCAAAGATTCTTAAAATCCGATTTGAAATCGATTTTCCGTTCGCGTAACATCGCTACTGCTATTACGATTTGTTATTGCTTGTAGCACAGACTATTTGATAAGGTATATTATTTTATTGCCCCTAGAAATCATTTAGATATGCCATATCTAAAATTAAGCAAACACAAATTTATCAGCGCAAAATTTGTGTTTATATTAAAATTTCAACACAATTATTTAAAGCTTATGTCCGATAATAATAATCGTTATCGCCCTACTAAATTAAATGTCAACTATCAATTTATATTTAATCTCAAAATTATTTTTTTTTTTCTCTCTCACAGCGTCAATTCAATTACATTGCCAGCTAAAAATGTACACGAAAATCTTTCGCGCTGTGATAATCGGTGCTCCTGGTTCGGGCAAAGGCACTATTTCGGAACGTATTGTGGAAACCTTTGGATTTCTGCACATTTCATCGGGTGACATACTACGCCAAAATATCATCAACAACACGGATCTGGGCAAGAAGGCGCAACGTTATATTGCTGCCGGGCAGCTGGTGCCAGATGAAATCGTGACAAAAACAATGTTAGCTCGCATTACGGAGGTGGGCAACAAGTCCTACATTTTGGATGGATTTCCTCGGAATAGCGCTCAAGCTGACATTTTGTCGTCGCGTGAACAGATTGACGCTGTTATTGATTTGAACATTCCGCATGATGTAATCATTGAGCGAGTGAAGCACCGCTGGATACATGTACCATCTGGTCGGGTTTATAACATTGGCTTCAGCGATCCCAAAGTGCCCGGCAAAGATGATGTGACGGGCGAACCGTTGACACAACGCGAAGACGACAAACCCGATGTGGTGGCCAAGCGTTTGAAGCTCTATGATGAGTTGATGGGTCCCGTTTTAGACTGGTATCGCGAACGTGATTTGGTTACCACCTTTAAGGGTCGTGAAACCAAAGAGATTTGGCCACGTGTAGAGCGATTTCTTAAGGACAAGGTCAACAAGTGTTAGATAGGGTATTATGTTAACAAACATAAGGAAAAAAACTGTTCAATTAACGTTTTAAAAGAAAACAGGCAGCTGATGCTTATACGGAAGAAGTGTTCAATTAAGGCAAAGCTTATATACATATATATACATATATATACATAAATTTAGCGCAAGAGGGCGGGGTTAAGGGGGAACAGTTCATGATAACTAATTAAATGTAATTTCGAAGCCTTACAATCTAAAAACGAATCAAAAAAAAAAAAGAAATTCAATGTTTCCGAATGTATTTTACTCCCCTCTATATCTACATTGATAATGACATTGAGGCTGGCAACCTAAGACCATCCAAAACATTCCCCTTATAAAAGTGTTTTGTGCTGATATGATTATTATACACACACAAATACATATATATATATATATATATATATATATAATGTACTTGTGCAAATGCTCCTGAGTTGGTGCTCTGATAATAAATCGTATTTGTTTTTATATGACATACTGATAATATTTTGCTGTTGATTTTAAAATGGAGCCATAAAATGTATGGCAAAAACTATTTTCGGACTTTGTAATACAGGTACGAATACATCCAATTAACGAGGCGTTTTATTACTTATACGTGTTCTAAACACAGCTCTGTTCTCAAATGCCCCAGCAACAAGCATGTAGCGCAGTTTTATTTGAAGCCCCAACCACTGTAAGTTCTTACGCTCTCCGTTTTGCTCTGGCGCGTTCTCTCTCTCTCAGGCACATGTACACGAGAGAGCAAACAACTTACGCACATTTGTGTATTATCGCTCAACTAAGAGTGATTTTAAAATACAGTGATTGGAGCACAGAAATGTTAATGAAATTTAGCTAAACAGCAAGCAACCCGCTCACTAGAAGCCGCTGTGACGTCACACGGAGCGATTATGAATTTAGCCTTGAAGCTGATTAAACATATGGTAAAAAGAAATCACAATTGCTTGATGCTTCCTTTTATAATAATCAGCTGTGTTGGTAAACAACTGCAGCTGTTTATCATTTCAGAGTTATTTTCTTTAAATTTTATAGCAATAAAAAACAGCTTGCCTTTATGACACACAATGCGTTTTAAGAAAAACTGTTGCTGTTTTTCTCGAATATCATGCACTTAAGAGCTGATGAAGCCGTTTTGAGTGTGCACAGTCATTTGTGCAGCACTGTGCTGAGAGAGAGAGACCAAAGCTCTCTCTTCGTGTTTTGCCCAATATTACAACATTTTTGACACACATACACGCACACAGGCAGAATATGCTCGTATACCTGCACCCGCCTTCGCCTCCCGGTACCAATCAACTACTATGTGCTCACACAGTGAGACCGCGCGTAGCATTTCCTGAATCAAATGACCCCAAAGAGCAATTGCCCGAGTGCAGGCAGCAAGCAATTGGATGCCTATCGATGAATGACAATTTAAAGTATTTGCAAGCGAAATTTCACACACAATCCAAGAGCAACAACTACATACATTAACACTAAAATGGCTGCGGCTGCTGATGAGTTTCGCTATTGTTGTTGTTGTTGTCAAACATCTTCTTTGTTTATGCCAATGCGGCCATAACGAAACAGCGCTGACAATGGGCAAAATAAATCGAGAAATATTCACTACTGACCGCAAAATTGAGCTCTGCCCCTGACTCACCCAAGCTGATGCAAGCGAGATGGGCCTGTTGTTAAATACGAACGAGATTAATTCAAAATTTACCTTTTATTTTGCTACGTTTATTGAGATTCATTCGTATCTCTCCCCGTATCACTTGGCCGGCATAGAAAATGCGGTCGGGATTTTCTAGGCGAATGCATAAACGTTCACTTTCCATGTTGCGGTTGCTGCTCTTGCTGCTGCTGCTGCTCTTATTGATGAAAATATTTTATCCAAAAATAAACATATAAAACGTCACATTGGAGCGGCCGCTTTGGTATCACTGTGCAGAAGTACCAACTACAACTACCACTTTGGCCACTTTTTCATTAACTTGGGCGGTGTTTAAGACAATCACTTTGTTACACAAAATTAAGCTAAACTTCAATTAAATTTACGCGCACACTACTTTGGCTTGAATTACAATTAACCAGAGCTAACTATTTTTTAATAATTAATTAAAAGCAAATCGAATCATTGTTGCTTTTGTTTTACGTTGCCTCACGTTATCGATAACCGATTACTCTAACATTGTCAGCTGTCGCTAAATACGGTGTGGCGTTGCCACCTGGCAGCCAGTTGAAGCGCTAAAAGCTTGGATTTAAATGTATGCGATAAGCATTATTAACTAACAGAGTATTTAATTAGTTTTTACAGTTGCCACTTTTTGACATAAGCATGTGCTTCCCCGATTATGCGACGCATGGCAAGCGATTTTAAACACATACACACACAAAAAACCTGCCGCTGCCGCAGAGCATATGGAAATTTATTAATCGGCTTTTGCCTCAGTATTAATTTGTTACTGTCCGCGTTCAGTTGTCGTGGTCGCAACGCGCTTAGTGGTCGTAGTGCCCTAGTCTTCGGGTGTGTTCTGCTTTGTTCTGGGTTTGCTTGCTACTGACTATAAAATAGACATAACCAAATATCCTGTCACTGCCTGTTACCAAGGCTAAAGATGAGCAGTAAAGTTAATTTTAGCTTCGATAGCAAATTGGGTGTCTACTATGCTGGTCAAGTTGTATCCGGCACAGCTGAACTCATCACAGAACGCTCCAAAACCATACGCTGTAAGTGTCTGTGTTCAAGACGTAATAACCATAGCATGACGTCATGGTATCCCCTCCACAAGCACCAATTCCATTGCGTAGACAGAACTTTCAGGGCTTGATGAACAGCCGCTTCATTAGTATGCGTGTCATCGTCATTGTTATGAATATTTCTTTTGTGATTGCGCCGGTGGCTAATGTAGGTTTTGTATATTCGTGTGTCGGCCATACTATACGATATTATAGTGAGAGTGAATTGAGCTGAAAAACTAGTTTTCCATTGAATTCAGCGTCTAATACTTACTGAACAGTATCATTCATTTGAGTCGCTACACGCTGATCTTTAATTTGTTAACTTAAATTAACGCAAAAATTAATTGTAAAACATACAAAAAAAACTACCTTGAACAAGAAACAAACGTTTTTTTTTAAGACTTCTTGTTCTTTCCCAAGCATTATTTTAAAACCATAGATATGCTGCAAACTGGTTTTCTAATGAGCCTAAAATTTTGTGCGTAAAAAAATCACTGTACCCAGTGGAACTTTGGTTCATCTGACGAACAAAATTTGGTTGTGGTAGCCGAAATTTTATTTAATAAACTATTTAGCCAAAATTATGCAGCACCATAATATGTATGAAAAGCTTAACAAAATTCACACGTAGTAAATGTTTTGAATTTATTGATTAATTTTAATGTAATCAAAAATATTTTAAATATATAAAGTATACATTCATATGAAGATTGTGTTTTTGTCAAACTCTTTCTTCTTTCCTTTAAAACACAGCATTATTTAATTTATTTTCGATTTTATTTGGTTTGGAAATAATGAAATAATTAAATTTGTTAATAAATAATTAAAATCAGCCGACAAAACACGATTAACTAGCGGAAATTGATATTAACTGACTAAATTCATGTATTTTTCACGTAGTTACAATTCCGATTATATGTTATTTAATACAATTAACAAGTAAATTTAAATTAAACACAAGTTTTTATAAAAATTAATATAGAATTTTAGATTATTTATTTAATTATTTTTTTAAATTTTATTTATTATATTATAATATTGTTTGACTATATATCAACATTTTCCAGTTTTTAAGTCCGCCAGCACACTGCACTGCTCATGTGTTTTTGGCTTTTACTTTCGTCATTAGCTCGGTCTGTCGTCTGCAGTAATATTCATTAAATAGTTATGTGCTTTTATTTTTGGATGCAAAGAAACACGATTCCATGCTCGAATATAATGGACAAAGAGCTGTCCATTAAAATTAGTTGAATCTTAAACTAAGTTTTTGGTTCCTTGCGTGAATAAGAAATTAACTAAATTATATAAATATACAAGTTGTTGTGTATTTAAAATGGTAAGTTGGAATACCAATTTTATGGAGTCTATACATTTCTGAACATGTAGATGAAAGACTCACATTGTACTTTCAAAAATGTGGTTGAATTTCTAAGGTTTCTAGATTACTCCTGTTGAACAACAGGAATATGCAGTACCTGTCCGCAGCATCTTATGCAGCTATGTATATAGGTGTTGTAGGTTTGCGTGATATGGTGAAATACCAGTAGCATATTCATGGATAAAGTCCACAAAGTTTTTCAATGAAACAATTGAGTTCGCATTTGATTTAAGATTTAACGCCGAGATTTAAAAATTTCTTACAAATAAAAGTTTTACATGACTTGTAATGGGTCCCACTGGGTAGCTTATAGTACTATAAGTCAGGGACAAGTCAAACGAAATTGAATTAAACAAAATTGAACTGAACGAAATAAGCACGCTTCATCTAAGTATATATGTAGTACTTATATATAGACAGCCCACTCGGATTGCTTAATAGCTTAATAATGACACAAAGAAATTAAGTCAATTGCGCTGATGCCACGCCCTGCTTCCCCCTTTCAGCGATCTATATAACAGTGAATGGGTTTGTGGAGACACGCTGGCAGGAGAGTGTAGAAAAGCCGGGAGCAGATGGGAAACCGGTCAAATCATTGGAGACGCATACGAGCACCGAGATCTTCTATAGCAGTGATAAATATGTGTACGGACAGAGCGGTGGATCACAGTTGGAGTTGCCCAAGGGCAAGTATGTATTTCCATTTCAGAGCATGATACCGCCACAGGCGCCAACATCCTTCAATGGAACCCATGGCCAGATCAAGCACGAAGTCACCCTTACCATAGATCGTGCCGTGCGCTATAATAATATATTCCAGCAGTGTTTTACGGTTATACTGCCCAACGATTTGAATGCAAAGCCGGAGTTAATGGTGAGTAAATTATAGATTTGGAATTGTATAAAATTGTAGTACTTCTGCTTTGTAGAAACCCTTGAAACGCATTGAGGAGAAGACATTTTGGTGGGGTTCCATCTTTGGTGGCAATAAGCCCATGGTTATGGACGTGAGCACCTCGTATAGCGCCTATGTGCCCGGCCAGAAAATCAATTTTCATCTCATACTGGACAATCAGTCAGATGTGCAGTGTCAGGATGTGAAAGTGCGTCTGTTCAAGCATGTCACGTACCGTGGCAAGTCGAATGACAAGGAGCAGCTAAAGGAGACGGAAACACGCATTGCCGATAAGCACTGTGGCGAGGTGGATAAGCATAACAAGGCGCAGTTCGATGAGTACCTAATGGTGCCTCCCACCACTCCGAGCACTTTGGGAGAACGGGATCCGATACGCGTCAGTTATACCCTGCGTTTCATTGCGAAAACCTTTCGTTTACATGGCGGTGGTGATCTGGTGGTGGACTTTCCGCTGGTCATAGGCACTGTACCGCTGCTGGGCAGCGCTGAGGACAAGGGACCTGGTCAGAAGGCCACTAGCTCAAATGGCAGTCAGCGCACTCATTGTAAGTCCATTTAATCAAAAATTTTGCATTTTAAATTTAACAAATATCCGTTTTTAGTTGAGCCAAACTTTCAGGAGGATGTGAGCACGGAACACTTTGAGTCCAACAGCTTCAAGGCGCTGTATCCTGTATATTTGCTCGATGGACAGCCGGGAAATGCTAATGGTGCTAAGTCTCCTGTGCCCAATCTTTATCCGAAAGCGGTGGATACTCCGCCAGCAGCGCCAGTTCACTATACACCCAATCCAGTAACGCCGGGAAAACCAGCTACTGCCGAAATTGCCAAGTTGCCTCCATATCCCATACAATCGCCAGTAACTGTACCCGCTGCTGCTGCTGCCGGTAACAATTTTGAAGTGCTTGGCTTTAGTATACCACCCGGTTATCAGCCAACACCCAGTGCACCTGCCGGCGCACCAGACTCAATAGGCTGGAAGTAGTTTTAAGCAATGTATTTTAAATTTATAATAAGCACCATTTTTGAATAACGCGCGCATAGCTTAAGCAACGCCACGCAAATATATCGATATATTAGTTATTGAAAGCAAGCAGTGCGTATTTGAATGCTAATCTGGCAACGCTGTGTCACAACTCAGCTGTGCCGAGTTGGACATGCACTTGACTTGACGTAACTTGGAGGCCAAGTTTTGTTTTCAATTCCAAACGTAGTTTATAGTTAAACGAAAAGCGTCCACAAACCGGTTGTATATCAAAAAAACGTCTTTGGCAAACTGCAGCAAAGCTCTAAAGAGTATTACGCACGCATCGGCAAAAGAAAGTTTTGACGCAATCGTATTGCCGTTACTTGTAATTTGTAATGAAGAAGCGTCGTCGTCGAGCCACCGCTCAACTAAACAGTTAGCGCTGCACTCTGGCGGCGAACAGTCGAACTGCGACATACCGTGTATTTTTGAGATTTTGTTTATATTTTTGGGTAAGTTATGCATATTGAGTGGAATGAGTGAATGAATGAATGCATGTGTTTGGCTTGGTTCAGCTCAGCATCACCCCTGCCACCGCTGGGTAAATACGACATACACAAAACAAAAAGTGAAATCGCTGATAAGACAGATAGAGGCAGTTGCTGAATGGAATTTTGGTGCCTACTTAAACGCAATTACAATTACAATGGGCAAGGAAGTGGAGAACTCGCTTCGCTGGGCATGACACATGACATACATACATATATGCATATATATGTATGTAAGTTTGGCCTAAGATTTTCATCTCATCTTTGATTTCACACTTTAATTTCGCCATCATTTGCTAGCCACAGCCGCACCTTGAATAATTTTGCAGTAGAGCAAACACACAAATTTGTAAACCATTATACATTTTGTTTTTGTTTGTCGAATGGCTAAATTAATGCTGTTGTTGTTGTTGTTGTTGTTATTGTTGGTTTTGTATGATTTACAGAAATGCCATTGAAGACGCAGCCGCAGCCGCAGCAATAAAAGTGAAATCAGCAGCACGAATACCAACGCACACACACACACATACACTCAGAGAAACACTCGGCAGTCAACAGTCAAACTATATTGACAGAGACTCGAAGACAGCTGAAGAGACAACAACAACAACTAGCGAACGTTATGACGCCAGCGGTAACAAGCACCGCTACGGGCACGCCCACTCAGACCGCCCCAACGGCAGCGGTCAGTCCACGTCGCAGGCACAGCACACGCGAGCAATTGCAACAAATTGTGGCAGGCGGCATGTCAGCGGCCATAACGCGTTCCACTTGCCAACCTTTGGATGTGCTCAAGATACGCTTTCAACTGCAGGTGGAGCCACTTGGTGGCAAGGTGGCACAAAAGCTGCTCGTACAACCAGCGGGAATGCAGGCAGTCAGCAGTGCCGCCGCCGCCGCCGCCGCCTCCTCCAAATACACATCGATTCAACAGGCTGTGCGCACCATTTATCGGGAGGAGGGATTAATGGCCTTCTGGAAGGGTCACAATCCCGCCCAGGTGCTGAGCATCATGTATGGCATCTGCCAATTCTGGACGTATGAACAACTAAGCCTGCTGGCTAAACAAACCCACTACCTCAAGGATCATACGCATCAATCGAATTTCATTTGTGGCGCCGCCGCTGGTGCCGCTGCTGTTATCATTTCCACCCCATTGGATGTGATACGTACGCGTCTTATCGCGCAGGATACCAGCAAAGGTTATCGGTAAGTGTTAATTTTTTTTTTTTTTTTATACCCTCTGAGGGGTATATTGGATTTGTCAGAAGTATGTAACAGGCAGAAGGAGGCGTGGCAGACCCCATAAAGTATATATATTCTTGATCAGCATCAACAGCCGAGTCGATATAGCCATGTCCGTCTGTCCGTCTGTCCGTATGTACAAACAGATCTCAGAGATGGTAAGAGATACAATATCCGTTTTGGTCAGTATCGACCACTTATTTAGTCAGTCAATACAAGAATTTTTTTTTTTTTTTTGATGTCACGCCCTATTCGCCCACAATATGCGAAAAACCAGACATACCTCGGAAAAAATGTGTGTTTTTGACGAATATCTTAGAAACTATAATACCTTTGGACACCAATTTTGGCATGCAGTTTCCTATTTATAATTTAAAGACAATGCCATCAAAAGTTTTTGGAAGCCACGCCCCCTTCGCCCACCAAAAGCACAATTACATTGTATATTTGCATACCGCTGACTCACTTATTTCTTAACGTATTGTTTTGTAACTTAGAGTATACTTAGAGATAAATAATATCAAACGATTGTGAAAATTTCATCAAAATCGGAATGTAATTAAAAAAGTTTGTCATACAACGAATATCGTTACTTTCAAGCAAGGCATAGCCACGTGCATTGCACTGTGCGAGCGAGATAGACATACAAAGATGTGTGCATGTTAAGTTCATGCAGCAGCTACTCCAAATTAGAGCTCATATAATTGGAATCAAAGCTCAGAGGGTATTACACGGTCGGCATGCCCGACTGACATTTTCTTTCATGTTTTTCTTGTGCTCTTTGTTAAAATTTACTTTTGGAATTTCCCACTTAAGTATGTGAACGAGTCACACATGTAAATTTTGGAATGATGAGTGTTTACATTTCTTTGTAATTCACTTTGGCATCGGTTGTGTTTTGTGTGCTGCAATAATTTTAGTTGTTAAAAGGATTGCTTTCAACAGCCCATTTAAGCGAAATGGCACTTAATCAATAGTATGACCATATCGATTTAATTAGATTTAATTAGAAATTCATGTAAAACTAACATCTATATCGCACAATTCTGCAAATCAAAAAAAATACATTTTTTAAGTAGTTACTATTTAATCTTTTTATGCTGAGAAACCTATAAAAATCTTCTCACATATAATTTTGCCATTTCAACATACGATACTTAATCAAAAATGCGTCGATGTGAAAATGTAAACTAAATTTTCTATAATGCTTCCGCATCTATTAGTTGTGATAAACAATGGCGAGCAATTAAAAACAATTCCTTCAGTCTGTTCGAATGCATTAATAGATTATGCATACAGAAGCAATAATTTATTAGTTTTTCAATCATTTAAGCAAAGTGTTGAGAGAAATTTTGAACGAATTTTGCGATTGAAGGTTAAATTTAATAAGAAAAACTTTGTTGTTTTAGAAACTCACAGAATATGCGTTTTATGTCGACTTCAACTTGCTAACAAAGACACTTTCATATCAAATAAAATGAAAATTTGTTATTGAAGATATCTTAACCAAACGCATAGATTATGTTTATCTTAGAAACTACCTACTTGACTGACTACTAAATACTATAAATACAAATTTTTAATCTATATACAGTATACCCTCATTGACCGCAACGTCTTTATAAAAGTTTTTTTAGGTGAAAACACATTATGTTTGAATGAAACATCTGTAATTTAAATTAAATTTTTTACAGAGAAACTTGTAAAATCAAAATATAAAATATTCAATTTCCATTATCACAATTTGCTCAATATTAATATGTTTCGATTAGTGAGATTATACTGTATATAAAAAACTCTTCATTCTCCGATGCCTTTTCATTTAACTTTCCTATCGCTCAAAATTTGTAAATCGAATGCCCATTTAAAAATGTATTGTTTAACGCACACTCATTAAATTTAACAAATGCTTTCAAAAAAGTACAGATAAACGATTGTATTAGTTTCTTAAAATTCGATTATAAACATTAAGACTTAACATTAGGCTTGTGAGTGAGAGCGTAAAAAATTACTGTGTATATATGTACTACATTAGTAGATCAATTCGTAGCAGATAATAACCACGAATAGGAGTAGCTTCACTCAAACCATTTCCAAGTCAGAAATTGTGTTTTAAATAAAATTTTTTTTACTATACATATGTATATTTTTTGGAGCTTTAAAAAGTGATTAGATTTGTGAATCAAGACCTTTTAGTTATAAATATAACATTTTTTTATAAATAAGAATTTTCTACAAATGGGCCAAAAATAATTTGTAAGGTGTGTCGTCACATCTTAAAAAAAAAAAAATTTCTGAAGTGGATTAATGCCTATGAAATATATATATACTTTACGGATCCTGGCCGCCTCTTTCCGTACACAAACCTAAAAAAAAGGTAAAATAAAAATAGGATCGTCCAATTCTCTAGACCATAGCTGATATTACAATATTTTCAGCAAATTTAAACTTAATATCATTTACCAGTACGCTTTGGTTTTGTGGCAACGGGTACATTAAGATCGGGTCAACTTCGCTTATACTTTTCTTCCTATATACTATATACATACACTAACGTCGTAATTCCTTTCTTACTCAATTGCAGCAATGCAACACGTGCAGTCACCGCCATTGTGCGACAGGAGGGACCGCGTGGCATGTATCGTGGCTTATCATCGGCCCTGTTGCAAATTGCACCATTGATGGGCACCAACTTTATGGCTTACCGGCTGTTCAGTGAGTCGGCGTGTACGTTCTTCGAGGTGGAAGATCGCAGCAAGCTGCCAACATGGACACTTTTGGTGCTGGGCGCCTCGTCGGGAATGTTGTCAAAGACAATAGTGTATCCATTTGATTTGATTAAGAAGCGTCTGCAAATTCAAGGATTTGAACGAAATCGTCAGACATTCGGACAGACACTGCAATGCAACGGCGTCTGGGATTGTCTGCAGCAGACGGTGCGGCAGGAGGGAGTACGGGGACTGTACAAAGGTGTTGCTCCCACGCTGCTCAAGTCGAGTCTGACGACGGCCTTGTATTTTAGCATTTACGATAAGCTCAAACAGGTGCGCTTCTTCTAGCACAGAGTGGGAACCGATTTCTACAATGTTTAGCACTAGCACCTAAGTAGGGGAAAAGTTGACGGCACAGAATCTATATACATATATATATATTTTTATATACATGTCTTTACAACAAAATGATAATGTAAATGATATTAAGCATAGTTTATCTGTTAATTAGTTGTCGATTTTCAGTACGGGTTTGTTTCATTTGTATCTTATTCTATAAGTAATGCACACCGCTGCATAAAAACGATGCGTTGCGATAATTAAAACCTTATTGTATACATAAAACTTAAATATATAATTTGTATAAGACACATAAGTTATTCAAAAGTCGTTAGCGCAAACGAATTTCATTTTTTTCTTTAGTTATGTTTTTGTGTGTATACCCTTTGAGTGGGTATTATGACATTGTCATTTAGTTTGTAATACATTAAAATATATTTCCGCCTTATCAGCATCAACATTTGAGTTTCTAAGTCTATTAGTTTCAAAGCAATTTTATACTATGGTTGATTTGGCTATTTGCTAACACATAACTATGTATATCTCATAGCAATCTCATAGGCGTACATGCCGTTTAAATGTTTCTTTAACTATATTAACAATTTCTTCTTAAAACTTCTGCAATATACTAAATTTTAAGGCTGTTATAAGTCATCCCATTTCTAAACTCGAATCACATAATTCTTATTGCTAAAAACAGCAAATGTAATCGATTTACATATGTATATCGATATCTACTGTGGCGCGCTTGATATGCGCCAAATTGGATCGTTTGCACTGCTTGGTGAAAACACGACTGCCAAACCCAGGCGACAAAATTGTACCCAACACATTTGCACATTTACTTTTGTTGGTTCGCTTTTAAGATGTACACATTTCCCCCCAAGTTATAAGAGAACCATTCTGTTTGCATCGAAAAGCATGCATTTATTTATTATTTTTTACGATCAGTTTGAAGCTAAAAAGAAAATACTATGGTTTGGCGGTCGGTTGTTGTTTTGTAATCGATCGATCAATTTACGATGAATCCTCCTCATCATCGTCCTCCTTCTCGCTGGCTTCCTCGTTCTCATTCTCATTTTCGTCTTCCTCATCTTCTTCGGGCTCTGGTATGGGTTGTTTGCGCGGGCGTCCGCGTCCCTTTCCCGCTGGTTTAGTTTTAATTGCTGGCTGCTCATCAATTTCATCGTCTAGATCATCGTTAGCAGATTCTACAGCTGCCTTTGGCGGCCTACCGCGACCCTTGGCGTCCTTTGGCGGGCGACCTCGCTTCCTGGGCACTTTCGGTTCACCGTTTTCCTCGGGTGGGGGGGTAGCACCGGGAACTTTTGGCTTTGGTGGACGTCCACGCTTTTTGGGCACCTCAACATCAGCCATAATTGTATAATTTAAATGTTAAGTTTTTTTTTTTAATTTTTTATTATTAAATTTGTTTTTTTTTTTTTTGCTTTTTATTGCGACTTTTAAATGAAGGACGCAACGAAACTCCCTCCAAAATGAAAGCGGCTTGGCATCTATCTATTTGATTCTTGCTTATTTCACACTTTGCTGCAAGTTGCAACGGTGCTTTCAGATCTATCGATGGTCACACACACACCGATAGCTACAAAAATTAAATTAAAAATATATATGTGCGTAAATAATTTGCCGACGCGATTACTGTATTCTTAGGCTTGCAAAACTTATAAATTGAAAACAGCATTAACTATATTTAATGCCTACGGCCGGCAAAAGAGTATTTGATATCGAATGTGGCGTTGCCAGCTTGCTGCACTAAATCGATAGGAACGCAATAAAGGGGCGCCAATTAACAAATATATTGCTTATTATTAAATAGCTTCGAAATGTATTATCGACAGCTAAAATGCGCTGTGTTAACAGCGCGGGTGTTTAGTTTATTAACACTAGAGTAGTATTAACGGAGTGCGTATCGATACTTTTTATCGATAATATGCAGCCATGATAACGTTAAAAACACAAGACAACAAGGAAAGACACGCTCTTTTGCTTGATCATAGATTATTAATAAGCAATGCATATAAAGCGGCAGTCGCTGACAATGAAGCATACGAATTAAAGCAGCAATTGTTCCGTTTCGAAGCAAAGCTGCCACAAAAACCAAGCCAAAGGAAACGCAAACGGCAATCGGAAGAGGCAACCCTTAACGATGAAGCTGACAACATTAGGGATTACCTGAAACTGTTGTCTCAAGACAGCACAAATGCAGAATATGAGCAGACCGAGGAGCTACAGCGTCACTGGGAGGAGGAGTATACGCTTCCCCAACTGCACGGCAGCAACCTGAGCGGCAGATTTCAAAAGTTCCAAAGCAGCAGCAATTGTTATATTATACCACAGTCTGTGCGGTTCTACAATCACAATGTGGAGCAGCTAACTTCGTTGTTGCCTCAACTGTTGCCCAGTTATGACCTAATTGTGCTTGATCCGCCATGGCGCAACAAGTATATACGACGCATAAAGCGCGCCAAACAGGAACTTGGCTACACCATGCTTGACAACGAGAAACTGTCTCTTCTGCCGCTCTGCAAGCTCATCCATGATCGTTCATTGGTGGCCATTTGGTGCACAAACTCCAAAGGGCATCAGCAGGCGCTGGAAACACAGCTGCTGCCAAGGTGGGGCTTGCGACTGTTGCATAGACTACGCTGGTATAAACTGAATACGCAGCACCAACTAATTGGAAACTTGAATTCAACTGACGTCACTCAAAAGCAGCCCTACGAGTTGCTCTATTTGGCCTGCCATGTAGACAGTGATGTCAGTTATGCCTCAAGTGTGGCACACACAGAGCTACTGCTCAGCATACCCAGCATTGTGCACTCCCATAAACCGCCGCTTTTTGATTGGCTGCGTCCACACTTACAGCTGGCAGAGAATCAAACTGAACCCAACTGCCTGGAGCTATTTGCGCGTTACTTACAACCGAATTTTACTTCCATTGGCCTGGAGGTCTTAAAATTGATGGACGAACGACTTTACGACAACTGTATACCAAATGAAGTTTAGAGATAATATGTAGAGCACTTGTAAATTTGTTTTAATATATAAACTATTTGGAAGACTTACTTCTATGAACCTTTTGTTTAACTTGATATGTGTACCAAAAATTGTATAGAGATGAATATAGAGAACTTCTTCTTGAAGAGAGGCTTAACTCTATTTAACTTATGAATGGTATAATCAAAGCTTTAGTATTTTACTTTATATGTCTTGATATTTCATCGATCATAAGTCCAATAAATAATATAGGTTAAAAATTAGATTAAATAAGAAAAAATTAATATATTTGAAAATAGATCAATCTAAGTTCTAGACAGTATTTATTTAAAATCAAACTATTACTATGATATGCTCCCGAAAAAAACGATATGAAAATAATTTTTCTTTTAGGAGATATCTTAAACTATCTGTTATTGAACAATTTAGATTTAGGTCGGTTTGCTACATAATATTACGAATGGATACAATAGATTTTAAAATGTAATGAAATAGGAAAAACTATTGTTTTTGCAGTTATCTAAATCATTAATTATAATCTGGATTTGGTATTGTTTTACAACTACCTATCTATACCGCGGTACTGTATTATAAAGCCGTAAAAAAAGAGTTTAACGCAAAAAGAAACTTTTTTGTTTTTGCAAATAATTTGACCTAGCTCACAAAAAATTTAATTGGCAATTTTCAGCACCGGCTGCACTACTATCCCGGTTTAGATCGAATAACTATATTATTCATTGAAAATGTGGTCGTAAAGAATATTTCAAAATAAAAGTTTTGAAATATGTCCTACCAACCAAATTAGAAACAAGAAAGAAAATGTCAGTCGGGCATGCCGACCGTGTAATACCCTCTGAGCTTCGTTTTCAATTATATGAGTTCCAATAGGAGTAGCTGCTGCAAGAACTTAACATGCACACATATTTGTATGTCTATCTCGCTCGCACGTGGCTATGCCTTGCTTGAAAGGAACGATTTTCGTTGTATGAAAAACTTTTTTTTTATTAAAGTCCGATTTTGATGAAATTTACAATCGTTTGATATTATTTGCCTACAAGTATAGGCTAAGTTACAAACCCATACGTTAAGAAATAAATGAGTCAGCGGCGTGCAAAGTTTCAATGAAATTGAGCTTTTGGTGGGCGAAGGAGGCGTGGCATCTAAAAACTTTTGATGGCATTGTCTTTATATTGTATCTAGCAACTTGCATTGGTATCCCTAGGTGTTATAGTTACCGAGATATTCCCAAAAAACATGTATTTTTTCCGAGGTATGTCTGGTTTTTCGCTTATTGTGGGCGAATGGGGCGTGGCATCGAAAAAAAGTAAACAAACTTGTATTGACTGATTAAATATGTGGTCGATGCTGACTAAAACGGATATTGTAGCTCTTACCACATCTGAGATCTGTTTGTTCATACGGACAGACAGACAGACGGACATGGCTATATCGACTCGGCTGTTGATGCTGATCAAGAATATATATACTTTATAAGGTCTGTCACGCTTCCTTCTGCCTGTTACATACTTCTGACAAACCCAATATACCCCTCAGAGGGTATAAAAAAGAACCAAACTAAGATAAGTTTGAAAATCTTATTAATGTAAGTATATAATGTAAGCATTTGTTGACATATTTGGCTTCAAAAAGCTATTGGAGACGATATGCGGAAAGTTAACAATTTCTAGGATATTCTACTCGATTTTTGAAAGATATCTCAACATAGCTTTGAAGGTACATCATTGGTAATGTTTTACAACTTATTATCGACTCATTGAACTGGCGGGACAAATTTAAATTTTTTAAATTTCTATATCATTAAGCTTAGATAAAAGAATCCTTGCTTTAATAAAATTTTACACAATTTTTCAGCCAAGCTACACCAATATGCCAAAGAGTATTGAGTATATCATATAAATCTTGAGGTTTAATATTGATTTTATTTGTGTACTGTTAAATGAGAGCAAATGCAACAAAAATCTTGTGTAGGTGAGGATAGAGGCGAAATGTTAAACATTTGTGTAGTGTATGGTGTTTGGTTTTGTTGTTTGTTTTTGTGTGTTAAATTAAGTATATTAAGATATTAAGCATTATTAATACACATGTATTGGATGATGATGATGCTGTATTTGCCTATTCATGACCCTGAGCCATGGCAGCGGGATTGGTTGGTTCGTTGCCGCCACGCTTCTTAGAGCCGGAAACGATGTCATCGATGCGCAGCAACAGAATAGCGGTCTCCACGGCAGTTTTGTAAGTTTGCAGCTTAACGGCAAGTGGCTCCCAGATGTTCTTAACATTCATGTCGACAATTTCACCAGATTCACCATCAATACCCCAGGCACAGATGCCGGCGCCGGTGTGAGAGGCGTGTTTGGCGCGCAGTGCGGTCAAGGCGCGAATGGTGTTGGCACCACAGTTCTGCGCCAATGTGCGTGGAATGATCTCCAAGGCATGGGCCACGGCCGTATAGGGTCCCTTGACCTGTTTACGGGTAAGCAGCTGGGAGGCAGCCATCTCGACGGCACCACCGCCGGCCACAAGACGCGGTTCCAGCACCAGATTACGTGCCACATGTAGAGCATCTTGGAGATTACGCTCCGTCTCATTCAGTATATCCTTGCTGGCACCGCGCAGCAGTATGGTGCAAGCCTTGGGATCCTTGCAGTCTGTGACAAACGTGAAATACTCATCACCAATTTTCTTGACCTCAAAAAGTCCGGCACCAGTGCCCACATCCTTCTCGGTAAGCTCCTCCGTGCGATTCACAATGGTTGCACCACAGGCACGAGCAATACGCAAATTGTCAGTTTTACGCAATCGCCGAATAGCTGTGATGCCTGCCTTGAGCAAATAATGCTGAGCCAGATCAGAGACACCCTTCTCCGTGAACACCAGATCGGGCTTGACGGCAATAATGTCAGCGCAAACTTTTTGCACAAACTCTTCCTCAATTTGGAGCATGCGGGTGAAGTCCTGTTCGCCAATGATCTCAACATTTGTCTGGCTTTCACCCTTCTTGTACTCCAGGGAACAGTCCAGCAGCACAATGCGTGGATTCTCAATGTAACGACGCATTTTAGCGTGGGTCACATCCTTGTTAATCATGACACCCTTTAGCACACAGGAGTCCTCGATGGCACCGCCGGGAATCTTTTCCACCTTGGCATAACTAAAGAGAAGAGTAGTAGTTAATTAATTACTTGTTTAATGAACTGATTAATATTGTAGCATTGAAAAATTAAATTCTAATCAAAATCAGTTTTAGCTAAAAATGAAAAAAGGAAAATCTAAAAAAATTTATTTTCCACCAGCATTAAAAATTATAATTCTAATAAAATTTCCTTTTCACAGACCAAAATAAATACTACCACAAAATTAATTAAATTATTTACTCAGCTTTGTCAGCTTCTTATTACAAAATCTTGACAAAAATAAATCTCAAATATCAATAAATTATATTTTCTAATTCTAAGTGCACAGTGACATCTTCATCTTCTTGACTATCGCATATCGTTTTTGCTCTAATAATTATTAACTTTTTTTCTATATCTTTCGACCAAAACTTACAAGTCCATATGGATTTCTTGAACTGTGTATATTGTAATATAATATAATAGTTATACTTCCTATTTTTATTTAAGCATTTCTTAAATGCAAGTTTATTCCGAAAACAGACTAATATTTTCTCTGCCCACCAAAAACTTCTTTTCTGTTCAGTTAAATTTGCCACCACTGTAGCTTACTTATCGATAACTTACCGCTTGATGTCCACCTCCAAACGACCATTCTCATTCAGGGTTACAGTCTCCACAGCATCCAGGGCAATTTTAACAGCCATATCGGACCATTTACCAATGAATTTGGTGCCCACACAAGCCTTGACCACATCGGCCATCTTAGCCTTATCCTTGACATCGAGCTGAATACTCAGATCGGACTGCAGGTGATTGACAATATCTTCGAGAGCCTCGCGATAGGCACGAATGATCACCGTAGGATGGATTTGCTGTTGCAGGAATGGCTCGGCAGCGGCAAGCATCTCACCGGCCAGCACAATGACAGAGGTGGTGCCATCGCCCACTTCTTCGTCTTGTGTGCGGGCGATTTCAATCATACTCTTTGCAGCTGGATGCTGCACGGTGATTTCACGCAAAATCGCATTGCCATCGTTGGTCATCACAATGCCGCCCATGGGATCCATAAGCATCTTTAACATGGCCTGTGGGCCCAAGCATGTGCGTATCACATCAGCAATTGCCTAAAAGAGCCAATAAATTTACAAATCTTTCAGCAGATGGTCAACAAACACAGAGACATGTGAGTCACAACTGTTACCCACACACACACTCATACCTTTCCGGCTTGAATATTCTCCAACTGCACTTTGCGGCCCGATTCTCTCTTTGTGTTTTGACCTAAGTGCATAGAATTAGCTAGTAATTTGTTTGGAATGCATGTAAAATTCAATACTTACTCAACACGAGTATTGGTTGCTGTCCACCAAACATAATTGTAGCTGTTTTAAATTAATTTCTATGTGAAAATAAAAGAGAACTCGTGCCTCGCGTTGAGCTATTTGCCGCTGTTCGATAGAGAATGATTGACGTTTGTTTTTGAGGTTAGGAACGATGACGCACGGTTCGAGAAGATTCGATAAAACAAAATGAAACTAAATAATTATTTAATTTAATTAGAACACAAATTTAATAATTTTAAATTAGGTATTCATTAAGAATAAGGTACATTACGCACTTATTATTCTAATTATCAGCGAAATCGTAAAATTAACCAAAAGTTATCGAGTTGTAATCGATATCCTTGCTCTTTCTGGCAACACTGTTTAAACAGCTGTTGCATTTATTGTTTATAAACGTTTTAAAGCGGCATTTTATACATAAACAGCGCCATGGATGCCAAAAAGATATCTTTTGGCTTTAGCAAAGTCGCTAAAAAGCCTAATATATTGCCCACCAAAGCACCAAAAGTGGAAAACCAAGTCGAGCTCATCAAATGCCTCGAGGGCCAAGAAATCAAACTTGTCACGTAAGTTGTTCACTTTTTTTTATGCCATATACATAATTAAACAAAACAAATAATTTATATTTTCTTTGCTGATAGTGAAAAGCAAGAGGCAGCACCACTGATTATACAGATGGCGGGTAATCAGAAGACATCAACTGCACTGGCAAGTCTGATGAAGCGACGCGCCGTATTGTTGGGTGAGGACGAGCCAGAGCCGGAGGAAACTACTGCGGAGGCGCAATCGATAGCTGAAGTCACTGGCAATGGGGATACAACAACTTTGGAGCAGCGTGCAGCAAGGGAACTACTTGCTGCCGCACAGGCCAACGGCAATGAGGTGGCCGAGGGTGAAAAGCTTGTCTTACCTGCATTAAAAGCCGATGAACTGCCACTAAACGGTGCTAAAGAATCAACAATAGACGACTATGATTCCATACCCATACAACAGTTTGGACTAGCCATGTTGCGTGGCATGGGTTGGGTAGATCCACCACCCGTGTCCAAGAAAAAGGGAGCAGGGCCTGTGGACGATGCGCCATTTATGCGACCCAAGGGCATGGGACTGGGAGCTGACAAGGCGCTCAAGACAAAAACACTGCTGGTGGAACCTGAGAAGAACGAGGTGCTGGAGATTAAGAAGCAAGCCTATGTACGCATTCTAGGTGGCAAGCAAAAAGATCAATATGGGCAGATTGAAGGCTTTGACGATCATGCCGGACGTGTGATTGTCAAAATGGCAATTGGAGGCACAAAAGAGGCGTTCAATGAGTTCCTCTGCCAACCCGTATCCCGCAAGGAATACGCACAATATGGCAAATGCATAAGTAAGTTTATGAAACTAAATTTTGAAAGTTAACTAAAGTCTGGTTTACCTTCGCAGATACGGCCAAGTATGAGGAGTTTAAGAAGCATGAAAATGAGCATGGACAGATTATAGTGAAGCGAGAGGAGAAATCCAACACAGAGCGTAGGGAAAGACAACGCGATGACGAGCGTAAATCAAGGCAGGAAGAACGTCAACCGTATAAGCAGGAACAGCGTAGCATTAAGCAGGAGGAACGGCGACCGGAGAGCAGAAGCTATAAAGAAGAACGTAGCACTAAGCATGAGGATGTGAGTTGGCGTCCAGAGAGCAAAAGTTACGAGGAGCGCAGTAGCATTAAGCATGAGGATTCGAGTAGGCGTCCAGAGAGCAGAAGTTACAAAGAAGAGCGCAGCACATACAAGCAAGAGGAACGTAAACCGTACAAGTTGGAGGAACGTCACAGAGATGCAGTTGCTACCTCCAGCAGTAGTAGTAGTAGTCGTTACCCGGAATCAGGCAGCAAATCAAGCAGCCGACGACGACAGCAAAGCAGCTCCGACGAAGCTGAGGATACGGGTGAATCAACCGAAAGTGATTCCGATTCAGCCTACGAACGCAAGCACAAGAAAAAGTCCAAAAGTAGCAGCAGTAAATCTAAGAAAAAGTCCAAGAAATCAAAAAGTAAATCCCATCGTCATCGTCATTCAAGCGTATCCGAAGATAGCGACTGTAGTGCAAGTGAGGAATCATCGCGACATCGGCAACACTCGAGCAAGCATAAAAAGAAAACTAAAAAGAGTAAACATGCGCGTTCACGCACACGCTCCAGATCCCCCGCCGCCAAAGGGCGTGGCAGATAGTATTACGAGACTGAGAACGTTTGTTAATTCACTTGAAAACTTTATTATTTAAATATGTATTCAGTAGACGCCTAAGCTTGTATACACTTATGCAGGATTATCATTAAATTTCAACTAACTCACAAATTAATCACAAAAATGTCTTTTTTCTTTGAGATTCTTAGGGCCCCATACATTATGCACAATACAAACTTATAGTTAGAAATGTGGTGGTGGTGGTGACGTATTGTAGGAATCCAAATAAATAAATATATATCTTATATATTAAGTCATGGTTTTAAATAGTTAGAGAGGTGAACGATAATACCATTTTTACGTTTAATATGCGCATATGCAGTAGTACACTTAGCTATTATTATGATAAATATACTAATTGTAATGTAATGTATAATGATGTTTGATAATGGCAAATACATGACTTAGTTATGTGGTTTATATTTTTGGTCAAATGTGTGTTATGAGTGTATATGAATGTGTGTGTGTGTGTGAGTGTGTATGTGTTTTGCATGCCAAGTTTTTATTTAATCAATTTTTAAATATATTTAAATAAATATATATATATATATATCCATTTACTGCAGTTTAGTTTTGCCATACTGAATTTTGTCATTTACTATCTTGGAAGTCTTTTGAATGATAGACTTGAAGACATCCTTTTCATTTAATCCTGGCCACATGGCCACCAGCACAGTGGCGCAGTACATTAGCAATAGATTGTTAATGATGGCACCAATCCAGGCCAAAGTCAATAGTCCCAAGCTTATGACAATCACAACCTAATTGGAGTATTTAAAGTAATTGTGGGCATTAGAATATGTATAACAGGTAGCAAAAGTCTGCAATCGAGTAAGCCGACTGTAAGAGACTGTGTACTTTTGTTTAGTTATACAAGACAGCAGAGATGTCTCTGCTCTTTTTCTCATTCGTTTTTTATTAGGGTTTTTTTTTCACTAGCCTTGAAACAACAAAATTTAATTAAATTGCCTTTTCATTAGCATTAAAAATTATAAGAATTTATGAAAAAAAACATTCGTTTTTCAATGCTAATGAAAAGCTAATTTCATTATAATTTCTTTTCTCAAAGCTAATAAAACAACAAATTCATTAAAAAAGTTATTAATTAAAAAGAACTTTTCTAAACAGTTAATTTAAGTATGCAACATAAGAGTTGAAGAAATTTTTAAAATAAACCTAGATAAAGTAAATGTTTGATTCAAATAAAATTAGGTCGGGATATAAATAGAAGAAATATTCACATTATATGTGCATTTAGTTAAGTTAATTTAAATTCTTTTCGAGTTATGCGATTTTTTAAGATAGGAAACTAGAAACTGCTTGCAATTTAAACGAATCTACATGCCAAATTTGGTGGCTCAAGCTCTTATAGTTATGAAGACTGCATTATTTTCGGACAAAGCTAAAAAGCTCACTGTACTAATTCAAAGTATTATTGCAATACATTTATGTATATAACGTACCAATGTTGGCTTGCGCTCCTTGAATAAATAGTCATACCAGTCGGCTATGCCACATTTAATGCCATACAATTGTCCGCAGACAGTCTCAAATTTGGCTTCCTGTTCGCCCTCCCATTTGCCGGCGCTGCACAATAAACGCGACAGCATTGGGATCACAAAGTCCATGAAGAATGCCAGCAGGGCCAGCAGAGAGAAGAGAGTTATGAACGACAAATCCATGTACCAGAGCAACAGATATAAGACGCTGATTGCACCAAATACGACACCGGCATAGTATTGCTTCTCCCAGGTTAGAACGCCATAGGCACCCACAATGGCATTGCGGAATGGTTCTAGGTCGTGCTTTAGCTTGATTTGGGCACGTTTCTGTAATTAGAAATACATTTTTGTGTTCTTTTCATGATGGCGGCATTTGTTGCAGTGCGTGTGTGTGTGTGCGTACAGTGTAAAATTTGTATTTGCATTTTAGGTCCTTGCTTACCTGATCAACCTGCGAAGTTGTCATCTTTTCTTGTCAGTTTTATTCAAATGATCTTGCGATTTAGGTTTGCAGTATATGCAGAAATACGCTTTGATCGTTATTATTTATTTAAGCAGAGAAAAATCAATTTGTTTGTCCGAGCTTCCAGAAAGGATGTAAAAAGCATCGATAGCTACGTTCGACAATAAAAGCTATCGTATTGTCGTACCGGTGCGTCAGCTTCGATTATACTCGATACAAATGCGATATCAATATTGGCGTTGGCTGTCATATTTAAATATCGACATAATTGGGTAAAGTATTTGAGCTAATAGCAAATTATGTAAAAACACTAGCAAATTGTTGTAAATTTTATATTACTACTTTACTTGTTAGTGCTTATTACTTTAAATTTATTAGTGCTTACTGTTTACCTTTCAGACAACAACCGTGACTTGCTACTTGAGTAACTGTGACTGCGAAGTTTGTAATATTTATCGCTTATATGTACTCGATACTTTTGAAAATGACTTGAACAAATTAACAAAAACAGAAACGTCTGCTTGTTGCTTTACTATAGAAATTTTTTTCGTTCTTTTACTTAATACAAAATGAGCTGCCCGGGCTTTGGTGAATTAAACATACCCTCATCCCGTGCCTTCTGGGATGATTGTGAGGAGGATGAATTTGACAGTGTTGAGCCGGCAGCACAGTGAGTCTGCAGTTTTTATTTTGCCGACTTTTGTTTACAAAGCGATTTGTATATTAACAGGTTGCAGCTTAAATTTCATGATGACGAAAAAGAAGCACCCACTGCCAGTGAACTATTTGTGCTTGTCGAGGGCCCCCATATCACAGAGTTCTGTAAAGGTTCTCTGCTGCAAGATGCCAAGCACATTTGTGACATTCCAGCGAAAGCCTCAACGCTGCACTTGAATGCCGCCAAAGGACACTTGTTGGCCTCTCTGGAGGAGGATCTAACAAACAGTGGAGAAGTTACGGAACTGCTCATACCGTACGCCCAACTGGCCAAGCAGGTTTTGACCATTACACTGAGGCCAAAGGTGGAGTACAAAAGCGAGGAGATCAACAGATATCGCGAGGATGTGGCTATCGTGCACAGCGTGGGTGGCAAATCAGATGACAAGGCGGTGTGGGAACTGGAGGCGCCAAATTTTATTTCTGGTGTGGCTGCTGGCAGTAAGTATCTTCGTTTATGTGTTAATATATATAATATCTAATCATCTTTATACTTTCTACAGTTGCCAGTTGGCGTAAACAAATGGAGTTGCCTGTTAGTTCGTATGTCATCTACGTGGACAGGTTGCCATTGGATGCGGTGGCTGCTCAACCAGTTCTCAAACTGCTGCAGAAAATGGGAGTCAAGTGCAGTGAACGCTATGTGCCGCCGTCCAAGGATTCCTCCTACTTGTACATTTAACAAAATGAAACACTTCTTTTGGGTGTTGGCTGTTTATTGATTTGAATAAATAGGTGTGCGGTTTAAAACATTCACACTTATTTCAATACTTCGAATATGCTTAAATTAAGTTGCTTGCTGCGCTGCTCCATGTGCGCCTTGGCAATGGCAATGAACTGTGGGCGCGACAGCAGCGAATAGGCGGGCACCAGTAGTGAGGAAATGAGCATATGTAACTCCTTGTGCCCGCTGCTAAACAAGTCGAGTCCCAGTTCCAAGGCGGTGCCAAAATCACATTCATCTACCGCAATGTTGGCTGCATTCGCCACTGGTTGAAGCTTCTCTAGCACCGCCGTTTTGGCATTGTCGCTGCCATCATTGAGGTCCTTGCGCTCGAATAGTGCCAGGATTTTCTTGAGCTCCGCATCGCTTACGGTTAGTGGTCGGTAACCCTGCTGGGATTTGCGCTCGTAGGGCACCACAATGCCGGCACGATGAAATGACTTGGCCAGGACGTGTTTATTACGCTCCTTGGTTAATTCCTCAAGCGATGCCAGTGTCAAGGATTTATCGCTGATGTATTGCTTCAATGCCTTCTTGGTGGCGGTCACCTGAGTCGCTGTGAATGGAGTGCCCACAAAATCATGCTCCAAATAGTAGAGGAATGCATCGAACAAATTGCCAGCAACAAATTTAAATTCACAATTTTGTGTGGCATCATTGCGGGCGAGCAGCAAACGATCCTTATCTTGTGGCACATCCCGCCAGTAGCCATAGTGAACGCCAGTGCCTTTGCGCACGAAAATTGTTTGAAATTCTGGTGGATCGTAGTAGAAACGCCAGTGACGCAAATAGTCGCCGGGTTCACCAATCTTGGCCTTGTGGAATTTGCCAGCGAGGAATTCAAAGGGTCCCACCAACTGCAGCTGAAAAACTGATTCCATATGCTGCAGTGCATCCTTTTTGAGTGTACCAATAAATTGCCAGAATTCGTAGAAATCGGGCGGCATTTCCACCAGAAATTTGTGGCGAATAAACTCGTTGCTCTCACAGAGGTTATCATACTCTTTTTGAACAGACAAACGTATGCGTTTCTCTAGTATTTCCATATAGTTTTTGCCAGCAATATTTCCCATTGCCTCCTTGTGCAGCTCAGCTGTTTCCGATTCATAATCGCCGGCTATGTTCTTCTTTTCTGCATCCATATCTGTTGTTTTCTCCTCACCGCTGGTTTTAGGACTCTTCGCTTCTTCTTCTTCCTGTTTCCTTTCCTGTTCTTGATCTGTGGGTTTACGTTTTGGCGCCATTTTTGGCATTTCTGTTTCCTTGCTGGGATGATTGTATTTCTCTAAATGCGCCTCATTGCGTTGATAGCATTTTTCCCAGTATTTACAGTCTTGTTTCGGCATTTTGTGAATGTTGCACCACCAAATTAAATAATTTATATTCCGAGCTGTCGGTAAATTGATGCAGTATTGAGCTTTTTCTTCTTCTTTCGTGCTCTTGATTACTCAGTGTTAAATCGATACTTTGCAAAACTATCGAACATTTCGATACAAAAGCAACCCCCAATTGCTTGGCCACACTTTGCAAATGACGTCGCATTTTAATACGCGCGTAGCTAACACATTTTGAACAACACAAATGTTTAATGTTGTGTTTTTGGATTTAATTGTAGTTCATTCAATGAATACAAACTTTTGCAAAAAGAATCGTTTTGATGTTGGTTAGTTAGTATTACAATAAATGTATGTATGTATGCATATAATGGGCAGGCGTTTCAAAATAGAAAACACAATAAAACTAAAATGCTCTACTAATCCTCGACAGCACACATCACCGAGTAGACGCACTCCTCTTTGTTGATAAGATGACAGGTTTTGTTGACCAATGACATGAGCTGATTCACATCGGTAGCCCAATTGTTCAATATGTCGGATGCGCTCTTCTTTGTGGTAAAATAGATAATGCCAGCTGGTCGATCGATCTTGACGCGTATTGTGTCCGTATTGGCCAACTTGGATAGATATTCCTCACAGCGATTTGTGGGCAAATTCAGCAGTTCACTCATGCGCGACAAATGCAGACGGGAATAATACATAGCAATTATACGAATGTTCTAACAAATATGAAGAAAAAGTTGTAAATATTATTTGATTCTAAGAAATATTAAGCTTTAAACTTACATGCTCTATCAGACGATCCTTAAGCTCGGTGATACACTTCTTGCCATGCTTGGTGGTGTCTTTGAACATTTCATTTTCAGCTAAAACCATGCCAAAGTCTGCATTAAATGTTTCAAAGTTGATCAACTCTTTAGACATAAAGAGACGCAGTATTTCCCTAAAAATAACAATTTTTTAAATAAAGTCGATAAAAAACCTACAATAAAAATATTACTTGTATACAGGCACATCCTCCAGTTTCTTGTTCTTTGATAAATGTGCCATCATATCGCTCTGTTCGTTGTCATAGGGAGCCAAAACACAGTACAGCACAGCGCAGACCAGTTTGTCGGTCAATTCTTTCTTCTGTGCGTCTGTCAGATCAGTTTCCAGCTCAATAACAGGGGCGGGTTCCGATTTCTTATCATCCTCATCCTTAAGTTTCTTCTCCTCATTCTTTTTCTTGTCATCACTGGTAGATGACTCTACGGGTGCCGGAGCCTTCTTGCGTGGCGGCTCGGCAATTGCCTGATAGTGGCGCGAGGTATTTAAGAACGATGTATCCCGATTTAATTGTATCATCAAATTATAGAACTTTAGCTTGAGATCGTGCTGTGCTGGATCATCGAAGAACTTGATGCTGATTTTCTTGGCTATGATCTGGGTGGACACATAGTCTTCCTTCAAAAGACACAGGCGCATTTGCTCCAATATAAGCTCGACCTTCTCACGCTTATCCATCGAACCATAGGTCTCCACCTGTAGTTCCTCCATGACGGCAGCAGCGCCAGCCACATCGTTATCGGCCTCCTTAATGTCTGCCAAAATTTTGGTTAGACGTGCACGTTCGATCTCCACATAGATCTTGCCCTCGGTCACCGAACGCAGCGTATCGATTAGCTTCAGCTTGGTCTCCTTGTCGGGTGTCTTGTCAACGTATGTGCAGCACTCCTGAATCATTTTGACCACCGCCTGCTTCAGCTGCGAGCGGCGACGCACCAACAACGACACGTACTCGTTCAATGCATTCCAATTGCCCGCCTCGAGGCAGATCTGACAGATGGCCACTAGCACACGGGAACAAGAGACCATGTCAGCGCCCAAACGGGTCTGTTTCTCCAGTTGCAGCATCATTTCGATGGATTCGTGAAAGGCGTCGGGATTCTTTTTGGCCAGCTCCTTGGCCAGTGGAATTTTCTCATTGCAGGCGGGCTCGTAATCCACCTCCATTTTTGTAATGCGTCCGCCATCGAACAAATATGTATCCATGATGAGCTGTAAGAAAAACAATTCGATAAAAACAATAAAGGATTTTTGTTGACGTTGTTGTTGTTGTTGCTGCTGTTGTTCTTGAGTACTATGACAAGGCAATTTTGTTAGCAGTGCCGCTACTTACATTTTATTACGTTGAACGCGTCGAACAAAGCGTAGTTATTGTTATTCAAAAAAGTAGCAGCAAACTTTCTGTCGCACCTTTCAGCGCTGGCTGTTTGTAAATTACTTTAAATATGTGATATAAAGCAAATAAATGCGGTGAATTTTGATCAAAACTCTGCAGAAATTTGCTTACAAATGATGTTAAGTTGGCTGCGCGCAATTTCAGTGTTGAGCAGTGGCTAAGAAAAACATTTTCAAATTGAAATAAATATCAAAACTAATTTGACTTAAATATCAGTGTAGAGTTTAAAATAAATAAATTAAAAAAAATGTCTACTGATAATGGAAAAACTGACTAAAATAATAGTGCCAAATAAAAATCGCGTGCCTACGGTAAGTTGTGCAGCCCTGGTATTGCTGCATTTTAGCAAAGTTTCTCAACACTTGCGCTTTAGCTAGCCTTTGTTAAGCCGCGAAAAGTTTCGCTAAAACACAATTATTGGGCAATAGCTTTATGCAAATCGTGTGAAAAGCTACTTTTAATACGAAGAGACAGTGCACGCGCTATTTATAACTAATCTCTTGAACAGAGTCGCAAGCGTTTGCTGTTTCGACGCTACAACTACAAACACATTTTACGCGCCAATTTAAGGGTCAGCCGAAAGATTAACATTAAAATGGCACAAATACAGGAATATCAAGATTTGGTACTAGACGCACTCGAAGTGGTTGAATTCAAGCTAAGTAATGCAAACCAAAACATATATAGAGTAGTACACCAGGTTAACATTTGATTGTCATTGCAGTACGTGACAAAGCGGACATCAACAATGACGCCTTGATATTTCACCCAGCGATGGCCCATCAGATCTTTGGTGAGTCCGAAACCATATTTGGCTATCAGGGACTACAGGTTCGCGTGCTCTATACGGCCGGACCTTTGCACATCTATCTGGGCATTGAGTACGAGAAGCGTGTCAACGAAATCTCTGGCGGCGAAATCAAAGCCGACGATGTAGTGGCCACTATTGCCCAAAGTCTGCCCGACGGCTGCTATTTCATCAATTTGGACGAGTTCCTCAAAACGCTGGATAAGGCCGACAAGTTTCAGCCATTTGGCGAGAAGCTCAGCGAGTACACACATCGCGCTGATGATGGCAGCGAACGCACCTTTGAGATCTACCAGTGCGACTATAAGATGTCTGCATTTTTAAAGTTCTTTGCACGCCTTCAAACATTTATCTTGTGGTTTGTGGACGCTGCCTCCTACATAGACACCGATGATGCCCAGTGGTGTTACTTTATGTGGTAAGTTGAATTGAATATTCTATAATTAAGCCCTGTACTTGTTAATCTGCTTGAGCAGCTTAATTAATTTATTTATTTAATTATTAATAAGGCGCTAGGCTGCAAATATAAAGTTATAAACCTAACTTATTATTGCACCGGCATCCGAGAGCTATGTCTAAATATTGATAATACAAAAAAAGTCCAGTATTTTAGTATTATGTCTGCTATCTAAGATACATTTGTGATTACAGCAGAACAAGTACAGGGTCTTTTACGATAGTTTCACATGACTGTTTTTTCTACTCAATATTTGTATTACAGCTACGAGAAATACAAGAACAAGGATGGACAGATACAGTATGCCACCGCCGGCTACACCACTGTCTATGAATACTATGCGTATCCTCAGAACAAAAGGCCACGCATTAGTCAAATGCTTATACTGCCGCCGTTCCAGAAACTGGGTTTGGCCACACAGTTGGTGGAAACGATTTATAAATACTATCAGTCGCAAGCGAATGTGGTTGATATAACCGTTGAGGATCCCTCGGAAGATTTTCAACGTTTGCGCAACTTTGTCGATGCTAAATTGTGTATGAAATTGAAATGTTTCGCAAGCGACGAAATCTGCAAGGGTTTCAACAAGGAGATGGTGCGAGAAGCACGTGAGGCTTTGAAATTGAATCCGCGCCAGGTGCGCAAGGTGTACGAACTGTTGCGTCTATACTACACCAATGTGAATAACGAAAAGGAATATAGGTCCTATCGTCTGGAGGTTAAAAAGAGACTGAATGCCGTTTACTATAAGCAGCTAAAAGATTTACAGAAAATGGAACGCTACAAAATGGATACGGAAATGCTGCGTGCACGTTTGCCCAATATGAAGCAGCGAATGGAACAGCTGCAGGAGGAGTATGTCCTAATCGAGCAGGACTACAAGAACACCATTGATAAGCTGCGGGCTTAGTAACACAAAAATTTTTTAAAAAAAATTTAAAAACAAGTAATGCCATATTTGATTGGTGTTGATTAATTTATTATTATTACATTTTCATACTCGTCATCATACACATACGATACATATGTTGATTACAAAATACAATTTGTTGCTATAAGCCCGTACAGTAGGATATTCTGTCGAATAAATATGTATTAAAAAGTACCTACGTTGTGTAAATGTGTTTGTGGATTGCAAAATTTTTAGAGGCGTGTGGTCAGTTGAGCAATTAAACGCATATATAGATTGTATATTAAAAGTACTATACTGTTTCTTTTTTTACAATAATTAAAAAAAGGAGGTTCACGAATTGGAAGTACATATATAATTCGAGAAAGGGGAAGGGATTCATTATAAACTCGGTGCTGCAGCAGCACACAATCCATACAACTAGCATGAGCCATACTCCTCCATCCACTTCTCGAAACGTGCCACATCATCTGCAGATACGGATTTCTTGGTACGCTGTTGCGCATCCACAAAGTCCTTCAGTGTTATGGGCTGATCGACATCCTCGCGACGTATTTGCTTAATCTGCTGCGGCGTGCGACCTGAGATCAGGCGTCGCATAGCCATCATGGATGCATCACGGCACACATTGCTGATGTCTGAGCCGGAATAGCCCTGCATTTCATCACCAATTATGGTCGTGTTGAGGTCTGCAGCCAAAGAGACATCCTTAAGGCAGAGCTGCAGCAGCGCGGAGCGTGTTTCCTCTGATAAGTATAGATAAAGATTGAAAATAAAAGTAATAAAAAGAAAGTATATCTTTGGCCTGCCCAAGATTTAATTCCTTTGCAGAGTCCTATATGAATTAACAATCTACTTTTTATACTATGTAAATATTTTAAACCGATTGTTTCTATGGCAACTATATGATATAGTAATCCGATTAAAATTAAATTTGGTATGCCCATAGAACTCGGTTCTTAAAAAAAACCAAAGTTGTTCATACAGTTTATTTAGCCGATTTTTGCTATGAGTGCTATATGATATAGTAGTCTGATCTTGATACAAATTTGTGAGCTTATGGAATATGAAAGCAATATATAAAAGCCCTCAATGCTTTTCGTATTAAATATTTACTACAGATTATTCCTAAGGTAGCTATATGTCATATGGATTAAATTTGGTTTACTCGTGGAATTTGGTACAAACTGCTTATTGCATAACTTTTGATTTAATAACTAAAGAAACACAAAAGTTTTTCATTAATCAGTGCTGTCTGGGTATAGTAAACTTATTTTTGCACGGTCTGTTCTCTGTATCGAGGTTGTTTACTCGATCAAGACTCAAATTTGTTTGCTTAAACAACGCTATATTTTAATTCAAAAAATCAATAACAACATAGTTAAGAAAACACAATAATTTGGGTGTTCGTTATTAAGGAGTGTCCACTAAATAGGGTGTCACTATACCCAGACAGCATTTTATTTCCAACTGATTTTAGTCTCTGGTAGCTATTTTATATAGTGATCCTATCTAGATGAAATTTAAATTGCACATAATATTTGGTACTATATTTATTATGAGTGAAACTCGTTAAGATTGCTCAAATAACTGACTGTTTCATGGGATCTATATGATGCAGTGATCTGATCTGGCCTATGAACTGCGCTCGAACCAAATTTTATCAAGATAGCTTTAAAACTGAGGAACTACTTTGCATAGAAACAGACTGATGGTCGGACATGGCTATATTGACCCGGCTGTTGATGCTAATCAAGAATATATACACTTTATGGGGTCTGCCACGCCTCCTTCAATGCCTGTTACATACTTCTAACCAAACCCAATATACCCCTGCAGAGGGTATAAAAATAGACAGCTTGCACTACTCACCATTGGGCAGCGGAATATAGATGCGTTTCTCAAAGCGCCGTCGAAAGGCCTCGTCAATGTCCCAGGGATGATTTGTGGCCGCCAGCACCATGATGACCTTCTCGTCCTGCAGACTGGCATTAAGGCCATCCATTTGAATGAGCAGCTCGGCCTTGAAGCGCCGACTGGCCTCGTGTTCAGAGTCACTGCCACGCGAGGCACAAAGTGCATCGATTTCATCAATGAAGATGGTGCTGGGCGCATAGAAGCGTGCCATCTCGAAGAGCAGACGCACCAGTTTCTCACTTTCGCCGCGATACTTGGATGTCAGTGTGGATGAGGACACATTGAAGAAGGTGGTGCCGCATTCGGTGGCCACCGCTTTGGCCAGCATTGTTTTGCCTGTTCCGGGTGGACCCACCATAAGTACACCGCGCCACGGTCGACGTATGCCCTTAAAGAACTCGGGCATTATGATGGGCAGCACCACGGCTTCCTGTAATATGGTCTTGGCCTCGTTAAGACCAGCCACATCGGTCCATTTAATGCAGGGATGTCGCTGCAATATGTCCTTCTCCAGGGTATCAACCAGATGTCCCTCATAGCCGAGTGGCGAGAAGTGCTTGGTTTTTGTTTTCGGCGAACATCTGGGTGTGGTGTATGTGGTGGATTGGGCATGGGAATTGTCCTCCAACGATGTGGTCGCATCCTGATCATCCGAATTCGAGTTCTCATCCAGCGAATTCTTCTTCACAGCCTTGTGCTTGAGTGTCAGCTGTGTGGTGGTGCTGAGCTTACGTGCGCGCAAACGTTCCACGGATCGACTCTTTCGGACAGCGGCAGTTAAAGCGGAACCTCTGACCGGACGACCTAAACGTAGACCCACATTATTGGCCGTATTACTGGCATTAATGCCGCCCACATTTCCAGCACTGCCATGATGACTCTGACTCATGCCGCTGTTCAGATTGCTACTAATGGCGGGCAGTGTGGGCTGCAGTTCGGGATCACGTCGGCGCAGGGAGGAGACCCAGCGACTGTCCTGCTGGGAGGGAAATGGCATGGCAGGTGGATTCGAACGGGGCTGTGGTGCTACCTCTGTATCGGAAACTGCGTTTAATTGTTGGGTGAGCAAGCAAATAAACATGTGATTCACCAACCTTGTGTGGGCAAACGCTGCTTGTTGCGCAACGGCAGTGCACTGCCAATTCCCAGACCATTGGGTGCATTGGATCCCAGATTATTAATCGGGCGATACGACGCAGCGGCAGCAGCAGCGGCTGTATGTCCATGCTGATGTGTATGAGCAGCGTCAGCAGCTGGCGGCTTCTTGACTGCATTGCTGCGGGAAGGTCTGCTGGTGGTGGTGATTTTGGTGAAGGCATACGGTGACAGCGAGTCCAGTATCAAAGAGTCCATCATGCGCGCCATATGCGAAAGGCTTGTGGGTGGCGATGAGGAGCTGCAAAAAAGCATCGAGAAGCCAATGAATGCAAATAATTATTTTTCCAAAAAGAATTAAAAAATAAAGTTTTTATATCCTTAAAAATTTTTTTTTGTTTTTTTTTTTTTTTTTTATTTTTGGTGGGGGGTTATTTAATAAGGGGGGGGGGGGGGGGGGTGGAATTAATAAATTTAAAGGGGAGAAAAAAAAATTAGAGCTAGCTATGAATTAGACAGACCACAGAATAGTAAAGATTTCAGTGTAGTCGTAGTAAATTAAAACCATAATACAGCAGAAAGGTTATTATAGGAAAAGCATAAAATTCGAAATGGGTTATGGATAGCATAGTTAGCGGTATAGGAGTGAAATGACAGTTGAAAATATACTTGAAGAATTTTTCATCATACTTTAAACTTTCGACCGATTGTTGTTAGATGGTGGATGAAAATGGGTTTAATTATTGAAATTGTTAATAATTGGTAAATTTTGCTTAATAAACAGAGAAGCTTGTCATATTACGTATTTCCAATAGTCTTTCTCTAAGACAGCTATACGATAAAGTTATGGGATCTGAGACAGAAACAAATGAAATAGACGAACCTACACTACAAATTTAACGGATCTAGCTCTTTTAGTACTGCTATCTAGGTGTTCATTCAGACGGTCAAGACTATATTGAGTAGACTGTTGGTAAAGTTCAAGAAAACATATAACTTATGGGGTCTGCCATGGCTTGTTCTAAGTTACAAGAGCATATAAATTACTACAGTAACTTTTTTAGAGCAAGAAACATGAAAAAATACTTTAATGCTTTGTATTCTTGAATAGCGACTTTCCTTTATTAATTGCCTATAATATGTTTATATTATGTTATTGTGTATTATGTTTTACAACTCAACCAACAATGATTATTTTGAGTACAAAATTAAACCAAAAATTTAATTGAATAATGACATGAGCTTTTCTTTCGTTTAAAAATAAAACTCAAGTTACAATAACGATTTCCCCCCGAAAATGTTGGAAAAAATGTATAACATCTTGTTTTAAATAAATGTTAAAGTACTCTTGTAAACACCCTAATTTAACATCAAATCATATAAAAGCAAAACATTTATATTTTCTATCGTTATTCACCATTAAATTACTGTGGCGTAGTGGACATTCGACATGAGACACTGGCATTCACATTCAACTTGCCGCATGATTAACAAAGGTCATTTACTTCTCTTATCAAACAATTCATATACTACATGCCATATAACTTGCGTGCCTCGACATTGTGTGCTTCAAGTCTGGCCAAAAGCTAGTCTAATGCTGTTGTCTAGCCCTATAAAACACCCTTTGCGTTACACACACACATATATGTATATAGACATAGCTACAGATAATACTCAGGAATTTCTAGGAAGCCAAAGTTCGTGCGGCTCGAGTTGAAAAAGTACAACTGCCTGTCATATATGTATGTACTATGCATACGTATGCAAAACAGTTGGGAGTTCAATAAACTTGAATGAGTGGAAAGGGGGCGGGGGAGGGAAGGGTGAAGAAAATATCGCCCAGGTTATTGACGTGCCGGCGACAATTGTTATTGTTGACATTTACATGCGTCATCGCTATTAACTGCAACTCAATTTGCCATTTTTGTTCGTTTTATTTTCAATCGCAGCTCTATAAAGAATTCATCACGCTAAAAAGTATGCTACAAATTGTAGTTTCTCCATTTTTCTTAGCCGCCATTTAATTAAGTTGGCCGCAGTCGGCCATATACATATTTCTTTTGCTTCGGAGTAACAACCGGATGCGTTCTTATTGCGCGCTCATAAATATTTGGGTTAATGTTCCTGCCACATACATATGTTAGCCAACACAGGCACCCACAATCCATGTTCCAGAGAGCTGAAGAGATTGCCGCTGATTAGTTTCCCGAACTGGGTCAATTTGGCTACTCATGAAATCATTAAACACAGCTAATCCGCCTATATCTGGCCTATATACTTATTGACTCTGTGTCAATGGATTATTGCGTTGGCATGCTTTCCAACCAAATAGTGTATATATTTATAGAATACTTGATTGATTGTCAAACAATGGGCACAAGGCTGTCATAGGAAAATAACTGACAACTACTGGAGTCTATGTCTATATAGCTGCTATAGCTAACAAACACATCGCTTGAGTTTTTGCCGCAAATTCATGTCATTGTAAAAGGTGTTTATGTTAATTTTTTATGAGTAAAACCAAGTCAAGTGGACGTCTATTTATGCAAATTACCAATAGCAATTATGACAAGGCAGAAACGTCAAGTTGCCGGAAAAACAAGATGTGTTGAAGCTAATAGTGGGTTAAGGACTCGGACTTCTAGTTGATTACTTTAAAAATACTGTATATTGCATAAATTCAAAATAGCATAAAAGTTTTGGGTAGAAATATTAAAGTTATATAAACTTTAGTGAATGGCGCCAAACAGTCATAATTACATACTTTCTAAATAACTTCGGAGAATTATGTCAAGTTTTCATGAGCTTTCAACACATTGCAAATGTTTGACAAATTTAAATTAAGTGTTTTATATCTGATTTCAAAAGAGAACTAGACGCTTATGTATGTCTGCCTGTCCGCATGGATCTTAAATGCTTAAGTGCCCTAAAACCACAAAATTTTGGTAACAACCTAAAAAAAGAAGTTCACGAAAATAATATTTGTTATTTTTATTTACTATTTTACCAATTTTCAATTGTGTAAATATAGCAGAAGTATTGTTTTAATTATTTATATATTCTTTTTTTCATAACAAATATATTTTATAGAAATTTAATAGAACAAATTTTTTTAAAAGAGATTAAAAACTGTAACAAAAGAGTTTAATGTGATTTGGTTCAGAACTGGTGTGGATCATTTATTATTATTGAGAAAGTGTTGATTTAAATTCGTTATCTGTTCTTTAAAATTTACGTTTCTTTCTAAACACCCGGATTTCAAAAGGTAGTACATTAGTAGTAGTACATTATGGTTAAAACATGCACCCAGATCACCCTGGTTTACGAACCTTTTCAAACCCTCAAACTTTTTAAAAACTTAAAATCAGGAGAAATTTTTAACCGATGACCTTAAAAATTGGCTCAGAAATTTTGTACTAAAAATACTTAATGAAAGTTGAACACTACTGGGCAAACATCAGTCGTTCAGCTCAACAGTAGCTTTATAGCTCAGAAAATAAGCGCGACTTTCTCATATAATTACCACTGATGCAGATCCCATAGCGAATGATATGGCGTGTGTCTATAACCGGACATAAAAGGCACTGCCACTTCGTACTCCACTTGAAGATTGGGCGGAGATTGTGGGCGTAGAGCCAAGGCGTTGCGCTCCAGCGTCGGATTGGAGCAAGTCATCGAACGTTGGCGCATAAACGGATGTGAATGCGTACTTCCATGGTCAATATTATTGTTACTGTTAAGCAATGGGCCAACATTGCCGCCAGTTGGTGCTGTTGGGGCAGCAATCGATTGGGCCATGCCAAACCAATTTTGCGCATTTGTATTAAACATTATTGCCAGAGAGCAAACAACACTTGTAATTTTTGATTTAAAGTTTTGACGCAATTTTCTCAAACACTTTGATGGTGCAGCAACGCGAGTGTGGCAGCCACCAAACGACTCAAGGGTTGTGCGCCAACTGACCACAAAACTGGACAACGGACGAAGCGTCCACAACAAAAAACCAGCAGCTCATTATTTACTTGGCGGGTAGTTTCTGAGTAATTGTTGTATGTGTTGTGTGTGACTGTGTGTGTGTGTTGGGGGGTGTGTAGGGTCTGTGTGTGTGCATGCGAAATGAGGTTAAAGGAAGTATTGCTTTGAGTTTTTTTTTTTTTTTGTCGTTCATTTATTGCCTCCACCTGAGTCCAGTGGTCAATGCACGCTAGTCCAAGTCGACTCAAACAAAAGATGCCATCGATTTCTATGGCAAAACTAGGAATTTCATGTACACTGGTAAAAAAGAACATGCTCAAAAATGCGGTTTTGAATTTATAACATTTAAATATCATATTTCTTGATTAAACTCTAAACTTTAATCTTGATGAATTGAATTTTCTTCATATATGAAGTTTGTTTCAAAAATATTTCTACGTTAATAAAGATAGACTAAAATTTGATGGCTAAAATTAAACAATTAAAATAAATTTTCTACAAATTGAAGAAGTATAATAACGTAATTTCTTGGTAAAGTGTTCCAAAAATTTATAAAGTCAATGCTTTAATTAGTCAAGCACTGTAATGGAATCCTTTTTGTTATATTCAAAAAATTTTCTATAATAAAAATCTTTTGATTTTACAAATTTATATTTTTTATTTATTTATATATTAGTCAAACTTTTAAGGGAATAAATCTTGTTATAAGTTTAGTGGTCTCTTGAAAATAACAATTTTTCAGCGCAATTTATTTTTTTTTAATACTTTTGTATTATTTATGCGTTTAACGTTCATTTCTGTCAGTGTATGTGTACCTGTTAAATGTATTTCAATAATTTCTTAGTAATTATGAGTTTGTTTTTGCCGGCTTTTAATGGCTCGCTTGCACGCGGCTTCAGCTGCCAATTAAGATGGTTAGAAAACTTGAAAAAACTTACAATACACATATTCATGCAAATGATTTATAAATAAAAATCTAAATAAGTCTATATGTATTGAGTGTCCTGTCAACAATTGTTTGTCATAAGCTGTTGAACAAATGCTGCAAAACGAAGGTCACATTTAATACTATATTATAGATATCAGCTGCCTGAGATAAAAATCGATAATAACGGAGTGAAAAAATGCACTTCTCTTATTTTTTCTTGTGGTTGCCAGTGCAAGGCACGTTGAAGTGGCCCGGCACGCCTCTTAAGGGGGCTGATGGATAACGAAAAAAAATGTATTAACTTACCCTGCTGCGTTCATCATAGGCAAATATGTGGATGTGGAGTCCACAGTGCGTATGGTGGTATTTCCACGCAGCACAATCTTTTCGCGTGTGGTGCGCCTGTAAGTCTCTTCACCGCGCATCCTTCTTCTTGTGTCTTTTTCTACCGAAATTTTGCCAAATTAACCAACTAAAATTTACACAATTTTTGGGATTTCTGTGCTGAATTTTGTATTTTGTTAATTTCAACTTGTTTACTTTTTGGCCAAATGAGGAGTGTTGAAAAATTTTGCGTCTGCTCTTCCCACAGGCAATGTCAAACTGAGAATTACGGAAACGGATGCTGCCACTAATGCGAGCACAATTATTGTTCTCTCTCTCAATCTGTCTGCTCTCTACACTCTCAGCTGGCGGCGAGTTGCGCAACTTTGGCGAGTGCAGAGTCGCGATGCGCCGCTTTAGCTGTTGCTGTCTTGCTGCACAATTGGTCACTAACTGGCCGTAAGTGTTGTTGGTCAGCTGCATTCGATGTTTGGTCACAAGTCAGCTGATGAAAATTTTATAAACTAGGGTAGGTTTTCATGTTTAAAATGTTGGGTATACGCTACACAATTACACCCTTCATTTGGGTGCAAGATTCCATATTTCAAGCCTACACTTATGTGTTGCATACTTTTAGTCGGAATTTCTGGATCTAATAAAGCTAAATTGCTGGTATAGTTTAAAGAGATAGAAATTATTTATAAACTATGCACTTCATTGCTATATTATAATATTTTCGTTTAATAATATACATAGTTTAAAATTATTTAATATTGGAATATTACCAGAAAATTTTTGCTACTCAACTCTACTTTGAAATCAAAAAAATTAATATATAAAAATTGATGTAATTTTTATAAAAATTATTAGGGCTAGCTATAAATGGGCTTAAGTTCCAATACTGGAGTTCAATTAGATGATATTGTATAAACAAAAGTATCTCACCACACTACTTCAACACGATTACTTTGTCTCTTTCTTATCCCTAATTTTTAAAAACAAACTACTTTTTTTTAACCCACTCAGAAGAATAAATAAATTTGTATCTTTATTTTCTTGTTGATCAATTTAAAAAATAACTACTTAAAAATTGTGATCATTTGTAAAATGTTTTAAATACACATTTAGAAATTTACGTTTTTACCCAAAGATTTGTTGTACAAATTGTCGTTGATAGAAACTTCAAATTTTGCTTAAACATTCAAATTGCATTTTTAATAATAATATTTTTTGGGGGGCAGTTTAAAAAGTAAATGAGACACAAGCACACAAGAAGCACGAAATGAATATGCTGTGTACATTATGCAGTTCAAAAATATTGTAATAATAATGTAAAATAAAACAAAAACGCATTAAAAACCATTTGAAAATTGTTGTTCTTTTAAAACTAATAGTGTCAAAATGTACTCACATCCATAATAACTATGTATCAATGTGGAGACATACATATACATTTTTATAAGTATTTTAATAAGTATATTAACCGTTTCTAACAAACACGAGGCACGTCGAAATGTACGTAGAGCACAAAAAAACAAATGAATTATGTTAATATCGTGTGTGGTTGTTTTGTTTCCATTTGCTTGGGAAATTTGGTGGCTTCAGTTGCATTGTAGTCGACTCCGACACTTTATAAGGTTGCACGTGTATCGTATTTTATTCATAATGATAAATGTTTTATAGTTTTGCTGACTCTCATATGTATATATATATGTTTAAATTCATATATATATATGTTTGAACGTTGTAACTTTAACAATAACTTTAACGTTGGTAGTTGAAAAATATTATAGTAGTAGTTATGTCTGACTTTACTAAAAGATGTGCGTTTATCTAACATTTGATTTTGTTTTCTGTCTGTTTCTTTTATATATTCGTTTGCATTGTGCACTAGAGAGTTACGTTTTACAATAGTTTTTCAAATTATTTACAACTAGCCCTACTACAACTTCCTGTACTGACTTTTACTAATTTGGCGAGTATTTAGTACTTTCCACGACTCGATCGATTGATTTACTGAAATTTGCGCGTGGATGTGCGTGATTTCCAGGCCTTGACTAAATTGTAGGCAAAGTAGAGTGTGAATCCGTGTATTTGGAAGCCCACAAAGCAGAAGGCATACCAGAATACGCCATAGGGGAATCCCTGAAAAAAACAAAAAGTTAAAACCTATTTGGTATCAGTTATTTTACTGTTTACATACATGCCACACAAAAATATCCGTCTCATCCAGCTCCACGGACTTATCCATGGTCATAAATTCCCATACGTCGGCAAAGTAATAGGCAAAGCAATACAATAGCGGGAGTATGGCCAATGTCAATATGGCAATCATATACTTTTGCATATCCCGCACTTTGTTGCCACGTGCCGCGGATAGTCCCAAAAACGAGGTGAGCAGCGAAGCAGCCCAGACGTATTCCCACCACAGTGGCGGTGGCACCTCCAATTCCTCGATTTCCAGCACAAATATATCTAAGCGATCCAATATGTCCGACGTTAACTTGGCCAGCATGACAAAGAATAGCAGGGCATGAAAAAAAATGCAGTACTTCAGGCGCGATTTGTTCAACAAGCTGAGAAAAGACAAATGTATGTGTTTTTTTGTATGGTATTAGTTTTGTTTCCTTTTTTGTTTGATAGGCATAGGCCTCGGCCTTTTGCTATCCAAAATATGTACATAAACAATGTTGCTGCTGTTGTTGTTGCTGCTGCTGCTGCTACTGTAAACACATGCACACATGCTGAGTGTGTCTAGCTGGCACTTTGCCCACCCACTTTGCTGGCGCTGCCCGACTGCCTGGCTGGCTGGCTGCTTGTCTGGCTCATACAGCCCAACAAATACAGGAGCTGTAACTTTACTGCAGTTTATTTGCTGCATGTCGCGACCTTTAGGTTTCTTGGCACTGCTGCTGCTGCTGCAGCAGCTACTTGTAAGTAATTAGATAATTTTGCGGGGTATTAGAAAGTTGTATTAACCTAATTTGATATGTGTTTGCCACTTTCTGCCTGAACTCGAAGTCATTGCCATCGGTGCCCGCGACCATTGGACCGCCGCGAGTTGCCATTTTGGTGCGTCAATTTGATGCCGTGTCTCGCGTATTAAAACTATTTTAAACGCAAATTAACTGTCTTAAAAGTACTTAGCACAACATTAGCTCGCACGATATTTTGTGGCGGTCGGTCGACTACATCGATAATGGTGGCACAAGTGTTTTGCAGTGTTGGAGTATATGTACAATATCGATAGCTTAAATTTTGTGTGGCGGTTCGTCGATACATCAAGTGTTGGCAAGCGCTATAAAATTTAAAAATAAACCGCGTAAATCATCTTTAGATTGCATTTATCTTCCGCAATTTTTGTACATTTACATAAATTACTGCATTTAACTTACACAAATTAGATCAGTAATGAGCTCTAATTTGTTCAGTGGGCGTATGCGTTAAGTGACCTTGAACTGCAGCTTATTTGCGTTGGGTCACTGCGTCACCGCCACCTGTTGCTTGTTTGCTTCTCAATTCAATAAATCAATGCACGAGAGGCAAACAATAAAGAGTGCAACAAGCGCATATTTAAAAATAAAATTGTACATCAAATGCATTTATATACACATATGTATTTATATTTGACGCTCTTGCTCTTTCTGTACTTGCTCACTTCCTCAGCTCTTTGCTCGCTTTATGCTCACTGGTTGGGCTACAAAAGTCGAATATGCCTTAATGTGTCATCAGTTCAACGGCGGTATTCTCTACTAGTACAACGTCTTGGCGCGATTCGCATGCGATCGGTTACGGAATTTGTGACTACAATTTTAATGCCAGTTATTGATAATTATAATTCACGCATAAATGCAGAGATAGGCAGCTGAATTGTCTACACCCGTTTAACGGTAATTGTTAGCCTTATGTGATATATAAAATTGGAAAAATTTCACGACTAACACGACTTGTTGAAAATGTGCCCAAAATTTGAAATTATTTCGTACACCTGCGTTTATTTCCGCCTGCCATCAGTCAGTTTTGGCGCGTGATTATTAGACTATTCAGTGTATTATTTTTACACTTCTGGCAACAAATATAATATTGAACTAAACGTGTATAATAAATAAAAAGTTTATTTAGTGTTGCGCCTTTAATTTTGCTTTTAAGTCATCGATCACAGTTGACTAATCGCATATCAAGATTGATAATAAATAGTGCTTTTGTTTGTCTCTTTGCAGCTACGTTTGCGTTCGTTCATCGTATATAGAACAAATCGAAAATTAAACGAAAGTCAAGCCACACATACATATATTTCCATAGACCAAATCATGTCTTCTGCCCAAGCCGCTGAAAAACGTGCCTCCTTTGCACGCCGAGCGGAGAGTTTGGTGGAGCGGGTGAGAGTTTTGAATACCATTTATGAGGTAATCGGTATCAAGTGACCAAAAAAGCGTGAGATATAATAATTAGTTTGTTTTTCTTAATGGTTGTTGTTGTGTTGTGGCCAGCATTTGTTTGCTTGCATGGTTTTATTTTTATCGAATTGGCAACCAATTGAATTTTATTTGCTTATGCCAATTTCAGCCATATCGAACCAAACTATAAAGTTCCAGTAATCAGGCATTTATTATAAACAATTCGAATGAACAGGAACTGAAAAGTCATGAGCACAAAAACATTCATTTATAGTATAATTTTCATATAGAATTTTATTTGCTAGACATTAAGAATTTAGACACTTAGACATGCCTATTTGACTTGGCTCGTTGCCCTGGCTTTTGGTTTGCTTTTTTAATTAATCTTTCGACTGATATAGTTGCTTGTTCACACTTACAATATGTTTGTATGTGTGGTGCTTGCACTTGGCTCTTATTTATTTATGACAACAACAAATAGTGAGGTGATTTTCAATAAAGCAAGTTCAAGGACAAGACTTGTGTTTGACTCGTTGTTGTTACCAAAAGTGTTTCTTGATTGATTAAAGTGTGAATTTAGGGCATTTTAAAGGCTATATACGTATATAAGACAGAAAGCATAAAGGCATAAAAGAAATGCTTAATTATAAAATAATAAACAAAATTATAAAGAATTCTTTAGTCACACCCGTACTTTCTCAGACTTTTTTGAATTAAACGCGTTATTAATAGAACCTATGCATCTGTTTTGATGTGGTTGAAATATATTCGGATTGGTTTTCCATTATAGGGGATGTTTGGAAAAGATTAAATTTTTTGCGATTGAGGGCTCATTAAATTAGAAACAATGACGTAGTTCTTTTTTTTGTACAAATAGGAACCCTGCAATTGATCAAATACCCAATGACTGCCTCTACTGCTACTGAGATATTCGCTAAAAGTTTACTATTTTCATTAAATAAATAAAAAAAATGTTGATTGAGTTACTAAACATTGAGTCCACATATTACATTCGAAGCTTGTAGCTCTTACTATCTCTGAGATCTGACGACAGACTAACATGGCTATATTGACTCGACTTGTAATGCTGATTAAAAATAAATATACTCTATGTATATATATTCTAACTTAATATGATCTTGCCAGAGGGTATAAAAATAACAACTTGCTTAAATTATTATATGCAAGCTGGAATGTTGTCAGGTTGTTCTATCTTGAATTTTTGTATACAATTTTTTCCTGTGTACAGTTGTACACTACTAGGTGCCAAGTCTAAAATATGTCTACATTTTATTTACATTAGTATTGTCACTATTTTCTTAAATTTATATTTTATGAAGATTTTCACATGCCAGCCATGAAATTGGGACAACGATCTCGACAAATTACCTACATTAATTATATATATTGTATGAGTATATGCATATCTAACCAATTTAGCATATAAAATTTCTGTGGCCAATGAGCTTATATTTATCAGATAAAGAGCGTAAAAACATAATGATTTTCGCTTGTTGGACAAAGAAGTCGATGTACGCGATAAGCGGTCAAGCTAAAAATAGACCTTTGAAATGCAAATTCTCTTAAACTGTTGCTCTGTAATTGCGCGAATGCTTCTTATACATTTTGTTTTTGTATCAAGCAGCAACTCAGACGTACTTGCAATGACATCAATTGAATAAAGAGTGGGCCATAAATACATAGTTACATCGATATATACATACATACACAGCGCATTAATTAAGCGGGTGAAGCAACAACAAAACACAAACAGTTTAAATATATACAACGCATAACATAACATATATACAAACATTTATGTATAGTTGGCCAATGACCGAACATTTAATTTGTTTTGTGTTACACAAAATTTAATTGAGCGCCAAATTGTGATAAACGAGGGCAGCTCCAACCCTATTGTCTTCTGGGCCAATAAACACTGAAAAACCCTAAAAATTATTTAATTTATTTTTGCTTTATTAATTTAATTACCGTCATCATCAGAAAACAGTTAACAAAAGTTAGTGTAAAGCATTAAAGGTTCAACTAGGAACAAAGGTTTTTGGTCAACAATTAGAATTAATTACATGTCCGTGTTATTTAAAATTGCCACTTTAAATTGAATGAAAAAGCATGAAATTTATGCACAACAATAAAGAAAAGTTCAGTCGGGCAAGCTCGAACGTGTAATACCCTCTGACTCTAATTTCCGATTATATAAGTTTAGTTGGAGTAATCCCTGAAGAACTTTACGGCTTCTATAACTTAAGACTTTCTTTATTATATTGTTTGTCTCTAAGTGAATGTAAAGTAACAAAGCTGTACGTTTAGAAATATGTTAGTTAAAGTCATGCAAATTTGCAATTTGTTTTGTTTCTTATGGGCGAAGGGGGCGTGGCATCTAAAAAGTTACTATGTCACTGTCTTTGTATTGCATCTAGCAATCTGCATCCCAAAATTGGTATCTATTGGTTGTATAGTTATTCGTTAGAATCATGTATGTATATATTCTAAGGTATGTCTAGTCTTACATTAACTGTGGGCTACTGGGAAGTTACATCATATATAGACAAACATCCTTTTATTGACTGACTAAATATGGAGATTGTAGCTCTTACCATCTCTGAAAACCTTTCGTTCATACGGACAGACAGACGGACATGGCATATATCGACACGGTTTGTGAATCTGGTCAAGAATATATTTACTTTATGGGATCTGCCAATTACATACTTTTAAAAAACCCAAAATCTGTACACCCCTCAGAGGGTATGACAAATATAATATCTATTTTACATTATTTCTGTAAGTTTTGAAGTTAACTTACTAAAGCTCTGTATTCTTAAAGTAGTTATATTTATGTTATGGTAAAATGTATATTTTTTAACACTTTATTTGTATACCTAATAAATAAATGTGCGATCTCAATTTAGCAATTTGAGCAACAGTATTTGTATGAATGCCGATAAAAATATAATTAAAGTTTGCACTAATTTTAAACTAAATTTTCAGCTTTTATCAAGAACGCATATTTGTCTTACCAACAAGCAAACAGAAAATACACCACAAATAAAGAAAATTACATAGTGAGAGATAAAGAGACTGAAAAGCAAATGAAAAGTACTAGAAAGCGAACACAGCGAGCAAAATAAATGAACGATAAAAAGCTAATAAAGTGCAACATAAATAAATGCGTGCGTAAATATCGCGTGAATACATCGTCTAAATGAATTTCACAGTAAACAGAAAAAGACAGAAAGGAAGGGAAATGGAGGGAAAAGAAAACGAAAGAGAGGCAGCTAGAAAGTGAGACTTGATTGTCAGCTACTGAAAAAGATAGCATTTGTTATACTTAAATTGTCCTGCTTCTCTTGCTGATATCCTCATAGTCCTGGCACGGCTGCTTGTGTTGTCGTTTTGGGCATCAAGTGTCTTCTCTCTCTCTGTCTTTTCTTATACTATGTAAGTGTGGGTGTGTATGTGTGTTTTTCCTATAAGTAATTCACTTTTGAATGCCATGCACTTGAATTTTTCTGAGGGCTACAATTTAAAAGGCATTAAGTTTCTTACTAGCATTTTTGCAGCATTTCAGTTTATTGAATTGTTCTAGAGGGCCTGTAACCTGGGAGACAACAAGTAGCTACTTAAATCATATTAAATTACATTGAATACTTAACAAATTACAAATTGATAATACCCATGTACAGGGTATGCCAAATTCAAAGTCTTTTTATGCGCTTAATACAATTTTATATGCTGCCACATAATGTTTATTTAGCCTTGTTTATATTTTACACATATTTTATTTGCATTTGATCTGTTGTTGTTGATGTTTTTGTTTTTATTGGGGCTGAGCTCAAAAGAAATTTAAATCGTAATACAATGTGCTGTGTGAGAAAGCGGATTACAGGGGTCTTTATGTATACGTATACGAAATACTTATACGCAGCGTTGTTTGCATTTATTGCATAACATGCGCTCTTTTTGTTTTTATCAGTAGCAAAACAGACAGATAAAGGGGAAAATGTAATGTTTTAATTTCGATTTAATTAAATAGAAAGCAAAAATGGCTTAAAGAGGAAGAGCAATGTGGTTGGCATTCGCGGAGCGTATGATTAAGCGGACAATGTGAGACAAGAGCGAAGAAATTAAGCAAAAAGTGAAAGCAGAACCACAACAACAAAAGCCACTGTACACACATACACAAAAACACACACACACATACACTCGCATAAACAACACATTTATGGCAACAACAATGTCGCTAGAATTACCTAGGCAGGTGCGTAGAACAAACAACAACAACGATTTATATGCACAGGCAAATGGCTGAAGCAGAAAATACAAAAGACGCGTTACTTAAGCGTACGAAGGCAGCTGCCCCTCGGCAGAAGGAGGAGGAGGGAGAGGCACCCGAAGGAGGCGTGACAATAAGTCAACCAAACAATGGCAAAAAGTTGCCTACAGCTGTACATTGCATACTTTAAGACGCCAAAGTGGCAAAACAATTGAAAGCCCCGTAAGCCACTTGCCATTGGCAATGCCAAAAAGTTTAACCAGACCAAGTTCTCGAGGGCGTGGCTCTTGCTTACGCCTCTGTATTGATATTGGAAATGTGTATACCAGCAGATAATAGAGACAAGTGCCAAGTTAAACAGTTTACAAAAAAAGGCAAAACCAAACGCAAATCTCCTAAATGAGACGCTGATTCGCTGTTAAGTATATTGACTCGAATTCAATGCCAAAATCCAATAGCTAAATATTTGAATGGCTTGCAGAGATGGGGGAAAAAGGCAAATAAATAGTCTCAAGAAGTTGAATTGCTTTAAGAGCGAGCAGCTTGATTGATTAGTTATATAATTAACAAGTTGAAGCTGTATTTTAAATCGAAGAATAAGAACAATTAAATTTAAGGTAGCTTTTAACATCGATGTTGAAATTTTATATAAAAATATCTTTTAGCTATTTATTGTGCAGTTCAACGACATAACAATTTATATAACAAAGAATTAAAATGAATTCGTTATATGTAAATTTAATCTATCTATATACCCATCTTTTTGAACGGGCTTCGCCACATGTAATGAAATTTTTTCTGTTTATTTGCTAGGTATCAAAGCATATATTATACAGTTTGAAAGGGTAAAAACTAACTGAAATCATTAATATGCAGGATAACGTTTGTTTGATACATTTATTAAAAAAATATTCAAAAAAAAATTGTATTTAATATTGATATGTTTTTGTTAAGTATTTGCTTTACATATGGTTGTCTCTTACAAACAGACATATATGTACATATAAATTTAAATATATATAATTGCCTTTATCTTGCTTTTATGTATACATCTTTAATTTCCACATATTTTTGAAGACTACCAATGAAGCGTACGATAAATATAATTTAAATAAATTAATTTATGTGTTTATCCCACCGAAACAAACGTACTTTTAAAACATGTTAAAGTTATGCGCCGTAATTTCAGTTATTTTTTGTCTTATATGTCACATTTTTTATGCATTTTTAAAATTCCGTACATCGACATTAAATTATTGTGCTGTGTCGGAGAGAAAAAAAAACTCATCAGACTTATGGCCATGCTCATTGACAGTCGTGATACTTTTAGTAGAACGTGCACAGCATTTATAGCATATACAATTTCATTCGTATACGTATATGTACGTATACGTAATGAACATCATCATTTGAAGAATATTTTGTCAGCTGGAAGCACATTGTTTCTTCAATTTATGTACGTATATGCATACAAATACACATTCAATATGCATGTGTCCAAAAGTTGTGGCTCTTTTTTGCTGCACCCCAACATTGTTGTTGGACTGTTGCAGCTGCTGCTGTTGACTTCTCTTGCTGTCATTTGCCGGTTTGACCTACGCCACGTAAATTTTAGATGCGCATATCTTATAAATTTCGGTGGTTTGGGGCCATGTGGTAGCAGGGGAGCGAGTATGCGAAATGGCTTAGCTGTGTGGCAGACAAATGAATGGCGATGGCGTTCGCGCTTTTACCGCGCACTCTCAAATTAGCGCATCAAAACAAAAAGGCGCTCAGCACAGACAACTAGCAACAACAATGGCAGCAGTCGCTGTGAATCGTTGACAAAACAATGCAACCAAGAATGAGAAATAAAACAAAAGAAATTTTTCATATAAAGCAGACACAAATACTCTCGCACAGACTCGCGTCACTCACACACACACACTCATACAATCATGCTTCGAATACATGTGCCTTTGCGTGGGTGTCAAAAAGCATTGCGCTCGTAAGTATGCAACGATATTTTGCAATGTGCTTTCCATTTTGTGTGTGGGCGCTTAAGCAACAACGTTGCCAGACTGCAAACATAATTAACAGCTCGTGTAGTTGAAAGCGCAAAATATTTAGTAGAGAATTAAACACAAATAATTCTGTAAATTTTGAAACTTTTATCTACATTTTTAAAAATTAAATGAAAGTAAAACAATTTTATTTTAGAAATTTAATATAAAGAAACAAATTAAGCTAAAATATTTAAAACATGATTACCCGCTCATTTAGATAAAATCGCAAAGTTTTGGGCACAGAACTAATAGCGAATAAGTTTCGCAAATTTTTCACATAAAAATTAATTAACATAAAAATTAACTGAAATTAAAATTCGAATATTTTAGAAATTAAATTTTTAAATAAAACAAAATTAAACCGAAATATTTAAAACATATTTACTGTGTAAGGTTGATAATTGAACTCAAATAATTTTGTAAATATTGCAATTAAAAATTAAGTTGTAAAAATTAAACAAATTTAAAAAGCTTTTATTATTTAAAAAAATTTAACTGCAATATTTGATTGAATAGAACAATTTAATTTAAATTTCTGACACTCTTTCGCATAGATTTTCACTAAAGTATTCCATAATTGCTTCCTATTTAAGCATTTAAAGTAAACTACAATTACTTAGCTAAAAAACTCTTGCAATCTGGCAGCACTGTGTTAACTGCTGACAGTCCAACACCTGCCCAACGAACTGCCCTACGGCAACATAGAGAAGCAACCCGCACAACGGAATTTAAAGCTCGTTTCTTTTTTGCGTCGCAACATCTTGCCCAACGCAGAGGGCAGAGAACCATTTTCTCAAACAACGCATACAACCCCAAGCTCGATTACGCCGTACCTCTTAAACCGACGAGCACACAAACACACACACACACTCACACACACCGTGGTACAGTAATGTTAACTACCATTGCCATAACACTTTTCGGCATTTTGTTTTGCTAGCTGCTTCGTTGTACGTGTATTCGTCACTCATCGGGTCTGGCTTCGTGCTGATTCCGGCGTCATCTCGTCCAGGGAGCGTTGATAACACACAGACAGCAGCGGCAACAACAGTCGTCGTCGTACCGTGGAGCGTTCAACGTGTCTGCTAGCCAAACGCACCGTGCAACAGTATAGCCAGCCGTAGCATCAGCATCGCAGTTGTGTTTTTCAACGTGTTGTGAATTCTGTTGCAAGTGCTTCTGAGCGCCTGTTAGACGCAAAACGAGAAACGTTTGTGTGTTGAAAATTTTGGAACGCTGCAAATTACAGAAAGTGTTGTGAATCTATTGCCATGTCTAAGCCGACAACACCGCAGCATCGAGGAGCTGGCGCTTCGGCTTCCGGTTCCGTTGTGGCGGAAAAGATAAGCGTAAGTTGGTTTGATCAGCGTAGCGCGTTTTGCATTACAAATTTTATATTTGTGCTAGGAACTTGAGTTGTGTTTAATTTTTTTTTTTTGCTGAAATGCGCAGTTTTTGAGTCGTTTCATGGGTTTAATTATGCGTTAGCGCTGCCACGAGGTGACAGTTGCATTTCTGTGCAATTTCTCAACAGCATTCGTTGCATATTTTAACTACTACGTGACACTCACTCAGGCCAACGACACATTTATGATGCTTACACCCTAAGCTGGGTCTTAACAAGATATATGCATAGAGCATTCACTGCAGCTTCACAAACTATGCAAAAGTCCGCTCAAGCGCTGTGGCCTTGTGGCAGGTATGCTGCGGTGTGTGTTGACGTGTGGTCGCTTTGGAATTTGTCATTTGGTGTCTTTTGGTGGCAGGCAGGTGCCTGCTCTCAAAGGGCATAGCATACTTTTTGGCGTGTGACTCATAAAAATTGCATAATTGTCGCTATAGCTATGTGTGTGTGTGTGTATGTGTGTGTGTTGTGTGTGTTTGTAATTGTAACTGTTATAGCGGCATCTCGGGCAACCATTACTGTTAACGGGCTCATTTTACGTGCCATATGCGTTCACATCTGGCAGACCAAATAAATTGAGCAGCTCAAAATGGCCAACGAGTGTTGGCTAGCTGTTTATTAAGTTGCCTTATTAACGGCCTTCCATAATTGTCAGCCCAAAAGACATTAGACGCTGGCCAATTAGCTCGGACAATTATTTACGTTCTTTTATTTTTATAGATATTTCTGCACCTTCTTTCTTACACTTGGTGCCCCAAACTTCTTGGGTTTTTTCTAGAATATATATATATATGTATGTGCGTATGTAATACTGGCGGAAATCTCGTTTGTTATAAATCTTATCAGCAATATCGAATTGCCGCTCACTTGAATCATTTTATTGTGGAGCTTAACTTGTGCTTAACTGAATCAGCAGCCATAAAGTATGCAGTGTTCCTGAAACTTAACCAAGCGCAAATATTGCATGCCTTGTGGCTGTTTCTGGGTCCGCAACCCAGTTTCGCATTCAATTTCAATTCCAAATATGCTGACAACAAAAAGCATATTTCTCTTGCCAGCACATAATAATAACATTTTTTGCGTGCTTCAATTCACTACTTTTTTTCTTTGTTGCTCCCATTTTTTCATCTTGACTTTGACTCTATTGTGCTCAGTGCATAACAAAGAATGCAGATTTAATTAAGAAAAGATTTCTTTTTTTAACCCGGAGGTACTCTTAGTAAAGCTAAGAGCGGGAGACAGGAGAGGAAGAGAGAGAGAGAGATAATTGGAAATATGATAATTGTTTGGTATGTTAAGTTAATACTCATGTATTCCGTGCTGTTTTACAAACTGGGTGAACTATTTAAACTACATTGTAAATGAATATTTTCTACTTCTATTTTTATTCTATACCAATTCTACAGGGTATATGCTTAGTCATTTGTTTAAATTGCATACATCTCTATATATTTTCATTTATTTTTTATGCGATCCGTAAAATATAGAGCATGTGCACAGCGCCGCAGGTTGCCATCATGGACCACGCATACTAACACGCACTCACATACACCCACTGGCACACTGACACCCAAAAACATACACACACCCACACACAATCAAATGTCTTCCATTTACATGAGTCCTCGTTATTGCTGCATAAGGGGGAGAAAAAAAAATATTCTGCCAATTTCTTGTGTAATTTGTTGACCTACACGGCAAACCAAAAGTGGAACAAAGATCAGAACATTCACCATCTCCTCAGCACCCGCACCGTTTAGCCACCCTTTTGGAGGGGTTTGGTGGCCATTTTGGATTGTCTAGAGCATCGGTTGGGCCATTTTATGACCTTGTGCATTGAATAAACTTTCGTTACACCAAATTGGTAGTAGAGTAGTGTAAAAAATGCCACGCCTCCATTGTGAGCCTGTCTGTATAAATTTGTGTGTGTTATTTGTTTGTTATGTGAGCTGAGCTCAAAAGTATTTCTCTTTGTTTATCTGTGCACACATAGTTTTTGTGCTTTTCAGAATGCGTCAAGTGAGAATTGAACTTTTCCTCAACTTTTACTATTACTTTTTATTTACTCGCCTCCGCCTGAACTTGTTGTTCAGTCAGTTGATCTACAATCGCAGTTGACTTGGCTTTTTAATTGCATTTTTAATGATGTGTTTTTTAAATTTCCATTAGCGTCATTTTCGTCGCTGCCAATAAACATTCCACATACGCAGTGTGGTCTCCACAACGATTTCTGTGCCACAGATGCTCGGGGAAACCGTCACATATTACAATTTTCTGTCACCACGTTGAGTGTATCTTCTTGTGCTGGCATAACTTTTTGCCAATGGCAAAAGTGTCGAAAGTTTTCAAGGCAAAATTGCGCATACGCCACATAAAGCAAGCAAACTGACAACTGATGCTGATGCGCTGCCTGCCCCACAGCTCTTTAAAGAGATTTCTTAAAAAACAAAATACTTAAATGAACTTTAATTGACGGGTTTTATGGCAGGCTTTAGCTTGGTTTCTATCTATTAAAAACTCACTTAATGCGACCTCCAAAGTTTTCCTTAATTTGTTGGGCTGCAAAACTTTCTGCGTCGGTTTTTGTTTGCTCTTTTTTTTTTGTGATTGACTAAAATTTTTGCCGAGGCATTTTTAGGTACTTTTATGGATACATCTTTTATTACGCCGTAGCAAAATCCTTGCCACGTTTCGTATTTACAAATTTCAATAAGCGTGCCGGAGCGTATAAATATATCACGTATACGAGAGTTTGAACTTTGCTGAGCTCATAAAAAGGTACAAGTATTTGGCATAATTCCAAATATGTAAGGCTTAAAACTCGAACCGACATAATTCCCAATTAGCGGAGATTTCCATAATGAATAGTTAAGCCATGCGGCGGCAACAGTTAATAGCAGTTATGTCAACGGTTAAAAGATTAACGGCTGTCATCAACATAAGTAAAGTTCATAAAGCTTACAAAACTCCGTGTCAACAGCACAGAAAGTGATTTAGAAGCTCATAACACTTACACATTTAAGTGTTATGTTTTAATTTAGACATTCAGTGATGTGCAAACTCAAATTCATAGGATTATCTGTGCTCTATAACAGATAAATACGGAATATTTATGCAAATTCATTGGCTCATCTGTTTTTATTCAAAGGCACGATTCGATTTAAATGCTCTCCATGTTTCCATCTCCATAGCTGAATTTTTGCATTAGTTTCGATTCACTTCCCTAATTAGCTAGCCTTTGATAGACATTTGTGTGGCCAATTAGCAGATTCTGCATTTTAAATACGCCATGTAATGCTCTCTAATTGAATATTAATTGATATTAATGAGCGACCAATGACTGTCAGCTAAGGAGGTGGCTGCTCTCGTGGTAAAATATGCACAATAAACACGTATTTATCGAGTACGAATCAATAAATTGTTATTCCTATTCTATCTCTCCTCTCACGCAACTTTTATTTATGCCAAAAAAGAGTATAACACACGACCACAATGTCAATAATTGAATTTACATTTTGCATTACGCCGTAGTTGTACAGGAATTTACGCAATACTCTGTGTGCCATATCAAAAGTGAAACATCAATTTGATGGGAAAATCGAGACATCCGGTTTGTTGTATGCTGTGGGGATTGGCAGGCGACACATGACAGCACTTAACCAAATATAAGTATCCAGAGCAGCAGAGTGGCTCCGTGTTCAATTTATAAGGCAGAAACTGTTTTCCAGCATACCCTGTAATAAATTAAAAGTACACTATGAGTAAGATTCTTGCCACCTAAATATATGCTGCATTAACAAATTTTCTTATGATCTTTTATGGCAAACAGCTTTTTATTAACAGCTTCAGTTTATTTACGTACGTAGCGGCTAAAGTGCGTTAACACTATTATAATAGGTTAACAATTTTTAGTAATTTCTAACTATTTTCTTTTCCTTATCGCTCCCTGTTTATGGTATACCAATTTACACTCAGCGCACCAAAAGTTCATCAAAAACGTCTTAAACAATAGATATGCGAACCTTTAGCGGATAAAACATATATTTTCAGATCCGAGAAAGATAAGAAATCGAATCAGTACTCGCTCAATAAGTGACAGCAAATCTTAGAACGCGATAGTTGACAAAAAATAATCTTTGAGAGACCTATATACATATTACCTTTTGTGATCCTGTTTTGATATCATTTTTGACAAGTAGACAACATTTTAAACAGATGTTTCACTAATATTTAGAGCGTAACCTAAAAAATACTTTTTGGTTATGTTTACTTTTCTTTAGACACTTGCCCACAAAAGTCTGGGTGACTCTTAAAATAAATATAATGCATGATCCTGTTTTGATGTCTCTTTTGACACGCAGACAATATTAACACTGATTCATCACTAATATTCAAAACGATACGTTAAAAAGAAAAAACTAAATAATATTAAAGTATTGGAAATCGTTATCAAACTATTTAATAAATGACACTGGAGTTTTTATTATGTTTTATATTGAGATTGTTGTTTATTTTCTTGATTATTATATCGTTGTAACACCACACTACTTGGTTATGCTTTGATAAATTTCACAAGGAGAAGAATATCCGATTCAGTGTGACCAGACATACCCATAAAATAAGTAACTTCATTGTAGTGTTGTAAAATGTTATTTTTTTTATAAGGTTTAAAAAAAAAAGGTTTGTTGGATGAAGTTGCATACACTCCCCTGCTGGTTGACCCGCTGGTCATGTATGCGCTCAAAGTTCCATAGCAATTAGCTTTCGTTGCACACTGATTAAAAACATACAATATAGCAAACAGCTTTAATATTGCTGTTGAATATGCTCCTTGAGGCGCCTAATTAATTAAAATTGATTTGTGATAACAACGACAGCACAATTTTACTGTTATTTATGCAGCAATAATTTTGCTCCTTGTCGTATATCACCAAAGCTATTCGCAACTAAGCAGGGTATGAGTTAATCCAGCAGACTCTGCCGCAACATTCCTTTTTGTGGACTTTTCCGGATGTGGCAAGCACAGTGGGATTTTAACAATCCCCAAAGTATATGTACGTGTAGGTGTGCATTGGTATGTGTATTTGTATCTGTATGTTTGTGTGTGTTATGAAGCGAAAATCCATTTACACTTGAATACATATTGGTCATCATGAAGTGGACAAAAGCCTACAAACTTTGTGTGGGGCATAAACAAACAAACAAATATTTATTTGACCAGAGCGTGACAGAGGGCAAACGAACGAGTAAATACGAGAGAGTTAGAGGAGGAAGAGTGAGAAAGCTGATGTTTAAATTATGAATGCAATAAATGTAACTAACTAAAATCCCGGCAATTGAGTTTGACGTGTCCGGCAAAGGCAGCGTTGATTGGGGCAAAGGCAAATGCGGATAACAGTGTCCGGTGAAAAGCGGAAAAGCTGTAACCAAAATTGAGTAACAAGCACTTTGTTAGATAAACTTTCGGTTTAAGTGTTGCGCTCTCTCACTCACTGTCTCACTGTCTCTCTGTCTCTGTCCCTGTCTCTGTCACTGTCTCTGTTTTTGTGTCTTTCTGTCAACGACTGTGCACTCGACAGGATCTTAACATTGCTTTGAGCCAAGTAAAGTTGAAGCACTCTTATCATACGCAAGCTCTTAGCAACTGTTATTAAAGTATTCCCAACATTAGTTTCTTCCGTTCAGTTCCGTTCTGTTTGCATATCAATATCATATCTGTTTGCAAATCATTCACAATATTTACGGTCACAATGTTTCAACATGTATTTTCTGCAGGGCTTAAAAGTTTTCATGTCATGGCATTAATACTAAAAACCAGTGCAATTTCTTTGGCCAAGGTGAACAACGGCAACATTGTGTAAAATTACTATGAAAAGGGTAATAGAGCTCAACCGACAGTTATATACGCCGTCAGTATTTATAAACTCTTGGGTTTTAAGGGCTATACAGAGCTACAAATTTATTTTAATACAAATTCGTACAGTTATAAACACTCGTCCAATTTTTGAAACGATTACAGTTTAGTCTTAAATTTCTTTATGCAAAATGTGCAGTGTCCAAATGTTCAGTGTGCCCATCGCCTCCGAACAAATTTAGTAGGAATTTAAGTAAATTCAGTAGACGCCCTGGATATTTTGTATAAACGAAGCCATAAACTTATCTGTATTCGTTTCAGAAATCGGACTTTAAAAATAAATAAATAAATTAAAAATACATAAGTGTGAAAGTAAGCGCAGCATGATATTCTCCGTAACTCCTACGTAATTGTTGCCAATTAAGCCTTGCGAAATTATAATTTAATTTAACTTTTTTCGTAAAATACTTCAATGTTTTTCAAACGATCTTGGTGAAATTTTCAGAATAGTTTAATAAAAATATTTTAAAAGATTGTGCGTAGTTTGAACAGAATGCGACTAGGTTTTCCTGTGAATATAACAATATATAAGCGAAGGAGATGTGATATCAAAAATTAATAACAAACTTGTACTACGTGCTGGCATATTTAGTCTATATGCGAACATTTTTATTTCTAGCTCTTACCACCTCTTTGTTCAAAGGGACGGACAGACAGTCTATACGATGTGGGAACGGAAATGCTACTTTCTGCCTCTTACACATTTTCAGCAAACTCATTATACCCTCGACGGGGTATAACAAGAACACTGAGTGAGAGGGAAAACTATAAAATATATGTACAATTGCATTTTCGTGTCCACAAAGTTTTCCTTTGGGTTTGTTGTGCTCCTCAGCCCTCTGCTTTAACAAGTCCAAGTCAGCCGGCTTAGAGCACGGCTAAAAACAACATATAGCATGTACACACATGCATATATTGTATACGACGTATGTTGGTTGCATGCTGCATCACTAAACGTTGGCTTTTGTTGCTGAAAAAATGCCTGAATGCCTGGAAAACATGCATGAAACTGTATCACTTGGTCATGATACGACGAATATACATACATATATTGTATGCTTGTATGAGTTGAGCTCTTTATACATGATTCAGGCATTGCCCTCAAGCGTCAGCTCAAACTCACGTTTGTCTATGTGTGTGTGTGTGTGTGTGTGTTTGTGTTGATGTGTCTCTGTGTACGTGTCAACTCATTGACCTCATTGCTGGTTACCCTTTGCTCCTGCCAGTTGATGCCGATGCTGCGACTTCTGACTGACGTGTTTTATATTTTCATTTTCCTGAAATCGTTGACGTTGCCAGTTTTTCTGCCACCTACCTCGCATTGCCTGTTTCCTGGCCGACTGCGTATATACACGTTCAACCTCCTTTTCCGCTCATGTGCCCCATTCACTTATTTGCCGTGATTCTGTGCCATTACCATACCACACAGAGCCACACCAAGCCGACAGTCGACAGTCAACGTTTTAGTGTCCTACTTAATCGGATAGCACTGACGACCTCTGTGCTGTGCTTCTGACTTCCAAGTTCTAAGTTCTGATCTGACAGCACTGTGTCCAGATCTCTGAATTTGCTGGCAGTTTTGATTAGACATTCCATTTGCACAGGATGCGATATGAAACATGTTACCCCAGACACAATTACGCAGATAACACAGGTGAAAAATATTTAAACATTTGTTCTACTGGAAACGCAGTCAAACATGACTGTATCCGTGGTAATAATATTTCACTTCTGACATTAAGTTATCAAACACTCTGCCACGGGTAAATTAAGTTTGTTATAGGTATGTAAAAGCCAGAAGGGGGCGTGAAAATCCGGATTACTCCATATATATTCTTGATCAACTTTACAAATCGAGTTGTTGTAGCTATGTCCGTCTGTCTCTTAGAAGTAGTAAGAGGTGTAAGCGCCAAATTTGGTATGGGTTTTCAAATCTAATGCGATTTTGTTGTATTATTTTTATGTCACGTCCCATTCGAACACAATGAGCGAAGAGCAGAACATTCCTCGTAACCACAAAAATCTAACAAGTTATCAGAATAAAGCGGTAAAAAAGAGAGAAAAAAGGACGAGTTTTTTTGTTAAAGTCCACAATAGAATTAACCGAGTTTTCTGTGCTATTACATGTTTGCGTTTGCTTTAATTGTTATTAATATTTGTTCGGCTTTATGTTTGTGTCTCTCGACCAATACTAAATAGTGCTATCCAAACGGACTTCACAAAATGTATATTTATTTATTAATATAATTTATTATTCATTATATTTAATTTCCCACTAGCCACAAAATATTTGAATACATTATATGGCTGCTAATTATGTTTTCTCTTCATTCTACTTCTTTTTCGGGTAAGAAACTCTAGACATAAGCAAGACCATAATGACTAAATCCCATTTCCTTCTCTATTCTCTTTTGATCAATGTAATTGTAGCTTTTTAGAGATAAAACATCACACATTGTTATTATCCAGATTTTTTGAAAACATATTTAAAATAGAAATGAAAAACTTTTTGTTTAATAATAAACTGATTTTTGAAAAAGGAATGTTTGTGATATACAAAAAAAACTCGGACAAATCTGTCCGCAAAATGGAAACACTGCATCTCAGTAACTATGACACTTGAGGTAACCAGTTTTGGCATGCGGATTCTGTCATAAATTTTCACGATGCCAGGCTCCAGTCAAACTCCTGATCGTATAGTTTTGAATCTTGAAATTCGTTTTATTGAGAATTAGAGGCAGAGGAAATTAAGCGGTAGTGTATTTTCGACTGTACTTCTCTTTGCTGTTTTTTTTCTTCTAATTTTTTTTTAAAACGTTTAACCACATTTTTTAATTACTTACATGTCAGCTGTCAGATGTCAAAGCTTTTTCACATTTTTGCTAGCTGCAATTAGCAGTCCCTTCTGCATTTAATGAGGCGTATGTCAATTAAATGTTTTCTCATCATTACACAACATGTAAAACTCGTGTGTCTTCAACTCTCTCACACCCAATCAAAACAGAGAAGCACAAACAATTCTGGGCATTGACTCATTGAGAAGTCAATTAAAATGGGCACCCTTGGGGGGCTACACAACTGCAATGACAAGCATTTGAAAATTGTTTGATACATCGAATAAAATATATAAATCAAACGATTGAGCCAACTCGAGTACTTTTTTAATTGATTGTTGGCAATATTAAGGCTGCAAAAGCAAATGGGAAACATGCGCTCGAGGCAAAAAAGCACAAACGAACAATTGCAATTTACAATTGAATAGAGAGAAAAAACCACAATAAATACTACTACAAAAAGTAAAAAATATTAAAAAAAAGAGACGAAACACCTCATGCCAGCACAAAGTTTCTTTCATTACGTATACGACATGTGCGGTTAAGGGTGCGTACCACTGAGTCTCTTTCTCTGTGATGCTTTTGACGTTACTGTTCGCGACAGCTCAACAACCGCAACATCAATCATCGAATGCGTCAACATAAACGATAACAGCTGACGATGTCTTAACTGCCAGCACAAAGGGCCACAAAGGGCACAACGTTGAGCAGGAACGTATAGTAGCATTGGAGGGTCGTAAAGTGCAGTCAGTCGAGTGGCAGGTGCTCGTACGAGAAAACGCTGTGCAATTTACTGCTAATTTCATTATTTACAAACGTATTTTATAACATTACTCAAATGATAATTTGTGCGTTAACAGCTGCACAATATTTAGCTGGCGGCTTTAGTAAATGCAATTTGCATATTACAACTTTAACTCTTTTATAGAAAGGAGTATGTTATAACATATAGTATTAGAAATTTTAAAGCTGAATATTGTAGCAAGGAGCTTTGGTTTGACATGATCCCTACCGGTTTAAAGTAGAACTTGCAAACTATCAATAGTACTATCAAGGTACAATTAATTATAAATTTTTTTGAAGTTTTTATAATTATGCGGTTATAGACACTTAATGGTTGATCATTGTTGAATTAGCTAAAATTATTTTATTGTTTGACACGTTTCGGTGGTTTTTATTTTTTTTTTTTTTTTTTTTTTTTTTTTTTTTTTTTTTTTTATTGATATCCGATAAAAGTAAATTAAAGCTTAGTGAATAAACATAAAATATTCAATAAATTAAAAATTTCAAATTTTATAACATAGATTTAACAAGAAAGAAAGAAAAAATGTAGTTAAGCAAACCAGACTGTGTAATACCCTCTGACTCTTATTGCCGATTATATGAGTTGAATTGGAGTTAACGCTGAACGAAGTTAACATGCACACGTGTTTGTGCTTGTCTCTGTCTCGCTTCCACACTTGCATTGACTTCTCTCTGCTCATGTCACGGCAGAGTTGCAACAAAGCTCAGTGCTACAGTTGCGTATCTGCTGTAAGTTTAGTTTTTCGATGTATGATAACTTTCTTGATTATAATCCTATCTTTTTGAATTTTTTCAGGATTGCTCTATGTTGTTTGTCTCTAAATGAACACGAAGTTACAAAACTATGCATTAAGAAAAACGTGAGCTAGAGGCAAGCAAATTTTCAATTTGGTTTGTTATTTTTATACCCTCTGAGGAGTATATTGGGTTTGTCAGAGGCGATTTGTATGTAACAGGCAGAAGGAGGCGTGGCAGACCCCATAAAGTATATATATTCTTGATCAGCATAAACAGCCGAGTCGATATAGCCATGTTCGTCTGTAATTTCGCAAGCGGCTGGTTCACTTATTTCTTAACGTATAGTTTTGTAACTTAGCATATACTTGTAGACAAATAATATCAAACGATTGTGAATATTCATCAAAATCGGACTATAATTAAAAAAGTTTGTCATACAACGAAAATCGATACTTTCAAGCAAGGCATAGCCACGTGCATTGCACTGAACTGTGCACACAAGCAACGAAAAACGTGCGAGCGAGATAGGCACACAAATATGTGCGTATGTTAAGTTCTTGCAGCACCTACTCCAATTTGAACTCATATAATTGGAAACGAAGCTCAGAGGGTATTATGCGGTCGGAATGCCCGACTGACATTTTCTTTCTTGTTTGGGCATGGCATAAATAAAGTTATGATAACATTTTCTTTGTAGTGCATCTAGGAGCCTACATGCAAAATTTGGTGGCCCCATGTGCCATATGTAGTTACTGATAAATTTGTTAAAATCATGTACTTTTCCATGGTATACCTCGGGTTTCTAGCTTATTGTATGCAAATGAGCCGTGACATCAAAAAAAGATACAAACTTGTATTGACTGACTAAATATGTGTTATATTCTGACTAAAAAGCAGATTGCAGCTCTTACCATCACTTTCTTCATATGGACAAACAGTCAGACATGGCTATATCGACTCAACTTGATGTCGATTTGGAATTTAAATGCATTATGATTTCTGCCACGCCTCCTTCTACCTGTATACTTTTCCGAAAAAAAAACCTCAGAGGGAATAGAATGTCAATCATATTATCGAAGTATCTTCTATACACTATTGAGAATATCAAATGCGGTCACTAACAAAAGTTTCCAAGCTCTAGTTGAATCTATTGATAGTAGCTGCCTTCCAAAGTTACAACTCTGGTATATTATGCTAGCGGCTATAATAACATAAGTTTTGAATATGCAGTAACTTTTTTATGTACAACAAGCTGCAGTCATAACTCTGCTTGTACTCTGCGTTCGTTTCACTTGATACTTAGCGGTTAAGATTGTCATACAAGTTGCTTTCAGAAGTGTGTGTTAACAGCTGAAGGTTATTTGCGTGAAAGCAACTTTTTTACATACTACGCTGCATTCCAAAATCTGTTGTCCCTATTTTATAGCAATCAGCCTTCATACTAAGTCTTCAAGCGAAATGAAGCTAAAGTAACTTAGTAATTAGCTTTGGTGTTCTCACGATCATATATCATTGTTACACATTTAAGTTTCTTAGCAATTATCTTTTGTTTTGAGTTAATTCATGCCGATTTTAAATAATATACAAGTTGCTTTTCCAATTTAGAAAGTAAACAGCTTTGAAAGCGCTTTTGAGTTTCCACTTTGAGGAGCTCAATTAATTACAATTGATTTGTGACGACAGCGACAGCACAATTTTCATGTTGTTTATTCAGCAATAATTCTGGGCTGCGATTGTGATGTGGTTGGAGACAAACGTCATAAACAGTTCTATATCCATTTCCTCTTCCAGTTCCATTTCCATTTCCACAGCCATTATTTGCGTTGTTTTGTTTGTTAGCAGAGCACTTTGCATCTGAGCTGCGTCCCCAGTGCAAGGACGTGAGCCTTGGGGAGGCGTGGCAATGCCATAATGTGCATTGCTTGTTAACGGCCAAGCAGCAATAAGCCTGAAACTGACTCTATGCTCATGTTCACTGTATTTTTTATGGGGCAAGCAGGTTCATGTCCCCGAACAGTTATGTAAATTTACTGCAGCAGCCACAAGCCAACATCAACATGTTTTATTTATGTTTTTAATTTGAAAGCGTAACTTTTATTGGCGTATTCCAAACAGGATGACCTGCAGCTGACTATACCACAACCACTGACGCACACTATTCTATATGTTCTTCCTGATTTGTTATATTTTTCTATTTTTATGCCATTAAAAGTTGGTGCTACATTTACATAATACTCATTTGTTTATCTACATATCTATCTATTCACTTATTTGCCCCTAAACCAAAAAAGAATTCACTTTGGACTACATTAAAGAGCTTAGGTATATAGCGTGGGCTCTCCTTTAAGGGTCACAGATATTGACAAGAGACCCTACAAAAGAGAAACGCCACCCAGACTGGTCTTTTGACACTTTTATAGTTTCCATCAATTTCAATAAGTGTTTTCTATCAGTGTGTGTATGCTTGTGTGGGTAAAGGATGCTTCGGTCGTGTGAGGCAAAAAAGTTGTGTGTATTGTGGATAGGTTTACCTAAAGCTTAAATAAATTACAAATAGATTTTTGGTTTCATTATTTATTGTTTTAATTCAATTGGCTGAGTTAAGTGTTAGCTTGAAATAAAGTTTGAGCTTAAAGTGATATTTAATATTATAATCTTTTTGCATATCTTTTGGTTTTATATACATAAATTATTAGCATTTCCGTTTTACAAATTCCATTGCTTACTTTTAGGCACAAATATTAAAATTTCTAATTTCAACTAAAATCGAATTCATGCTATTGACATTTAGCATCATCATTGGGCAGACATCAACTTCTGCACTCAGCCCTCTTATCGTCTGCCCCTGCTTGAACAAAAAAAGAAAACCAAACACTCAACAACACAAAAGCTAGACGATTTTATTTTACTTTATTTTGGTCATTTCATGCCCAGTCATTTTTCACGCTTCAGTTTGCTTTAATGGTAACGTGAAAATGATGTTTGCCTTTTAGCTTTACATTTTTATAATTTACTTTTGGCTTTGAAAATTTTGCCAGTAATGCGCTAACAGTGCATAACATAATCCAATTAATGTTTAATTCGCAATGTCAATGGTACTTTACAGAAATACAACATCAGCACGGAGAAATGTGGAGATCTGACGGTCATAGTACAGGTAAGAATTAAAATTGCAAATTAATGTAAATATAAACTTTACAATTTTTTGTTACAGGGCGACTTGTCGCAGCAAGAGAAACGTGCTGTATTTATTACAGTGCATGATTTGGGCTGTAATCGTATGTAGAAAACACTTTAGTGCTAATTTGTTTAGCCTATATCTAAAATTGTCTTTGTAGATAATTCGTTTCAGGAATTTGTGAGCAGTCCCTGCATGACGGAAATCAAGGAACGCTCCTGTTTCATACACGTGGATGTGCCCGGTCATGCCGACAATGCGGATGCTTTGGCTGATAACTTTCCCTTTCCATCGCTGCAGTCTTTGGGTGAGGATTTGGTCACCGTTCTGGACTATCTGCATGTCAAGTATGTAATTGGTCTGGGCGAGGGAGCTGGTGCCAATGTCCTGGCACGCTTTGGCCTCGCACATCCCAGTCGGGCTCTGGGTTTGATACTGATCAATGCCACTGGCAGCGCTGCAAGTGTTTTGCAATCTTTCAAGAGCAAGGTACAATTAATAGAATTAATTAAAAAGTCATATGTTTATTGTATACTCCAACGCCTTTTGCAGTTCATTAGCTGGAAAAGCGATGAGGTGGCCCAATCGGCTGAGAGTTTTCTAATTTATCACAAGTTTGGACATGTAAGTACTTGAACACACCCATTTATTGAGTGTGTCTCTGTGCGTGTGTGTGTGTGTGTCACTGTTGTGTTTGTGGATTAATCCAAAACTTATTTTCTACTCACTTTCCTATTTGTTTTTATCTATTTTATGTTTAACTTGGGTGCATTTCACTTGCACTAAAGGTCATGGAGGTAAACGAGTTTCTTAAGTCTAATATTAAAATCTCTTCAGCTCTCTAGTCCTTTTAATTATTACAATGCTCTGCAAACATTTCAAATTTGCTCGACCTGCATTAGATTTAGGTTTTTATATACATAAAAAGCATGTTGATTAATATATGTTTTTATTATTTACATCTTTTCCTACTTTTTTTTAGCCCTCGGTACGTAGACCTCAATCAAGAAATTGGCCAATATCAAAATATACAAAATTCTTTCAAAACTTTAGAAATACATTTTTGATTTTTCTGCATGTTTCTAAATTTTGTAAATTAGCATGTTTGTATTGTAGTTTGTGTTCCAATTATTTTAACATTTCTAAATATATTCTAATGCGAATACTCTGCTTGCTTACATAACAAACTGCATAAAAATATGAAAAAATATTAATATATATAGCAAATTGTTGGCGAGAATCCGGATAAGGACAAGATCGTGGCTGAGTATCAAAAGCGCTTGCATCGTTCATTGAACAGCAAGAATGTGGGTCTCTATGTCAAGGCGTTTATGAGGTGAGATATAATGATATATTTATATATCTATAGACAACTTGCTAATATTTCTTTTCCTTTTACAGCCGCAAAGATCTGACTCTAAAGGGTTGCAAAGTGGATGTCATTTTGATTACTGGCATGCTCAGTCCATATGCCTCTATGGTGGAGAAATTGCATCGCGATGTGGAGAAGGAACGCGTGACCATTTTGAAGATAGAACGTGCTGGCGATGTTTTGGCTGATGCAGTAAGTTGATTTGTAGGAGGAATTTGTAAAACTAACTATCATTTGTTCTAACTACTATCATATACTATAATTATTAAAAATTCTTTTTAATAAGTTATTAAATCATTAGTTAAAAGCAACATTCTCATTCTACATCGTACATTTTCACGAAAAATTGCAAATTAGTCATTTTTTAAAATTCTTGACAAAATTATAATTTTTATGATGGCAATAGACTAAGAACACTCCAAATATCTAGGTAATGTGACCAAAGAATCGGGTTGACAGCTTTCTGTTAAGATAACAGCTGTTTAACAGGGTTGATATTTGCGACGAATTTTGCACTAATTTCAAATAAGTATTTAAAAAAATATTAAAGATAAAATCTTGTAATTTAAAATGCAAAATATACAATGTGGCTTGTACTTCGTGTTTAAGTATTTGTGTTGTCAAAAACTTACGTGTTATGCGTTGTTTTATGTTAGTTAAAAATTTGTTAAAAAAAATGTATTTTCATCTTAAAATTTTAAAGTTTTATGGAACTAAACTAACTTAAGTATCATAAGATAGCAAAGTGACTATTAGTAATTTAAAGAGTAATTAATTCTGATCTTAATCTATTAAATCCAAGGTGCGCTTTTCGAATAATTTGCAATGCAAAATAACTTTTAATGCCATTTTAGCTTGTTCAAGTTGATTTAAGTTGATTATATATATGTCATTAGTTTTAAACGGAGAATACTGTTTCTATGCAAATTCCACGTATTTGTAGTATATTTAAATTAATTTTTTGCGACACTAATTTCCATGCTAATGCGAATTGAATTGTTTCATCGATTATTCAGTTTGTATGTTTATAAAATGATATTATCTTCTTTATATCTTCTAAGCACATTGGCAAAAGCTTCAATCCCACATATCTGCTCGGATTGGGCTCAATATATCAAGAAACAGTTCAGTTTTCACGCAAAAAGTTAATTTTTTAATTTTACTCCTATGGGAGCCATATGATATAGTTGTCCGATTTTGATAACAGGATGTATGTAATATATAATGTATATAAAATCCAAAAAGTTATAGCAGCTATAAATAGGAAGAATATAATAATCAAAAACTCGTTTTCTTTGTTTAAACAGCAAAACATTTTTTTTTTAAATCATTAACAACATTTTTAATAAAACACACCAATTTGGGTGTTCTCTATTTGGGGGCAGCACGTTAATTCCAAAATGGTAACATAGTGCATCGAAGTTAAAATTTCAATGCCTACTTTTAGGAGCAAATATTTCTAATGCTAATTTTAGCTCGATTTAGAGTATCCAAATCATCATTAAGCGAACATCAAATACTTTATTTGTAATTAAATGAAATGTTTTACAAAACATATATATATTTTTTCCTTTTAATACTTTCAGCCCGCTAAGGTTGCTCAATCGATACTACTTTTCTGCAAGGGACAAGGTTTGCTAACATCGATAGTCATGCCCGGCGTTGATCGCGGTCGATCCTACTCCACTGCCAGCTCAAGTTCATTTGAGCGTCGCCTATCTCGTGGCATTTCTATGGAGGATTACGATAAGCCCAACATACGTCGTCTCAGCATAATGAATAGTGAGTCGCCCAAAAAGGAGTAAACAAAAAAACACAAGGAAGTGGAAGCAGTAGCAACAAAATTCAGCGTTGAGTAGTGAAATTAAGTTTAAAAACAACATAACGCATATTTGAATGAAATCTAAACTTAACAATCCGTAAATAACCTGAGAGAAACGCCATAAACTAGAGGGCAAACAATCATTCATAATGCAATCGTATTAATTTTAGCCAAATGAACAAAATGAAAACTAAGCCAAATTTTAATTAATTAATAATTGTTTTTAATATCAATATCTATTTGTAAACAAAAAGCAACAAATTGTACGTGTTTAAATTTAGTGCATATAATAATATAAACATATAACTATTTGTAATTCCCAACGACCCATCTGTGAAAATAAAATTAATGCCATCATATCTCAAGATAACTTCCAATTCTTCGAACTTAGCAACAAATATATCATTAAACTCAACTTTCACAATATAACATACTACATGTACAAGCAATCATCTATATAATACCTCCGATTAGTACACTGTACCTAAGTATAACGAAAACTGCAACATAATTGTGACTCCCGTTTCTACTTTTGTTTAATTTTTCACTGATTTTTCTACATATAGTATGTATTGTATGTATTTGCATAAGAGTTGCAATCTGCTGTTTTAATAAACACAATTATTATATACAATTATTATATTATAATGTAAGTTCAAAGCACCACAGCATTAAGCTGCTTATTTAAAGTATATATGTATGACAACAAACAAAAATGAGGCACACAACAAAAAAATTGTGTTTTACCAAATTAACAAAGCAATGAAAATATATAGTAGCTAAGCTTACAAAGCTGTTTTTAGCATAACGGTTACCATTATTGGCTTTTAAGTGTAAAGCAATGCATTAGACACCAGTTTCAGAATAATCCAAGCACTCAACAATAGAATGTAGCAACCGTTAAATAATAAAGTTTCAAATTGAAAACAAAACAAAACATACAAATTGCCTTTCATTACAACAGATGTTTCTAACGCAAATTAACATGCATATGCTGTTTTAAATTCGATAAGTCCCGCAAAATGAAACGATACTTTTAATGATGCAGCATTGCGCATTCAGCAACATGTTGCTTACATATCGCATAGTTTTAGCAATTATGGTCACACTGTTTGCAAAGCAGTGCTGCCAGATCAGTGGTTTTGCAACTCATTTTATAAAAGAAAATAATTCACTTGCAGCACAAAATGTTGTAAAAATATAATAACTAAAACATATATTCGCTTGCAGTAGAACAGAGTAACTCGGATACCTTTAAATTTAAACACAACTGCATGGACGCGCCACCGCCAACAAAGCCACCGAGAGGCATTAAATATGGAAAGGATGAGGTACATTTTGTGCGAGACACTGAAAATTGTTTATAATTCTTTAAAAAACAATACAACAAAGGATTTAAGATGTTCAGTGATTGTAATGAAGCAAGCTTTCAAAGCAAAACACTGTAGTGCTCAATGATGAACTGATGATGACGACACCGCAGCAGCTGTGGATTCATGCTGTTGTTGGTGTTGTTGTCGGAGTCGGATGTTGTTGTTGCACGACCTCGTTTGAAATATTGATAAGAAGAAAGCAGTGAGAATTCATGTTATTTGGGCGTATGTTTTTTGGTGTTCTTGCAGTTTGCGGGTTGTGGCTTTCTGGTCAACGTCATCAAATCGTTGGGTTTCAGTGAAACCACCGAGGAGCGCATAAAGGAGAAGGCGAAAATCGAACAAGAATTCAGACGTTCGGATTTGCGTTTAAATGAATTGGTCTCGCGACATGACCAGCAACTCACCCAAGTACTGCCACTGTTCAGTCAGGTGTCCACGGAGGTGACGGCCAGTCGTGAGCGCATACACGCTGTCAAGGAGAATCTGGGTGCTTGCAAGCGTCTATTACAATGCCGTCGCGATGAGCTCAAAAAGATGTGGACGGATGCAGTGCAGCACAAATATGTGCTAGAAATGCTAGAGCAAATGTATATAAAACCACATACACACACACACACTTAAATACTAATTAATATATTTTGTTTGCAGCCAGGAGTTGCGCAAAGTGCCTCAACGTGTGGTCAGCTATACGGCAAAGCGTCAGTATTTGCATGCCAGCAAAGCTCTGACGGATGCCTTGGCCACGCTAAATGGCCCACTGTTGGCTGTGGAGGGTTTGACCGATCTGCGTGCCGATTTGCAGTCGCGTCGTCAGCAGCTTTATCAGCGTCTGCATGAGGAGCTGGTGACGCAGGTTTATAAGAACTCTGCGAATGAGGCGTTTCAGCGCAGCAACTCGAGTCGCCTTAATTCGAGTTTTACACGTGGCATTGCTGCTAGACGTTCTACGGATCGGATTGAGGCCAATGCACGGGTGCGCAAGGCTTTGAGTGAAATGGCACAAGGCTTTGACTTGGACAAGGCGGAGATTGTGGAGGATGCGGATCTAATTGATCCGGAGTTGAGCATGAATTACTTCATTGCCATTATTGTGGAATGCTTTGGCATGTTGCACAAGGTGCCCGATTCACTGGAAACGATTCGTGTACAAATTCAAACGGAGCTGCTTAATGTGGTGCGTCAGACAACGCAACAGCTGGCAGATGCAACTGATGGAACACCCTCAACTGGCAATGGCGAAAGTAATCCGCTGCTCACGCTGCTAGAGATCATATTCAAGCAGTTCAAAGGCATTGCCAAGACGCACAGTCTGCTGCTTAAGAACTATCTGGCTGTGGGTCAAAAGTATGCCGTTGTGGGTCCTCAACCCTACGATCTTACAGACTTCTGGGCCCAGGCGCAGTCCGTGGTATGTAGTCTAACAAACTATGTCATTTCTTTCCATTAACATATTGTTTGTTTGAATACAGTTGCAACTGCTGCTGACAGACTATTTGGACATTCAGAATGCATCTGCGGATGATGGCGCCCAAACGGGATTTGTGGAGCCAACAAACAATATCAACTCTTATTTTCTAAGACGCAAAGTTTCCAGGTAAATGCTTAGTTAGCTATGCTGATAATTAATACTTATCTCCCGCCATTGACAGCACCAAGAAAGCCATGTTCAAGTTTGACAAGTCCTCGCACAGTGGGCACAGCACGCAGGAGAGCTACAAGGAGCATCGAAGAAATGCCTCGGACGTGTCAATCGATGACAACTTGGGTGGCAATCTGTTGGGCAGTGGTGGCAAGGGTTCGATGACTGGCCTATTGCCGCCCGAGCGAAAGCAGCGTGAAAAGTTATTAATTTGTAATCCGGATCAGAATGTGATCACCAAAGTGTATCTGCCTTTAATGGCATATATACAGGAAATTGAGAACTTTATGAAATGCAAGCCAGGGTAATGTCTGAACAGTTATTCATTAGTTTTCATTTAATCAAACTTTTCTCTTTTGATCGTTTAGTCAACCCTGCAGCCTGCATGACTTTGTGGATAACTATATCAAGGACACATTCCTATCCAAGGGTCACAATCGCAATCTGCAGTTGACCATTGAATCGCTGTCAAAGAATCAGGATGCATGGCGTGCGATTATAACGCCAGAGGAAATGAAATCACTGAACTTGAGTCGTCTGCTATTGCAGTCCACCGTGATGGTGGAGCGTCGTTTGGTGGAAACCAAGAATCTAATACAGGACTTGCCCTGCTACTCGGAGGAGCTGCTCAAAATGGTGTGTGCCCTGTTGAAAGCCTATCGTGAGATTTGCCAAGCCGCCTACAGAGGCATCGTGCAGCCAGATTCGGAGGATAAACGTATTTACAGTGTGGCTTGGCTAAAGGATGAGGATATCAGTAGATTCTTAAAGTAATTATCTATCTATAATGTTTTATCACAGCTGACAATTTAGTAACATTTCTGCTGCAGATCTTTGCCCAATTGGACGGATCTAAAGACATCGAGTCAGCGCTCTCGACACACACGCAAGTTGCAACGTGGCAACTTTGAGCCCTCCGAGGAGGAGAGTCCATTGCAGGTGCAGCAGCGAAACATACGGGAAGCCGAAATGCTAACCAGCAATTTGGGTGAGGGTGGCATAACACAGCAGGAGATCCTCGCTGACATCAGTGTGCTCAAAGAGTTGGCCATACTGCAGGAGAGCATGGAATGGTTCTCTGTACGCGTCTCCGAGTTTGCCAATGATTTAAGACGTCCATTGGTGAACGGCTTGAACTCGACGCCAACCGAGTGTACTGCAAATGTGGCCATTAAGGATGGCACCATTAAAGTAATGACCAATTTGGCACTGGAATTCGATGAGTTGGCCAACACGTGCCTGCTGGTGCTACATCTGGAAGTGCGTGTCCAGTGCTTTCACTATCTAAGATCAAAGTCGAGTATTCGTACCAACAGCTATGTGGGTTCCAAGGATGATATCTTGGAACCGGATCGTCAGGTGTCGGTGCTAACCAAGCGGCTGTCTGAAATGGATGAAGCGTTCAGTTCCACTCTGCATCCACGCAAGACGAGGGTAAGTACTGTTGTATTCACGCTACATACAATTATAAACTTACTGTCTCCATTTTTAGTACATCTTTGAGGGATTGGCACATCTGGCCGCACGCATACTTATACAGGCTTCAAACTATTTGGAGCACATTGATCAAATCACTGTGCAGCGCATGTGCCGGAATTCTATTGCCTTGCAGCAGACACTTAGCAACATAACGGCTTCCAGAGAGATTGCCTTGGATCAGGCGAAACATTTTTACGAGCTGCTCTGCATGGAGCCAGATGTAAGTAAACAAATCAGTGCGCGTTATCGATATTTATAATCGATATGAACAGTTGTCGTTGGGTTTCCAAAAGAGTCGTTCATCGTAGGTCAATTGACTGTAGTAGTTCATTATAGAGTTCTTCATCGTTGTTCAATTGGCTGAAGTAGTTCAGTTCAATCACTAACCATTCAATGGTAAATTGAAACGCTCGGGTTCTGCTGTCGGCTGAGGGGGTTCTGTGAGTGCCTAAGTTTGCAAAAAAAAATTGGGGTATATTGCAGTTTGGGGTTTTTTCCCGAACTTGAATTATATCTATCAGGATTCTTTAGTAATTATGTTAAATAGGACGACTGAACAAATGAACTACTAAACTTTAATATGTTAAATAAGATAACTCAACGAAAGATCTAATGAGATGTTATGGGACTGGGTAAGACCGACCACTGAACGAATAAACTGCAGAACTGTACAACCTAAAAATACTAATGTAGTTAGTTTGTTCACTTTGGTTCAAAATAACTTATTTTTAACGAAACGATACAAATTTATTCTGAAGTACTAACATAATGTATTTACTTGTTGCTCATAATTAATATTAAATTTTTTCTTTTTTCTTTTTTATTTTTATAGGAAATACTCAATTCGTTGTTGGAGCGTGGTACTGAATTTTCAGAGATGCAATTGCTGAATGCATTGCAATTATCGTGCAGAGCCTGTGGCATAACCGATGCCAATTTGTTGGCTTCCTATCAGCAAAAACTTTCCGATATACTGGGCGCTAAGCCCTCCAAGGGTGTTGTTGTATAATAGTTACAAGCTGAAATGAATTAACAAATTTTAAATTAATTGCGCCTTGTGTGCCGCCCACTCACACACAACTTATACATACATACATACTACATCAATAACAATAGTTTTTAAAGTGCAAAAGAAAAAGGAAGGGAATTTGTTCCAAAAAAGGATTATAAATGTTTTGAACATGTGTTGGCATGCACTTGGTGATGCAATATAGTTATTTACAAAAATTATATTCTAAAGTTCATAAACAATATTGTAATATGGCTAATACACAATAAATTAAAATATAACAACGAATTAATGCAGTTTTGAGTTTGGAGTTGGGCAGCTTCGTTAAGTACGAACTAACACTGTAACTAAATTTGTGTGCGCCACCTGTTGTCTGTTGGCGCAAAAATACTGCAAATACTAAGCATTTCGTAGACTTTATCGATAGCACAATGCCCGCAATGTTATATCGATAGTTTGCTGTAGGTGAAAAAACATCAGCCGCATATAAATTAAACATAAACATAATAAAATGCCCGAACAAGTTGAATCAAGCCCCAAACTAAATGTTAGCAGTGAGATTAAGTCGCCAACTTACGATTTAAAGAAGTTTCAACTTAAACGCATACTTAACAACAACAGCAAAGCCAAGAGTATAACCCTACTCGGCTCCTTTCCGGATTTGTCCGAAACGGACGCGGCAATTGTTGTTTTTGAGAAAAATGGTAGGTAAAGCAACATTTTTTAATAACTAGTAATATACACATGTGTTTTTATGTGATAGCTTACCGGGAGAGTGATGTGGCGACAGCAATGGCGTCCGAGTCGGAATCGAAGCCAAGTTATTTTAGCGCCGATTTAGATGTACGCACTGATTTTATCAACAATATTTACGGCAGTTTTCAGTGTGTGCCGAGTCCGGAGTTGTGTGGTATGTGAAGAATATCTTCTCTTGGTACTGATATAATTCATTAATTATTTGCTTCAAACAGCTGTGAAGAGCACCGTCATCTATCCGGCCACTGAGAAGCACATTGAGAAATATTCCATATGCCAGAAGTATCTCATTAATGAAACTGCAGATCTCTATGAAACCGTAACACTTCCATACATTACCTCAAGCCAATTCTCACTGGATTGGGTGTACAACATTCTTGACCACAAACAGGAAACGGAACGCATTGTTTTCGAAGACAAAGATCCGGAAACTGGCTTCATCCTGCTGCCCGATCTCAAGTGGGACGGACGCAATGTGGAAAACCTTTACTTACTGGGCATAGTTCGCAATCGTGGCATTAAATCTCTGCGTGATCTCAATGCAAGTCATTTGCCACTGCTGCAAAACTTACGGCTGGGAGCCAAAAAGGCAATTCACGAGCGATACGGCCTGAATCCCACACAGTTACGCATGTACTTTCACTATCAGCCATCGTTCTACCATCTGCATGTCCACATCAATCCCATACGAAACGATGCACCCGGTATCTGGTGTGAAAAGTCGCATATGCTGGATACGGTTATAGGTAATTTGCAACTACTGCCGGACTATTATCAACTTGCCTCGCTGCCATTTGTGCTGTACGAGGGCAACAAGTTGTTGGACTTGTATGACCAAAAGTTGGCTATACGCAAAGCAGTTAAACAGCCAGAAGCGCAGAGTGATGAAGCTGCAGCAGTAGAAGCGTTCAGCGACGAAGAGCCGGAGGAGGCGCGTCAAACCAAGCGCATTAAGCTGAGCACACCAGAGAAGGAATCCACAGCCACTGCTGAGGTGGCAGCAGCAGAGCTCGTTGCACCGCCATGTGCTTAATGCATTATCAATGTGATTTGATAAGCAATATTATTTGATTGTATGAATGAATTAAAGTATACAAAAAATGCATGTAAATTTATCATTGTTTTTGCATTCTTTATTTATTTATTTATTTATTAATAGTGTAGCTATGTCTGTATTGTGTATAGTTGTTTGTTGCTGTCTCTCTGTGTGTTTCTGTTTGTGGCCTTTGTGTATTCTAATATTTGTAATACGTTGAAATACCTCTCGATCCACTGCAGGGAATTTGTTCTTTTTTATTTTGCTCGTTAATGATCAAAAATTGATGTATACATATAGATTTATATGTATACGCGTATCATTGCGAATCATGCATGTTTATTTGTTTGTTTGTTTGTGGGCGCCTAAATGCTATTTTTGAAATAGGTCGAGTGAGTTATTTGCTTTTTTCTTTCTTGCTTTCTTTCTTTCCTATCCGTTTTGTTTTGGTTTTCGGACTTCTGTGTGTGTGTGTGGCAGCTGCTTTTGTTTTTTTGAAATATTTTTTAGTTTAAATTTTCTAGCGTTGTATTCGAAAAATGCCGAATTCAATTCGGTATTTTCATAGAACGTCCGTCCGTCCGTTCGTGCCCAAGCGAATGCTTCGATTTTATAAGCTCGTCTCTCTCTCTCTCTCTTTCTCTGCTCTACGAGTTATAGCAGCTGCAGTTGTGTGTTTTGTGTTTCAGTGTAGCATACACTGCTCGAAAATCTCTTTAGCCTGGAAGCCTTGTACAACATCGTTTAAATATACATACATACATACATAAATATTATTTCAAATACATAGATATACATATGCTATATATACCATATATATATAAGTATATAAAAATAACAAAAATAATAGTAGCAATAAAATCGTAGTGTGTAATTTTTTTCCCATTAATAAAAAAACAATGCGCACCCCGTCGTCGGCTTTGCCCGAATACTATCATCATCATCATCATCATTATCATCGTCGTTCAATTGCTGTGGCTGTTGTGGCTCTGATGAATCGGCGTACCAGCGTCTGCCTCAACCTGCTCCTGTGGCACATACATCACAGCGGAGCTGGGTGATGTGTTCACCGACAAGCTGCTTGTCATCGTTTTGTCCGCATCCGAAACGGACCAATTGCGCTCCAGTTGCTCTAATGCAGCCATCGTTGCCGTTGTGGTCACCCCAGCACCGGTACTCTCTGAGCCGGCACCATCGTTGAGAACTCCCGCACGCAGCGTCTCGCCGAGTAGTGCCTCAATTTTGTCCTGATCATCCAGATGCACAAAGCCCAGACGCACCAATTCGCTGGTCAATTCCGCTGCCGTGTCCTCTTCGTTCACCTGACACGTCAGCTGTCTATTCATTTTGTCGTCCATGCGCAACAGTATTGTCATAAGAATATCGTTGCTATCCTCCTTCAGTTTCTTGACGCTACACATCATGTTCACAATGCGCCGGGACTCGGTGTCCACCGGTTCCGGCGTTGCCGACTTAACCGAATCGGCACGTTCTGGTGATGCGGCACGTGAACGAAAATGTGGTGGCTTCTTGCCACTGTATGTGGCCAACGGATAGACACCATACTTAACATCCTCCACAAACTTCTCCAGCTTATCGGCGCCGGGCACATCCGACAGTCGAAATTGACGCTCATTGCTGCCGGACATCTTGAGTTGCGCCATAATCACATCCGGGTGATTATAGCGCTGCATCAGCCCATCAAAGGCGGTTTCGGAAAACATGGTTCGATTGGCGGGCGAGAAGACCAGACAGTGGGCGGCCAGTAATTTCAATGCATGCACCTGTGTGAAGATTTTAATAAATTAAATTGTATTCATTAAACAAGAAAACAATGTGTTTTTTTTGTTTGCTAAGGATTTGATACGCCTCCATTGTGTTCAGCATGAATTAATAGTAATAGTTGAAAGCCCTTTGTTTCCTATGAAAGTTCCATCTAAGTTAAATTTGGTTTGTCAATGGAAGTTGGTATCAAATGTATATTAGGTATCAATAGTGTTTCCATAGTTGACACTTTGAACTTTGTAAGTCCATAAAATCCAAACGAATGAAGCAAATCAAAAACTCTTTGATTTCCAATAATATGTATTTAGTTCTTAACAGAATTTGCCGTTTGCATATGAAACATAAAACAAAATCTATAGTGCAGCAATATATTCAAACAAAAAAGACTAAAGCCAAACACATGTGTACAATTTTGCACCTTCCGTTATTCTTACTTTGGTTTGATTTCTTAATTCTCTTATCGGCAATAGACATGCAGTTTCACCAAGCTTATATATTTTATTTTTGCATTCTACACTTTTATGATCCAGAAAATTACGTGTTTCTTATTATTCGAAGCAGATTTGGTGATTTTGTCAATTAGTCTATAAAGTACCGCGAAAAAATGAAGAGGCTTTCGTCAGATGTCGAAAATAGCATTATTAGCCTAACTGAAAGTGGCTGTTCGACTCGGAGTATTGCAGATCAGCTTAATATTTCTCATTCAGCGGTGTCCAAGGTCCAGAAAAGACGCAATGTGCCATCCAAAAACACTGTTAAAGGCCGCAAACGCCTCTTAAAGGACTCTGACGCCAGACTAATGATGTCAAAAATGAGAACTGATAAGTTCCTAACACCGAAGAAGGCATCTATGGACATAGGAAAAGACGTGAGTCGGTGGACGGCTAGAAGAGCACTAGCTAAGGTTGGATATGTGGCAAGTGTGAAAAAAAATAAACCAGCTCTATCCGAGAAGAATGTCAAGGCTCGATTGAAATTCGCCCGGGAACACAAGAACTGGACTGTAGATGATTGGAAGCGTGTCATCTGGTCGGATGAATCCAAGTTCAACCGTTTTCAGTCGGATGGCAAGCAATACTATTGGCACAGGCCCGGGGACAAGCTTCAAAAACACCATGTAAAGCAAACCGTTAAGCATGGAGGAGGAAATGTCAAAGTTTGGGGATGCTTTACTTGGTGGCACGTTGGACCATTGCATTAAATTTACGGTATAATGTATAAAGAAGACTATCTCAATATTTTGCAAACCTATCTACCCAATTTTCTGGACAAGTGTGCATACCCCGTAAAGGAAATCATTTTTCAACAAGATGGGGACCCGAAGCACACTTCCAAAATTGTCGGCGAATGGTTGCAAAACCAAGATTTTATGCTGATGGAGTGGCCAGCTCAAAGTCCCGACCTCAATCCGATTGAGAACCTGAGGTCAATCGTGAAGAGACGGCTCGGGCAATATCAAACAATGCCATCCAACCTAGACGATCTTTGGAAGCGTGTAGAACTGGAGTGGAACCGAATTCCAAAGGAAATCATAGAAAAGTTAGTCGAGAGCATGCCAAAAAGAGTAAAAAGTGTAATAGCCAATAAGGGTCTGTGGACAAAATATTGATTTGGAATAATATTTAAGTTTTTTCACTGAAGGTGCAAAATTGTACACATGCGTTTGGCTTTAGTTTTTTTTGTTTGAATATTTTGCTGATTTGTTTTTGTTTATGTTATATACGGCAATTTGTTAAGAATTAAATATATATTATTGGAAAAAAAAGTTTTTTTGACTTGCTTCATTCGTTTGGATTTTATTGACTTACAAAGTTCAAAGTGTCAACTATGGAAACACTTTTGCTCCCTACTATTGGTTCAATTTGTTTTAAATCCATTAATAGACAGAAACCAACCGATTGTTTCTGTATCAGCTCTATGATTTATTGGAACTCAATTCTTAATCCATAGTGCGTAAGTTTGGTTTTCGAAAAACACTAAGCTTTTGTATATTTAGTACATCCAAACGATAGTTTATATGAAAGCTATATGATATAGTAGTCCCATCAAGCTGAAATTTTTTTTGCACATGGGTTTTCATACCAAATACATATACCGCTAATTTGGTTAAGATTGCGCAAAAATATTTTACTTTAATCGTTTTTAGGGCAGAAAGAATATAATATATGGATCTGCACCAAGTTTTATAAAGATAGATTAAAAACTAAAAATTAATGCGCATATCAATTGAAGGAAAGACAGATGGACAGATGGACAGACGAACACGATTATATCCACTCTGCTATTGATGGTGATGAAAGGTTTGCTTCCATCAATACAACACGGTGATAAAAACCTAATACCCTTTACAAGGGCAAAAAAATACATATGCATTTAAATAAATTCGGAATTGAAACGTAAATAAAAGCAGCTATAAATGATATAGTAGTCCGATCGTGATGAAATTTGGATTGTACATGGGATTTTGTAATAAAAGCGTTGTGAGTGAATTTGAATAAAATCGGTCAATAGACAAAAAACATCGAGCATTTTCAGCCGATTGTTCCTATGGCAGCTATGTATATGATAAAGCAGTCCGATCGGAATAAAATTTAGTTTGCACATGGGATTTGGTACTAAACACGTACTGAGTGAATTTGGTTTAGAATGCTCAAAGAAATTTTTTTTTCAACTGATTGTTCCTATGGCAGCTATATGATATAGTGTTTCGATCTGGCTGATTTCAACATATGAACTGCCTGCAGATAGAATACGCATGTGTACCAAATTTAATTAAGATAGCTCTAAAACTGAGAGACTAGTTCGCATAGAAACAGACAGACAAACGGGAGGACGGACAGACGGACATGTCTATATCGACTCGGCTGTTGATGCTGATCAAGAATATATATACTTTGTGGGGTCTGCCACGCCTCCTTCAATGCGTTACAAACATTGTGACAAAAACAATATACCCTCTGCAAGGGTATAACAGTCTGAAAGTAAAATCCATTTCTCTTAGGATTAATTAATTGCAACTTTCTATATTAAACAATTTTCATGCATAATCGATGTATCAATAGTTCGATTTGTAAAACGAATGTAGATTAGTTTTAGATTTGTTTTTGACTTCATCCAAACAAAAGTTCCAGTGTGCCCCTAACATTTGGGCATATTTAGACTGAATGTGAACAAATTTAATGGGCACACTTGATTTATTGTACAGAATGAAATCTTATACTAGTCTAAAACTAGTGATAAGTCGACTAAATATTAAAATAATCGATAAATCAAACGATTACTAACATTTTCTTCACCATACAATACAACACCTATACCAATCCATATTTCGACACAATCGATTATTTTACGATTAATCGTATCATTACTACATTATTCTCTGCAAGAATATAAAGGAAGGGTATAGAGTCTAAAACTAGTGATAAGTCGAGTAAATATTAAAATAATTTATAAATCAAACGATTATTAACATTTCCTCCACAACATAATACAACACCTATACCAATCCATATTCCGACACAATCGATTATTGTACGATTAATCGTATCATTACTACATTACTCTCTGCAAGGGTATAAAGGAAGGGTATAGAGGGAAAAATGTTTGCTTACCTCAAAGAGCAGTGGATGAAATAGCAAATCACTGGCACTTGGACGATCCTGCGGCTGTGGATTGAGACATTTTAGTATCAGATCACGCTGCAGATCATTGTCCAGGCTGCTGATTGTGCGCTGAATGGTCTCCTCGTTGATGGCAGTCGTTTCGCTGTTGCTGGACTGAGGCTGTATCTCCAGAGCAGCCATTTCCAGGGCGCACATTCCAAAAGCGTAGATATCAACGGCAGCGGTTAATTGCTCGGCTGCACCATATTCGGGAGCTTGGAAATAGTGGGCGCCACGTTGTTCACGCTGCTGCTGCTGGTGCTGCTGCTGCTGCTGCTGCTGCTGCTGCTGCTCCTGCTCCTCAGGCAGCTGCTGTTGTTCGAGCTGATCGAGATGCGGACGCCGGACGCTGTAGTGAACCGCATCGGGAACAACGGAACCAATTTTGACCAGGCCATTGTGCTGTATGAAAATGCTATCACAGGTTAGATTGCCATGAATGATGGGCGGCGTGCAGGAATGCAGATAACTGAGCGCGGACAGGATTTGTGTGCACCAACGGCGCCAGGATTCAAGCGGCAATCGCTTGGCATTACGCTTGGTGCGCTTGAGGAACTGTTTGAGTGAACCGGATGACATGTATTCGGTGATGAAAATGACACGCGGCCTTTCCGCCTGTTGAATGTCCGTCCAATAGCGATGGAACTTGACAATGTTTTGATGATCCAGCTGCAGCAGATTGTCAAACACCTGACGCATCTTGTCCTCCTGGGTTTTGAGCTCCTGCAGCTGGGCATATTGCACCTCATTCCAAACGACCTCGACACCCTCCTCGGTGTCCATAGCCAGATGCACACAATCAATGCCAGGCACATCACGTTGATCCACCTCCTCGCGTCGCTTCAGCCAGCGTCCGCATGGCGACTCCTCCAATATTTCGCTCTCATCCTCCGAATCATCGCCAGATTCGCGTGGCGAAGAGTCAGCCACAGCCAAATTGGGCACAGCGCCGCCTTCAACTGGCGTTGCTGTTGCTGTTGCTGTTGTTGTGGTCGAGGCGCCCACTATGTGCGATGCAGCGCCAGCTGTTGACGTCGACTGCGCTGCGCAGGACTGAGTTGTTGTTGTTGCTCCTGTTGTTGTTGTTGCTGTTGCTGTAGTCGTCAAGTTAGCAGCGCTAACGCTGGCAACGCTCTGCGCCGCATTTGCTGCTGCATTTGGACTCGGATTGGGATTCGTTTCATCCACGACGCTACCGCTGCTGCCGGCATTTGCTTGGCTATTTGACATTAGGGCGCGGTCGTCGTTCAACCGCTGTTCGCCACTTTAAATTGTTGATCAACCTTAATAATATTTGATTATTTAATATTTAATTTTTCGTTCGTTTTGTAGTTTTTTTTTTCGTTCTGTGTGTGTTTGTTTGCTCTCCTCTGCTCCAACGTAAAACCCTCCGCTGCTGCTGCCGCCGTCGTTGCCTTCGCTGTCGCTGTCGCCGCCGCCGCCGCTCCACAGCCGCAACTTCTGCCCACACAATCACTCACACTGGCACATACACACGCACACGCACACGCACGTAGCACACACTCTCCGCCACACACCCTTCTTCTTGTCGGTACAAACGAAACCACCTCTCTGCTGCCTCTTCAGCCGTTGTTCAATAACACACACACACACACACACGCATGCACGCACACACACTCTGTCTGTGTCGCTGAACCCTGTTTTATTGCAGTTGGATGCCTCGAATGTTAATGCCTTTTAGTGCAGCAGTTGCGTGTAATAATTAACTACGTTTATTGGTCCTTATAAGCAGCCGTTTTGGCTTGTTTAGGCGTTTTTTTCACGCTTTTAAAACACCCAAAAAATGTGAGTAAATCGATGCATCGACGTTATCGATATATATATACAATACGTATGAGCCGATGTATCGCCGTGCACGATGATTTTCATGCACAAGCATAATCGATTTTAGAAGGTTGCACAAATCAACGTTGTGACGTCAGCAGAGGGAACAGAGCTGATTACTTGCAGAGATTGTATGCATTTAATAATTTACTTTTGTTGTATGTATTATAAAAATATGTACGTAAAAATATGTCTGTATCTGCCATTAACATTATGCATTGTAGCCGAACGTTGAAATTTTAACAGTTTTACCTTTTAAATTGAAAACCCTGATTTGTAGCACTTATCGCACACTTGACAGTCCATCTTTAGAGTTATCGAAAACTTCACTCTCTGTCGGCTTGCACTCGCGGCATTTAGAAATAATAAAGAAATAATTGTGACTCGAATTACTCGACATAAGTGAAATGGATAGCATTATTGGACGCAGTCAGTTCGTTTCAGAGACAGCCAATCTATTTACAGATGAAAAGACAGCCACTGCGCGAGCAAAGGTTTGTTTCATACGAAATTGATACGCATAGCCATTTGATACGATACGATTCTCATATGCAATTTTTTATTTCCCTTAGGTTGTAGATTGGTGCAATGAATTTTCTACAGCAAATGCAGCATTGAAATGTGAACTTCTTGTAAAAGTGCAGGAGATTGTATTGGGTTCATGTACTGAGTTGGCTGAGGAGTTTTTAGAGCCGGTGCTCTCTCTGGCTCACGATCAAAATCAGGAAGTGCGCAAACAAGTTGTATCCTTTATAGAGCAGATTTGGTATGTTATAAACTACTTAAAATATTCTTAATACTTGCCCTAACATACTCTCTTCTTCACTCGTAGCAAGGTTAAAGTGGAGCTGCTGCCTTATGTGATAAATGTGATCTCAATGTTGCTGCGCGACAGTTCGGCCCAGGTGATCAAACGTGTTATACAAGCCTGCGGCAGCATTTACAAGAATGGTCTGCAGTATTTGTGTAGCCTAACTGATGCCACTGATAGTGCCGAGCAGGCTTGGAGTGTGCTGAGTTTGATAAAGGCTCAAGTGCTGGATATGATTGATAATGAAAACGATGGCATACGTACCAATGCCATTAAGTTCCTGGAGGGCATTATTATACTGCAGAGTTATGCGGAGGAGGATAGCATGAAGCGGGATGGGGATTTCTCCTTGATGGATGTGCCAGAGAATTGCAAGCTGATACGTCGTCAGAAGCTACAGGACGAGGGTACCAATATATTTGACATAATGCTACAATTCCATGGCACCACACACATCTCGTCGGTGAATCTGATTGCCTGCACAAGCAGTCTGTGCACTGTGGCCAAAATGCGTCCATCTTTCATGGGTCGTGTGGTGGAAGCCTTTGGCCAGCTGAACAACAATCTGCCACCCACATTGACCGACTCGCAGGTGAGCTCGGTCCGAAAGAGTTTGCGCATGCAGCTGCAAACGTTGCTGAAATTGCGAGGCACCTTTGAGTTTGCTGGCACCATACGAAATATACTGATGGACCTGGGAGCAAGTGCCAATGAAATCCAGAAGCTGTTGCCCAAAATGGATAAGCAGGAAATGGCGCGACGTCAGAAGCGTATACTGGAGAATGCCGCTCAAAGTTTGGCCAAGAAGGCGCGTCTTGTCGAACAGCAGCATTTGGAGCAGCAGCAGCAGCAACCGCTCGAAATGGAACCGGATGAAGAAGAGATGGAGCGACAGCGTCAGAAAAGCTCACGTGTCAATGAAAAGTTTCTCACCGAACACTTTCGAGTTACGGAGACGGTGGTGAATCTTGTGGTTGAGTTTCTGCCCAATTTGCCAGAAGCGGCAACAGAAAAGTTCCTAGCGGAATACACGCCCATTAAACAGTTATCGCTGCCGCAACAGGTGAGCAATATTGCTCGTCAATTTGGTCAACAATTGACGGAGTTGCGTCTAGGACCTGGAGCGGCCGCATTCAGCAAAGAAACTCCCATGAGACCAAAGGCAAGGGGAAACGTAAATTCAACAGAATCGGCAGCTGTACCTATGGAGGTGGACCCTACGCAGGCGGACAAACTGAGCGAACAAGAGCAGCAGCGCAAGGAGGAGGCCACCAAAAAGCTGCGTGAAACTATGGAGCGTTCAAAGGGAGAACAGACTGTAATTGAGCGCATGAAGGAGCGTGCCAAGACGCTTAAGCTGCAGGAGATCACCAAACCCTTGCCGCGCAATATTAAAGAAAAGTTTTTGCTGGAAGCAATCATGCGAATCCTTAACTCCGAAAGGCAATGCATTATGGGCGGTGTGGCAGCCAAGCGACGTAAGTTGGTCACTGTCATTGCAGCCACATTTCCGGACAATGTACGCTACGGCATTATGAAGTTTATTATGGAGGATGTCAAGCAGCGCATAGATTTGGCATTCTCCTGGCTATTTGAGGAATACTCGCTGCTGCAGGGCTTCACTCGGCATACCTATGTGAAGACGGAGAATCGTCCGGATTATGCCTATAATGAGTTATTGAATAAACTGATTACTGGCATCTGTGAGCACTGTGATTATAAAGACAAAATCATTCTGCTGCGTCGTGTGTACTTAGAGGCACCCATTCTGCCCGAGGAGGCCATTGTGCAACTGGTGCAGCTGTGCCTCATCGAGGAATTCATGCCGCATAGCCTGGAGCTAGTCAAGGACTTGGCCGTGTTGCGACCACCGCGCAAGGCACGCTTTGTGCGCATACTCCTAAATTACGCCGTACACGAGCGGGCCGATTTGCGCGAGCGTGCATTGTCACATCTAATCACCATCTATCATGTTAACAAGATTGTGCCAGCACGCATTGATGAGTTTGCCATTGAGTGGCTGGAGTTTGTAGTGGCTGAAACTCCGCCAAAGAATATATTCTCGGTGGAGTATGGCAGACCGACGCCGGAGGCAGCTTGGAAGGAAGATACTGCCAAGGTGTGTCTGCTGTTAGCTCTAACATTGTTGCCATACAAGCCAGAACGTAAGTAAAGTCAAAGACCAAGTAAATTTCATCAAAAATTAACTAATGTCAAACCTTTTCCATTGCAGTTTATCTGGAGAAGATCTGTGCGGTGTTTTTGGAGACCTCTGCCGAACTGAAGCGCACAATTTTACGCAGCTTGGATGTGCCCATTAAAAAACTTGGCGTAGAGTGCACAGTTCTATTAAAGTTGCTAGAGAACTGTCCCAAGGGATTGGAAACGCTAGTGATACGCATCATTTACATACTGACAGAACGTGTGCCCACACTTCATCCTGATCTGGTTAGACTAGTGCGTGAGCTTTACCAGAATAAGGTCAAGGATGTGCGAGTGCTCATACCCATTTTAAGTGGACTTTCTCGTGCTGAACTCATTGCAGTGCTGCCTAAACTGATCAAGCTCAATCAGGCGGTGGTTAAGGAGGTATTCAATCGTTTGCTTGGCATTGGCGCTGAATTTGCCCATCAGCAGATGGCGTTGTCACCTACAGATTTACTTGTGGCATTGCATACAATCGATACAAATGTGTGCGACCTGAAATCAATTGTAAAGGCGACCTCCTTGTGTCTGGCCGAACGTGAGGTTTACACTCAGGAAGTTTTAATGGCAGTACTTCAGCAGCTGGTTGAAATTATGCCAATTCCTACGCTTATGATGCGCACCACTATACAGAGTCTTACTCTGTGTCCCCGCCTAGCCAACTTTGTGCTGAATATGTTGCAACGTCTGATTCTGAAGCAGGTGTGGCGTCACAAGGTCATTTGGGAGGGCTTCCTAAAGACAGTGCAACGGCTGAAGCCGCAGTCTCTACCAGTCATGTTGCAGCTGCCAGCGCCACAACTTTCGGATGCGTTGCAACAATGCCCAGATCTCAGGCAACAATTGCTTGAATATGCAGAAAGCATACAGGATGAACCCATGAGTGGAATTACCCAGCAAATATTGGACATTATAAGCGGTAAATCGGTGGATGTATTTGTTACGGTAAGTTGTTTATATTATTGAAAGTTGAATCAAAAAAAAAATTAAATTCTTTAATCTGTAATAGGACGAAAGCGGTGGCTACATAAATCCCGACAATATAAAGAAAGAGTTACTGGATCCCACTGAAATGGGCATAATTTCCACGGTGCCCGTTCTCACATCCTTGCCCCTGACGCATCCAATGCCCGTGCCCGCACCTCAGCCTGTTCCAGCGCCAATTCAAAGCGACCTGAATCAACCGCTGCCACCTGGCGAGGATTAACCTTAATTTAGCATAGTTTGATTTGTTAACTTTCGATAAAACTTATATCATCTGCAATTATATCTAATCGTTTTCAAGTGTCTAAAGTTATTTTGCGGTCTTAAAGAAAAGTTTATAGTGTTTATTTGACTCTTTGGTCATACTAAAAAGGAGCTTTTCCTGCCGTCAGAATTCAATGCGTTATTGCGTTATCTCGAAGACCAACGTCTTTCATTGTACTGTTAGATTAACTATCGGTCGTTTCAAACACAATGTTAATATTTTATGTTTAACGTCATTTGTGTGAAAACAGTTCGATTTATATATAGCCGGATTAAAATAATCTTCAAGGGGGGTAATTTTGATAAACGATTCATTAGTGGCGCTTTTAAGTGTGATGTTTTGTTAATCTTGCTATAATTAAAATATAAGCAGAAAATAACAGTTTGTTATAGTAGTTTAGTTTGGAAAGGTAATGTAACAACTGGTTCATTGTGATTTATCAAAAACCTATATGTATTTAATGTTATTTTACGCATAAATAAGCTAATAAGTACGTACGAACTGGAAGTGAGCTCGTATTATCGCAAAATTCTCTATATGATAAGCTTTGAACGGACTACTACAAAAATTCAATTGAAATATTTGGCCAACTTTAGTTGTCGCTCGGACGTTACACTATGCGGATCAGAGTGAATTTGGATTTAATTTACCTCGTAGCCTCAGTAGTTGCTGTGAGTTCAGCTACTTTAAATTTATCATCAGATAGTATCGACTTTTATAAGCTGTATAATGATCCACAAGCACATATAGATATCAAGGATAGGCGCACCACGGTAAATTTGTGATAGTTGCTGAACTACGATCAGTTTTAAATCATAATTTTCTAGCGTGATCGCATAGCTGCACATGGATATCCGGCAGAGCATCATCATATTGTCACCGACGATGGCTATATCTTAGGTGTGTTTCGTATTCCGTACTCTCATAAATTAAATAATGAGAAGGAAAAGCGACCCATTGTGTTAATTCAGCATGGATTGACGAGTTGTTCCGATGCATGGGTACTTCATGGACCAAATGATGGTCTACCTTACCTGCTTGCTGATGCAGGCTTTGATGTTTGGATCGGAAATGCCCGAGGCAATACATATTCCAGAAATCACACTTCGCTATCCACAGAGCATCCCTATTTCTGGCGTTTCAGTTGGCACGAGGTTGGTTACTATGATATGGCAAACTTTATCGATTACGCACTGAAAACCAACGGTCAGGGACAAAAATCGATCCATTATGTGGGCCACTCTCAGGGCACCACAGCATTCTTCACGTTGATGTCCATGCGTCTAGAATACAATGAGAAGATCAAAACGGCTCACATGTTTGCTCCAGTTGCGATTATGACTCATCTGAAAAGCAAATTGGTGCGAGCGGTTGGACCTTATCTGGGTCATCAAAATACTTATTCGTTGTTGTTCTCAGACCAAGAGTTTATTCCATATAATGAATTCTTACTCTCCCTACTGTTTAATCTTTGTGAACCGGACCTAAAGCTACGGCTAGTTTGCGAAAATATTACGGAAAAGCTGTTGACTGGTGGACGTGTAAATATGGTCAGCAGTAACAGTTAGAAATTGCAAAACCAATATTAATAAATTAAATCTTTCGTAGACTGCTATGCCAGAGAGACTGGCCACACACCCAGCTGGATGTTCAACAAATCAAATGTTACACTACCTTCAAGAACACCAGTCGGGACATTTTCGGCAATACGATTACGGAATCAAGGAAAATCTAAAAGTATATAAATCAGAAATGCCACCAGATTACCCAGTTGAGAAAATAACCTCGACTGTACATTTGTGGTATGGAAAAAGTGACGGTCTGGCCGCTGTGGAGGATGTTCTGGCATTGGCAGATCGCCTTCCTAATAAAATCTTACATTGTATGGAAGACGATCTTTGGAACCACGGCGACTTTGCGTTTAATAAAGCAGTTCGCACGCAACTGAACGAACCTGTTATTGAGATAATGATGAAGTATGAAAATGACAACAATACATTTTAAATATATGACTATAAGTATAGAAACTTCAAGTTGATATTAAATCTTTAAATATATATAGTTTCTGTTTACATATACTCCAGACTATCGAGTAAATAAGTTAAAAAGATCCCGTACTTTAGCCAATATATTAAATAATATTTTATCAAGTACTCAATACGAGATGGTTTCCTTAATTATCGTGTCTCCGTGTCAAATAAATTTTCGGTTGGTTATAATTTAATGTCAAATGCTAAAATGTCTAACGAATTTCTCACTTTTTGCAATGTTTTATAAACTTCTTTATCAATAACTTGCCAACTATGCTCTTATAAACTATTATATTTCATACAGACAGAGATACAGCGAGACAGACATGGATAATCCGACCCGGCTATTGATGCTGATAAATAATATACTTGATCACAACATTAATATTACAGATATTCTACAATATATAGAAGATCCTTCTCTGAATGAAATTCATATATTATATTATTACAATGTAATCGGGGTCTACATTATTCAATTATATTAATTCATACATACTTATGAACATATGTTTATTCCAAAAAACTTGTTCTTAACTAATGTTTGAATTTAGTATTTAAATGTACATATATTTGGTATATTCTAAAGAACATTTCTTAAAAATCGAATTTAAACTCGTTGCATTCTTCCAAAAGGTGTAGATAGGCATTTGGTATTTGGTTAATATCGAACATGGGGAATTACTTTAAAAATATATAAATAAATATTTAAATAGTCCTTATCAAAGTCAATGTGATTGATCAAAGTAAACTGCCTTTCACTACATGTATGTACATACAAGTGAGAAAATAATCTCCTCTATATACGGTGGGATTAAAATAGTCTACGATGGGGGCATTTAAGATTAACGATTAGTTAAGCAATGCTAATTTGATAAGTTTGTGACGTTTTGTTTTTCTGGGAAAAATTGTACTGTTTATTGGAAATGTTAATTATAACATGACAGTGTTGCATTTTAAATTATAATGGAAGTTTGTAACATCCTACGTGGGTATTTTAACTTTTCTTTTATACAGTTGTTGTATTTTATAGCTTTGGAGTTCACTGCTTATCTTGAAATTCCCCATTTATAACATTCCTGATAGCCAACGGCCACTTAATGATAAACCTGGAAGAGGGTACTACAAAAAGGCAAGTGGATTGTTTGACCAACTTCAGTTTTTACTCAAACGTTAAATTATGCAGATTACAATTATGTTGGCTGCAGTGCTCCTTATAGCCTCAGTGGTTTCTGTTAGGTCAGCTGCCTTAAATATACCATCAGGGGATATCGACTTTTATAAGCTATACAATAATCCACAAGCACATATAGATATTAAGGATCGGCGTACAACTGTAAGTCTGGAACAATTTTATTAACCAATCATGAATTTTAAACCATGAATTTCAGCGAGATCGCATAGCTGCACATGGATATCCGGCAGAGCATCATCACATTGTCACCGATGATGGCTATATATTGGGCGTGTTTCGAATACCGTACTCTCATAAATTGAAAAATGAGAAGGAAAAGCGACCCATTGTACTAATTCAGCACGGATTGACTAGTTGCTCGGATGGCTGGATACTCAATGGTCCAAACGATGGTCTACCTTACCTGCTCGCTGATGCAGGCTTTGATGTTTGGATCGGAAATGGTCGTGGCAATACCTATTCCAGAAATCACACTTCGCTATCCACAGAGCATCCATATTTCTGGCGTTTCAGTTGGCACGAGATTGGCTACTATGACATAGCATCCATGATCGATTACGCACTGAAGACCAACGGTCAGGGACAGAAATCCATTCACTATGTGGGCCACTCCCAGGGCACCACTGTATTCTTCACATTGATGTCCATGCGTCCAGAGTACAATGAGAAGATCAAAACGGCTCACATGTTTGCTCCAATTGCAATTATGACTAACCTTGAAAATAAGTTAGTGCGAGCTGTGGGACCTTATCTGGGTCATCGAAATACTTATTCTTTATTATTTTCGAGTCAAGAATTCATTCCTTATAATGAATTTTTATTGGCCCTACTCTTCAATATTTGCGAGCCTGATTTTCAGTTTCGACCTGTTTGTGAAAGCCTCTCAGGCGACGATGATGGACGTGGAAATGCTGTAGGGATTATAAATAAGAATTAAAATAATTAATCTAAATAATTTAATTTTTTTCTTAGACCGCCCGGCCAGAGTTATTAGCGACACACCCAGCTGGATGCTCAACAAATCAAATGTTACACTACCTTCAAGAACAACAGTCGGGACATTTTCGACAGTATGATCATGGCATCGAGAAAAATCTTGAATTGTATAAATCGGAAACGCCACCAGATTATCCAGTTGAGAAAATAACCTCTCAATTGCACTTATGGTATGGAAGAAGTGACGATCTGGCCGCCGTGGAGGATGTTCTGGCTTTGGCAGATCGTCTGCCCAATAGAAAAGTACACTGTATGGAAGACGAGAAATGGAATCACGGCGATTTTGCGTTTAATATAGGTGTTCGAGAGCATTTAAACGATCCTGTTATTAAGATAATGCAGGAGTATGAAGCTGAAAATAATGCAATTTAAATATAATCTATGTCTAATTGCTTCAACTTTAATGGTGATAGGGTGAGCAAGCCTACTCAAAATGACACTGTACTAATTTTTAAGCCTTTATATAAGTATAAGTATATTAACAATAATATGCAATATATGAGTTTATAATAATACTTTAAAAACACATATGATTTTCTTGATTAGCGATCGATCGTTGCCAACTATATGATATACTAAATATAATTATTTATACTTGGTATACTTTAATAAACCAAATACATATTCTGTAAAATGCACCTTTTTACCGCCGAAATTAAATCCTTTACACCTAGCAAAAGTGATAGATACGCGCTTAATATTTGTTTGCTTATGTTTACGACTACATAAATAAATTTTCATGTAGTATTTTATACTAATTCAAAATCTTATCAAGATTATTTTGATTGATCAAATTGATTGCCCTATGAGTGCAATTAATCTATTCTAAATATAGTAGGATTAAAATAATCTTTGATGGGGGTATTTGGGATTAACGATAAGTTAAGCGATACTAATTTGATAAGTATGTGACGTCTGTTATTCTAGGAATTTTTGTGCTATTTAGTAGAATTATACATATTAGTACTATAAAGTGGTCAAAATATCTAAAAATTATAAATTTTTAAATCTTTATCGAAACTTAATTTTAAAATTTGTTACGGGAAATATATTTAAAGGCCATCTAAATAAGTTTAAAAACATTTATTTTGTATAGTTTTTGTATTTTATAGCTGTTGTTGTTCCTGCTTATCTTTAGATTCCTTATTTATAAACATTCCTGATAGCCAGTGGCCACTTAACGATAAACCTTGAAGAGACTTCTACAAAAACCCCAATCGAATGTTTGGCTTACTTTAGTTTTTGATCAAACACTGTACGATGCAGTTCAGATCTTTATTAGTCTTAGTTTACCTTATTGCCTCAGTGGTTTCTGTTAGGTCAGCTGCCTTAAATTTACCATCAGGCGATATCGACTTCTATAAGTTATACAATGATCCACAAGCACATATAGATATAAAGGATCGGCGTACAACGGTAAGTCTGTTAACATTTTGTTAACCAATCATGAATTTTAAGCCATAAATTTCAGCGAGATCGCATAGCTGCACATGGATATCCGGCAGAGCATCATCACATTGTCACTGATGACGGCTATATATTGGGCGTGTTTCGAATACCCTACTCCCATAAATTGAAAAATGAGAAGGAAAAGCGACCCATTGTGCTAATTCAGCATGGATTGACGAGTTGCTCTGATGCCTGGATACTCAATGGTCCAAACGATGGTCTACCTTACCTGCTCGCTGATGCAGGCTTTGATGTTTGGATCGGAAATGGTCGTGGCAATACCTATTCCAGAAATCACACTTCGCTATCCACAGAGCATCCACATTTTTGGCGTTTCAGTTGGCACGAGATTGGCTACTATGACATAGCATCCATGATCGATTACGCACTGAAAACCAACGGTCAGGGACAGAAATCCATTCACTATGTGGGTCACTCCCAGGGCACCACTGTATTCTTCACATTGATGTCCATGCGACCCGAGTACAATGAGAAGATCAAAACGGCTCACATGTTTGCTCCAATTGCAATTATGACTCATCTGACAAGTAACTTGGTGCGATCGGTGGGACCTTATCTGGGCCATCGAAATACTTATTCGTTGTTGTTCTCAGACCAAGAATTCATACCTCATAATGAATTTTTATTGGCCCTACTTTTCAATATTTGCGAGCCAGATTTTCAGCTGCGACCAGTTTGCGAAAACGTTACGGGCAAGTTATACGCCGGTGGACGTGTAAACATGGTAAGAAGTATTAGTAGGGATCAAAATTATACCTATTATGAATTTTGTATATTTCTTAGACTGCCATGCCGGAGGGATTAGCCACTCATCCTGCTGGATGTTCCACAAATCAAATGTTACACTACCTTCAAGAACAACAGTCGGGTCATTTTCGACAGTATGATCATGGCATCGAGAAAAATCTTGAAGTGTATAAATCGGAAACGCCACCAGATTATCCAGTGGAGAAAATAACCTCTCAATTGCACTTATGGTATGGAAGAAGTGACGATCTGGCCGCTGTGGAGGATGTTCTGGCTTTGGCTGATCGTCTTCCCAATAGAGAAGTACACTGTATGGAAGACGAGAAATGGAACCACGGAGATTTTGCTCTTAATATAGGTGTTCGAGAGCATTTAAACGATCCTGTTATTGAAATAATGAAAAAGTTTGAAGCTGACAATAATACATTGTGAACATTTGTAGAGTGTTACAGATCTTACAAACAACCAATTACTTAATCTCTAAATTTACAAATACATAAGGAGCGCGAAATAAGTAAGTGGTACACTAGTTTTGTTAAGTTTTTATACATAGAAGAAACAAAATTGAACGGCCATCTATTTTATCGCGAAAGTAAATAAAACAATAATTCAACTAAGAAAATGAAATTGGAAACAATTCAAACTTTCATTAAATAGATTAATTTGAAAAATGTTCAGAGTGAAAAAAGTAAGTGGTACAGTGGTACAATCGTACAGTTATTATTCCCCAACATACCAAGGTAATTCTGTAGGTAACAAAACAAGTAGTGTTTCGAGCAAAGCCAAAACCATCCCTTGCCCAGCTCGACCACCAGCTCAATTAACAGGTAAGGCTCTGTATATTTTTATCAAAAAAGGGATAAAGTCAAAAATTTCTGGAAACAAATTTTTAATTTTTACAATTGTGTCACTTATACTTCAAATGTGTATAAAAAAAAATTAAACAAAATAATTAAATTGTAGATGCCTTAACAAAAAATAAGAAACATGTAACTTTAGGTACGCCACAAATATCGCTTGAAGCACCGATGTTTTGCAGCTCTATACAGCAGCTCTATATATATATATATATATATATATCAGAATTTCGACGATTCAAAAAGAAACCTTTATCAAAGCTATTCAAACTTTATAGACATACACAAACATTTGTTTAATTTTACAACATTTCAATTGAGAAACTTTTGAATGCGACTCGTTGACCAATTAAAGTCACATTTGAAAATTCATAAAAAGTGAATTAATAACAACATTTCGATTCTACATATTTTTAAGCACAACTTCACATCCTTTCCAAAGGGTTTAAAATTAATAAGACTTGTCAATCATTTCTTTGTAAGTTTTGAAGTTTAATTTGAGCTTCAACTTTAAAGTCATTTGAATAATTACAACATAATTCATTTATTCATAATTGTCAAACTGAAGGAAAACTAACTTGGCTTAATGAGAGTGGGTTTGTGCTTTTGAATTTAATTAAAACAATTCTAAAAACGTTTACTAAAATAAATAGTAATAGTTAATCAATTTAACTGCTTCGAAGCATACATATCTTTCGTCTATCCTTCACATATTTCGTCAATTCACTTTAAACAGTTAAAGTACTTATCAATTATATTGGTTTTAGCTCGTTCCATCAAGTATTTCTGCCCTTTTACTTTGCCCTTGCTTAAATTTCCTAGTTAGCTGGAAGTAAATCAAAGTTTACTAGAGTACATAACAGTTTTACAACAGGCGAAAGATAAAAAGCAGCGAGGCGTGTCAAGTAAAAAACACACGGAAGCGTTAAATTGGTCCAAATGTCCATAATAGAATAGTCAACCTTGCAAAGTCAAGAACTCTCGACTTGCAGATGCCCTATTTGAATTAAGCATTGGGGTATTTAAACCTAGAGACTTTATGGCTTGATAAGATTAAAGAAATAATGAACATTATATTGTAGGTCAACTAAGGTATGCTCTATCATTTATATTTAAATTCAAGGGTATAACAAGCAAACGACATTAACAAAATGACACTAAAGGAAAACAAGCGGCCCCAATTTCGTATCTCTTGAAATGAAAGGAGCAACAACCAAGAATGATGCATAAAATACTTGGGCAGGGTCAAGGGATTTTGCCAAACATTTAGTTAAAGTTAAGCAGGCGTTGATTGTTTTCGGCGCTTGCAATAAAGTAAAACTAGACTCGCCTCCCAGACAAATTAAGAGCCCAAAAAAAGAAAAACAGAACACAAATTTATATATACTTAGGCAGGACTCAGGAGAACGGGACAAGTGTTTCCATTATTTTGCATATGCTAAGCTGTTGTTATTTACGTTCTCTCAATCTCTCTCTGTCTCTCTTTCTTCATTTTTTGTTTATTATTTTTGCGAGTCTGTTTGCCGCTTATAGTATATTTTTAAAATTTAATTATAATTAAATTGTGTGCGGCACTTTACATCCTTTTGATGCCAGCTGGATGTACCCTAAACACACTTTCATTGTGTTTTATTGTGGTCGGCAAATGGGGGGCGCCGAGTTGAGCCCAAAGGCTGTTAATGATAAACCCGGACAGATGGAGATTTATGAAATTAAAACAGAAAATTTAATTACAACTTTTACAGCATGCGTGCACTTATCTAAACATTTCAAAATGAAATGCATCTCATTTTAGTTGGGTTTCTACTAGTTTTGCTACAAAATAAAGCTATTTTTAACTTTATTTTGTAATTCTTAAGTTGTTTTGTAGTTTAGTAATTTGTTGACAATCTACTGTAATTATAACCAACATTCACTCAGACATATTTAATGTTAAGTTCTACGAAACACAAAAAATTCAAAAGGCAGTTTATTTAAATAAAATGTGTTGCATTAATATTTACAACTTGCCAAATATATATTTCTAGATATCGATAGTTAAATACATCTATTGATATATGATACTAAATATCTGATGTAGTTCTAGCTAGAATGGAGTTTTTATAGTGATTGCAGCATTGCATATGTAAACCTAAAATGTTACGAAATGTTCACAAACTTTTACTTTTACTTGACAAATATTGGACTACATGTATTAAACTGTTTGTTACTTAATAAATATGTATCAGAATAGATATTGTGCATTGTGCCATTGTATGCCAATTAATGTGCATTAATTCTATAGTTGATTTCAATAAAAACGCACACTGAATGCACTAAGAACGATAACGAACTGACAATTGTGCCATGAGGCAACTATGACAGTATCTTAAAACGTATTATATATATGTTAGTTGTTAGAGTCTGGTAATTGGGAAATTTTAAAAGTAACTTATATAGTAGAACTCAAATGCTATATGCAAAGTGTATCTTTTCAAGGGAAGGTGAATAGCATTTAAAAAAGTAATTTAAATTAAACATGTATTTAACATGCGTAAACAGTAAATTTAAGAAATTATAATTTACGCAGCTCAAGTTTTCGGCTACTAAATGTTTCTTGAGGTTCAGGCAATAAACATAAAGAATAATCCTCTATACATTAACCAAACCAACCAAATTGCATGCAAATGTTAAATAGTGTTAGATTAACCAGTAGTCACTTGTGTGGAGCCAGTTGAAACCAAATAATATATAATTTGAATCAGAGCAATCAAAATGCTATCAGAACTGTCAACACAACACCTGTGTGATGCTGGGATGATAGGAAAAAAACCAAATATAAAATAAAAAAATGATAAACTAAAACCAGACGGATTACTTTAGTCGAATCACACACGATACGTCAGTCAAACATGTTGTGGGGGTGTGATTTTATCTATCCAATATAAGCTCATACCCGAGCTAAATCTGGAGATAATGCCCACACGCACACGCAGACAGAAGCTCTTAGAAGATTTACATGAATTATGACATCGTCTTTGATAAGCGATGTTCTTTTCAAACCTATTCAAGATGTTCAGTTCGTGTCAGTTTTAAGTTCAGTTTTACGCTACAATCTGTGGAAGTCACTTGTGCTTACGGAGTAAGGATCACAAAAAAAAAAAAAAAATATATATTATAGAATTTAAATAACTTTTTTAATGGCAATCCAGACGAATAAGGATTTGTTTAGTATATAAAAAAGTTTTTGTGTTACTATTTCTCTAAGCTATTTTGATAACAGTGATAATAACTTTATTATCTCATTCATACTTATACAAGCAAGTTAAATAAGATTAAAAATTTCTTGAATGAATTGAATGAGATTATTAAATTTCATAATTGAAAATAATTGCAAAAGTTTTTAATTTTGTTGAAAACTATTTACAAATATTTACAATTAAATTTTAGTGCTCAAAACTAATCGCTAGAGCCCACTCTACAGCACACCCGACTTATTAAATGATAGCAATTTCATTTAAAGGCAGTTGAAGAAAATTCCAAGTGGTTGTCATTAAGATACACATCGAACTAGTGGCAAAAACTTAATGAAAAATCGAAGAAAGCTGCAGAAAGTGTACTTCTCTATTGTTTTGTGAGTGTGTGTATATGTGTGAGGCTAAACTAATACAAAAGTAATCAAAGCTGAATGCTGAAAGTGCGCAAAAGCAACACGACAGGAAGTCAATAAAAATAAGCACATTAAAGCAACTTGCGGTCTACGGAATTATGTCAACGACACTTGAGGAGCCGGGAGCGACGACAATGGGCGTGACGGCGACGGATTCAACGCCAACAGTGGGCAATGCGATAGCTCAGACAGTCCAGTTCATAATTAGCAGCACAACAACATCAAAGCCAAGTGCCACAGCCAGCACAACCATTTTAACTTCAGCAGCAGAATCAGCAACAGCATCAGCAGCAACAGCAGCAACAACAACAAGTGGCACAGAGAAGCTCAGCGTGAAAGATTTGAGCAGTGCTCTGCAATTTTTTGGAATTGTTGATTATATTGTATTCATTGCCATGTTGGTGGTCTGCGCCGTAATTGGCTTCTATTTCGGATTCATCGAAAAGAAGCAGAAAAAACAAAAGGGCCAAGTGCCAACTGATGAAAAGGACGGCGCTGGTGAGGCTGGCAACGAAGAACGTCGCGGCTCGGAAGCGTTGGATTACTTGGTGGGTGGACGCAAAATGAAAGTGTTTCCGGTCTCGCTGTCACTAGTGGCTAGGTGAGTTACAACCACAGCTAGAGCTATAGCTGCAGCTGTTTTATGTAAATGCGTTGGGGGTAGCCTTTGCTTCTCTGGACACTAGATATACGAGTTTCATTTAATTTGTTTGAAAGAGGCCACAGATGGGTGAGGGTGATATGCGGTTTGTTTTGCCCCAAATAAAATTGTACACGAACTTGGCCCATTTATTTCGAAATGAGGCTGCAGACTTGAAAAAATTGGTTCGAACCTCTGACTAAATGTGTGGTTTGGCTTGTTAGCTAATTTTTAACAGCTTCGTAGCCAAGGTGTAAGTTAGTTCAATTTAAAACAAAATTTTGTAATAATTTCATAATAATTTTTTGTCGTTACTATTCTTGGAACTGAATAAAACTAAATGAAATTGCTTTTCTAAGAATTTTCCCCTGTTGATTCTTTGATTGTTATATGATTTTAAGGGCATATCGGTAAAAAAAATAAATATAGTATGTATATTATATTAACAAACCTAATGCTTTGGCACGTAAACCCTCGAAGCTAAATTTAAAAGCTTAAACAATTGCAATTGAAAATTAAAGATAATATGTATAAACTTCTGCATTTAAGCATAGCATAGCATATATTTTTCGATTTATATATTTTAAACCTTTATACGTCTGACAACTTGGCCAATAGAATTTGGTCAATTTTCATTGGAATCAATCAAAAATATGCGCCTAATTTCACTGAATCTTTTCGCCCGGTGCCGCAGCTAACCGTGCGTATGCGTAATCTAACGAAATCGTGTAGAAACTGCTGCCACAGCGAATGGGGTGGTGTCTGGCTGGCTCACTGTTTGTCAAGTCAAACATTGAAGTTTTCCTTAAAATTGCGATTAAATGCTGAGGGCAAGCAGCACATTGTATGGGTATATAAAATAATAAAATATTCAGTGTCAGGGTCAAGTTTATTATAGCTGATGATTATGCAGATAATGCTCTTTGATATGGCTTGAAAACTTGCGGAACTTTGACGGTAAATACAAGTATCTCTGGCGCATAAATACAATTTAGCAGCTCGTTTCGCTGCAAAGCCGGTCCCCACAAACTAAGCCTGATTGAAGTTATTTAAACTTACGGCAGCCGCAAACTCAAATAATTTGGCAAATTACTTTTTTGTTTTGGCCCGACCTTGGTCCTGGGGGGCCGTTCCATTTGACACGTTTGGTCAAGCACCTTTCGCGGCGCGATGTTGTTGTTATGGTGTTGCTTTGTCCTGGGCGTATTGTCACCGCATTAATGACTGGCAATAGGAATGCTCTTGACTCTCCTGTCCTGTTTGTGGTCATTTGCCTCGCCCGACAATTGTTTTGTGCGCCTTTTATTGTTATGGCATTCTGTTTGTAGTCGTTTGCTTTCTGCAACAAATTCTGGCGACGTGCTCTGAACTACAATTACATACCAGCATTTCGTTCAGATTCTTTTGAGTTGTTCCATTATGTTTTTCGGTTCATCTCCATCTTTTTCTCTCGCCGTGGCAGTCTCAGCCTTAGTCTCTCTATATTTTTCGATTTATTAAATAGGTTCTGCATCTGCATACTTCAACGGCACTCGTTATCAACTTTTAATGGTGTTTAGCCTGCGAGTTGAATAAAAACAAACTTTTATTTTACTTTAGTTTTTTGCTCGGAGATGAATGAATTTGCTTAGAGGCTAAATTGAAATAATTGTTATGGACATTTGTCATCAGACAATGATTATGATTATGCTTGTTGAAAATATGTTCAACAATTACGAAAGTTAATCAAATGAACTGGAACATTATGCCATCAAGATATTAGTGTGTCTTTGAATAATTTTCAAATTTGTATTCAATTAATTTTGTTTTTTATTTTTTCAGCTTTGTGTCGGGAATTTCTTTGCTGGGCACTTCTACGGAAATCTATGTGTATGGAACTCAGTATGCTTTTATACTGATTACGTTGGCCATTTCGGGACTTATATCCTGGTATATCTTCTTGCCCGTTTTCTGCAATCTCCAACTGACTTCCAGCTATGAGGTAAGCTTAACGTTGTCTGATCCCTGTATATCTGTGTCTGTGCGTGTTTTTTTTCCATTTTATTTCAATATTTAAATGTTTTATAGCATGTGTTGCATACCAATTGTTAAACATTTAAGTTCTTTAAGCTTGAATGTCTTCTGTAATTGCAAATTGTGATTTATTTCTGCATGATAATGTGTAAGTCGAAAGTCTGCATTATCCCGAACTGCAATGACATGTTTATGGTGTCCTTATTTAAATCACAGTCGGAAAAGCACGCTTGACAAAAATATATGAACAGCAGTAGTTGCAGTTAAAATCAAAATAGCAGCTCCGAATATGGTTGGCTCTGGGAAACAAAGCATACACCAGACACCAGACAAATATGTGTGTACAAGTTATTTGCCTGTCATGCTGCAGAACTGAGCGGAATAGAGAATTGTTTTTGTTGTTTCGTGTGAAAATTTGCGTGCGTTTTGCTAGAAATACCAAAATGGAAGCCAGCCAATTGTTTCTCGTTCCTCGTAAGCTAGCTGGTTTTATTTGGGCTACATGACGCATGTGTAATATTCGATTATGTATGCGACACGTTGTCAAGCATCTGTGTAGGTCTGTGTATTCGTACGCGTGTATTTTGTTTATGTGAAAATCGAATGTAAAGCCAACAAAAATAGAAAGCAAAACAAAATATTTACAGTACTTTGAGCTGCGCTTTAATCAAACGGTTCGTGTTGTGGCCTCCCTGCTTTTCACCATAACCACAGTAAGTAAACATATGAATCTTCCCACACTTTGCCACGTGACTTATCCATGTTTTTATTTATTATATACATTAGTTAATCTGGCTACCCATTGTTATCTATATACCAGCGTTGGCCTTTAATCAGGGTAGATATTCTAACTCATTCTGAACTGGGAGCAATGGCTGAGTTTATTCATTTACAGTGACTGGCATTAACGTACACATCATCACACCTGTGGTGTGCATTATATGCATATTTTACACCACTGTTGGCGGCTTGAAGGCAGTCGTCTGGACAGATGTCATTCAAACAGTAGTAATGGTTGGCGCCGTTATCTTTGTTGTCATTAAAGGCACCATAAATGCGGGAGGATTGAGTGTGGTTATTCAACGCAGCATGGATAGTGGTCGCATCGAATGGCCTGAGTAGGTGACACTCAATAACTTTAGCTTCTTTATACTTATCAAGCGTTTTCAAACAGATTTACTTTGGATCCAAAAGTACGCATGTCTGCCTTTTCAGTATTTGTTGGCTATTTGGCACATTCCACATATAATTTGGGCTGCAATCAAATCATTACACAACGCTATATGTCACTGCCCAGCGTAAAAGAAATGAAAAAGGCGTCAATTCTGTTTAACATTGGTTATATCTTGTTATCCGCCGTTTGCCTATATAACGGCTTAGTGCTCTTTGCCACTTACTTTGAATGTGATCCGTTGACCACAAAGGTAAGTTTTACTCGACCCTGTACTAAATAATTCTAAGGGGGCTGTTTGTTCGTAGACATTTTCGCCTTTTGGTTTTATAAATTATATCTTAGAGAATATAAATGTTATAGACTAAACAAGAAACCTTTAATATCCTCTGAGTTTTATTTCCAATTATATAAGTTCAAATTGGAATACTCCAACATCCATGCAGATGGCTGTGCGAGCGAGACAGACACACAAGTACGTACGCATGTTAAGTTCTTGCAGCAGCTGCTCAATTTGAGCTCATATAATTGGAAATTAAACTCAGAGGGTATTACACGGTCGGGATACTCAACTGCAATTTTCTCTTTTGTTATACCCTCTGAGGGGTATAATGGGTTTGACAGAGGCGATTTGTATATAACGGCAAAAGCAGCCATTTCTTTGTAACTTATGCAAGCGGCTGTGTATATTCTTGTAACTTAGCATTTACCCACAGACAAATAATATCAAACGATTGTGTAAACATTTCAATCAAAATCGGACTATAATTAAAAAAGTTTCTCATACAACGAAAATCGATACTTTCAAGAAAGGCATAGCCACGTGCGTTGCACTGAGCTGTGCACACAAGCAACGAAAAACGTGTGAGCGAGATAGACATACAAATATGTGTGCATGTTAAGTTCTTGCAGCAGCTACATCAATTCGAACTCATATAATGGGAAACGAAGCTCAGAGGGTATTACACGGTCGGCATGCCCGACTGACATTTCTTTCTTGTTTTTGAAGTCGTTACGATTAAGTACAGGGTCTTGAACAGTCGGTTCAATCGACTTTCGTTTTGCCTCGAACCTAACTGACTAATTTTCAGTTGGCCAAAGCCAAGGACCAGTTGGTGCCATTGCTGGTGATGGATACTTTGGGTTCGTTACCTGGTCTGCCTGGCGTATTTGTGGCTGGTGTGTTTAGTGCTGCACTAAGCTCGCTGTCCACAGGCCTCAATTCATTGGCCGCCGTCTTTCTGGAGGATTACATCAAGCCGCTATGCCGGAAGCCCTTAACAGAACGTCAAACGGCCGTAACTATGCGTCTCTGCACTGTGATAATTGGAACGGCAAGTGTCGCCTTGGTCTTCATAATAGAACGCATGGGCACACATATGGTGCAGTTGTCTATGACTTTGAACTCCGTATCTCAGGGTCCGTTGTTTGCCCTTTTTGTGGTCGGCTTGCTGTTCCCTCGCGTCAATTCAAAAGTACGTATTTCAGTAGTGCAGCAAATTGTTTCTGTACGCAAATGTGTTTGATCGATGATTTGGCATTTTAGAGTGCACTATTCGGCGCCTTTTGTTCCTTTGTCTTTATGACATGGTTGTGCCTAAGTGCCCAACTGGCTGTTAATTCTGGCGAGATTCACTTCGAAAGCAAACCGACCAGCATTGAGAACTGTCCCTATCAGTTCGAACAGCCTATGGTTACGCCTGCTAATGTCACTGTAGAACCCACGTAAGTACATTTTTTTCCGTCTCCCATTGAACCCTAACAACGTATATATATTTGTTCGCAGTTCTCTCAGCTTTTTCCAGGAAATATATCATATATCCTTTATGAGCTATACTTTCTTTGCCTCTGCTGTGGGCGTTATTTGCGCCTACCTATCTGGTTTTATTTTCGGTTTTCGTGAACCAGAGGAGATCGATGCGGAGTTACTGGCGCCTTGTGTGCGTGGCTTATATAAAGTCAAATATGACAGCGTTCAACTGAATGACACTGCAGCAAAGACAGGCAATCAGAAATCTTAAATTGTACTTAGACTCCAGACTTGCAATAAATATAATAAAAATGTACATATGAAGTATGCGCCGTGTTTAGCTATGCTATGCTTAAAATAACCCAATTAATCTATTTATATGCTTACGCTTTTATTTAGAATTGTCACTAACAAGACACAAGAGACTTGCATTAAATTTACTAATAACTGGTAAATACTTCCATTAAACTTATGAATAAGTTTGTTCACTTTGAAATAATATCTTTTCATTTTTCGAATAACTATTGCTCAACTTTTATTTCCTTATTAAATATTTATTATGTTATAAGTTGAAGATTATTTTAAATTTATTTAGTACTTTGAACTGCGCTTTGGTACCAGCATTCGTAGCCTGGCATCTATTTTGTTTGCAATAAGCATGGTAAGTATAAAAACCATTAAGTACATTTTTAAATCTACACTTAATTAAATTGAATGTCTTGAATAATACTTAGGTGCTGTGGCTGCCAGTTGCCATGTATGTACCAGCCATTACCTACAATCAAGGTGAGTTTTGACTTGAAAATTTCCATGCAAACAAGTGACGCATAAAACAATATATTGCAGTGACTGGCACGAGCATCCATGTTATTACACCCATTGTGTGCGTTATTTGCACATTCTACACGTGTGTGGTAAGATTTAATTAAATAACTGAATACATAGAATTAAATCAAAGTTCACTGACAGAAACATTTTCTCAATTAGAAAAAGAAAAAGTATTTTTAAGAAAGAAAAAAACATATAAAACAAAATTTTATTCAAATTATTTTCAGAGCTTGTTTCTAAAAGCACCAGATTGAAGACCAAATTCTTAATTTGTTAAGAGTATGTTGTTGTTGAATCATGAAGTAAAACAGTTTTATATCTAAATTATATTGCTAAATATTCCAACAAAAAGTTTATAGCAAAGAAAGAAAAATAATTATGTGGTCTAGATATTCTTATAATTTAAATTAAAGAGCTGGTTGCAGTAGTATATAGTTAACTATACGTTACTTTTTTAAACAGTTAAAATATACTGAGTCACATAGTTTAACTTTGAATTTATAAATTTAATTCAGAATATGTAGACTACAATTTTAATTTTCGGTACCATTAATATAGCAATTACTTACAGTGTATAAACCAAAATTCCTAACAATTTCAGGGTGGCCTCAAGGCGGTCATTTGGACAGATGTTATACAGAGCTTTGTGATGTATGGCTCCATATTGACAGTGTGCATCAAAGGCACCTACGATGTCGGTGGTTTGGGTGTAGTGATTCAACGTAATCAAGAGAGTGGACGCCTCAACGCACCGGAGTAAGTTGCACGCTTGCTGCTGTTAGGAATTTCGTTTAATAGTATTGCTATTCAGATGGACCTGGGATCCCACTGTACGCCTGTCCATGCTGTCAGTTTTAGTTGGTGGCACTTTGCATAAGATACAAGGATCCGATGTTAATCAGGTGTCCATTCAACGTTTCCTATCGCTGCCCAGCTATAAGCATGCCAAACAAGCCATGTTTATCTTTACGGTTCTGCTTATATTTCTCCTGTGCTGTTGCTGCTACATAGGCCTTATAGCTTATGCATTTTACCACGATTGCGATCCCATAAGCACCAAGGTGAGTTAAGAAAATAATTACGTTTAAATAGATTTTAAATTATAAAGATTTTATTTTAGCTTGCCAAGGCTAGCGATCAGCTGCCTTCGCTGCTTGTGATGCGAATTCTGGGTTCGATTCCCGGTTTGCCAGGATTATTTGTATCTGGTGTATTCAGTGCAGCGTTGAGTTCACTTTCCACAGGACTCAACTCAATGTCATGTGTGGTTTCTCAGGACATGGTTCGGCCGTTGCTAAAGAAACCACTGACTGAGCGTCAAACTGCCTTCCTACTTCGCTTTATTGTTGTGATCTTTGGTTTCCTTTGCATGGGACTAGTTTCTATAGTGGATAAGTTGGGCATGGTTCTGCAGCTATCCACGATGACATCAGCTGTATCTATGGGACCACTGCTTGGCATTTACATCATTGGAGCCTGCGTACCTTGGATCAATGGAAGAGTAGGCAGTTCTGTTGTCTAAGCTAAATTTTTAACTTGAATTTTGTGTTTTATAGAGTGTTCTTACTGGCAGTTTGGTGTCATTTGCAACATTATCCTGGATTTGCACCAAGTCGCAGTTGGCGCAGATGCACGGCGAGATTCGGTATCCAAAGATGCCCGTTTCAGTTGCAGGTTGTGATTATTCCTTTGATAACGCGACTGTTTGGCAGTCCATTCACGACTACACGTACGTATTCAAGCAATGAGAATTCCCATTAATACATAATATTTTTTTTTTCTTTTTTGTTTTTAGTCCTTCAACGGATCGTAATTTATATCATTTATCATTTTATTGGTATACCGCTTTGGGTGGTGTCATTTGCATTGTGGTTGCTTTGGTAGCAAGCCTCGTTTTTGGCTGGCAAGATGTCTCCCAGTTGGATCCAGCTCTGATAACCCCATGCATGCGACGCTTTTTGCCAAAGAAAGATTATCAGGCAGTTGACTTAAAGGATCTTTTTAACCATAACACTCAAAATGATACTAAAAAGAAACCAGATAGTTCTGAATAGTTTCATTCTTAAGAGTTATGAGAGTTATTTAATACAAAATTAAATATATCTTGTAGAATACTTAGTTGAATTACTACTAATGTCATTTAATGTTTTACTTCTATATCACTAAATAAATGTGACATAACTAATGAGCTAAAAGTGTAACTTATTTGCATTTGTTTTTCCGTATTTCGTGATTTAATTTAATAAAAAATTTTATTATTTTCTGTTTGTGTGTACTGATTTATTTTGTTTATTGCCAAATTAATTATTTAATTAATACAACCTTTTATACTTTGTTTGCAGTACTTTGAGAGGCGCTTCGATCGACGTGTGCGTATCTTCGGATCTTGTCTGTTTGTATTAATGAATGTAAGTACCTTAAATTATTTTAGTTCAAAGCATTTATTAATATTAATTTTTCTCAGATTCTTTGGCAACCCATTTGTATTTATGTGCCAGCGCTAACATTGAATCAAGGTGAGTTTTCCTAATCGAATTATTTGCTTTTACACTAAAAGTCTTTTACTTTTCAAAGTTTCTGGCATCAGTGTGCAAAAGATAGTGCCAATAACTAGCTTGATATGTATTATTTATACATGTATTGTAAGTTGCCTGCTCATGCAATTACCCCATTTACTTTATAAATTCTTCATTTTTATTTCGCCTTTGCAATAGGGTGGCATTAAGGGTGTTATTTGGACAGATGTTATTCAAGGTATTATCATGATTGGCTCCATGGCATTTGTCATAGTCAAGGGCACCTATGACTTGGGTGGTTTGTCTGTGGTTTTGGAACGTAATCGGGAGTTTGAACGCTTAGTGGGACCTGAGTAAGTATACCCAAAATAGTCACTGTTTGTTGATAGCATCTCGTTTGTCATTTACTATACAGCATGACGTTTGATCCCACGGTACGTATGGGTGTCTTTGCCCTGCTTATTGGTGGTGCATTCTTCAAGCTGCAGGCCAACTCCATTAACCAGGCTGCTGTGCAGCGTTTCATGACATTGCCAAATTTTAAGGCGGTTAAACAGGCAATAGTGATATCCTTAACTGGCTTTATCATAGTTTTGGCTATGTGCATTTACCTTGGCATACTGGCGTTTGCTGCATATTACCACTGTGATCCGATAACAACAGGCGTGAGTGCAAACAATTGATATAATGGGTAAGGATTGTATAATTTTGGTTATCGTTTTTAGTTAGCTCGGGCCAAGGATCAGGTTATACCATTGTACGTTATGCAAAGTGCTGGTTCTGTGCCTGGATTTGTGGGTCTCTTTGTGGCTGGTGTGTTTAGTGCAGCACTTAGCTCCCTCTCCACTGCCCTCAACTGCCTTTCGGCTGTGGTGCTTAAGGATTTTATCGAGCCCCATCGTAGTCGCCCACTGACTGAACGCCAGACGGCCTATGTGCTCAGAGCAGTGGTCATTATCTTTGGCGTCATCTCGATGGCCAGTGTGCCGATTGTACAAAAGTTGGGCATGGTTATGCAGTTATCTTCAACAGTGGCTGCCATCACTTGTGGCCCACTACTGGGTGCTTTTTCGATTGGCGTGCTCTTGCCATTTGTAAAAACGGAGGTTTGTTCGTGCATAAGGAAATTATTCAATTAATTATCCAACATTATCATTTCCTTTTTGAAGAGTTTACTTACTGGCATTTCACTGGCTACTAGCTTCACTTCCTACATTGTGGTACGTGCTCAGATTGCCATGGCCACCGGTCAGTTGACCTTTCCCACCAAGCCCGTTTCTGTGGAGGATTGCGACTACACCTTTGATTTGCCCCAGAACTGGAATTCTACCAGCTCGTGAGTTGTTGTGCCAAATTTTTGGTGCTGGCTTTAGTTTGCCTTGGATAACTTTTGTTCATTTTTTGTAGGGCTCCAACACAGTCGAAGGGCTTCAATCTGCATGAGATTTCTTTCTTGTGGTACACTTTTATTGGCTCAATGGGAACGATTCTTTGTTCGCTGCTGGCAACAATCTACTTTGGCAAACAAGATGTACGTCAAGTGGATAAGGAGCTGGTTGCTCCACTGTTGCACAAGTATTGGTATGGGGACTACATGGGAGTTTATAGCAATGATGAGGAGACTGACGAATCCATAACACAACTAAAACTGGCTGAGAAATCAAAGCAATAAAATAAAATGACTCTTTAAATATTGATAAATAAATTTAATCATTACACAAACAGTGACTGAAGTTTTTCTGTAACTTTAAGATATATTTTCTAATTATAACTTGTTCTCTATATATAGCACTTTATAGCTGGTTACTATATTGAATACTTGCCACACATTCACTTACACACACTCACTCTTTCAGTACTTTGAGAGACGTTTCAGTCGACGCATGCGTTTGTTTGGTGCCTCCCTCTTTGTCCTCAAGGCGGTAAGTAATACCCATTAAAATATAATTTATTTCAAATATTGACCTATCATGTGTTGCTATAATTTCAGATTATATGGCTACCCATTGCGGTTTATGTGCCAGCTTTGACTTTCAATCAGGTCAGCGGCATAGGCGTTCACACCATTACTCCCATTGTGATCATCATCTGCACCTTCTATACCACAGTTGGTGGCATAAAGGGTGTTGTCTGGACCGATGTTGTGCAGAGTGTTATTATGTACGGTTCACTGGTGGTTATTATGATCAAGGGTACTCTAGATCTGGGTGGTTTCGATGTGGTCTGGCAACGCAATGCGGACGGCGGTCGTTTGAATCTTCCCGAGTTAGTAAATTGTACCGAAATGTATTTTAAATATTTTCTAATCTAATTTTATTTATATAGATGGACCCTTGATCCCACTGTGCGTTTAAGTGTATTTTCGGTTTATGTTGGCGGCACTTTCTTTAAGCTGCAGAACACCTCTATTAATCAGACTACCATACAGCGATTCATGTCCTTGCCTTCCTTGAAGGAAATTAAACAGACCCTCTTCATGTTTAGCATTGGAGTGACTCTGCTCTATATGGGCTGCGTTTATGTGGGTCTTTTATGCTATGCCACCTACTGGGACTGTGATCCAATGACCACTGGTGTAAGTAGCGGTGGACTTTTATATTAGGACTATGACACTTACTGCTTTTCCTTAGCTCGCTGGACGTCGGGATCAGCTGGTGCCGTTGTTGGTAATGCGTGTGTTGGGAGCTGTGCCCGGACTGCCTGGTCTCTTTGTGTCCGCTGTATTTAGTGCTGCTCTCAGTTCACTCTCAACATTGCTCAATTCCTTGTCTGCCGTCATATTGGAGGACTTTGTGAAGCCTCGCATGAAGAACAAACCCATGTCTGATTTCACAGTGGCTGTGACAATGCGTCTGGTTGTTGTTGTATTTGGCATAAGCTCTATTTTCATGGTATATGTGGTCGAACACCTGGGTATGGTGCTACAGCTCTCGGCTTCACTACAGTCCAGCCTGTATGGTCCTATGTTGGGCATCTTCACCGTGGGCATGCTTATGCCCTGGGTGGGTGAAAAGGTAGCCAAATATATATAGCAAATTAGAAGTTAAATGCATTGTAAAGTCGCTTTTTTTTCAGTGTATATTTACCAGCAGCATTTTAACATTTGCCATCATGGCTTGGATTGCTGTAAATGCACAAATCGCTAATGTCACTGGCTCTTTTCGTCATACCAAGTTGCCGGTTTCAGTGGAAAATTGCGATTACGATTTTGATGTGAATCGTTATCTAAACTCTACAGCAGAATAGTGAGTATCGTATGAAAAACCATTACTTAGAACACATAAATTTTGTATTAATACTTTTTTTGACAGCATATTTAACAGTTTATTGCAAAATAATATTGAGCACTTACAAATAGTACGATAAATAATTCGATATTGCTGAACTTGGTTTCACTTTGCTTAGTTTCAATTTTAATTATACTAAAAAAGTTTTAAATCTTTTTTTTATGACAGAGTCACAAAATAACAATCAAAATATTCATCACAACAACATTAAATGATAATAAACTTAAATACTCAATATTTCTGGAGCGTTCGAATTGGAAATTCAGTAGTTAAACTTGATAGCATCCATTGAATTAAACGATAATCCGATCTGCATACCTATTTTTATGGGTTTCTGCTTTCTCCCCTAACTTCCACTACAGTTCACATAATGAGTACAGTTTTGTATTATATTATGAATTCTTTCTCTTTAGTGAACAGCACAGTGGAACTTCGATATACCACATGTCATTCCTGTTGTACACTTTGGTTGGGGCTTCCTTAAATATTCTTCTCTCGAATTTGGCTACACTAATATTTGGACGACAGGATGTGAAGACAGTGGATTTGCAGCTATTGGCGCCAATTGTTCAACGCTATATCCGCAAGAACAAGGACTATGAAGCTGTACAGCTAAAGTAAAGTAAAGTAAAGTAGAATTGTTGGTCTATAATCTTGTGTTTACATAATTTTTGTTCAAGTTTTAAAAATAATAATCATAATACTTAGTCTCCAAAAACATGAAGATTATTAATTTTGTACTTACTATATTTACTGTTTTTATTAAATTAATTTTTTTTCATTTCTAGTAAAATGTGAATTTTATTAATATAATATAACTTATTTTATTAAATTAATTTGTTTCCTTTCTAGTAAAATGTGATTTTTAATAATATAATATAACTTGTTTGCATATAAATGCATTTTAAAAATTCAAAAATTTGTGGGACTTTTAATTAAGAATAATTTTATTATATTTAAATGACAATCAATTTATAAAAGATTTACAATTTTTAATTATACCTCAGCGCCAATTATCTATGGCTGTCCAGAGAGAACCAATTTCAATTGAATTAAATTGATTGGAAAACAGCTGACAGCTATAGATCATTGGTGACAAAGTTTAGTACATCGGAATTTATAAGACTATTATGTGTGCCCTCTGACATCTTCTAAACTGGGCAATGTTTTGCTCAGATTCCGCAGTTTTCGACCCAACGAGGAGTTACTACTTAACAGATAGTTGAAATTATGCGCAGGGGCAGGTGGATGACAATGGCAACGACATTTTTTCAAGTTGGAGTTATTGGATGGAGGTGTATGATTGTTCATCACGCGCCGAGTACCGAAATTTACCCAGTTGCTGGGCGTGGGTGAACGTTGGGAACGTGGGACGGTGAGTTTGTTGGAAGTGGTTGATGCTAAGGAAGCCTGATGCAGATTGGGCATACTTGCTGTTGAGATGCCCTTTCGTGTGCGGCGCAGGATTGATCGGTCTGCTTTCAGGGAGCCCTTATGAGAACTACAATTTTTACAAACAGATGGCAGAAATGTTAAATGGTTGGTATCTTGTTGTTGCCATAGCTGATGCTGTGGTCTTTGCATTTGTTGCTGTTGCTCTTGCTGCTGCTCCTGTTGCTGAGGTGTCACTTTAACACTGCCACCCTGACAGCGACTGCAATCATCTGATGTTCTCTTCTGTGGATCGTGCTCATTTCTACTTTGCTGCTTCTGCTGATTCAAGGCTCGATAGTGAAATGTCTGACTGTCGATTAGCATTTGCGCAATGAACTTGAATTGATTTAAGCTTGTCTCATTAAGTTCAGAGATTTCTAAGAAATTTAGTAGAAGTTGAGAACCAGTTTCAGCTATAAATAGAAAACATTTGCTTACTTACTGTTTATCAGATCGCTATTGATTTGTTTTAGCATACTTTCCTGCACCGACATCTCTGATGCTAATTGACTGACCTTTGCTAAAATATCTTGAAAATGCTTGTCTACCGTTATTGCCACTGCTCCGTTCACAGCCTCCAAAACATTCTCGTAGATGATGTTGAAGAAATCAGCGCAGGAGTCTTGTAGATCGCGTGCAGTGTCTGAACCACTCGATGGCATATCACTGGGAGAGGATGGTTCAGTTTGTGGTTGCTGTTGCTGAAGTTGTTGCTGTTTGCGATACAACTCTCGCTCTGGCGACGCCAAACCCCCACTCTGACGCAGTGGAAACACTTGTTGCTTGTCTAATGTAGGCAGTCGAAACTCCACATTACGTACCGGAGTCGATGTCTGGGCATTTTTCAGAGCATTTTGTTCTCTTTGCTCACGAAGAGCCTGCAGCGTTATAAGATCCTCGTAGCATATTTTAGGATATTGATGGGGCCGTGAACGAGATCTGGCATGAGTATGGTTTATCGGTCGACTCGTTTGTTGGGCATTTGTGCCATAGTTACTTTTTGGCATATACAAAACTTCGTAGCCAAAATCATCGGCATGTTTCTTAAAGCAGTAGTTGGGAAACATTTTTGGTGTTGAGCTGCACATTAATTTTTAAAGAGTTACGTTTCAAAAATCTGTATTTACACTTTGATTTTGAGTGTGACACTAGCTTTGAGTGGGGACGTATGGCAATTATATCACGTTTATAACAAATAATTTCGAATTTATTTGTGTTTATGAAGGAAAAAGCTGGCATGCGTTAACATTAACTTTATATGAATTTTGTATGAAAATTAATAGAGAAATTATAAAGAAATTTTAGTTATTGCCCTTTTGTAGAATTTGATAATAGAATATTTAATTAAATTCCATTTAAATGCATGTCTACATGCTTCAACAACTCATTCGTAAATTGTTGTCGACTTTTCTATGAAATGTATAATAATTTAATTAAAAGTTGACAAATAAAATGCCTTAGCTTTAATAGGATTAGATAGTACTTACTTCCAAACATAAAATATAAAGTCTTTGTTTTGCTTTAATAGGAAAAATTTGTGATTACAGCAATTAATGGAATTCAATATGTAAAACCAGCTCTCTCAAAGCTGTGACTGAAGTGACGAATCAATCCTTAGGCTTATTTATGTAACATTACATAATGTTTGCAAATTATATACTAACACAAAAATATCTTTTGGCTGTTTGCAAAGACATAAAAATAATAATAAATATGTTATCACATTTGTCCGACACAAAGACACTGTGTTGACTTTTTGAGTTTACTTGTTTGACGTCAAAGGCCACAACAACAATTATAAATGAAGTGAGTACAAAAATGAGCTGACTGCTGAGTTGTCCTCTGATGTGGCATATGTCCTTTTGTTCGACCAGAATGGCCCTCCCAGCTACTCGTCCTTGAGCCCATTGTGCGCTGAGGCAAAGAAGACTTGAGTATGAAGTTTGCGGCGCGTGCCAAAATGAATTAAAATGCTTGAAGACCGCAGATTTTGACAATTTTAACTTTTATTGTTTGCTTTTTCACCCCCCCATTCACATTCTTCACATAATTATGCAATAAATATTGGCTTAGATCAAATTGACTAAAACGTTATGCTCTATTAACTCTTATGCTTTAGTTAAAGTAAAAATGTAAATAGATTTTGGTTTTGTTGTTTGGACTAGTGGTACACTTACCACCAAATATATATGTATGTACAGTAGAAGATACTTTTATAGTAATTAGTTAAGAAATACAGCATATATACTTAGTTGGCCTTACAGCTACTTGGGCTTAAGAGAAATGCAAATTTTTTTAATTTCATGTAAATAAATAACATCAGTCTGGCAAATAGAATAAGAGTAGGAGTGTTTTAAAATTATAGCAAATGACAATTTAACAACACTAAGAAATAGAGTATTCTTCATTTAGGATTAACAAAAAATAGTTAAAGCTTATATTATAGTATAATACTTTTACAAATATATATAGAAAATTGAGTTGTAATGTTAAATTGTCATTCGTTATAAGGATTCATTTGTTTTATTTTTAAAAGTAAATGCTACTAAAAAGGGTTGCTTATTATCTAAATGCATAAATACTTAGGTTAGATTGCAATGGTAGATGCTCGTTTTAGCAATTGAAATTCGTAGAATATCTACAATACATTAGCCTAAGTATAATTCGAATTGAGTTTCCGCTATGCATACACAACTATCGCACTTATTGTCAAAGCCTCGTTTTATCTGCCCCGATTCATTTGCGATTTCACTTAGAGAAACTCCGCATCGCTAAAAGATGTCGGACCGTGGACCATAAACGTTGAACGTTTACGGGTCGTATGTGCCAGCTATCATACCTCCGACATGGCCGGCACGGCAATCACCTTATTTGGCCGCTCACAGATTACCACACGGGCGTTTGTTTTATTTGTCGAGCGACGTGACACAGTCAGGGAGGTGGTCAGTGTGCGCATGGAATCGCAGCTATTGTGCAGACGTCGACCCACTGTATGGCAGCGATTCTGCTGTGAGTTGTTGCGATAGGACTTGCAGCAGCAGGTGAACCATTTAAAGGGCGGAAAACGGCTGTGTGCGGGAGGAGGTGAAATTAAGTGGAGTTGAGGAAAGTTATAGGGCAACTTGATGATTATATGATTCTTACCTGAGCGTGCGAAAGACCTGCGAGGAGAAGAGGCAGTAGATAAGTGGATTTGCAGCCGAGTTTAGTGGTGCAAGACTCTGAATGAATGTGGCAATGGCAATGTTAGTCTGTGAGTGCGGTATCTGGCCAAAGACTTGCAGCAGATCAAAGATAATATAGGGAGACCAACAAATGATAAACACAAACACAATCGTTAGTGTCATTTTGACGGTTTTGACTTTGGCGCGAGGTATAATGCCCCTGGAGCTGGCACGTCGTGTTGCTGCAGCACCGAAACCTACACGTTCTAGGCACAATACCCAAATGAGAAAATGATACTAAAATATAGAGGAATTCGTTCAACCTACCTGTGGGCACAAATATGGAGCCCTTGGCCCAAATAGTCTTTACAATAATTGCATAGCAGGCGGAGATTATGAGAGCTGGAATCGCAAACAATGTGGCCGATACAAGACTCATATAAATCTGCCAGGCCATGGGGGATCCCAATTCAATCCAGCACTGGGGATGTCCCTGAATCGGCTTCTCCTCATAGAGCACCAATATGGGCAACGAGAAGAGTGCGGATAAAAGCCATGCGCCAGCTACCAAGTGACGAGCTCGCTTCCCTGAAAAGAGTATTAGCACAAACATTTTCCTTGTTACGTCAAGTGCCAAAACATTTTCCAATTAAAAAAGTTTTCTCAGTTGGAGGAGACTTACATGACTTTGAGAAGTTCATGGGATGTGTTATTGCATCGTATCTGTCAATGCTCATGGCCACCAGCACATAGGTGGACGAGTATGTGACGCACACCTGCGAGAACCTTATGACCTTGCAGGCCAAATTCCCGGCTCGCCACGAAATTGTAATGCGCCATATAATGTCCGTAAGCACGTTTAACAATCCAACACAGAGATCTACAACAATAAGAAATACACAAATGTACACTGTTCAAAATATCATGCACCTTTCAAATGTTGCTTATTATTTCAGATCACTATAAGAGCAAAATGTTATGATCAAAAATTTGAGTTACACATATTTTAGATTCTTAATGTATTGAAAAATCCCAGACGATTGCCAAGCTCATCTATAGATGCCATAAACAACAGCAATATTAATTATAGAATATTCTAGGATTTAATTTTAGCTTCATTATAAAAATGTAAGAAAATAGTACATACAAATTTTTATTAAATTTGAAGAAAGGATTTGTTGATATTATGTAATCATATTTATTGTATTTTAAAATTTGTTTATATCAGATATTATTAATTAAAAATTATTTGTGAAAATTTTAGGAAATATAACAAAACTAAATTTAATTATTTGTATAAATAAAATATTAATATCGTATTTATTATGAATTTTAAAATTTTTTGATGTGTAGATGGTTAATGAATTTCCAAACCAGATCTTATTTTCCAAACAATTTTTATCAGTGTAGAGTCATAACTTTTTGCGTTGTCGCTACAATTTAACACACTCACCTGCCAGTGCCAGTTGCTTGATGAAGTAGTTCATTCGCGATTTACGGTTCTTATTGATGAACATTACAAACAGCACTGCCGAATTGCCCAGCACAATTACGGTGAATAAAATCCACAGGACAGCAAATTGTTCCGTCTGCAAGTAGAAAAGAGACGGAGTGAGTCACAAAGGAAGACCGAGTGATACTAAGTATGTACGTGCATGATTTTAAACACGCTTCACTAACCGCCCATAAAATTCATCGTCAACAAAGTGTTAAGAGCGGAAATCACGCATAAAACTCAATTTAATATCAGAGCAATTTTGGGCACACACACACGAGCACACACAGACACACTTACACACTGGCACACTATACATACATATAGCGAGGTCCACACACAAGCGCCTTTGTTTATGACTCTTTAAATAGCCATAAAAATGATAGACACTAACTGATGCGTAGGGGCTTCGGGGCCCATGTGGGCGACTGGGCCACGCAGGATGTGCCAGCGGAAGTTTACTCTTCGAGTCAACAAGACACGTCAACAGCAATAGCAACAACAGCTTACATATACTATACGTACATATAAACATTGGTAATCATAGAAGGCAAACAACAACACAAGTTGCTGCTATCAATTGACGTCGCCGCGTTCGGTTTGTGTAGGTAATTAGGTTTGCTATTTGCTTCTAGCAGGAAATTGCTGCCAAAATGAAGTGCCCGAAAGCCAAGTACTTGACTTGTCGTATGGGCTTTGTTCTACACCCAAAACAAAGCCGTTAATAATTTTGTGTTCCATTTTTACATACGTTCAGACTTTACTTGTCCACAAAGTTTAGCAACTACATGGTGCAAGAAACATCACACTCTCGTACAAGTGAGCAAAATTAGTTGCTTGAAGTTTGGCTTCAGGACAACACAGTCTGACAAGTCTGGTGCAAAAAAAGAAACCCACATGCCAAAAATAAATTTGCCCACAGAAACTTGACAGTCTTGACGGTTGCTTGTGCCTGACGGCAGACTAAAGACGCCTGAGCTTATGCTACAACTTTTTGCACCCAAATATAGTAGAGCTTTTTGTCTGCCATGTGAAAGACGTAAGTAAGAATATTTTTAGGCCGCGAGTCGCCTTTTTTTCTGCCAGTTGATCATGATGGGCAAATTGCCACATAAATCAGCCAAATCGCCAAATGGCCAGACGCGTCCATCAGCCATATAGCCCAGTTATTTTTAGACAATTTTACTTTATTTTTAAATAACTTTGACCTGCTCACTTTTTGTTTGATTTTATGTGAAATTCAAAAATTTAAACCTTTAAATTTTTCGAAAAATTTAAAGACATGTTTTTTTTTGTGTGAGTTATTTTTATTGTCGTAATTTAAAGCCTTTGACTTTTATACCCCGAGTGTTTTAAGCCTGGTCTGCAATTTTCTAGCATGACTTTGACAATTTTTGCTTTATCCCCAACTCAAAGTAACTGGCAAAAAAGTTGTTGAAACTTTGGCCATTTGACGTTCTCTCAGCTCTTATTTTTATTATACTTTGCTTTTATTTTGTTGTTTTTTTAAATTTTTTTTGGTATGTTTTTATTTTTTTTTGGTTTTTTGTTGCTGCTGTTGTTGGCAACTGTTTGCAAAATATTTGTGCTGTATTAAAAGCTTCATACATGTGCAGCACACAGTAAACAGTTTTACATGAGTTCCGGAATATATATTCGCTTTTCTTTCGCAGCGTGCAATCATTTATCTTATGTGGAAAACTGATAAGTCATATTAACTTAATGTAATCATGCACTTGACTTTTCGAAATTTCATAGAATTTATTAAAAATGCTAAAGCACTTACTGCCAGTATATCCCTAGACTCCTCTCGTTATTAAAGCGAGCTGTAAAATTATTTAATCAAAGTCAAAGTAAAGCAACATTCAATAATAAGGTTTTATTGTCTAACAAATTTACAAAACAATTTTTCTTTAATTATTTATAGAAAATGTTTTTGGAAACTCATTTTTCGTGAGTATTATTCAACTCAAGTTTTTTCTGTTATTCGTTCGGCAGGCTGTGGGCTTTATAAAATGTAATAAATGGCACATTGTAAGCCTCTTTTAATGATCAACCATTGCTGGTTGTAAATGTCTGCGTGTGTTGGTGTGTGAGCTTTGGTTTGGCAGCATGTTGCCCTTTTTTTGTTGTGCTTCTTTTTGTAGCAAGTCATTATGGCTTTTTCACTTTCGGTTTGCACCTCAAGGAAATTGCTTTTTTTGTGGAGAGCAATAAAAAAGTGCAAAATTTAATTTAGACCAAAAGAGTTAAGGGAGCAGCCTAAAGGCTAACAACTTAACCGGCTTCAGACAACAGTGCTTGGGCAACCACTAGACCTTATTAAAAGGTAATTTTCTAAGAGGAAGGAGCCTAGAGGTCAACTGCAACAATAGCTGCCACCTGTTGCACAACGATATCTGGGTACTGCAACTATTGTGTCGGAGTATTAAGTGTGAAAATCTTACAATAGCACAAGTACTTGAGGTCGCGGCTGCATTGTGGCATTGAGACATTGCGGCACTCAAGCACCACATAATCTTTAGAAATGTTTGGATAGTTTAAGTGCGCTACTTGGCAATTTTGCCGCGGCTGCAACCACTAAAATTGACTTTTGTTTAAGTTGCTGTTTAATCGCTTTGCTAGGCTAAATTAAGCAACTGCAAATCGTTAAGTGCAGCAGCAAAACAAATACGTGGTCTTAGAAACACTGGCAAAATATATTTATTTCACTGAATATCATTAAGAACAGTAACAATAAGCTTAGACAAATGGAAAAGTTTTTTGTTGTAGTTGCAGCTGTTCCTGAGCTTACAAATCAGCACTATAGTAAGCAGCAAGTAAGCAAAGTGAAAACGGTGTATTTGCAGTTGAAAACCAAGCACACATGCACTCACACAAGTACCAGGAAAATTGTGGCACTTTTTGTTTGCAACTGGGAAATGCAACACTTTTTACCATATATATTCAGTTAATGCCTCTGCACAGCTTATTCATTAGAATAGAAACATATTATACAAGAATCAGTCAATACAAGAATCTTTTTTAACTTTGAAGTCGCCTCCCATTTTCCCACAATAAGTGAAAACCTAGACATACCTAGGAAAAATGCAATGAAAATTTTTATACGAGCAATTAAATTACTCTTACGTTGAAGGACAATTGTATTTATGTGTTGCACATAATATCTACTTGGCGCTTACTTCATTCGAGGTAGTTTCCGCTTCCGTACTCAAACTTATTATTTGCGCTTTTTATTTCACTTTCCATTACTTTTGATTGCTTTGTGCTCGAGTGCTGTAACTGGAAACATGTATAAAGCATGGTTAAAAGGAATATTGCGTATACGCGATGTAGTAAGCCATCTAGAATAGTCAGATAATAAGCTGAATTATGTTATTGCCATAAAGGCGAAGTGGCAGCGTCTTGGGCAACACACGAGAGTTCGATGAACCCAAAGCGTGCTGGGTGTTGAATACTGTTTAATATTTGGGAAGCCACATATTGTCCACGTACTCACTCACACACACGCTTAGGCTCTGCTCGTAAAGGAGATGATACCGAAATGGCAGCATATCTGTTAAGTAGGTATCAAAACATGCATTTGGGTCAAGCCGTGCGCATCAATCATGGCTTTTATAGCTGTTGTTTGCCCAACAATGGTCAGTCGTTGAGTTTTATGAACTACGCTTGAACTAAAGCCACAAAAGCTAACACCGTGCCACATTTGTAGAACCACTCTGGGAGGCAGGAACCACATGAGTGATGTTTTACCCACCCATCAGGCAAAAACAAAAAAAAAAACTGCGCTTTAATTCGCCTAATGGCCAACATTTTGTCATCAGCTGGCTTAAATCATTTCGTTTGGCCCACTGGCTGCGCATATTTGGCGCTGATGTTGACACAAATTGAAATTAATAAAGCGACCCCTCTACTTTGCACATTAGTCCTGGGTGCGACAGAGATGCAAGCTGTGTGTGTTGTTTGCTTGTTCCTGTGTGTATTTGTTTGCACGACAAACTGTTGACAGCTTGCAAACGACAGAAACATAAAGAGAGAGATAGAGATAGAGCGGAAGGCATCTAGAGAGCAAGTGAGGGCGAGAGGGTTGTGAAAAATTACCAAAATGTTGGCTAACATAATTTTGGTTAGTTTGCTGGTCACAGCTGCTTTGCTGGGGCTACGCAAATGTAGCTAATGATAAGGGAATAATGCTAAATGCTAAATGCCAGTGTAATGGCTAATAGCCCACTTTGAAGCTGGTCTATGAGTTATTGAGTCATAATATGTTCGAGACTGCATATTACGAGTTCAATTATATCTTGAAGAGGTAGAAAAGTAACATATGCAATTATGTATCTTATTATTAATTAATGCATCGTTTACTTTGATTCTAGCCATTTGATAAATACAAGGTAAAAGACAGAAACAGAGGCCTAAATAAATACAAATAATATCTGAAGTTGAGTAATCATTTAATACAAAACAAATTACTTTTGTATTAATATAAGCTTATGTAATTAAGTCCTTTAGATAATAGTTTAATAAATATCTCCAAGTATCCGATTTAATCCAGTTAAGCATTGAAAGGCATTGAAACTAAAGTTTAGTTCGATCTTAACAGTCAGATAAAATATAAAAGTACATTAAACAAGAATGAAAATTTCAGTCGGGCAAAGCAACAGTGGATTGAACCGACTGTTCAAGGCCCTGTACTTAATCAAAACGACTTTTAAAAAAAAGAATTATATGAGCTCAAGTCGGAGTAACTGCTTCGAGAAATTAGCATACACACATGTTTGTGTGTCTGTTTCGCTCGCACAGCGTTTTTCATTTACGCTACTTGCACGACGCTAGCGCTGTAGCAGAGGTCAGTGTAATGCACGCGGTTTTGCATCGCACAGCTTGGATGTATGATAACTTTCTTGATTATAGTCCGAATTGAATGCAATGTTTAGAATCGTTTGATATTATATGTCTCCAAATATACGCTAAGTTACAAAACGACATTATATTTGCATCTACCAGCCTGCATGCCTAAATTGGTGTCTCTAGGTATCGTTGTTACTGAGATATTCTCAAATATCATGTATATTTTCCGAGATATATATGTCTGATATTTCGCTTATTGTGGGCGAATGGGTAGTGGCATCAAAAAAGAAAACAAACTTGTATTGACTGACTAAATATGTGATCGATACTGACCAATTTGGTGCTTGTAGCTCTTCTCGTCAGTGAACTTGCGAAAAATATGTAACTCCCACATTCTTTTAACCCATTTTACTACAAATAAGTATTGAAAAATAATCAACTATCTTAGTACTATATAAATAAGTTTAATTTTTACATATTGGCTTAATTTATGTTCTAGTATTAGCTGGTTTTAAAAAAATAATAACTTTCTTTCCGGAGAATCAGCTTAGTAAGTCAATTTAAGCAATTTATTTAGCAAAAAGCACCAAGCAGCTAACCAACTGACCCAAAAACACATCAATAAATTTAAAACGTAAAAATTACAATTTTTGCACAAGTAACTGGTAGACTCCCCAGCTCTACAAGGAGACATTAATCAAATGAGCCGAGCATAAATCTAAATGGCATAAAATATAGAAAAAATGCGAATATACCGCAGAAGAAGAAGAGGAAAAAGATAAATGACTGCTAAAGAAATGAAGGACATTAGACATCAGTGCTCGATGCTGTTGCTATGCAAAAATGAGTACAAATAAATTAAGGATCACATAAATATTTACCCAAAATGGCAATTGCTGCGCCTTAAATCACATGAAAAGACCAAATTAAATTTGCCCCAAAAAATGGCAGGAAAATAAACATAACTTGAGCGCAGACAGAGCCAAACACCGGATTGTCCAGACAATTGCAAAACAAAGGCAGACACAGTTTTGCCAAGTTGCCGAGTTGCCGAGTAAACAATAAATAGGGACACGCGCCTAGAACTATGCAAAACAAATTATACACAAAGGAGTCTCCAGCTGAATGGGGCGTGGGGTTTTACCACAAATTATGACCAAACAATCAAATGCTTCTATGTTTCTCTGTGTGTTTCAGTACGTGCTCGATAAATTTGCATATGTTATGGTAGGCATAGTCGTAAGCAAATCATGATAGCCATGTTTAGAACATCATTGAGCCAACACAGGCATAAATTTGAATATTTTCCTGGCCATTTGACTTTGAGTGAGGTTCTTTGCTTTGGATGCCCAGTGCTAATTAACACATATGTAAGCAGCAGACACACGACTATATTTCCCATATCTTCCATTCGCTTCTTATATCTTATTCTAACCAACTATTGCAACTAAGTATTATGCTATATATTTATGAATAAAAAAACTAAATGTCACATTGGATTTAGTTGTCATATCGCATCATTTTACTTGATGGGTCAGCAGATAATCTGCTGGAAGAAGCTAAACAGACATAGAACAGTAAATTCCCCAATGCTTACTTCAAAATACCCTGTATTTTGCTTTATAGTTTTTTATATTTTTACTTTAAAACTTGGAGTTTTATTAACGTTTATTACGATAAATTTAGTTGACTATTCTCAACTTATACTCATGGGTTTCATCCAGAGTTCGATGATAGAACTTTTAGCATAATGATGAAAAATCCACCGTATTTTTGAACATTATTGTTTTTAAGCAAACAAACTTCTGCTTTGATAAACTAAATATCACTTGATGGCAAAACCAGTTTCTTATCCGTATTATAGAAAACATTGTTCACAAAATTCTTTTGAAGCTTCTAAGCTACCGAAAAGTTTCGCGTAAACAATTTCTTAATGTTAAAATTTTGTCTAAGAGCTGCCAAATGCAGTGATAAAATGTATTAAAGTGTTCTCTTATGGCTGGCAGCTCAACAAAATTTAATTAGTGACAGCACCTTGTGATTAACTAAAGGACTAAAGAGTAGCTCAGAGCACAAGATTGTAAATAACATAGTGGATGGCACAGCTATCGACAGCAAAATAAAGTTTTTCTTAATTTGAAATTCCACAACTGGCAGTTGTCAAAGGACCAACAAATATACCAAGAATAAGAGACTAGCAGACAAAACAGAAGCAACACGAATTCTGTAAAAACAAATACACTAAACTAGACACACGCAAACACAAATACACAGCAGGAAGAAACGGATGCTCGAAGCACTACCGGAAATGCAGCAGCTTTATAAGGAAACAGCTCGGACAAGTTGGCAAGTCAGAAAAGCCAAACAGACGGACTAACTGACAGACGGGCAGACGGGAAGATGGGCAGAGCACAACCAGATCCTCTGACAGTCAAGTGGCCCTGGTCTAAACTAAAACTAGACGCCCGAGTTGTTATTTCTGATTTTGTTGGTTTTTACATTTAACGGCATGCTCCGTAAAACTGCAATGGGCGGCACTTGGCGGCTGACTTTGATTCTATTTAAAGCAAACAGTTCGCAAATGATGCCCATCGTCTGGCTCTTGAGTTGCCAAGAACCAGTAATTTGGTGTGTAAATGAAAAGTGTGTGAGTGTGTGTGTGAGTTTGTATTTTGCCTGCTCCGTGTTTATGCAAATTTGCTGCGGTTTTGTTGCCGTTGAAGGATTGGGTACGTGTTGGCTCTTGGCCCTAATAGTTATCTCCAGAAAAACTTTTGCTTTCTCAAGTTGTAGATACTTAAAATATGCTCTAAAGTCGGAGTTACCGCGCCTGTTGAGAGTTTCAAAATGGGTGTTGCCTACTAATGACTTGGTTAGAACTTGTAATTTTGGATTATAATTAAATTTGTTGCAGAGTAAAAAACGATTATGAATAGCTCTTACAAGTTTGGTGGTAACTTCAAGTTATTTTCCTAAAAGCACTATTTAATATCCATCTGTATTTATGCCCGTTATTATGTATACGCCATGTGAACTGTGACAAGTTGATATCAATGCCATATAATTGCAATGCAAACGCTAGATTGAATAATTTTTCTTTATGGCATGTTAAATGTGAATCAAATGTCTTTTTACAACCATCAGTGTGTGGGTGTGTGTGTGGGAGAACATTATAAAGCGCTTTGTGTCAAAGGCAAAAATGCATGGAGAGTACGTGCAATGCAAGCTAAATGTAAGCACGCACTTAATCATTTATGCACTCAGATATATGTATATATATATATATATATATATATGGCAATGTGTGTATTTGTGTCTCTGTGAGTGTGTGTGGGTCTGTCACATTTGACATTGCTCACGTACAAAGCGGCGATGCGTACGCGACTTTTACACGCGCTGGCAGCATTTCGCTTTTAAGTTTCCATTTCTATTTCTATTTTTCAGTTTCTTTCGTTGGATCTTTGTGCAACTGCAGTACCATTAAAGTAAATTATGTGGCAAATGACAAATGGAACGTTGAAAGCCACAAAGAAAGTCGAGTAAAACCATAGAACCACAAAACTTAGCAACGATGTTGCGTATAAATGTTCATGTATATTGAAGCTGCTTAAGTTTTTCCAAAGTAACTTAAACATTTTCCACGCTCGTCATCTGTCAGCATCATAAAAAACCAAAAACGAAAAAACACCTTGAAGCCAATGGTGCTGGCAATGGCAATGATCTCAACTAAAAGGGGATGTTTGTGCCAATTTTATTGAAATTACGTAAATGTTGCTTTATTCACTGTCTGCTGCTCTCGCTGGTGCATGTAGCTATCACATCTCACCTCTCCCCATACAACACTTTTCCGTTCTCACATTTTGTTTGCCCCAACTGACTTCCGTCACTTTGATGTAGCTGCTGGCGAAGGTGTTGAAGCTGCATTTTTGACATATTTCTTTCTTTTCTTTTATTTTCTTCTTTTGTGTATATGACGAGAAAACCGTTTCAACAAAAATTTTAGTAACTATGCTATTAATTATGTGTCTGAAATTAATGTTGAGTTGGTGAGTAAATCACATTCAATAGAAAATTTATTGCCATAATTTATTTTCAACTTATTAGCTCATCTGTAAATATACAAGCTTTTGTTCCAAATATATTTATTTAAGATACTGTTAGCTATGTGTGTTGGAAAGGAAATTAAGTTTGTCTGTAAGCTAAACAGTTGCTTTCATTGATTAAAATACATTTAATTTTAAGAAATTTAATAGGTTTAATAGCTTTATTTTTTATTAATTTATTTTTAGTTAATTAATAGAGTTATAAATACACATAAATGCTTATGTTCTCATCATATTCATACTATCAAAGAAGAATTTTCCTTTGACGTAGTAGTACTTAGTAAGTACTTGCTTTATCTAAATATTTCTTTGTAAGTCTGTTTGCGGGGTGAATTAAATGAATCTGCAGAATATGCTGCAATGCTGTCCACATTTTTATCACATTTCCTTTTGCTTTGCCACTGTTAGTCTACTTGCACTTTTTTTGGTTCATTAACTTCAAAGTGTCGCACAATGAAAACAAAATTCATCATCATGAAATTTGCTAAAGTCATTTCATTTAATTTCATTTAAAGCGCCACAATTCATTGCATACTTTGGTGCGTTGTCAACTGACTGTGATGCTGACCTAGTTCCGCTCGGACGACTAGCTGCTGTTGACGGGTTTTAAGTTGTATACTTGAGTGTTGAAAGAAGTCGCCTGCCTTGGTTGTATTTCAAGTATTTACTGAGCATAATTTCGTTGTTTATTGTCGCCTTTGCATTTTCTCATTAAGCGCATTACGCACAACCCAAGAGGGATAAAAGTTTCAATATTTTTTTTGGCTCACTTTAAGGCAATCCTCGAACCTTTTTTATTTTTTGTAGCTTGCCCACTTTGCATGCAATTTAGGATTACTTACGAGTATTTTTTACTGCAGTTCACATTCTGTTGCAATTATGTGGAACAGTTCTGGTCCCGGTTTGGGCATCCTTAGGCGCGGATTTCAACGCTTTTGCCATTTGCATAATTTACAATATTCGCTCGCGTTTCAGCAACCATTTTTACGATTTTTTAAGTGCCCCTGGGTCGCGTCTGTAGTTCTTTTATCTCTCATTCTGGCGCTTATTTTCGTTTGGTTTGCTTTGCAGCGACCTTCTGCCTGATGTCTGTTGGTTTTTGTTTGTTTTCGCAAGTTTGTGTTCAGCTGCATGCACCTAGACAAAACAACTGGCGAATGCGAGTGTCTGTGAGTGTGTGTTCAAGTGTGCGCTTCCGTTTCCGGCAAAAAAAGTGGTAGAACGTATATATAACTGTGTTTTTTGTTACTTGCATGTTGCTCATACGCACCATGACCGCTCGCTGCATAACAGTAAAACTGTAATTGACTTGGGTTATGTTAAATTTATTGCCTGCCAGCTCATTCACTGCTGCCACTGCTTATGCATGCAAATTGTCATTGCAATGACGTGCAAGTGTTGCTCACTTTACTTTCTCTTACTCTCGCTCTCTCTTACGCTCTCTCTTTCTATCTCAATTTCATTTTTCAGCATTTTTTTGCAACACTTTTGTATTTGTATTGTCAGTGCCTGCCACATGAACTGAGTGGCATTTTGTGCTTATGAAAAGAAATTAAATTTGCTTTTTTCGTTATATTTCTCTCACTTTTTAACTTTCTACAGTGTGTGTGTGAGGGTTCATGGGTGTGTACCAGCGTATTCCATTGTTCTGGTCGTACTCTTATCTTTTGCCATAGAGCTTATTGTTGTTCCCGTTTACAGAACAATGCGCAAATGTTGCCTTGGCTGTCATTAGGACAACTTCCGTAATGATTACGAAATGCCAAAAATATCCCAAAGGCAAATGCTTACTTATTATCAGTGTTTGCTGAATTAAGCTGATTGTTTAAATACCCTTTCTGTATGGTTTTATTTTATTGGCACATAGTATTGAAATCGGGTTTTATTGTAATTAAATAAGTTTAAATGAAGTAACACTCAGATTTTAAGACTGATAGTGAATTTTTAAAGACTGCAAATTAAAAAAGAATTTCACTGTAAACTAATTTATAGCAAGGACCAATTACATTGCAACTTAATTAACTTATTTGTTCAGTGCGTCTTTGCCAAACTTAAATTAAATTAAATTAAATTAAATTGAGTAGTTCCTTAAGATTTCCCATAGTTACCTAGTTAATCCCTAATCTATATTGAGATAAATTTATTTACTGCACAAAAATGAAAACAAGTTTTAAATAAATACAGTCCAGGTAACATATCGGAGTGTATTTTGTTTATCTTTGATTGTTATCATTTTCTTATTTGTTGTTATTTTTACAAGAAATTCTTTTTGCTAAACACAAACATAAATAATCAGAGGATACGTGTGTATGTTGTCAACAAACAGGACATCAGATATGCCTTTGGGGCACTGCTTTTGCTTCAGCAAGCACTCCAAAATCATTACAATAACAACAATGGGCTGGCAAAACAATTGTGAATTCAATGCTTGTGGCATGTGGCATGTGGCAGCACTCACTCCCCCATTCTTTGCAACTCCCTGGCACCGTCTGCACCCGCTCCCAGGCGAGCTTGCAAAATACAAATCAATTAGGCGTTAAAAAGAATATACAAATGGCTGGGACTCAACAGAATCCAATCCCTCCAGACGGACAAACAGTGTGACATATGTATGTAAGTACACATATATATATATATATATTTATAAGTATATGTGCGTGTGTGTGTGTGCGTGTATGTGTTATTTTTATTTATTTGCTGCTCCAGATCATTGTGGAAGCCCTTGGCGACGCCTACTTAATGGTTATCAGTGAAACGCTATTAACGCCACGTTGATTTATTGCAATTTAATTTTGTTTCAATTTGGCCATGTTTCGAGTATTTTATTTCACAAATTATGTGCAGACACGATTGGGGCGTGGCCAATCGTTTAGATGTGTGTATATAGGCGTGTAGAAGACCCCTGGTTATTTATAGCGTCAGGCACATGATTTACTTTTAATGGCCACCAACTGGAAACTTGCCTTAAACTTTGTTTACAGATTACCCAGTAAATGTATACATTTTTATTGCTAGACAATAAAATTGTAGCATTTTCGTATTTGGTATTTTTTTTTAATGATTTGCTTGTATACGTTTTAAGCTTGTTTTTATAGGTTTCCTTTAAGTGCATGATTACTTTGCAAATTTTTTTAAATTTACTGAGCAGTTCCTTTATATTTCCCTTAGTTTTCTAGGTAATCCGTAATATTTTATTTACAGGACACAATTTTTCCTTCGAGTTGCAGCTTAAATAGTCCAACTAGCGGAGAGCAATTTGAATTCTGAGAAAATCAAACGAAAGCTCGAACTTTTTGCCTTTGTATGCTTAGCATATAAAGTTGCGCCTTTATGTATGCAATACTTCTTGGCATGTCCATGGCGTACATATTCTGTACTATAAATTCCAACATGGATGCTAGTTAGCTATCATAAATTAAATTTAAATTAAGTTAAGCTAAATAATGAAATTATTTGTACAGTGTAAATTAAAACTAAAGTTAAATGTATCAACATAATACAAATCCGCATTTTCAGTTGTTTAACGGCAGTATTTGCTGTTTATTTTCAACATCCATTAGCCGTTCACAGTTTGTTAGCCACACCATCAATTGGTGCCTTAAACAGCACACGGTATTTTGTCAGAAAAGTTAGCAACCCCTTTTAATTGAGCACATTAGCCAAACAAAAATATTGGGTTCAAAGTTCAAGCGTGACAAATAAACCAACAATTAACTTTCATAGCCATTTCCACCCCAAAAGCTGAAAGCACAAAATCCATGGGAATATATATTTGTGAAATTAACACTTTCTCACTCATTCTTAAAGTTATTGCCATTGTTTGTCTGTCGTAAAATGTGACAAAATTCCTCATTTTGTATACCAAAAGGGTAAAGGGAGCAGGGTAATGGGTGCCGGGAGAAAAGGCTCAATGGAGGGGTATTAATGGTAGCTGCCAAAGTCAAGACGCAAATTATTGCAATTAGTTGAAGAAGTCGTTTATTGATTTTGTTTGGTCAAGTGACACTTGGGAATTTGAACTATGAGCCTGTACTCAACTAAAAAGTGTCAAATATAAATGATAAGGGAAAACATTGCTCAGGGCGAGGATGAATCGAGATCATTGAACTACAGACCACGTGGCGTATAAGCAATGAACTATGCAGTGTCAGAGCCCAGTTAATGAGTTGCGAATGCTCAGTGAAGCTGAAAAGTCATACACAAAATATTGAACTTAAATCAATGAAGTACATTAAAGTGCACTTGAATCCGCACAACAGGCGGAAGTACATTGACATTAGCGAAAGTATAAACAGTAAACGAAAGATGAGACGATTTCATAAGGTGCCAAGGAGCACAGAAGCAAAAACAATCATTGGGACATAATCGAGCTAACGCACAACCGCTGAATCGACGAGTTGAGCTGGACATGACTGGATCTTGATGGCAACAAATCCTAATGCTTATAAATCGCCATGACACACACACACACGCACATACACACAAGAAGCGACGTGCCAGATAAAAGTCTTGTCAAAATGTATTTTATGGCTGGGAGCGCATTGCGGCTTGCCTTGTCCAATGTTGCACGTTGCTTGTGTCTCAGTGCTTGCTTAATAAAATTGATGTTGCGTCCATTTCATTATTTGGCTAAGGGCAAATAATGTTGTTAACTCATTTTTCGCCAACCACTACCTACCACACTTCCCAGGGGCGACATTTGCTTAGATGCTCTTCAACATTTGTTTTTGTTCCATTGCCTGTTTCATTTTTGTCAACAGTGGTGTTGGCTAAATGCAATTAAGATCCAACTATGTGAGTAGTCTGCTCGAGAAATGCTTTAATTTGTGTTAAAGCACTGCATGTGTAATTAATGCCACGCCCAACTCACATATGCTTATTTACAGCTCCAAGTGCTGGCCAAATACTTCAAGTCCTGCTACAATAAACAAGCTGCCAGCTCAGCTCCACTGCTCCATCCCCTTCTCCGCCCCAGTTGCCTGCCCGTCTGTTGTCCTTGCGCAAATTTACGCTCGCAAGCCGCTTATTTCTACTGCCCACTGCCACAGCATTGCCGACTTGTGGCAAATTAAATTGTTAAAATGAAAGTAAACTCCCCTCTCTCACTCTCTAGCAGTCTCTCTGCTTTTCCTTCTCTCCCCATCCAGCTCTGTTAACAACTCACAGCCTTCAGTTAATGATGCCGCTTTGTGACCGCTAAGCGCTTAACCTTCAGACTCTGCGTCGTCGAGACATGTGATATATACATATGTACAGATGTATGCATTATACATACATACATATATTATATTTTACATTTACTTTCGCTTTTCTGCTTTTTACACATGCTTAATTTTACTTGGCAAATAAGCTTAAGACACATTTTGATGCAAGATTAATGAGTTCTTGTGAGCGACGCCTCTCATTTAATCTTGTTACTTCAAGTGACTAACTTGTGTTATCGCATAAATGCCAAGCTTTTTTTAAATAACTGAACAAAAAAAACCCATGGAATTCATAACTTGCTATACTAATAGCTACTTTTCTTACTGAGTTTTATCGAATCCTTGCTACAAATTTTGCATCAATGTTGAAATTATTCCCCAGACATTTTATTTTTATTTACACTTTAATATTAATGTGTAAAATATGAAATATTTTGCTAATGGTTAAATAACATACCAATCTGATTAAGTGCACTCTCTCAGTGTTTCTTTTAAAGCAACATCAGTTTACTACATTAATGTAGAAATTGGTTCTATTTTAAGGTACATTTTATCAACTGTTCTCAATTTTCGATTAATGGCTCAAAGCGAAGCCCGTTGGCAATATTTGCTATGGAAATATTCGCAGGTAAACAGGTATTTATTGAAATTTGAAATATATTTTTTTGTGCCGTACTTGACAAAAGGCCAATTAACATTGGCCTTTGACAGCCGAGGAACGGCACTGTTACAGCCATTATATACTTATATAACATTATATATATACATATATAGAACACAATATGACGTCGAACATGACCAGGCTAAAAATAAATGTGGAATATGAAAAACAAGTGTTTAAGGTCCTTGAGACATCTGACGGCGCAGAAGGCTCAGCAGCAAGCCTGAGCTGTTCACTCCAGGAGGCGGCATTGGGTAACGACTATCAGGGTCATTAGCGCCACAAACATATGTGATTATCTGGCCAAATACGCTTGGCCAGTGGGCGACTCTGTCTGCTGATTAAACTGATAGAATTGTCCAATGGCAGCATTAAACTTTTAAAGTCAAGCTACAGATTTGGTGCATTTTGTTTGAAATAACACAGTGAATAGCACAGTGTTCGTTCACATGGTCAGTAAATAGCACTGACACGCCACGCCACGTACTGGCAATGCTTGCAGGGCAAAAGTATCTAAGCCAAAGCCAAAGCTGGAGCTCAACTAACAATCAATACGAGGAGCAGTGTGTGCGGCTGCATAATATGCTTCGATTTGGCCAGCAAACAAACATAAAATGGCGCAATGTTTTCCTTTTTAGCTGCTGGCTAATCGTACGCATGTGTGTGTGTGTGTGTGTGTGTGTGATTGAGTGAAGGAAGCATGTGCAAAGTTTCAGCAGCTAGCAAGGAAAAGCTACATGCACATCAAATGAAATTTGAGCTCATTCCACGCAGCCAACTCCAACGGATTGGGATATATACAATATACTATAAGGATATACTCAGATATTGGCCACATTGCAGTATTTGAGCTGGCCATGGTCAAAACTTGCTCTGAGCTAAGCTATATTTGACTTTGTCTAACCTTTCGGGCGCCCAGCTTAGAGTATGGAGTATGGTGCAATTGTAATTGGCATATCTGTGTCAGAGTCATCAACAGTTCCATGTGTCAGGATTAGACTCCAGGGTATTTGGCCTTCAAAGTCTGTATGTGTGTCCGTGTGTGCGTGTATGAGAATGGACTTGTTGACGGGCTCTGATAGCACCAATATACTAAATCCAGATACAGTTTATTGAGCTACTTTCAACTACGCATTCAATTATGACAACTGGCCACGTGTCGTATACGCAATATTAAAACTGAGTAAGTAGCAAGTAAATATTGTTTAAGTTGTTTGTGCCTTGGATCGCAATGAAATCGATACCCTTCATCCATACTTAAGCTATTTAAATTTCAAATCGTACAAAAACCCCCTTTGTTGCTAACCTGGGTCAACACATGGCACACCATTCGAATGGAATCTGGTAAATAATACCGGGTTAGTAACCTCTTTACGCCAACAGTTATTCTTACCCTTTTATCCTAGAGTTAAGAGAGCCACGTTGATGGATTAGCTCCAACCCGTCAGTCATCAAATTTTTCTGTCACGCAGACGTCTGTGAAATTTCGTATTTCTTTTTTCTACATGACAGTCGAATATAATTTCATTTATTTAGTTTTCATTTCCAATAGCAAATTGTTTAGTCTACTTGTAGGTTGTTGATGGAGGATTGTTTTATATTTTTGGCTGTGCTGAATCAACAGGCGGTTTGTGCCATTTTTCATTATAAATTGAAATTGTTTGATATCGTTACCTTTGTCAAAATATCTAGGCAAAAAATCAAAGAAAATATTGTTTTTGTAAACAGCTAAACAGATGTAGGTAAGTAGTAGGTAAGTAAGAGAGTGTAGTTCGAGGGATAGCTGACATATATGCGTATCCTTCAAAGACTGATATCCTGTCGAATGGGTCTCATAAAAACTATCACTCAAATCAATAAGCTGTTGGCATTTGCGTTCTGAGTCTTCATTACATTTCGTTTTTTACAACTTTGTTTGCCCGCCAACATAAAGGGATCTCTAGAGGGCCTTAACTTTACTCTTTGTTAGCCATATGTTGTCTGCATGTGGACGTGGCTCTCATTTCATGATTTTTTTTTTATTATTTTGTGGTCCTCATTTAAATAAACCCAAATTTATGGCAAACACACGCACGCACACTCTTTGAGCGATTGGCGTTTTTAACTTGGCTTACTCCAGATATAGAGGGACGGGGGTAGGTGGTAGAGGGATATAAGGGTGTGAGGGATTTGGGTTTGAGGCTATTTCCGTTCTAACAATAGCTGCTTGTTGGCGTGATTTATACGACGCAGCGTGTAGAGATTTCATTACATTTTCGATGCGTGCTACACTCACTTTAGAGAGGTTTGTTCCCCATTTTTATGGCCTACAGCAAGTAACGGAAGTTTAGTTTAATCGAAGTTGTTGTCACGACTTGCGACCGCTGATTGATTGCCCAATTGATAAGCCAGCCAGGCGGGGCTGGCATGCAAATTAACTTAAAGTTGCCACGAAATCTTTATCTCACTGTCAGTCTTCTTAATTTTAATTTGCAGCTGAGAAAAAACAAATGACATTTGCCATTTATTGTTTGTCGTTTTGCCGTTTGTCGTTTGCCTTAAAATGAAGTTTGTCTCCCACATTTGCCACACAACAACCAACGAGATCTTGAGTCAAATTTAAATTTTGTATCAAATACATGGCAGCAGCTGTGCCTTTTGCTGTTTGACGTCTGTTTGACTTTGCGGTGTTCGAAAAATAAAAATATGAACTTGGCGTTTCAAAACCACTGGAAACAGTCAAATGTCGAGGGTGGTTTGAAGGGTTTACCATTAAACTTTCTACTCATGTTATTTTTGTACAGATATAAAAGTTAAGTGAGCCGTAAATCAAGTACCCACTATGAGGACTTATTTTAAAAATATTGTTATGGCTATAATTGTCCGATATTACAAAATTACATAACTATTTTATGCTATATCATATATATATATATCATTCTAAATACACACAAAGTGTCACACTGCCTTTGCTAAAAATTTAAGAACACAAAAGTTATCTATACAATACAACGATTTTGATCAATTTAAAAGAAACTTTAAACAATTTATAAGAAACTTTAAACAAACAAAAATTGTAAAAATTTATATTATACACATATTTTCGAAGAATCTAAGCACTCATTATTATATACTGCAGTATAGCTGAATCTACAAATCAATCTTTAAGATGAATAAACAGATAGACAACAAAATTTCTGTAGAAATTTAGTACAAATTCCTTAGGCAAATGTAAAGTTTTTAGTTGCAAAAATTGTTTTCTACTATTTTTTTTGAATCTTTGATACAACCCACAAAACTAAACTTCTTATAAATTCAATTGAAATCAAGAAAGTTGATACAAAATGCGTTTGGGCAGCTGCATTGTCACTTCTCTTTGTCTTTCCCTTAGTTTTCGTTTTTGATTTTAATGCATAAATTATTCAAACAGCTTCTGGGGCAGATGAGATGCTCTCTGAAGTCTCCGAAGACAATGATAATGCAAAGTTTTTCTTTGGTGCTCCTTACCTCATAAAAATAGAAGGAATTCAAGTTGTCGAAATCGCCAGCATGTGGCGACGTTAAGTTGCTGCCAGCAGTTGCTGCCGCCTGAAAGTCGCTGACTGGGACTGGGGATGTTGCAGTTGTTGTGACTATTGCTGCTGCTGCTGTTGTTCTTGTTGTTGACTGAACTATGCTGGCGGTCGTTGGCGTTGGCGCCAACATCACGTGTGAGATCGCAGGTGTGAAATATGTGAGATTAACTGCAGCCTCCTGTGTCGGAGTTGTTGTTGTGCCACTCAACGTCAACTGGCTGCTATTAGACGCCAGTGGAGGTGGCAACATGCCCGATGATACGGAGGCCAGTGTATAGTAGAGCGAGCTATCAAATAGCCTCAAATGTAACATTCTGCCTACGATTCAGAGTCGATTTAAGTGTGAGCCATTGCCATCCACAGATTATATCTACAATAACAAGTAAATAATTATTTTAAATTGTTACAAGATAGAGTTAACTTACAATCGACCACACCCTTATTAAAATGAAATATTCATCTAACAACAGAAAATTATTCAGTAGTCGTAAGAATTTTCAGAATTCCCAACTAATTTAAGCAGTATTACATTATAATACCACAAATATTAACGCCCTGCAAAAATACCAAATTTGAATGCAGATTAATTTAATCTCATTGGCGTGAGTTTTCTATATAAATTAAATTTAAATACTTGTGCTACATTTGGCATGTTCACAACAATTTACAAATTTATTAGGAAATTCATAAATTCCAAAATCAAAGCTCCGAGTACTTGTTAGCTTAATGCCAAACACATTCCCTCAGCAAACATGACAATTGCGTAGGAATTGGCAGCCGCTGCGAATGTTTAATGTGAGTTTGTATATTTGTATATTTTTCAGTTTAGCTGGATTAATATCAGATTGTGTGCTGAACCTTGTTATAAGCCTGGCACCGTTTGCGACATTAATAGGTGCCAAAGTTTGACGCTAAATGAACCTGGAGTTTGATGAGGGTTAGAGCGTATCAAATAAATAAATTCCCATGTTTAACTTTTAGGCAGTAAATAAATTGATGGCCAACTTTTATGAATGGTTAAATTTGCCATTAGATTGTTTTAGGTTTAAAGAGCAGTTGTCTGCTAAAGAAATTTAAAATTAGTATTAAATGTGATGCAATTGAGAAAATAGCAGAAATTGTATGAAAGTTAAGTATTTATAATGCTTGATTTAACCTCTATTAGTAACACCTTCACAGTTCGACACACACGCAGAGCCAGATCAGTGAGTTGGAATAGCACGTATCAGTGTAGATTATCAGCATGTCACTAATTGAATTAAACATGTGAAAGTCTTGGAGCCTTTGGACATGCAACTGATTGTTAGATGGCCATTGCTGATAACAATAACTTAAACAATTAGCTTCTAGCCAACAATGGCAATGTCCTGGAGACACGCACGTCTGTGTAGCACAACTAACACAGACACATACACATACACATAAACAACATAAAGGACTTCTGAACTTTTGTGTGGCCTCAAAACTTATGCATACATATGCCTCACAGTCTGTCTGTCTGTCTGACTGTATGTATGTCTGCTGTCTGTCTGAGCGTCTGCGTATAACTGTCTGGTGTAACCTTTGACAGCGGCTTAAAATTAAAAACGTTACAATATGTCAACTTATTAGCCACAATCTGTGCCTGTGGCTGCGCAGCTGTGGCAGAACGTGCATGAAGTTTGCAAATAAATTTTATTTTAAATTCAAACTTTGTTGCCAGCTATTTGGTCTACTAATGCGAGCACGCAACTATTTTGGCAATGATTTATTAGTGCACGTTTCCCTACGGAGGAGGCGTGCCCGCGTTCCCCCGGGCCTTTTGTGTTGTCTGCCTTCGTTTTTGACAGATTCAATTTAGTCGAGTGCCTGCCACTTGGGAGGCGGCTGGGCACGCCCACATGTCGCCACTTTCGATTCTTGTAAATTTATCACTTTTTATTGCATTTTACATGCGCATAGTTTCATTTATTATTATTTCTTTTTGCATTTATTTTCACTTTCATTTGGCGCATTGCCAAAAAATGTTTTACAGCGTCTGTTTTATGTTTCGGATACATGGATCACATATGTATAGAGTATGCAGAGTGTCCCCCAAGTACTATATATTCATGTTTTTCCTCCCCTTCCCTATCTTAGTGTCGTGTCGCCTTTGTGGCTGCTGACAATGCGATGGGTTGCCATAAAATAATTACTCAAATGCGCTACTAAAATGTCATTTTAGTGCCACTGCTTTGAAGTGGTTTATGAAATATTGCGCATACGCAGCGTTACAACTTATTGTAAAACGTTTGAAAAAATAAAAACAATTTTTGGTAATCGTTTGGCTTTGCGTTGCCATAGTTAAAGGAAATATCATTTATGTCTCGTATTTGCATAGTTGAATAAACAACTGCACAAATTTCAACTTTTTGTTTAACATTATTTAGGAAAATCAAATATAGAATAAAAGTGAAAATTCAATCAGAGCTTATATAATATTATAAAAGAACAGAAGAACAGAAAAAATCATTAAGTTATGAACATTGGATTGAATTCTATAGAATTTATATAACACCAACCAGAAGGTCATTGTTGCTCTGGCTAAAAATTGTCGTTGTAATCTTCAATTAATAAATAAAAATATATTGTATGTCCACTTCACTTTAAAACACACATTTTTCTACATTATTTTGTAAATATTTGTTTGTTCATTTTTCAATTGGCTATGCAAATCTGTAGACCATATTTCCACTTCTATAACGACTTACTGTATGCATATGTAAATTGGCAAAATCGCTTTGAAGAATTATTCAACTCAACCCATTTGGACTTTGCATAATCAGTTTGGCATTAAAGTTTTAGGCTACTGACGATGCTGCTGTTAATGCGAATTTAATTTGCATGCAAAATATCAGGCAAAGCTTATTTTTTTTATATCATAGACCCGATTTAAGAAATGTAAGATGGAATGAAATTTTGAGTTGAGCTGGTATTTTATTTTATTTGTTTTGCACTGCGCTTTGGCTGAAAATTGATTGACATATTTTGACTAAGCTGTCAGCCAAAATGCACAGACAGATTCAGACAATAAGAAACCAAATCTTTAGCTATGACATTTCTCTATATATTTATTTTGGCACTGCCTCTGGCAGCTTGCCGTCGACACTGTTGTTATCACAATTGGCGTTAGCGTCAAAAAGCATTCAATTTGATTGGAGAAATCAGTGCAAAAATCGTTCAAGTGAAATGCAAGAGCATTTTTGTGTGGCTCTTGGAGCTGGAGTTGATGCTGCTTCTCAAGTGACTTCAATCTGACAATGGCAAATGAGCAGCTTTAAAGCTTGGCCCGAAGAATAAGACAGATATAGAAAGATAAAGAGAGAATGTGAGCGAGAGAGAGAGAGAGAGTGTATGATAGCGTGAGTGTGTAATCAATGCAGAGCTTGTCACAGAAAAACACTGACAATATGACAATCTTGAAATCTCTGACAGTCTGATAGTCTGACAGCTTAAAAGCAGCCACTTTTGCTATGCTTTATTGCAACAACAGCGAATGGAACTTTGTGCAACGTTGCGTATGCTTCATAAAAACTCAATGCAGCTGCGGTGGCTGTTATAGCTGCTGTTGCTCTCACTGCTTGCTTTACTGCCACTTGCACCATATTTATGTATTGTGTTTTCTTTTGTTTTTACTTTGATTTTCAAGCGCTTTAGGTATGCCATTAAACCATTACGTTGTCTGCAGTTGCTTTTGCTGCGTCGCTTTTAATGTGTCCTCTGACAATTGTCGAGCACATATTGCCGAGTGGCGGAGGACATGTCGCTGCGACGCCATGCTGACTCAAAATGAAAAATTGATTTCATGGTAAAAATATGGCCATAGCATGGCTGGGGTACAATCTTTATTGGGTCAACAGCTCGACCACGTTGTATCTGTTGTATTTTCATTTATATATATACATATATTTTTTTAACTTATGTGTTGCTTTGTGCTATTTGCGTTATGTTTATTGTTGCCCTCCCTTATCTGCACTCCTCAACACATGTGCAATTGCAGTTCATGGCAATCAGCACAATAACGACAAAAGTTTAGTATTTCATTTTAATTTTATGGAGCGTGACGCGTGCTCTAGCCGCATAAAGGATAATTGGCAGAGAACAAGGCCACAGGGACTTTAAAGGACTGCAATTATAATACAAGTAACACCACCAAAAACGACGCTATATTATACAAATAACTCTATTTTTGCATTGTCTGTGTGGCTTTGTCTTCTCACTGATTTGAATACAGTCTCTGGAGCCTCTTTCGAAGCAATTATAATGCAAATTTTTAATACTTGTACATTTATCAAGAGTTCATTTTATTTAATTTCCCCAACTGAACTCAATTAATGTTTCAGCATTGTAATAATATTTTTAAATTTCCATAGTCCAGCTCATTATTGTTATAGTATTATGCGGCGACAGTCAAGATTATGACAACTAAAATTTTATTTGACTGTGGCAAATAAATGTGTTTAATGTTGTACAATCCTGGCATTCCGGTTGCTTAATGTCTGTTTCATCTGGTTATCTCCTTGTAATCATTATATTTTAATACCAAATATAGCTTTGACTTTATCTCTCTGTCTTTGCTGTCTTTGGGGTCTGTCCTGGCAAATGCTTAAAGCCTGTTAATGCCACTGTCGCGCGACTTAAATAGCCACTAATTTTAAATCCAAGTGACAGACAGATAGACGGACAGACATAGTTGCACGTAAAGCCGTGGAAAACCGTTGGCATATAAATGCTTTGGCTATAGCCCAGTCGGCTCGTTATGCTGTCTCGACGGTAACAGCAAATGAAATGTATTTATTCTTAGTATCTTAGGTGTCTAATAGGGTATGCTGACTTTTATAAAATAGAACATACTTTTAGGCGTTTCATATAAATTTCAACTTTTAGCTAAGGTAGCTCGGCGTCTGGCATTTAGCTAGACACAGCAAGTTGTTTAACTGGTAAATAGAAGACGCAACAAAATTGAAAAGTTTGTGGCAAGAGTAAGAGTGGAGTACAACTTTCTGTGTCCCCAATGGGCAAAATGGCGAGGCGCCTTTCGACGTGCGGCATTGAATGGCATTTTATTTTATTATTACACACAGGTGCTTGTGCATTTATATTCAAATTTGTAGCACCTGTAAAACAGTTTTGGAAACAATGAAGCCACACCAGACCAGAGGGTAAAGGGCGTGGCATCGTTGTCTGGCTGCTGGGCTGTCATCTGCACACATACTCGCACACACACACGCACACGCACAAAATGCTGACACACAATTGGTATGCGTGTGTGTGTTCGTGCAGCTGTGGCCATTTGGCAAAGTTAGACAAATATAAATGTGTAACGCAAATCGCAACATACAGTAACATTTGCCACTCGACATCAAGTTTTTGCATTGAGAGGCTAGAGGCAAATTTAAAGTTTGCACTCTTATCAATGGCCAGACATTATGATTATGACTTGGCCAAAAAGTTTCTTGTATTTTTCTTTGGCTTACACGTGTCTGCGAAATCGGTTTATTTGCGAAGGTGGACTAAGTCGCAGTACATGATTTTGCTCTCAAAGCTGACAGTCAAACCTACGAGCACTTAATTTACCAGCTACAAGAATACCAAAGTCTAAAGAGTACAAGAAAGTAAGCCAAAACGAATTAGAAAAGAAAAATGCGTATACGACATGTTGACTGGACTTTTTGTGTGGGCGTTGCTTTTACTTTTATATGCCTCACATATTCCTGCGTTTATTTAAAGCTCGACCAAACAACATAACAGAACAAGCAAAAAAAGTTTTCAAGGGCACACCAAAGAGTTGATACCCTAACAGAGTCCTTTAAACAGCTAAAGGGTGAAAGTGTATGATAATGTAAATAGATAAGTATGAAATTTTAGTGGAACTGACAAACAGAGAGATTTTTCAAACCACTTATTTTCAACAGATTATTTCTCTATGATGTAGTAATCAAATTTAAGAAAAAAGGCTATAATTTAACAATTATATTGAAAATTTTTTCATACCAAATACTGTTTGCTACACCTACCAATAAACAACATAATAAGTATTTATTCCATAAGAGTATAAAAAGAAGTTATAAATGGATATTGCCACTTTGTACCTGATAAAAAGCTGATTTATTATTAATTTTCAATCCACACAATGCACGTCAAATACTTAACACTTATTATATGCTCTTATCGGCATCTGTCTGTCAAAATGTCAACAGCTAATGTTTTTTCTATTCTATTCTAAGTGAAACTTGTGTGTGGCTTAAGGCCAAAAAGCAGACACACACTGCGTATGAATGATATTTGTTGAAATTTAAATGAAAAGCACATGTAAATTGATACTTTAACAATGCCCAGAGCAATGCGTAGACTTGTCTATCTGAAACGAACATTAAATGGATTTTAGTTGCCAGTTTCCCAACACTTTAAGCGCCTGCCAAGTGCCAAGTGGCCACCCAAACAAATCAAAATGAAGGCCAATGCCGGTGGCAGAGAGAGGATGCAAGAAAAACACTCGAGTGTGGCACTTAAGCGCCTTTATTGAATGTTTACACAAAAACGATTCGCACCTGAACGGGGTGGAAAGAAAAAACAAGGGCATAAATTAAGTGAATTAATTAAATTCATTGAAATGAATGAATGCCGGATGCGGGATGTTGCCTAGTCCGTCCCATTTGGCCAAGCCTATTAAGTCAATTATAAATAAATTATGCTGCCTTCAACGAATACTTCTGACTCCACAGCTGAGCGCTAATGTAATCGGGCCAAAAGCGAGAAAGGGGGAGTAGCGTTAATTAGTTTGGAGAGGCCAAGAAGTTATTATTATTATTTATGCATGTTTTAGGTATGCAGTGCAGGTAATTGTTTCACTATGCGAATGAGTTGTGTGCTGTAGTTACATTTATTCTTTTTGCCTTGACAGATCAGGTTTCCCTTTAAGCAACTGCCAAGCTTAATCAACCTTATAAATTATGCAAGAATTCTATAAAGAAAATTTGCTGATGCCGCAAGCATAGACGCTGTTTAAATCTAAGGAGAGGCTCAGGCAGACAGCAAGACAATCGGGTGAACTCAAAGATAGACATAGACAAAGACAGACAGTCGTACAATTTACTTATTTATATAATTTATGCGGTACACACATACACACAGACACATACAGTTGGCTCGTTGTGTTAAGTAGAATTTTGAACTTGACTTAATTAGACACAAGTGCACAAAATAGCAAATACCACACGCTAAAGACCACAGCAGCTCCCCAGTGGCATTCAGATCAAAGCCAAGAAGCTAAAACTCAGAACGTTAACAAAGAATTGCTTAATTGCTTATTTCACATTTGGCTAAAATAAAGCTAAATGGGAATCACTGACTGAGACTGAAACCCATCCCAAGTCATGCGTAAAAGGCCGTCGCGCGTTAATTAATCAAAAAACCGTTGATGGTGCTGCCAGCGGCTGCGACTTCTGATTTTTGGTGGTGCCGGTGGTGCCAGTGGTTCTGCTGCTGCTGCTATACGACAGCAGCTGGTCATCGAACCTGGCCCGATGCTGTATCTGTTGTTGTGTGCAAACAATTAAGACAACGTTAGCCAATCAAAGTGCATTACATTGAGTACAGAGTACAGTGATGTCTACGTGAACGCGTATTTAATTAAATGCTAAATAATGAATATAGCACGTGTTGTGCCAGGAAGTGTCACAATCATGGTCGCAGTCTTCGTGTAAATATCACAAAAGCAATTTTCGCTCAACGTAAACAAACTTGCGATTGCTGGCCAACAGGTCATGAAAGGCGCCAAAAATGTAAATTGAAAACTCACGAAAGGAAATGGACGCGACGTGGGCGATGCCAAAAAGTTAAAATAGAAGTCAAAGTAAGCGACAGACAAGTCAACAACCACCAAAAGAGACAGCGGCAACGACAACGACAACGACAGCGTGATAAACAAGCAAAAGATGCAAATAGAATCCACACCTACAACACTAGCTGCGAAACAACAATGGATAAATCACAAATTTCTCTGATTTCAATTGGTAATGCCAAAAAAACGTATTGCCACATGTGGCATGGGTAAATCAAGCTGGTTGTCTCTGCCTTTTTTGGCAGCCCTGTAATTAGATCAGAGCGGATGGGAATTCGGGGGTGCCACAAATGTCAGTGTGGGCGTGGACTTGGGCGAGACACAGCTGCAGCAGCCAAAATGTATTTAAATCTCAAAGAAAGTATACATTTATAAATCAAAAGGCATTCCAGCTGAGAAATTTGCCAAGTGTGTCTATACCCTGTAATGTAAAGATAAGTTAAAAAGGCTTAAGATATTTTAAAATGTACCACAATTACAATGTAGTAAAAAATGATTATTGTGGTGTTTGAAATATTAATATTATCAGTTGATCTACTAGGAAATCAGAAACTTATAGTATTTTTACCTTTTATGTGACCTGCACATACATAAATAGTTTGAGTATATTATTAACTGCATCTTTTTGGCTGTGTTATCTTGGTTGTAAAGCGATTTTTATATTGACGACAGCTACGACTTTTCATCTAATGAATCTTATCTTTATAAATAGATATGTGGTAAAGTATATTTGCATTAAATTCAGTTCCAGGTCTTTGACATTCGGTATGCTGTACTTTATGAGTATAAGTATTTGTAGGGTCGTCAGTGATATTGATATCCTCAACATTCTAGACTTCACAATTTGACGCAACCAGGCAACTCCGCTCAGTTCCACTTGTCAACACTACGTACACGGATTACACTTAGCAAATTAGGTGTTCTATAACCCTAAATGACATTCAAAGCATACACCAATTCATATTGCCCATCTTCAACTATATTCAAACAGTTAAACAGTTAAATAACTTAACTTGACACGAACAGAAATTGTTACTAGAACATCAACTAGTACTAACTTGTATATGAACTAATCTAGAAATATACATGTGTTATTTGTATTAGAGTAAAGCAGTGTTTAACTTTTAAATATGTATTATGGCATCTATCTAAGATACTACTCAAACGGTTGTAAAGTATAAGCTTCTCATGTGTTTAAGAATACGTTGCTATGTAATTTATTTTTAGCTTCACGGACCCAAAGATTTGCTAGCCAAGTAGATTTACTTGTCTGGATTGTCAATCACAGTCATTCAGTACGTCTGTAAGTCAAACTGTCAGTCGGTGAGTCAATCAGGCATATAGCCAGCTTTTAAGTCAGCCAAGTAGCAGACATGTCTCAACTTGCTCAATTGTAATATAATTTGTTTCGTTTTTGCCGACGAATCGTAGCAATGAGCGTCGCGGCTGCTGCAGATGGCATTTAACCAAGCCAACATGATTTGGAAACACTGCAATTGGCACTTGACACTTGGCGGTATCGTTTTTGGAGTAAGAGGTAATGTTGCTTAATTACCCACCTGCTTTTCCCTTTGAACCAAATCGTCTTCTGCGAACCGTTTTCTTTGCAAATCTGTCTGTTGACTATGCACGGCACGTACACGTCGACGGGACTGCAAAGGATTTTACTCCTTTCATGTGAGCTTAGCGCACTTTTCACTCCCAAACTGTTTGCATGCCTTGGCTTTTGGCATGTGGCATGCGGCATGTGTAACCTTTGATTGCCACGCTTTATTCATAGACAAAATCAACCTGAGGTAAATAGAATTGAGTGTGGAACGTGAGCACAACCTTTGCTTTTTCGAGCAGAAATCGTTCTATATTCGTAGAAGATTTAAATTTGTAAAGAATCATATGTTTAGCACTAAAAAGAACATATTCTCATGTAAGGATAACTTTCAGCTTAATACTTATGAGAAACGTACAATTCATTTATTAACGCAAATGATTTCTAGTTGGTAGTTACAAAGCAATACAACAGTCAATAAGTTATCAAAAATTCCTAGAATTATTAAACTCAACAATGCAACAATTCTTACGAAATTATGCAGTTCAATTTTTCCATCGATTAACACACGATTCGAAGTGTTCGCTGCGAAATGATGGAGCTTTTCACGTGAAATCTGCATGCTGATTTCGTGCAACAATTACACTGCACCCCTTTTATATTACCACCCTTACACTCCCTACTCAAACACATACACTCGAAGAGAACAAGGATGCATTGGAAAACTTTTTAGATTTAAATAAGTTGCGCAAAAAGTTTATTTGCACTCGATTTCAGTTTGTCTGTGCAACGAGCAACTTAAGCAAATGGCAGAATATCAAAACAGCATTCAAGACTATGTAAGTGGTATATATAATGGAAGAAAAAAATAAGTTAGCTACACTTTCACGCTACTTCAGTCAGAGTTACGCCTCGGATGATGCGTCTATTGAGTAAATCCGTTAAGGAAAAAGATGCAGCTCAGCTTGCACTTCAGTGACAATCATATTTGCTTTTACATTCATTGCTAAGTGTTTGCTTGGGGCTTATAAAAGTGGCAGAGTGCTTTTAAAGTGTCATAACAAAAACACATTAATTGGTATATGATTATGAAATTTAATGTTTGTGCAAACCTAATTATTCTATTTTCCATTGCCCCTGAAAATAATGTGCATTTGAATGCAAACCAACAAAGTTATTTTTCAGTCTTTTTCAAAATTGTATGTCTGACTGCTTGATGGCATGAGTGCATGATTGCCTGATTTCACTCGCCTGCAACATGTTAATGAGCTGTCAGTCTATTAGCAAACTGCCTGTTGGGAATTTTCTCTGGCTGCTGTTGACGTCACATGTCGGTGAAATTATCAAAACATTGTTGCATTTGGCCCCATGACAGAAACTCTGGCATCATTACTGCGGTTTGTGTTTTATTTTTGCAGAAACAGCAATTTTATATCACCCATAATAAAAGCAGACCAACTGAGGTTGCTGCTTTTATACTGGATACATTTCTGACATTGTTATTGTCAGCATTGTTTACTATCAACAGTAAACAGTGAGTGAGTCCCAACGCTATTACAACTGACATTCAACCTGCCCAGTATAAACATACATACATCTCTGCTTATCAGGACTGAGTATCCCACAGAACACACATATGCTCCAATTAGGTAAAACAAAAGTGCTTTAATCACGACAGCGATAAAATTGTGAATTATGTGTTGTGGTTTTTTTTTTTTGTCAAGCGGGCAGCTAGCCAAAGATTTATGAGACATTTAAACTTGAATTTGTGGCTTTTGGCATGCGGGCAACACGACTTGGCCAATAAAGTGTCAGAGCGACCGAAGCTTTAAAGAAGCTAAAAAGTTGAAGACTCTTTTATAGCATTCTCCATAGATTCGAATAGTTCTGCTTAACTTTTAAGCAAATGAGAAACACTTCTTTCATAAGTGAAAACATTTCTATGGTATTTAAAATGTGGCACAATTATGACGCACTTGTAATGCATTCCATTAAACTCACTTTACAGTCATTTAGTTACGCATTTTATGAGTATTTACCTCTCACTCATATGAATAAATATGTGCTTAACGTGCTATATTACGTATTCGCAACGTTACACCGAATATGCAAGCCAAGGGGTCTTTACACCCACACAAGCACTCTTCCACACTCACTATTAAGTGGGTGGTCTCACATGACGTATGATTAACGTGGCTGCCAACAGAATATGACACATTAAATGCAACTGCATATGCATGTTTGTCTGTTCTTTTTTTTCAATCTTACTGTAAATTACTTTAGAGCTTCAAACGCATTACAAGGATGTGCAAAGCACTTTAAATGCAATGAGATTATCATCAAAAATAATAACAATAAAAATTATTGAAATGTCAAGCGCTTGACGATTTATGTATATGCGTAATTACATGGCCAATAAAAATTAAATACGCATTCAACTGTCAGACGGCAATTATTGGCCTCAAGTGCAGTCGATAATTAAGCGCAACGTGTTAAACGCGCATAAATTATAAAGTAATGAGCAAAATTAAATATCTCATATGAAAATATCATTTAAGAACATGTCGACAGCGTCGGTGGCCTGAAATGGCAACCGCAGCAAATGTAGACGGCGTAGACGAACACCCAATGGAACAGCCATTTACCGGGTAATGAGGTGGGAGCATCATTAAAAAAGTGCCGTACACAGCATAAAAGAAAGAAAGAGCAAAGTAAAATAAAGAATGAACAAAAAAAAAGGGCGGCAGACAGCCAGACAGACAATTGGACAGCCAGACATTCGGCACATTATTGGTAATCACAATATTTATGTGCGTTTAACGACACGACTGGCAAAATTGTTGAAACAAATCATTGACAGCTGGCTCAGAGCAAGGCACAACATCCACACACATTTGCGGTGGTCTTCACATCACAACAATTTCGTTCTTATCTTACTTTTACTTATGTTTCTTTTCTTTTCTTTTACTTTTATTGCTTTGCATTTTTGTTTTTCTGAGACTTTGCATATAATAAATCAGTTTTTTGCCTTCCAAAGTATGAAGAACGAAGCCCTTCAAGACGTTTACTCAGACAAATTAAATTTTCCTGACAAATAATCTATAGCTAAAGCAAATTTGGGCAAAAGTGTATAAATTCGAAAATGCTACAAATAATTCCAGTTAATTTAAGAGATAAAATAATCATGTTAAATGTTTATCTAAATATAATTTGTAAATTAAAAATAAATACACAATTTTCATAAAACCTTCTAAATATTTAATTTTTATTTAAAAACAAATGCTTATTTAATTTCCAATATTACCATGTCAAATCCTAATTGATACTTTGTATTAAATTTGAATAATTTCGTGAAATTATTATATTTCCTTTTAAACAAATTAACTCATATTAAAAATTGATTATTGTTTAACTAAAAATAATTTAGCATATTTATTAGAAATACCTAGCTTAAATAATATTTGATAGTCTGCAAAAAAAGTGTGACATATTTGCTAAATTGTTGTTACAATTAAGCATATTGACATTCATGTAACAATGTTATTTCTGATGAAATACCCTATACATTTACAATCAATTCATGTGTTCACAAATAAATAAATTGTTAATATATCTTATGAATAATTTGTTTAATTGGCTATATAAAACGAATGTTAATGAATGATAGTTATTAATATATTGTAAGCTGGTTACAGAGTCTACTGTAGTCCAGCATAGTACTTAAAGCATCAGCTTTTGTCCTTGCATTTAATTTTGTATTGCCATTTTTTGTGTACTGCAACAGAAGCAATTAGCAATATTGTGTAAAAACCATTTATATGTAAATACATATATGTATATAACAAAATGTCCATTCTGCTAACAAGAATCTTATTGAAATTGTTTGCATTTTTTGGTGAAATAAATAAAGGGTAGTGTAAAAACTAATAATGAAATTCCCATAAACTGCAATATTACAAAAACTATTTATTAATTAAATAACTGTCCTTGTTAAAAGCAGACAAGATGTATAATTTGACCTAATTTCTTGAACTATATAAGTTGAGCACATAAATTCACCACAGTTGATTTAAAGAAACGTCGCAAAAATCAATGGACACAGAAATTCAATTAGGAGGCGCAGAATCGCAGAAAAGTGTATATAGAACGCACTTGTCAGATTGCCTATTTTTATTGTATCAGTTAATATGTGTGTCAAAGAAACTGATGTGGGTGTGTGTTTTAATAGACAACTTCCTGTTATTGTCAGCATCAGCATCAGAGTCAATGACATGTAAAATTTGTCAACCGATATTATTCAAACAAACCCGGATATGTGGGCTTTCAAGGCTTTCAAACAGTTCTGATTGTGTGCTGAAAAGGAAGCATTTGGACCGCCTTAAAGTCTCAGTGTATTGAAGTACTGATAAGTTTATACAATAAAGCAAATTCGATTGATAGGCGCACGTGTGCGAGCAAATAAAATAAGATAGCATCTCAGAAGTCGGAAAAATACAAATTCTGAAGTTGCCTTAAAGATACCACGTTACGCAATCTGATGAATGAATAAACAGTTGAATGTCTTCTTTTGCCTTTATCATCCCCATTAGTAATGAGTACAGGGTATATATAAAAATATCTAAGAAGCACTCGTAGCTGATAAAACGCACGACTGACAAACTAAATGCCGTCAAGTGAAAAATGAGTAGAATGAGCCACATAAGTAGCTGCTAAGGCTGTTAGCCAGGCGTATAAAACACAACAACATAATCAGCTTTCTAGGCAAGGAAAATGCATGAAATATGCCATAGCCACAAATTGGAAATTGAAAGTCAGAGTGAAAGTGGCCATTGGAAAACGGCACACATCCGAATGCTACAAATGCCATTTGCAATTTTACACGCACGTATTTCTATTTCTATATGTGTCTTAGCACTACGACTTCTATGAAAAGTATGAGTAAGAGTTTGAGTACTCTTATAAATACAGATACGGTTGTGTATGAGTGGTAAGTATGGATATAAGTTAGCTCATGCATACGTGATCCGGTTGATATTTCTATTGCATACATTTCAGCAGCTGCCAGAACAGCTAGATTTACTTTGACTACTCTTCAATGTTGGCTTTAACAATATTTTCAACTTGATTGCCTGCATAGCAAGCTCTGCAAGTCAAAGTGTGTGTAGGAGGAAGCTAAAGCATTGCTTCCGATAATATAATATATTTGAAAACTAAATTTTCAATATAATAAACTTTAAATTGTTATTTTCTCAATTTGAATAGCAATCTCCATAAATTATAATTTTAAAAATAAATATGAGCTCGCTACTTTCTATACAATGTGTAATTGAGAATAAAGTGATTTTAGAAATGTCCTTTTTAGGATTCCTGCGCAGTTTGTAGATGTCGTAAATCAGTATTCGGCCTATCAACATTGCCACACCCGACCACGCCCACGTACTTCTACCGACAAACACCACACACTCGCACACACAACCAATGTGCAATGTGGCGTATGAAAAACCACATGATTAGCCTCGCTTCGTGCTGTTTGAAAGTTCGTTGAATATCGTTTGCAAAAACTCCAAGGGACAACTTCACATATGCTGTTATGTAGCTTGTAGCTTCGTATTGCATGACAGTGTCGATGTTGGTGTCCGGCCAACAACTTCATAAATATGTCGAGCATGTGTATCGCATAACAACTGCCCTTCCATTCTAAGTTCATCTCCCCCGACTCTAACAAAAGTTCAACGTCTGAGCAGAGATTTGTGCGTGTCATCGCTCAAAAGAGAACCATTTTTGCGCTTCCGTTCAACAACAAAATGGCATTAAACGCAGATCAATCACAATCTAGACACCAAACTGACCCACATAGTCACATAGGATGTGAGTTGCAGGGCAGGAGCAGAGTTTGGGTCTGTCCATAACTGACATTTGAACTTTGATGTACGCACTTTTATTTTCTTCTCGTCTTTTCTATTTCTATTTATTTTTTTTTTTTTTTTGGCTTGAAAAGTTTTTCTATTTGCTGGATTTTTATGCCCTTTTGGTTCTGCAAGTGTGCAGTTTGCCGTCTATTTGGATTTATTTAGATTAATTCACCACACTTCAGATAACAACGATGAATGTATGACTGCAAAGCAACTCTCTCGGAACTTTATGCTCCGGAACACAGGAATTTTCCTCATCCATTAAATGTGTAATTATTTGAAAAACAATTTTAAGGCCTTACGAATTTGGTTACTGATGGTCGTCAGTTCAGAATGTTTCCGTTTTGTAATTTCCGAAAGCCACAGTTTGGCTGAAGTTGTAAACAATTCGATGCAATTTTGTCCAAAAGAGCTGAAAACTTGTAATCAAGTTGTGGAAAACTTTTATGTACATTGCTCTGTGGACTACCAATCGATTTAAATTAAAACTTGCTTTAAATAAAGCAGTAAGTAAAGTGCTCAATTTTAATTTAATTATAGAGATTTATTTAACAAATTTTCATAAGCTTAATTTTCCTGATTTTCTAAGTAATTGATTATATATTGCAATATACTGCCACATTTTCTCTTACAAACAAAACACATAAATTATTGCATACAGTCGGCGAATTCTGTAAATCATTTAAGACTATTTTGTTTATGAACTCATTTTGGAAATTCTTTAGTGCAGTATAGATTGGACAAATGTTAAATCTTGACCACACTTTTGACACATGACCAGTTAGATACTTGAATTAGCAATAGACACATACGCGTTTAATTGAATATGTACATGACTATGTGGAAAATCGTAGGCATTTGGCAATAAGTTATATTAATTGCTTGACTTTTCGCACGGCATTTGCATTGAATTCAAATGTTAAGATTAATCACTGTCAACTAAATATATAAATTGAATAGATACTTAAAAGCTAAGACTGAGTCCAAGGCATGGCGCTTATAATAATTGCGAAATGCAATGCAATGCAATGCGATACTCACTCAAGTATTTGGCGTGTCATGAATTGCAATTGCAATTTAAACTGCTTTTGATTTAAGTCCGAAGTCAAATTTGTATTTTAAATTGAAATTCAAATGAAAATTGTTATTGCAATTGTCACTGCAATTTGCTGCTAAAAGTGTTAAACAAGCGACAACAACTTGTGATTTGTACTTCAATTTTGCATTTTTGTCACGAAAATTTCACTATGACGGCACTCGAAACTAGACTATTTGGTTTTTCAAGATGCAAACAGCTGCAGCCAGTTGTCCGCTGTCTGCTGTCTCGTGTCTGCCACAGCACGTTTTCATCAATAAGATGCACACACAATTCGACCAATTAATTGTTAGCCTCCTTTTTTTCGTTTTTTTTTTTTTTGCAACGTCAACAACTTTAAATCGTGTTGCAAGTCGCTTAACACATCACTTTAGTGGATATCCAAATTCCACACGGTGCATAAATCTTAAATCTCGTTATGGTCAATTTGCTTTTGGCCAACTGTCCTTCCGCTTGGCAGTTGCACTTGGTGTTGTCTTGGGCATTCCGAAGGTCGTTACTACATTAAACATAAAACACTTTTCATTTGTACTTATTACGAAGAATCGCGTTATTCCATCGAGAGTTTGTTTTATGCGCGTTTTTCGTTGTTCGTGCCACGCAGCATTAAGAAACACACCGTCTGGCTCATTCACAATTTCGAATTGAACTGAATTTGTGTGCGGCATCGTCGTGCGGATTTTCCTGTTTGCTGCTGTTGCTGCTGATGCCGCTGCCAACGCACAGTGGAGCTTTTTTTGAGATGAGCAACATATGACCATCATTTCATGTATTCGTAAGCATCATTCAGTTGTTGAATTACGACACATTCTTTTTTAATGTCTAGTTAAAACTTCACATAAATAAAATATTTTTATGAAAGCTTAAGTTAAAACTTAAGTCAAATAAAAAGTTATCAAACCTTGAATAATCGGATATAGAAAGAGTAATAGCTGGTTATACTGCAGTCAACAAATATTACTTCAATTTTTCATTAGATTTTCTGATAAATAATAGAACATGTTCTAATATCATGAACATACCTTTTTATCAAACATATTTTTGCAAAGCTTTTAATTTATAAATTTAAATAAAAATAATATAAATATTTATAAAACTAATATGAATATTATAATTTGAAACATTTAATAAGATATATAACCTTGTTTGCAGATTTTAAACTTTCTTGAAGCAATCTTAAAAACAAGACGTGCTTTATATTTTTTATTAGTTATTTTTATTATTAGCAAACTTTAATTTTTTTATGGTTAAAAATGTTTTTATCTCTATACTTTATATTAAAAACTTAATTTCAATAATATAACTTAAATAATTTATTTTTTAAATTACCAAGAAAATACATATTACTATAATATCCCAGAAAAATAAAAATATCTGGATATGTTGAATAATAAACATGTCCACTGTGCAGCGTCAAAGCGACGTCGCTGCGCGCTGCTTGATTTCACTTCAGAAAGCTTTGCCGGCGCCAGAAACATAAACTGAAACAGAATCAGCTGTCTTTTGTTTATGTTGCTCAACTGGTTTTTGGCACACATGTTGCATGTCAATATGTTGCCGCTGCACTTGAATGTTGCACGTCAGCAACTGTTAATGCACTTGATAATGAAGATACGCACTATGCCAGTGTACTGTGTGAAGTCAAGTGTTTAGTTAATATTTGTAGCTATTCTAGTATTTAATTAAGTAGCCGATATGGATAGCAACATTTGTTGAGCAACAAACAATGGCAAGCAACCTTTAAAAGCTTTTGCCGAGGCAACATTTCGAGCAACATTTTTTCTAAGCTTTCTTATCAGTGGACTACTTGGGCTAAATGTTAAATTAAACGTTTTGACTATGTTGGCCATATTAAAGACACTACTATGTTACTAGACAGGTAATAAATCATATTTTATGTTGCAGAGGTGAGAAAATTCAGCATATGTTTATATAATTTTCTAAAAATAAGTGACTATTAAAAACACATTATTATTTCTAGAAAAAAATTTTATGGCTTAAATACCAAAAAAAAATATATATATATCCTAAAGCTGCAAAGTAAACACAAATGGTAGAGTCTGAAAAAATCTTTTCCAGGGTTTTGTTATTAATTGAAATTTTTATCCAACATATTTTGTTCAGTATTTATGTTTTTAATTGATTTGAGAGACGCAATATCGTTGACCCAAATTCCAATGCATTTACTTATATCCATTCTGTGTTAAGTTTCACGCTAAATTTGAAAGACAAAAGAGCAATGCATAAAAAATTCAAAAGAATACTGAGAAACCCAATGAGATATAAGACAGTACAGACAGTGTGATACAGATAAAATTATTGTTTTGTTGCTTCAATTTGATTTTCAAATGTGAGTGTATGACAAAAAGCCATCAAGATACGAATAATCGTCAACAATCAAAGTCGAACAGAGCAATTTGTTATTGCAAATAAAACGGCAACAGCTGCGTTTATGAATATCGCATTTAAACTCAATTCGAACATGTTTGCAAACTTTGGCAGCATCACATAAATAAGCAACGTTGTTTTTTTTTCTTTGTTTTTTGATATTTGCTGCAGGCAAATTTATTGTTATAGTATTTATTTATTACGCACATTTAGTCATAAAGCACATAGCGGAGAAATGAGACAACGATTCTAGCGAACACGATGAATGTAGACAGTCGTCATGTTCCCCTGTCAAGTGGAAATGCTTTAAACAACAGACTAACCGAAATATGTGAAAAAAATGCTCTTAAATTAACCGAACATCTAAACGTACATTTTGATTTATGCACAGTCGAAAAAATACCCTGGAAAATTACCCGCCAGCAAAGTTACAAAAATATTTTAAATCATTTCACATAGAATTTGTAATGTGGCTATTTCAATGGATATTTTTATAATACCCCCCACGATATATGTGTGTTTTTCAATAAATCTAAAAATGTTTATAAATATTTATTTACGACGCCTCGTTGCGTAGGTGTTGGTGTGAAAGAAATGGCTTGATCTTGGCGACAGCTGACAAATTTATGCATCTGTAAGATACTTATGTATAAACACTTCTCTGCCCGCTAATTGGCCTGCTCATAATTTGGCTATATACTAGTACCTGTTTATATACAAATTTTTGTGTTAATTCCTAACACGCTTGCTTTGCGCACACGACAATTTGCTACTTAGGACAAATTCTTTTGATTTATGTGTAATACGCTAAGGATTAACTTGAGTTCTTAAATAAGTATTTAGTCAGGCTGACGAACATAAGCTGGTTTTAATGCCCACAATAAGCAAAACGTTATTCATGAGTCTTTATGAGTAATATCTACTTAAATGCCAGCACGTGCTGTCTAAACTGAGGCAAATTAACTGTTAATTTCGCCACAAGGCTAACAAATCTTCTAACCATTTAATAAAGAACTTAAGTTGATTGAAATAAGTGATAGCATTATGCATTGCAATGACATCAAGTGCAACGGACACAAAAGAAGTGAGCTTTATGGCCATGCCAACGAACGATACACAAAACGTTGCAGACTATGTAAGCAATATTTGTATACACACACACACACAAACATATTTTGTGGTCAAATGCAGCATAAACCACAGTGAACATTCAACCATGTGGCAGCCTCCCTGGCAGCAGGCCACAGCAAGTCATAAGTTATCAAAATGTCGACTGTCGTTTGCAGTGCATGAAATCGTTTATAAATATGTATGCTACTAGTACAGTGAGCAAAATAAGTCAGTGTACAGATACGCATGCATTTATATAATTTAAAAATATTAATTTCATTAATACAAACACAATTTCATAGTACTATTTATGAAACACTGTGTGTTGGTTTCTAAACGTCACTGCAATTGCCAATGGGCGTGTGTATTCCTGCTTATCGCACATGCAACAGCTTGTCAAGTATATTATAATACACATACGCAGATAAATATGCACTTTTGTTTGCCGCCCAGCAGTTGCCGAGCAGCGCACTCACGTCGTATACGCAATTTGCATAATGAGCAAAGAATCAAAATGGTGGCGCATGTGGCATGGATTTGATTTCAAAGCAACTCAAGGCTGATAAGAACCAGGGCTAGCAACATACAGTTAGCTGACCCAATTATGTTCCCTTCAGTCATTCAAATGTTGTTGTTGTTGTTTCTATTTTTAACAATTCTTGAACACTTTGGTGTCTGTCTGTAACCTGAGGCAAAGTGCGTTATTTTCGTAGCACAGACTTTTCAGATTTTTCTGCCTTAAAGCCATCACGTCAAAAGAGTAGCGTTTAAAATTTCAAATACGTTTAAGATCAGCCAAAAGTTGATACAACCGCAAAGATGCAAAGGTTCAAAGGTAAATAATCTGATAAAAAAGAAGTAAATAAAAAGTACATATTTGTACATATTTGAACTTATTATGTACGCAAATGCAAGAAGTCAACCAACCAAGCAACCAGTATAAACATCCCAATCAGCAGAACTAAAGCATCAGACCAGCGCCAAAGCAAAGAGAGATTTCATTAGCATTTTGATTTGCAGAAATCAAACACACATTTCCGTCAAATTGAATGGCAACAAACATTGAACCTTGTCGCATGTCATTGGCAAAGCACATTCGGCATATTTATAAAATTAAGATAGCGTTTCAAATATTTATTGATGATAGACTCAAATTTTAATTATCTATGCAGATTTTTTATAAATCCTAATAATGCTATACATTAAATAGCAATTAAAGCATCACAATCAATAGAACTAAAGCACCAAACTAGAGCGAGTTACTTTCATTAGCATTTGGATTTGAAGAAACCAATCAAGCATTTCCAACAAAATGAATGGAAACTTCTTCGCATATAGTTGAGGCCCATAGACTCAAATTATAGGAACATGTATCTAAATATTTATTATAATTATTAAAACTAAAAAGTTTCATAATTTTAGTTTATCAAAGTTGACAATGCGATTGTGTTTATAAATTAGACCGAGCATTTACTGTCAAGTCATTTTAGCTTAACCCTCAGTTGGAAATATACAAATGTGAAACAACAAAAAATTTTAATATTAATCAAGATTTTAGTTTATAAATAACAACTACATTCTGCACTAGCAAAACATTACATTTTTTTTTTTAGTTCATAAAAATAATACACTAACAGCAAGTTGTGTTTTATATTGGCGGTAAGTTTTTATACCACACTCATTAGGAACAGGAATTTTTAGGAATTTGGAGAAATCGATAGAATGGTGCGACCAAATCGACGTAAAGGCATTGAAGAGGTCTATGGTGGCAAAATGGAGGCCATGCCATCAGGCCGACCACTCTCCATTCCTCAGCCAGGGATGACGAAAACAGCAACAATGCGTGTCGCTTCATCGCGCCCGGGAGATGTGCGCACTCAACGCAATTATGTCACAGCCAATGATTATTATATTACAACCAATGTGCCGTTGAATGCCACCAACATGCGACCTGCTAACGGTGGCATGATGGCACAACCATCGAAGACGTCTCAGATGCCAGTGCAGATGCAGGTGGCATCCACACAGGCAATGCCGCCATATGGGGCAGTGTCAAGTCGACGCAACAAGCAGAGTGCTCGTCAGCCCATACAGGGTCAGCCACAGAAGATACACTTTATGCCAGCGGATAACCACAATAGTGACAAGGGTCATGGCCATATGCATGCTCAACCACATCCACTTGGCCACAATCATCCACATGGCAAACCAATGCCTTCTATGCAAATGACTCAACGAAATGTCTACGCACATAACATGGAAATGGAAGCAAATGTTGCAGAGCTCTCCGATAAGGATATTATGGTATCCGCGAGCAATCTTAACTCACGTCGGACACATACGCATTCCCACCAAACGCAGTCACATCCACAGCATCCATTACAGCATCAGTTACATCAGCAGCAGCAGTTAACCAATCCGATCATCACGAGCAATAGCAAGATTGTACATCACATGCATCGTCCATCACACATGCAACAGCTGCATCAAAATCAGAAACATCATCAGCAGCAGCATCATCAACCACACCAGCAACATCAGGCACATCAACAACTTCAGCGCCAGACTCATGTGCAGAAACATAGTGGAATGCAATTGTCAGCAGCAAACGACGAGGAGGAAAAAGACGATGATCCCGAGGAGTTCTTTGAGCTCATACGCCAGACGGTCAAGAAGGCTGTTGGAGTAAGTAATCAGAGTCCTTTAAATTCAGTATTCTGATGTTTAGCGAGTTAGCAGTGACTTCAGTTATAATGTGAAATATCATTTAATTAAAGTCATTCTAGTTATTTTTGATTTCTAAAATCAAGCTTGCGCATCTTTGATTTTGTGGTTTTAACCTAAATGATAGTTGCAATAACATTAATCTTGAAGTTCTTAATTTACTCTTTTCAAAAATTTTAACTTTTTAATTTTTTTCTATCATTTTCACCCACGGAAATTTCATTCCATTAAATCACAAATTATTATTTTTTTTTATTTTCTTTAAAAATGAGTAAATGTATACAAATTAAACTTTCATTATTAATAAATAAGACATTTGGATCTATTAAAAGTTTATAAATTAGTCAAATTTTTTATAAAATCAGTCTCATTATAAGATTTTTTTTACACAATCGATAGTAAATTGAAATATTATTTCTTTCCGAAAAGTATAATTTTTAATTGTTTATGGTATTTCATCCTAGGATAATTCAATTAAACACTGATTAATACTTTTTGGATATCTTTTATAAAAGATATTTTGATCTACAAGTATTTATTAATTTAATAAAATTATTATAAAATGTTTTTTGTTTATTTTTTTAGCATTTCTTAGACGCAAAATCATTGGTTTAAGACCAAAAAATTACTTCTATAATATTTATTTTGCATTTCAGCATATTAATATACAATACAAATTTTAATATTATTAATTTAATTTATTTATATAGTCAACTATTTGTGATGTAGTCAGTCGTAATTTTCTCGATTTATCTACCAAAATGGAACGTTTTTCGAATGAACTCAAGTCGACCAATGATCTTTTTTGCAAACTGCACGATGAAATGACCAACAGTAAGTGCATGAGTCGATGAAATCAATCGGCATAAAAGTTAATGCTATCTTTGCAGAAATAACGCACTATGGGGAAGAGAACACGCGTCATTTTCGATATCTGTGCATGAAATCGGAATACGACAAGATGTTCTATCAGCATCAGACAATGATAACCGGCAACCAATCCTCCACCAAAGTAGCCGCAGAATCACAGGTAAACGCTGCAGCGGTGCCGACCAGAGTTGCTAAGCAGTCAGCTGCTGCATTGAATCAGAAGAGTGTAAAGCAACAGCTGGCAGCTGGAAAATTGGGTCAGGGTAACCTGAAGAAATTACCCAGAGAATGTGTCAAAGCGCAGAATCCTTGTGCATGTCGCAGCACTTCAAAGTCACCGCCCCAACAGCAAATGGAGGAGCATCCGTCGTCATCGGAGCAGAGCGTCAATGTTAAGTCCTCGGAGCTGGGCGTGCGTGAAGTGTTGGGACAAATACAACGCTTTTGCACACAAATGCAACTAACAGATCATAAGGATGAGCAGCCAAAATACAATTCTATGACGGCTATTTCCAACATTGAGATGAGTCTCAAGACCCGTTCTGGCTCCGGAACTTTGGCCAATGTTCCAACAGACAGCGAACTCAAGGGAAAAACACATTCAACCGTTGTGAATAATGCACAGGATGCTGAGATTGAGACACCCAATGATAGCATGGATGAAATTGAGATTGATAACTTTCAATATAGCTCCGATGAAATGTCCTCATACAGTGATGAAGACAGTGATGCTAAATTTACCGGAACCACAACAGCACGCGCTCCGCTCCAGTCATCTAGGCCCAAAATATTTATTCAGCATGCAAACAAGGGGGCCGGCGATGGCCAATAAAAAGGGGGAGAGACTCTGTTATTAAACAAAGCTAACCAATTTTAAAATTCTAAACACAATCTAGCACTACACTACCATTTAATTACGGTTTAGTTTATTTGGATCACGCAAAATTTAAATGGCCAAGTGCCAAGAAGAGATGCAACTACAAAATACAAGCATAGGTACAGCAAAAATAAGTTTGGCTTCTTTTACCAAACGATATTTATTTTATGCGTGTTAATCTTATTGAAATAAATATAGAAAGGAATAAATAAATAAAAAAAAAAAGTAATTTAAAAATAATTGGATTTGTTAATCATTTTATTGTGAGAAAAGACATACAGATATTCATACAAACACATTAAGGTATAACTTATGTTGGAGATGGTTACATTAAAGTGCCATATATGTATATAAATGTTTCTATACTCTCTGAAGGGTATATGGGATTGTTAAAAGTCTGTCAGAGGCAGCAGGAGGCGTGACAGATCCTATTGTTGCTCAGCATCTCAAGCCAAGATGAGCTATGTCCATTTTTATGTCTGCATGAACTTACATATCTCAGAGATGGCAAAAACTACAAGCTCGAAGTTGGTCAGTATCGAAGTAAAACAGATTTAAAATTTACTTGCACTTACTTATTGGTTTCAATGAGCAATAATACAATGCTGTCTGGGTAAAGTCACAACCCTGATTAGTGAACACTACTAAGTAGTAACCACCAAAAATATTTTGTTTTCTTACCAATTTTGTTAATAGTTTTTAGACCCTGAGCTCTTTGAAAAAGAGCAAAAGGCACTAATGGTTTTGTGCGAAATTTGTCTGTCTGTCCGTCTGTATGAACGCCTGTTTCTCAGCAAGTATAATAGCTAGAGACTCCATTCTTTTTGCAGAATCTTCGTAGCTCTGTTACGCAGATCAAGTTTATTTTCAAATTTGGATGCCACGCCCCCTTTGCCCACAATTAAAGAAACAGTGGGACCATCTCGATTTTCGACTTTTTTAATATGAATGCTAGAAAGCCCAAAATTGGTATGCATGATATTGGATACCATATAAACATAATCCGCTTAAAAAAATTTGGATACCACGAACCCTTTGCCCACAAATTGCTAACAAAATGCTGTACAGTTAATATTTTGTAGGCGAATTATTTTTTTCGCAAAGAAAGTTTGCTTAAAAATACAAATCAGTCGAAAAATAATTAAAACAGTTCAATTAAATTTAGTTAATATTAGTTAAGTTTACTTTCTTCGGCAAAAAATTTGTTTGGTCAAAATTCCAAAGAAAATCATTTGTCAATGATTTATTTTGAATTCTACTTAATTATGTATTTAAGCCTTCACTCCCAAAAGAGTTTGGTGGTATAGGGAGTAAATTGCTCGCGTACGAAGAGCAGCGGATCTAGGGTTCGATCCTCAGTAGCGGAAACTTTTTCTCAACTAAAGAAAATTTACTTTTTCTTAATTCCTGACTTTTTTGAAAAAAATCAATTTTTAAATGCCACGCCCCTCCGCCCACAGGAGAAAACAGTATTACTGTCCATATTTTATTTTTAAAACTATTGCTTTTTTTAAATTAATATTTTGAACTAAATGCAACTCATAGATACGATGTAGAGTTGTATTAAAATTCATCCCTTCATGTATCTTCAATTTAATTTTCTTTTAATCAAAAAAATATTATCTGGATACTGGCTCAATTATATTTTCTTTTAATCAAAGTATTATTTTTAAAATACTGGTTTGGGGTCTTCTACAGTCGGGCAAGCTCGACTGTAATCTTCCTTACTTGTTTAAATTAAAATACAGCGCTGTTTAAACAAATAAGACGAGCTTTTGGCAAACAAGTTCCAGCTACTTGAGTATTTTCACAAAATTTTAATTTCAAATAATAACATTTTTTCCCTACAAATCTTTTAAAATACTGTATTATAGACAGCTCGAGGAATTTAAAGCGGCTTAGATCTAGTTTACTGCTGACCCATATAATGCCCGACCACCTAGTAAATACTAGTAATACCCATTGAGTTATTAGAGACACCAATATATAATGAGTGAGAAATATGGAAATGCTTACAACGCTAAGCAGCAAGCGGAATGCATTTTACAATACAAAGTTGACACCAAAACTAGGCATAATTACAGGTCTAATGAATGGCTGAATGCTGAAATGAAAGAATGAATGAATTAGTGAGTGAATGAATGAGTGAGTGTGTAAGTGAATGCAATAACACCCACGCACTCTAACCCTTAAACTGAGCTCTTGCATTTTTATGGGCTTACGGACTGTGGCAGAACTGCTAGCAATGTGGCCAAAACAGTTGAGACAGAAACGTGGACGTGGTCGTGTGAATGACTAACTGTTATGTGAACAAAGTACCGTTAATCTGTATGTGTGCAATTTTGTTATATATGTATTGTAGATACAAATAACGCTTCTGAAATTCGCATTTTCGCCAGAATATTGCATAAACAGAATTTTGAACATTTCACATTTCGATGGCAAAAACACAAACTGTCAACTGCCATGTCTCTTGGCCCAGTTGCAATTAAAGTTAGCACAAAGTCAGCAAATGAACAGACGGACAAACGGACGGACAGTAGCTAAATTACACTTATACAATGCCAATGACAAGTGCCCCGGGGCCAAGTGATTTGTACGACTCTCGTTGGTTGACGTGAATTAAAAGTGTTATGCAAAAACCCCAAAACCGGAAACAAATACTGACTGCAATGTCAATGCCCAGTTCGGGTTTAAGCCGCTATTTTGCATTCCGCTTTCCAGGGACACAAATCAAGGATGCAGTGAATGGAATTCATGTGTTAGTCGATAGAAATTTTGTAAAAAGTTTACAAATTTTTAAAGTTTGACTAAACACGAACTTTAACCCTTACAAATTTGTGCACGCGTCAGCATATTCCTGCCTGAGTGTAATACAAAACCTGCTTTAATCAGCTGCCTAATTGTAATGACCAATATTTGAACTGCAAGTCAACAGAAAGGGTTGCAACCACTCAAACTCAAACTTGAACTCAAATTCAAACACGTCAGTAACTACTATATTGTACAAGTAAACAGTTTATGGTTGTAATTATGGAAACTATTTTCACTCAAATATCAAATTGAGTGTGTTCTCGCTTGAGTGCAACCGTATAACCATAACAACGGAATGGTAATGCCCAATATGTTGGCCTAAGCCAAAGTTGGCCAAAACAAAAAACAGCCAAAACAGGTGCAAAGCAATACGGGGGTGGCTCTCCGGTCTGCTGTCTCCGGTCTTTCTCTGTTATTTGTAGAACACAACACAAGTAAAATAAACGCAAAAAACCAATAGAACATAATTGCAAACGCGACTCGGTGTGTTAACAATTTTATGCGGTGCCGCCACACAGTTGTTGTTGCAATTGCAATTGGAAAGCTGCACCCGTTGGCAGGCGCAACGTAAATTGATTGTCTATCTACCATTCATAAAGTACATATATACAAATAAAATAAAATAATCAAAACGAATGGTTCTATTTTGTGCTGTGTGTGCTACGTCTGCGTACTCCAGTGGGCAAATATAAAACGACAAACCGAAACGTTTAATTGACCCTAAAATTGCTCAAGCGTACATTTTTCAACTTTTTTTTCTCTGTTTTGCTATTGGCTCTGATACTTAGTTGAACCCCAGCTCAGAACAGTTGCAGATCATAAAAGAGTGTCGTGTGTGTTACTCTTAAAAAATATATAAATAATAAAAAATTATATATTTATATATTGGCCATACTATTGAGTTAAGTGAAAAGACATGAATAAAAGTGAAAAACTGTGTGCCATTAACAAGCCAATTTGCATGAAATGCTTCGGCCAGTCGTAATTATTTCCGCAGAAAATACCTATTGATTTTCCTTTAGTCACTGGCACATTTTCTGCAATACATATTCCATACAAACGACGCGTCGTACAAACGTAATGAAAATATGAAAAACTAAAATATTTGCCAGTTCGCATTACTTTGCACTGATATAACGGAAGAGCCAAGAACAGCAGGAAGAGAACTGTGCCAAGCCAAAGCTTTCTGTACTAGTGTGCGTAAGTGTATCTGTGTGTTTGTACGAGTGTGCAAGTGTATCTTTATCGTGTTAGTGTGACAATTTTAATGCGATTAAAGTGCAACACTCTCCCAAAGAGTGCAAATGTAAAGCAGACTGGCAAAAGCTAGAATTCTGCACAAAATAAAGAGAAATGTATAACAATTAACATAGCGTGCAGTTATTTCGATCTTAAAGTGTTTGTTTGTTCCAGTTTTCCGTTTTAATTTTCAACAATTTGCAATATTTTTGCTTTTTTGTAGAGTTTAGCGTGGAAATATTTGTAAAATGCTTTCAGTTGTCCACAAATGTTGAACGCCTTTAAAATTCGACAAAGAAAACTTTAACAACAAATTACGAGAACATTTTCTAAATTAAACTAAATAAAAAAGCCAAACCATGATGAGTAGTAAGCAAAGTAACTGGAAATCACCAAAGCAATTAGGTAAGTAACTTAACCGTTTTAAGAATTGAATTAAGAAAGTGAAATATTAACCTCTAACGAGTATATTGGGTTTGTCAAAAGTTTGTAACGTTTATATATTCTGCGTCAACAGCCGAGTCGATATAGCCATGGCCGTCTGACTGTCTCAGAGATGTTAAGGGCTAAAAGCTCAAAACTAGTCAGTATCGATCACATACTTAGTCAGTCAATACAATTTTGTCTCCCTTTTTTTTGATACCAAGCCCTATTCGCCCACAATAAGCGAAAACTATACATACCTCGGAGCCCATACATGTTCTGGAGAATATCTCAGTAATTATAACACCTAGAAAATTTAATTTTGACCCACAGGCTCTGAGGTGCACAATAAAGATAATGTCTTCATAACATTTTGGGTGCAATGACCCCGTTCGCATATAAGAAACAAAACAAATAAGAAACTTTACATGCCTTCTGAACTCACATGTTTCTAAACGAATCGTTTTGTGACTTTACATTTGTTTAGAGACAATCAATATCAAACGATCCTTGAAATCTACTTAAGATCGAACTATAATCAAGACAGAGATATAAAGAAAAACAGAAATATTCAGCAGGCGCTCAGCCACGTACAAAGCATTGAGCTCTGCTGCAGCGCTGCCGTTACACTGTAGAGTTAATAAATTGTCGTAATGTTGAGTTCTTACTCCGATTTGAACTCAAATGGTTGAAAATAAAAGTAAGAGGGTAATTCGCGGTCGGCAAATTAAACTAAATTTTCTTTCTTAATTAATTTTAGATTGCATATTAAAACCAATTTAAAAAAATTATAATGTATACTTTCAGTGTTTTGCTGTCTGCTCTTCACAGCGCTTTGCTTAAATCCTTGCCAAGGCGCTGATGCTGTAGCGAATGGAATCCCCACTAAAAAATCGGCACCACTCCGCATAACGAAACCTCAACCAGCTAGCACCACAGTGAGAACCACAACAGTAGTATCGACAACGACCAACGAAGAGAGTGAATCAACTGAGCAACTCGCACCATTGATTTCCTCAACCGCGGAGAGTACAGCCTACAGTAGTGATAGTAGCAGCACAACTGAAGCGGGAAGTTTGGTGCCAGATATTTGTCACAATGGTCTACAATTGCCTGTGACCAATGCGGATGGCAAGATTATTGTTCTTGGACAGCATGAGTTGGTGGAAATGATCCCAGGCGATGTCATCTTGAGTGTCTTAACAAATGATCCTGCATCAGCGCTATTTGTGATCAATCGCGTGAATCAAGCAAATCTTATTTCAGCTGAATTTGATGTCGGTAAGTTTACTTTGGCAACTCTAATATATCTAGTATCACTTAGATGAGCTGATGTATAATTTTTGTAGGTATTCGGGCTATAAATGTGGCTAATGCCAGTCTGGCCGAGAATCTGTTGATTCAGGAGGTGCAGTACTTACAACAATGTACGAAGAATTCAATGGGCATATTTATAGATTATGATCTGTACAAACGACTCGAGTCGATCATTGGAGAATTGGAATACAATGTGTGGCCAATACCCAGCACACGAGCCCATCTGTTTCCCAAGGTGGCACACTTGCTACACCAAATGCCATGGGGCGAGAAAATTGCCTCCGTCGAAATAGTAACCGAAACTTTGGATATTTATAATGAGTTCATGGATGCAGCTAGGAAGGAGCATATGTGTCTAATGCATTTCAAGAGCGATGACAATGTTTACATCTTATTTGGTAACAAAATGCCCAATCACTTCAAGGAGAATGGCACTGTTTTTGCGGTTCCCACGGAACGTACAGACCACGCGTTTCTAGAAGGTAAGTTCACGTTTGACAAAAATCAATACTCTTTTTCGGCATCAACAGCTAAGTCGATATAGCTATGTCCGTCAGTTTGTCTGTGGTAAGAGCTACAATCTCCATTTTAGTCAGTATAGACTCATTTTTTAGTCAGACATTACAAAGAATCTTTTGAGTTGAAGTCACGCCCCATTCGCCCTCAATATATGTTTTGACGAATATCTCAGCAACAACACCACTTAAGGATACCAATTTTGGAATGCAGGTTTCTAGAAGCAATATAAGGACATTGACATCATAATTTTTTAGATAATACGCCCCCTTCGCCAATTAGACACAAAACAAAATAAAAATTTGCATGCCTCTTACTCACGTATTTTATAACTTACAGTTTTGTAACTTCACATTCGTTTAGAGACAAACAATATGAAGAGATCCTGATAAAAACATTAAGATGGGATTATAATCGAGAAAGTAATCATACATTGAAATACGTCAGTTTTAAACACATATGTACATATTAGAGCACTACATGAGTCTACTCATAACAAACGTCAAATTGAATGTATTTGAATTGAGTTGAGATGAGTAAGTGTCAAACACACAATGAATTTAATGAGTATCAATATGAGTGGAAGTGTCAACTCATAATATACACCTTTAACACAATGAGTTAAGTTGTAAAATTTTGACAGGCCTGATATCATTCGAATCATTCGAGTTGTTGCTTGTACATTCTGTGTATAATATCGTTAGATTTAGAAGAAGCAAGGCTTGCTTACCAAGCATATGTTTGAAATTAATTCAAATTCACATTCACTCAATTCAATTTGAGCATTGTTCATTCGAATCCCAATTTTCTGGCATTCATGCAGTGCTCTAGTACATATGTAGTCACAATCATTGCACTGACCTCTGCTGCAGCGCTGCAGTCACAAAATAACGAGAGTACTTTATTTTTCCAATTTTCAATATTTCTACAGCGGCGTTTTTATCTTTTATGAAGAACCGCAATGCTATTGTAGTACTTCTAATTGAAATTATCCATTTTTATCTGATATTTAGAGCTGCCCAACAAGGCATTCATATTGATGGAGAATGAAATCGAACTGCGCTCTGTTGACTTGGATTCCATACCCACAACGCTGGATGAGGAGCTTATTGGGAAGTCAGTGCTGCCTTCAAGGGTTTTGGCCTTGGCAGCTCCCATTGTGGATCTGATGAGCTGGCTGCGTGGTTCACTGGCCAAGCACTGTACACGCGAGGAAGAACTGTATGTGCTGGATAGGTGCTTTAACTTTCTAAACTTCATTGAGGACTGGCGCACTCCGGAGTATCGTCACCCACATGACACGGCCGAGTTGTTGGCGCTGCTGCGCATGCGTAAATTAGCTACCACCATGACCTTTCAGATGTATCAGAAGAAACTGGAAACGTTGGACGTTATAACGGGAGAGTCGCGTATGGAACTCAGAGAGATTGCTACGCAGAACTTTGTGACGAATGTAACCACCTACTATCATTACAATCGAGAAAATCACACCAGTCTTGAGCTAAAGACCAAGTTCGGTTTGGTCTTCAACTGTCAGTATACGGCGGGAGATAATCGACGTCATCCGTTTCTGTTCGATGGCGAATCCGTGATGTTCTGGCGCATCAAAATGGACACATGGGTGGCAACTGGGCTGACGGCAGCCATCTTGGGCCTGATTGCTACGTTGGCCATTCTTGTGTTCATTGTGGTGCGCATCTCATTGGGAGACGTGTTTGAGGGTAATCCAGTCACCTCAGTATTATTATTGCTTTCCCTCGTACTGGTTTTCTGCTCCTTCGTGCCCTTCTCCATGGAGTATGTGGGGGAACAGCGAAACTCGCATGTTACCTTCGAGGATGTCAATACCCTGAACACACTCTGTGCGGTGCGTGTGTTCATCATGACTTTGGTCTATTGTTTTGTCTTCTCCCTGCTGCTGTGCCGTGCTCTTATGCTGGCCTCCATTGGCTCCGAAGGTGGCTTTCTGTCTCATGTGAATGGCTATATTCAAGCGGTTATCTGTGCTTTCAGCGTCTTTGTCCAAGTGGGCATGTCCGTTCAGCTGCTAGTTGTTATGCACATGGCTTCGGAGAGTGTCTCCTGTGAGAACATCTACTATGGTCGCTGGCTATGGGCACTTTTGGCCTACGACTTTATATTGCTCTGTTGTCTGGTCAGTCTGGTGCCTTTCATCTACAGATCGCAGCGTAATTATCGCGAGGGAATTCTGATTGTGATTGGAGCTGTGCTTATGCTGATCATCTGGTCCGTGTGGATAACACTTTCAATGTTCGGTGATGAGTGGCGGGATGCGGCAATTCCACTGGGACTGCAGGCTAGTGGTTGGGCAGTTCTCATCGGTATTCTTATACCTCGTACTTTTCTCATTGTGCGCGGCATTGAACGCTCGGATATCGCCCAGGCGCTGCCCTCACTCACCTCCCTCGCCTTTGCGCAGAACAATCAGTACTCCTCGGATCAGGTTAGTTAAACAAAACTTGACTCATTCACTATATAATTCATGTTGTTCACTTACAGAGCGTTTATGAGTGCGTTAATCCCGCCATGCGGCACTGCTCACAGGACGAGATGAACCATCAGTCCCCAAGCGAGATTCCCACTTTGCCATTGCGAGGCGGCGGTCCACGACGTCAGCAGTTCTTTGCCAATCTTCGCCAGGCCAATGCAAACATTAATCCGCAACGACCACCACCGCGTCCCCAGCAAAGTCCTTCGCGTTCATCAGTCTGCTCCTTGCCGCCCTCGCCAGATAATAACAAGATAACGCGATTCTAAAAGGACACGCCAACACACCAGCTCCACTTCTAGTCAAAACCCCAAAGAACGTGCATTCAGTAATTTGCTGAAAACTCTATTTGTTAAAAACTTACCATCTTAATTATTAACGATCCAATAACTTATAGATGCCATTTAAGACTTAAATATAATAATAAATGGGAATCAAACTTACTTGAAATAAAACACAAATTCTTTTATTTATTAAAGGTACTTTTTTTAAGATGTTATGAAATAATTAATATCAGAATTGTAAATTTTTATTGTATTTTGTACTGACAAAAAATTATTTCATTTTGTGACTTAAAGACAGCACAAATAATCCAATATACTTGCATGAATTTTTGCAGGGATGTTTGTCAGTTACACTCTTGGTAATGTATGTTTATAAAATTAGAAGATATTTTTTTAAAACATAACATATTTTTTAAAAAATTTATTTATTTGTAGCAACAAATACTTTTATGAATATTATGCCCTCGCCAAGGGTAAACTGGATTTGTAAAAAACGTGTTGCAGAAAGAAGGTCCTTGTGTCTATCCCTAAAACGGACAGATTTTAGAGATGAGATGAGCTACAAGAGCGTGGTATTCAAAATATTGTGTTGCATATTACATGTTAATGGCCCCTCGTGCCAAAGGTACAGAGATATTCGTAGAAAACATATTACTTTTTTCGAGGTAGGTCGAGTTCTTCGTTTATTGTGAGCAAATAAATAAATCATTTTCAAAATGAATGTTTTGCGTGAATATTCATTTTTTAGATTTAGTCAAAATAAGTAAAATTAAAATTTTAATTGCATACTATCAACGATAACTTCAGTTATTTATAAATCAACACAACTGTTAAAATACGGTATCTTAAATTTTGTTTAACAGTTTTGCAGTGGAGTTAACATTCCAGCAGCGTTCGCTGTTATAACGACCCTGTCATTCATGTGATAGCAACTACATACATGTGTGCTTGTCTGTGTGGTTCGTGTATTGGCTAAATGAAAAGCTTTATCAGTCCGATGAAGCTTTGTAACGGCAACTCTAATTGGCTGTGTCAACACGTGACAAGTGAATGGCTATTAAAGAAAATCGTCTAAGGCTCCTAGAGAGAAATGAAAAGAAAACTCAATATCCTTTTGCGTCACGCGACACTGGCGCTGGCGCCCATTGTTTGGCCTTGAAAGTGGGCGGAGTCGTTCTATTGTGTGCGTGGTGCTGACGTCAGGCCTCCAATGTCCACCCCGAACATTGACCGTGGCACATGAGAGAATGCGCAACAAGATATCAACTATATACATACATATGTACTCGCATGTAGTATGTAAGTACATGTTGCAAAAGAGGCTTCCGTCCCTTCCTTCCCACCCCTAACCACCATGCAAAAAGAACAGTCAACATCGCAAGGCCGCTAAGAACACGCGACCATCCAAAATGGCGTCGTTTTTAACCGTCGTCGCCACGCGCCAAACATTAGACGCAAAAGTGGCGGTGTGGAAGTGGGGTCGGCAGAAAACCACAGTTAAGTTATGCCGACAAGTTTTATCTGGATAGCGAGTAGTACGTGGTATGGGCGCAAATTTTGTGTTGCATACTATTTAAGGGCAACAGCTCGAGGTTCACCGCCACAAGCAAACGAAGCAGCAGAAACAACAACGTGTAGGCGCCTTGTTTTTCTTCCGCGCTTTTCCGGCATAATTTGCACACCATTTGCCGTACACACAAGCATACACACATAAACCGTAAACACTCAAGCAGCAAAGCAGCGAAAGGACATTTGCGGGCTGCTCCTGGAGCTGTTTTATTTGTAGCTTATAGCTGAGCAGATTTGCTTTTCCTTGAATCTGATAACAAGCAAAATATTTCGTGTTTCGTATTTCGTATTTGCTGTTGCGCATGTTTATGCATAATGTTTAACACATTTTTTTAATACCCTACACGAGCAGGTGCTAAGGTGTGTTTGTGCAAGTGAGAAATGGAAAATGTATGTAACAAATGGAATATAAAGCACTTTTGCAACTAATATACTATATTATACAAATGCAAGCAAAGAACATCTTATTCAAATATGATTTTAAATGCTATTTTCCGTTAAAATTTCAGGGCATCAGCTAGTCAGTCTTTTGGTAGTCAACCTATTTGAGTTGTAATTAAATTTAAATTTGTTCAAGTGTATGCTAAACATTATCCTGCTAAGTGTTAATAATGATAATGCAATTTAGCTTAAATTTGCAGTGACATAAGTTTAATCAATTTTATGAATCGCTTTTGAAGTGTTGGGGAATATGTATTTGGAAATGCATTTGCATTTGTGCTTAAATAATCTTTAGCTTAAGCTCTTCTAATTGCACTTTAAAAACTGAAGAGATGGCAGCATGTGCTTGGGTCGAGTGAATTTTTATGAATGGTTGTGTGAATGGTCGGCACATGGCTGTCTAAAGCTCTGCTACGTGACATTATTAGCAGTGCAGTCCATATCGTGCATATCCTGAATACCCTTGCTCCAAACATAAGTATATTTGCTATGATTTATGACTGGAGAACAAACTAATGATGACGCATGCGGTAGACACCAGACGTTTCGAACCAAACTGTTTGTAAATTATATTAATTCCAATATCAAATAGTTGCAGATGCTGCCGATACAAAGCTGACTTCAGGTCGATTAGCATAATATCATTAGTATCACACACACGCACACATGTTCATAAGGGAAAACTTTAACAATTTTAACTAAATATCACACAGTTGCCAAACTTGTAGATGCTCGTACAACAATAACAATTGAGACATCTGTTTATTGCACTTTTCTACTTTATTTTGTTGTGCTGCGTGGGTGAAGTGAAGGATGTGAATGAAGTGAGGGTTAAACAGGAAAAAGGACTAGGTATGAAGGAAAGTCAGTGACGGTGGCTGCCTATCATTTGTCACATGCCAAGAGAGCAATAAAACGTTACGGAAAGCAAATATTGCCGGCTGTATGAATCACCCAGGCTTTTGTGACGACATCAACACATGCTGACGTTCCCCCCGCAAAGGAGGCTTTGTGGGGGAGGGGCGCAAAATATTTTGTTTAAGATTATCTGTCGTTGGGGGCGCTCGCAACTCGCATTTGCTAAACTCATTGGCATGTCGCCAAAAAAAACAAAAAAAAAAAATGTCGACGCCATATCCAAAGCCGCGTTGCCCATTTGATTATATTAGTCATGCTTACAAAAAAAGCCATATGACGCTCGGCAACCAGTTGGGCCACCCCCAACCAGCCCCCAAACCCACACTCACACACAAACACACAGAGTAAACCATCATAGCTTTTACTATAAAACGTCAGTCGACCCTTATTTTATGAAACTACAACGAAAATTTCGAAAACTTGTAGGCAAAAACGGTGCTGCAAGGGGCCAAGGAATGGCGAAGCGAATGGCGCAGATAGCGGCAAACCAAACAAAAAGCTTTTCATTCATCAAAAGTAATCAGGCGAGGGGCGAGTGGAAGGGAGCAGCAGTCAGTGTAGAGTCTGCGCTGCGCAAAAATATCAAGAACTCTGTGCTATTTTTCGCCCATTTTTATCGGTACGCGACTATTTTGGACAGCCTCCCTCACCAGTTACCGCATGGCACAAAAACACTCAACTTGACGAAACTTCTCATGCTCTTTCTCTTTCTCCCTGTCTTTGTCTGTTTCTGCTTCTGTTTCGTTTTCGGTTTTTCGTTTTGGTTTTGGTTTCTATTTCTATTTCTGTGCTGGTCTTGTTCCTGTGACTGTCTTCAATTGCTACGGGGAATTCATTCATGAAATTTGACTGTCTGACGTAGGGAAACAAACAAAGCCATTAAGCTTTTTATTTTAATTGGCTTGACGTTTTGGCTATTTTTAGTCATCGACTTCACAATGTTCAATTTGCAAAGCAATGGCATTGTTGTTTAATCTTTAGCTGCTTATAATTTAATTATAAATATCTAATGGCTGGGAAATGGCATGTGTTTAATAATTTGTTAAGCAATTTGTTATAATTTGCGGACTTTATATTTTTGGCCTTCTAAGTTTTAAGATTTTAGATTTATTTAAAGGATCTTCAGATTTGCACATTCTCTTTATCCCTTTCTCTCTCTCTGCGTTTCTGCATTTCTTACTGCTGCTCCCTCTCTCTCTCACTCTCTCTCTCTCTCTCTCTCTCTCTGAAACACTTTCCCTGTCTGACAACAGCTGTAGGTTGAAGCTTTCGTCAAGTTTTAGGCAAAAGCTCTGTGTGAATGCAATCCACATGGTAACAACATCCTTGAACAAAGGGATATGCGCGTGCTTTTGTGGCCAGTACGCGACGTTAACTCATGGAATACACACGCAGCAGCGGCAAACGGAACGCGCATCAACCCAATACACACTCACACACACACAAACACACACACACGCACGCACGGTGAGAAACAGTTACACGTTGTATGTATTTAAACAAAAAAAAAGAAACTAAAAAACAAGAAGCAAATTAAAGCGCCAATTAACAGTGGCCTAGAATTGAAACGAGAATCAACAAAAAAACGATTGCAATTAATTTTCACACAAAAAGCAAAACAAATGCTTACAGTCGATGGTGAAAAGTGCAAGTGAAAAGTGCCTATAAGAAGCAGAAGAAAATTACACACAAACACACATACGCGCACACGCAAATAACACACACATACCAACACAAAGAAAACGTCAGATGCCAGTGGCAGGCTATCGTTTGGCAGGCACATTGACAGCAACAGCAACAAAGGAAGCCCAAAGGAGCAGGAGGAGCAGCAGCAGCAGTAGCAGCAATAGCAGCAGTAGGAGCAACAACAACAACAACACCAACAGCAGCAGCAGCAGCAAGAGTGAAAAGCATTTTGTGTATCCTATTTTTGTGTGTGAGCGAGCGCGTGTCCATGTCCGTGTCCGTGCCCCTGTCCCTGTCCGTGTCCTTTGACACAGCAGTAACAAACAGCAACAGCAACAGCAACGGCAACGGCAACAACAATTACGACGTGTAGTTGCTATAATGATAGATTTCAAAACAAAATTGAGCAAATTATTGTATAAAACGTGCCCCGGTTGGAAAATCTAAAAATAACACCAATTGCCATCGCCAATTCATATAGCCTGACTCGAAATAGGGCAATGGTATCGGTATCGCAGTCGTAGTCGCTTTCGTAGTCGAATTTGTGGTCTTGGATTCGCAATCGGTACCGGTGTCGCTGTCGCTGTCGTTATCGGTCTCTAACCAAATCCTTCGACAAAACGAACTGAACCAACAACTGGCTTTAAATTATGCATGCACATTGATTTTTTGACGCATCGCTGTTTTCGTTGTGCCTCAACATTGCCGTTAACATCAACAACATTATCAACAACAACAAAGAGAAGAAGAGCCTCTGTCTATTGGCAATCTCATAAAGTCATTTCTGGTCCTACGTCCTGCCCGCATCGCATGTTATCAGCGGAACTGGCGTCAACGGCGTTGTTGAATGCGAGTTATCAGCGCACCAACGGCCTAACAAAAGGTAAGACCAATTCACACTCACACACACACACATATATTGTATACGTAAGAGCCGCAATTACAGGCCATAAAATATTATGCGACGGTGCGTATGTGTAATATTTGTAGGTAAATTGCAAAGAAAAAAGGGAAAGCAAAGATATCGAAAAAATAAATATACTATGTTATACAACTAAATAGAAAACTCAATATATATAAGCATTTTCAGCTAAACCTAATTTATTTAATCACAACATCATTATGAAGTAATTAAGCATTAACTCAACTTGGCTCAAACAATTCTGTAGCTAATTTCTATAGTCGAATGCTAGTTAAATGATTAATTACTGTGTTATTGTTAGATTATTTCTATGTATCGTTTAATTCCGTCAGGTAATTTGAGTAAATCGATTCTGAAATAGTTTCGAGTCAAATAATTTGAATAGAAATTACATGCAGTATTATTTATAGTATATAAATTTATTGTTTTATGCTACTTCAAGTCAGTCTTTACCTTTACTCTCTGCATATATTTAAGCACAGGATTGACAAGTTTTTAGCATAATACTTATAAGTTTTATATTTGTTAGCCACAGCTGCTGTGGTCATAAAATACATTTATAGCTCATTTGCTACGCTTATTAACACCCGCACATGCACTCATTAACACCCATTCACACACACAGACAGAAAGGCACCCGTTCTTACTGCATTTGCTGCGTCATTGTTGCCATTATATTTGCTTTTAATCTGATTTCAATTATAATTGCATTTTACAGCGCTAATGCCATTTGGCGTCCATTCACTCGCAAGCAACTACTGCTGCTGTCTCCGTTCATGTCTCCCCTTTCACTTTAGACACACTGTCTTAGTCGAGTTCTTGAGCCTCGCTTAATGTAATTTACTGTGCTGACAAGTTCTTAGAAACCCACACAACAATAACAACAACAACTACCACAACTAGAGCCGCTGTAGCAACAATTTCAATTGCAATGGTAATGTTAACTGGTAGCTGGTAGCTGGTACCGGAAATACAGTTATAAAATGTCAACAACAATGCAAACTCATGCCATGCACTTTTACATTTCCGGTATGCAAGTTGCCCAATGACGGCGTTGACAAGAATTTTCCATATGCACGTATGTTAACACCACTTTGTGTGTGTGTGTATGTGTGTGTGTGTGTGTGTGGGTAGATTTGCTGACGTCGCTGTAACCATTTTACGACTTGATGTCATGCATTCGGCACAAAAAACAACAATAATTTAAACCACAAACACCCACTCACACACACACACACTCGCAGACATGCAATAGAGTGTAATTTTTGAGTTTATGGTTCGTATTAAGGCAACCAAATTGCATTAATTATACAAATTGTTGGCACGTTATAAATAACCGTGCAGTTTGCATACGAGTATTGTTTACCAATGCAAACGCTTTTCCCTTTTGAGATTCGAGTTTATGGACTTTAAACGAAACGCGGTTGTTTGCTCATAAAAGTTGATTTGGCATGCATGGAAAATATTTCTTTATAACCCAGAGAGTTTTATAAGGTAGAGTGTTATATAAATATCATATTATTCTAAATGATGGGAGGAGTTTACCTTAAAGGATGTGTAAGAAATATTTGTAATATACGAGTCTACTGTTTACAAATTGTATCGACTGTTGAAATTAATGTATTAAAATCTGACATAAATCTACATAATAACCCATAGAGTTGTATAAGGTAGAAAATCATATTTGTATGATGTTGAGATTGCATCTTTGAGAAATTTTGAAATATTTGTAATATACGAGTATATTGGTTACGAAATTTATTGAAAGCTGAATTTAATGCATTTAAATCTGACGAAAATCTTCATAATAAAACAGACAGGCAGAAAATATATTAGTATCAAGTGGGGATCGCATTTTACGAAATGTGAAATATGTTATCAATGACAATTTAATATATTTAAATCTGGTTTAAATATACATAATTTACCCGAATTTTAGTTATCATTTTAATACAAAATTTCTTGCCGTTTATATTAAAACATCTAGCATTAGTATGCACTATTTAAAACAAGAAAGAAAATGTCAGTTGGGCATGCCGACCGTATAATACGAACTGAGCTTCGTTTCCAAATATATGAGTTCAAATTGGAGTAGCTGCTGTAAGAACTTAAAATTCACACATATTTGTATGTCTATCTCGCTCACACGTTTTTCGCTTTCATTGCTTGTGTGCACAGTTCAGAGCAATGCACGTGGCTATGCCTTGCTTGAAAGTAACGATTTTCGTTGCATGACTAAATTTTTTAACTATCGTCCGATTTTGGTAAAATCTTCACAATCGTTTGGTAGTTGTCTCCAAGTATACGCTAAATTATAAAACCATGCGTTAAGAAATACGAGATCCGCAAACATTTAAACTTTGCAACTGAAGTTGCTACTTTATATGGGCGACGGAGGAGTGGCATCCACAAAATGTTTTGATGTCATTATCTTTATATTGCTATATAGCAACCTGTCAAGCAAAATTTGGTCAGTCCCTAGGTGGCGTCGATACTGAGATATTCCTAAAAAGCCTGTATTTTTTACGAGGTATGTCTGGTTTTTCACTCATTGTGGGCAAATGGCATCAAAAAAAATATTCTCCGGATTTCCCCACTACAAAATCAATGCTACTTAACTACATTGAAATAAGATCTCAGCTCTCTCTCTGTTAAAAAGGAAATATCTTCTAAAATCTGCTTAAAAACATTTTCAATATAAATACATCTAACAGAGATCTATCTTTAGTAAAATTTATAAGCATAAGCTAAAGCTCATAATCATTTGTTTAATTTATATACTTAATAAGTCAAATAGAATAAAGAAACTCATATGCCTATAAAACCTAAATTCTTTTATGTCTTCAAGCTATGCATGAAAAGATATAACATTTCCTAATGCTATCTCTTTCTACATTACAGATGAAGCTTGTCTGTCAACGACATTTGAAGAGTGCAGAACAACAGCAGCCATAGCAGCAGCAATGACCAAGCAATTGACAACGACAACTGCAACAAATGCTGCGTCTAGCATAACACAAACGGCAAATTTGGCGCCCACGGTTGTTTCACCTACAACAACAAGCGCGACAACAACAATAGTTGCAACAACTGCGTTGCCAAGCATAACAACAGCAACAACAGTAGATGCTGCTTTGACTGCAGCAACGGAGACAACAAAGACACTGTCACAAGCACAATCCACAACAAAGGCCACAAATGCCGCAGCAGCAACAACGATAGCAACAACAACAACAGAAACAACAACAGCAAGTGATGCCAACGGCCGTTCAGCGGCACTGGAACGTGCCTATGTTCATGATGTCTACGAGCATTGTGAGGAACCCACAAGACCTGTGCGTCCGCGAGTGGCACAGTTTCTGGGCAATTTGGAGCCGGGTTCAGTCGTCTGTGATGTGGGCTGTGGCAGTGGGCGTTACCTAACACAGTGTAATCCCGCTATATGCACCATTGGCATAGATCGTTGCTATCGCCTCAGCAAGGAAGCCCACGAAAAGGGTGGCGAGGTGAGTGCAATTCCGAATGTGGAACTGAATGTCATGAGCGCTATGAAAATTGTAATTGATGTCAGCAAATTACTCACACTGGTCAGCCAGGTGTGTCCGTATGTGTGGGTGGGTGTAGGTGTGGTGGTTTGTGTGTGTGTAGGTGTGGGTACCACTTCTTGGCAATTGTTTAATCCCTCTTCAACCCTACTCTTCCTTAATATATTCCACTAGCTTTCCTTTTCCTCTACTGCATTTTACTATGGGTGATTTGAATTGATTGGTGACACTAGGTTCAATGAGGCGATGATAAAATAAATATAAAAGTTTTCTTAATTAGTAAACGTTAGTAAACTAATTCAGTTAGATATTTGAGAGCAAACTTTAAAAATTTTCGGAGTTCTCTAATATAAGAAAATTAAGGTATAATAAAAAATGTTTGATATGAAAAATCATCTGTATAAATAAATTTAATAGATTGTTAATGAAATATGCTTTCCAGTTTTGAGGTAAAAACAACAAATGGTCTTTAAAATAGTTTGTTTTTAGAATAAACTATCGGTTGTCTATCTTATTTAAGGGTTAATACACTTAAAATAAGACAAATCTTAACCAAAATGCACTTAGAATTAAATTTATATTTTAATTGAATGTTATAACTTAATTTAAAGATTATGCTACCGAATTGGACAAATCACCCATAGTGTTTTGCTTGGCCCAGAGAATTGACCCATTTTAGCTGAACGAGCAAACACAGTTGCCGCATTCAAATATTAGCCAGAGTCGAGAGTCTAGAGTCCGGAGACCAGGGCTCCAAAGTGGCCCTCGATGCTTCGTTGTTAGCCCAGTTGGCATTATTGCAACGCATAAATTATGCTTATCATTGAAATTATTTGCACATGTTCTCTCTGCAATTGCAGCGTTGAGCTTTAATGCTCGCATAATTGCAATGGCCAACAATGGAGCCATAAAATGAGCAGCGTTTTGGTCATTAGAGAGTACTGTAATAAACTGCAGCCATGTCAGCAGCCCAAAACTGCTTTACAATTGCATTCAACTTGACGCTGAATCGATACTCAGTCACAATGGGAATTAAGACTGTTGATAAATGTGGTGTCAAATGCAAAGTCTAATTACATTTAAATACTATTTAAATGAATTATTTACTACCTTTCCTACAAAGTCATTTCTTTCTTTAATACTAGTTAAGTACATCTACTATTTCAACAGGTTTCCAAGTATTTGGAACATCAACTAAGAAATAATTTGTGTCCTATATACACGGTTTCCTAGAAATCATTTATACAAATTTCATGGAAAGTTTTGCATGCTTTATTAATGCAGACATTCCCTGTAATTTGTATTCAAGTAAGCCGTCAGCTAACTAATATGCATTGTATTCATTGGACCTGTACTTTAAAAAAGTATAGTGGTCTATGAGGTTTGTCAGAAAAGTTTTGTGTATAATATACAGTGGGAGGCATGTCTGATCCATAGACCATATACATATGTTCTTCTTCAAAACATTTGGACCTCAGAGACTTAATTAGTTAGAGTCACCAATTTTGGCATTTTGGTCAGACTATGATGCATAAATATCAAATGTCTCTTCGATTATTGATGAGTATCAATAAAAACCCATTTCCAAAATAGCATATCTCGTGAAGTATCTGAAATATTTTATTCCCAAATTATATGTGTGGTAATATTTTTTGTATCCTAAAAAACGTTGCTTGAATTCGAAAAACTATATCATTAAGCTCCTATATGATCAATCCGTCAAAACCTGGATTCCAAATAGCTTTTGCAGAAATTTCAACCAAACTTACCCTGTATGTTTCCATAGTATAATATCTTTATACATATACTGGCCTAATATGCTTAGAGCAATCAGTAATTATTATGAAAAGTGTTGATTTTCTCATACTGTGGTATGTAGTACTACTTAACATATCTCTAGTAAAACAGTGTCTCTTCCAGTCGGTATCCTTGATTATAAACATTCTTACTACGTATACAATAGTTTATTGTTAGTGGTTGAAGTCCACAATATTTCCTCTACAATTTATTACAGCGAACAATAAATGTTGCCCCTCCGCTCATATTTCTCTCTGTCTCTCCCTGCTTCGCCACAAGTTTTGTTGTAGAGGTATGCAATACATTTTGCAATAATCTATTACAAACGCTTCGCTTCGCTTGGCTTCTATTCGCTTTGCTTATTTATGGTGCCATTTTCAGGCAAGAAGAAATGCCATTTTCTAAGAAATGAATAGTTTCCCTTAAGTTGAGGTCCCTTCTTTTCCAGTTTTATCCCCCTTATTCCATATCCCTATGCAAGGCTCTGTTGCAGGCATTTTTCGCATTTAAATTGCATTTACTGATGGCATTGCGTGGGATTGAACTTCGCATGTAATAATGATGATGATGATGGCGAGGACGAGGACGAGGACACAAACGCAGCGAGGACACGGTGACTTAGTTGGTTTGCCGGGTACAATGGTGGCTAGGGTTGTCACGGTTGCCAGGGTTACCAAGCTGGTTGGTTACATGACACACGCTGCAAAGTGCTTTCATTTATTTAATAACCAGCCCCATTATCATTATCTTGGCTGGACAGCAGCGCAATGTGTCTTTGATTGCCTGATTGTTACAATTGCCTAGTCCTTGACATTTAAATGGCATTCAATAATAACAATTAGTTGCATTTTAGTTGTTATTATTATTGACAACTGATAGACAAATTCAATTGATTTCATTGAATTTTAATTAATACAGATCTTGTGTTATTGAAAGTATGAAACGGAGTTTCTTCAGCTAGATAATCCAATATGAGTCACATTTGTTTTTTGGAAAACTACTAGAAAGTATGTCAAAGTTGACCTTATTTAATTCTGATAACATATAGTAATATATTATAGTATGTTCGCTTACATTAACTCAAATGCATGAAATGCGAACGCACTAGTGAGTCACGTGACTTGAAAGCAAATGCAGTTGCTGTGTGGCATGTGGCAAGAACACAACACAACAACAAAAAACTGTAGTACATATAAAACAGCTTTGTGGAAAACCAATTTAAGTTTTGCTGCAACTGTATCTGTTGGTGGAAACTTTCAGTTGCTGCCTGACAACTTTGATTTCTCAACTCGTGCATGGCCTGATTTACTATAATTGTGTAAAGCAATAAACTGCCAAGTGGAGCAGACTATGCAGCAGGCATTAAGCTGCCCGCAAAAACCAAATAACATACAACTCATAAATTGCTTTTCGTGGAAATGTCGCATCCAGAAACGGGTCTCTCTACGCTTTAAGTGCTATCTATGCAGTTAAAGCCTCAATATTGTAATAGCTGAGTGCTTTTTATCTGCAAAACTTTTGGCTTAGCTTTCCATTTGCGCCCATGGTTCGTTTAAGCTCCATTTAAATAAGCTGCGGGCCAAGAAGGCCAACACAAAAGTGCATACTCTGCATACAACAAACATAAGTATACTTTCAGTTGGGTGTGTTGGCAGTTTTTTTTTTCTCCTCTTTTTGTATATTCTTCTGTTCTGCTCTCTTTCGGTCCGTCAGTTTGACTTTGCTGTGCTTTGCTCTCATTAGTGCATAACGTGGCGTATGCGTAACATGTTTCACCTGACACTTGCAGCGACAACGAAGCTTGCATTGAAAATCTGTCAACATAAATTTCTAAAGCGTAATGTGACCGACCAGTGTGACAATATTACACACACCATCCACAAAGCACAAATGTCTATATATATGTACATATGTGTACAACTCTCTACAAGAGGGTGTGCATGAGACTCGCATAGAAAAATGGCAACTGCTATAAATACAATTTGTAAAGAGCATTGAAAAATGTGAGCATGTGCATTCATGCCATCAGAGCATGAGTTTAAGAACAAACAAATACAAATACAAAAAAAAAACAGCAACAACAACAACAAACATAAAAAACTAGACTACTTGAATGCTATTTGAATGAAGAAGCCAAAAGCAAATGCGCTGCATTTTTCATGCTACGTTTTATATAAATGCAAATGTTGTCTGAGCCACACACATAAAAGGACATTATAGTTTTCTTCTGTTTTGCATGACCTGATTTTTCCAGGAAGAAAATATTTACACAAAAATGCATTTACAAGTTTCATTTAAAGAGTCTATAAATTTTTAAATGAATTATTAAGTTAAATTCAAATTAAAAACATATAAAATCTTGTTATTTCTTAACAAGTTGGATATAAATTCAACAAAAATCAGGAAAGCAAGGAAATTTTCGGCACACCAAAGACTTTATACTCTTGCAGAGCCTCGTACGTATTGTTCATATGGTAGCTATACGATCTAGTAAGCCGATATAGATGAAATTTGGTTTGCTCATGGGATTTGGTACTATATACACACTGAGTGAATTTGGATGAGATTGCTCAAACTGAAATGTTTTTTCAATCAACTGCGTTAGAAAGTAGGCATATGTACAAAATTGTATCAAAATAAAATGAGAGGGAACAGATGGATATGAATATATCGACTTGGCTATACTTTATGCTATCTGTTTCGCCTTCTTTAATGCGTTCCAAACTTCTTGACAAAAATTATATATCCCTAATAAGGGTATAAATATAGAGATAAAACTGAATATGATAAAAACTTAATTCAACAAATTGCCGTTGAGTGACATTTAGTTAAATATGATAAGAAATTATTGTTAGTTTTAAATAATATAATAAATGTAAATTTATTTATGATAAATATTTGTTTAGTAAGTTATAGGTATTTTTGTAATAAATAATAAATGCCAAGCTTTAATGTATTTCTGAGAAATATTTAATATGACAATTATGACAATAAACTAAAATTATTGATATACACATTTAAACAAAAAATAGATTTAACACAATATAATGGTTGTCTGAGAAATATTTAGCAGAAAAGCTTGGACTGCAACGGAAATTGCATTTAATTTTGTTATTTGCAAGTTTCTTGTTTATTTGCGAAAAGCCCTTAAGACCTACAGCTGCAATTGTCAGCCCAGAGTCCTAACACTTATCTTAAATGATATTTTATGGTGGAAAACATACTTGTTGGTGGTTGACGTCTGTTGCATAGGCCCTTTGGCTGACACACCCAAGTACCTGGACAGCTGCAAGAAAGAATAAGAAAAGGAAAAAATAGAGATAGAGAGTGTGAGAGAGAGAAAAATATTTTATTTTTTTTTCTCTGTGGCGGGTCAAGGCTGTTATTTTTTTTTGCAGTTGCAGACACCCACGCACACACACACACACAGTCATGGAGCAATATGCTATCAGCGTTATTGCAACGTACAAATTATGTTTGTGGAACGTGTGTAAGATGAAAGAGCAATTCATTTTTCAAATCATTGTTAAAATATAGCCTCTTAAAGCTGCAAGCAGAGGACCCAATGGCACTTTATTACTTGCAACTGATAGTCGTTTATGGCAGAGTTGAAACTAAAACATGAAATAGTTTTGTAGAGATACGAAAAAGTGTCTTAGGATATGTCGATTGCTCTACAATTTACCTGTCACGTTCACACATCTTCAAAAAGGTTTTGTTTATTTCCCATTCGTGTGGCTTTATTGAAACTATTAGCGCTGGCCGTGACATGAAAATGAATATAAATGACGTCGAGTACATAACAGCAAAACAAACAGCAACGACAGACCAACAACACACACACCGCAGAGTTGGGTAAGGTCAGTTTGTTGGCCCACATACAAAAAACCATCGACAACTTTTTTCAAAACAAGAACTCGACAGCTGAACTATCTGTATGTAAAAATGTGTGGTAAATTGTGTAAACCAACTGGCAATTTTCATCAGGCGAGAGCGTTAACCAAATACGAAATTGGCGAGTCCTTAAGCCTGGCTCCTGGCCATCTCTATGCAAACTGTTTCAACATACGCTGCCCTATTTGTTTGACCCAGAACACACAAACATACACTCACACACGACGCCCAGAAGTATGCTATGGAAATTGAATTAATTTTCAATTTGAAAAGCATTTAATGTTGCATTATATTGAGTGCTTTCTGAACGGATAACCATACATTATATCGTGTAACTATATTAAAAACTTAAAAAAAAACAACAACAACAATGCAATTAAAAGTAATTCGCTTAAAAAATTCAATAAAGTGAATTCCTCCTGTGTGCAAAAACAAGGTGATAAAAAATATTTTGACTTTATTGATTTAATTCCCCAAACGATTTAACGATTTTACTTTTATGGGCTCTTAAAAGTTTGTTTAACACGACATACTTTATCAACAAGAATTTCAGGGAGTGTTAGACAGATAAAAATAGCTAAAAATCGATAGCTCGAAGACCCAATAGGTATTAATTGGTTTACAGTTTTAGGTCAAGTTAATATGGCTTTCGTCAACGGAAAATGGTAGTGGTAGAGTGTTAGTTTACATAAACTACATTTTTAATTAAAGCAGACATAAGAACTTGCCATAGCACCTTATTCTCTACAATGAATCGCTCAATTTTTGCTTGAAAAATGGTTTAATACAGCTATTTGCTTGTACTTCAAGTTAACGTTCTACTCGTTGAACTTTCGCAATGAGTATTAACAAAAACGAGTGTATAAAATTACAAGAGCAACGCTAGAATTTCATTGGTAGCTTACTTAACCATGACTTTTACCCAACGTTTTCTGCAGCTTGCACAATTTTTATTGCATACTTTGCGGGTTGTTCTAGCATCCGACTAAGGACGCCAATGAGGGTGCGTGAGTGAGGGCTGGGGATGAAGATATGGAAAGTTGTTTGACTTAAGGGATCTGCAACGAGAATGTGTGCTTAGTCTCCAAAAACCTTTTCTCTTCTATTTAATGTGGGTTATTTAATTAACTGGCGTTACAAGAATATGCAGTTCAGTGTTGCCAATATCTAATTGAAAATTAGTTCGAAATGCTTAGAAAAGATAAAAGAAAATAAGTTTAACTAAAAAGTTTCTGATTTGTTTCATTCCATTGGACCAAACAAAGTACACAATTCATTTATTTTACTAAATAAATACTGAAACATATTGAATAGCTGACGTCCTTGTGCTCTTTAAAACTAGCCAGTATTATTATTAGTCAATAATATATTTAAAACACATGTTTTTGGCGACTATCAGAGTAACTATAACATCTAGGAACACCAATTTTGACATGAAGGTTTACTAGCTGCAATGTGAAGACAATGACACCATAATTTTCTGGATTCCACGCCCCCTTCACCCATTAGAAACTAAACAAGTTAAAAATTTACATGCCTCGTAGTTTTGTAACTTCATATACGTTAAGAAACAAACAATATCAAACGATCCCAATCCTGATCCTTTAGATCGGATTATAATCAAGAAAGTTATCATACATCCAAAAATGTAAATTTTAAGCGCTGCCGTCGCATAAGCAGCGTAAACGAAAAACTTTGTGCGAACGAGATAGACATACAAACACTAATTTGAACACATGTAATTAGAAGTGAAAGTCAGAGGGTATTACACTACCGGAAAGCGTTTTTCTTTCGTGTTTAAGCCTATAAATGTTCAAGATTTTTAAAATGTTCATAAAACTAATTACATTTACAAAAATTTCCATCTCTTGCCCATATAAAACGGCCAAATCTAGCTATAAATTTGCTAAAATGACAGCACTGTTAAAATTGCCGTGTGTTCTTCTTTACTCCACTCTTTGTAGTCGTATTTCCGCAGCTGCATACTTAATCATAATCATATTTGGTTTTCTTTGACTCACAGGTGGCGCTGTGCGACAATCTGGAGCTGCCGTTTCGCGATGATAGCTTTGATGCGGTCCTTTCGCTGGCTGTGGTGCATCACTTTGCCACCACCGAGAGACGTGTGCGGGCTCTAAGGGAGCTGGCACGAATACTGCGCATCGGTGGCCGTGTGGTTATCACTGTGTGGGCACTGGAACAGCGACATCGACGCTTTGAGTCACAGGATGTGCTTATACCGTGGCAACCGCCCAAGAACCGCACTTACTCCTACTCGTACTCGGATGAGGAGGACGACGATAACTTTCTGCCGCCCTATCACGCCTACACAGAGGACTCGACAAACTCGAGTCGCTCGGCGGGTGACGGTGACAGTTCCAGTCTCAGCTCATCCTCGCCGGGCGAGTCCTGCTATAGCTTTGTGCGACGTGCGCTACAAGTGAGTTTATATCTGAGTTTTCTGCCCCTAAAAGTTTGCTATAACATTTTGTATGATACAGAAACTTGCTGGCGGTCGGCGACATGCTTGGTTCCTTGACTCCTGGACATCGAAGGAGGCGCGCAACGAGAACAGTCTGGACTTTGAGGACGCCAAGGATCTGCCCATTGAGCTGCGGCGTCTGGAGGACTTTGAAGACTTTCCCGATCCACCACTCTCCGCTGGCCTCAAATCTCGCAGTCTGGGCAGCATTCTGCACACGCCGCCACGTCAACTCGTACGCTCCCGCTCCAGTGTGCCCAGTCTCCAGGGTGGGCCACTGGTGCCCAGCGAGACAAAGGCCAGCGCAACAGCCGCTCTGCTGCTCAATGCGCCCGAGGCACAACTGCAGCAGCTCAATGGACGCCATTCACCCACACCTACTGCCACAAGCAGTGCGGGCAGCACACTCAGTCGTCGCCCCAAGCTCATCAAACAGAAGCAATCGCTGTGCGAGGACGACATTAGCCAAAACTTGGATGAACCAAGTGCTGATGCTAAAACTGATGCCAACGCCTCCTTTCAAGTGCTTAGCAGCTACAACAGTGCCAGCGGCGGCGTCAGCAGTAGTCTCTACACCCGCACCGGTTGCTACACAGCCTCGCCTCCGACTGCTACTAATGGTGATACTGCTGCGCCACCAGCTACTGCTGCGCCCGGTTCGTTGCGCAAGCAGAGTTCGTTGAATGAGGAACTGATGGCCGGCAATCGGCTGCGGGAGAAGGATCGCGTGAGAAAGCGCATACAGAAGCAAACCTCACTGAATGAGGCATTCCTCTGCCGTTCGGCACTGTTCTCCAAGCGACTGCAGCTGATACGTGAGGGTTTTACGACGAAGATCAAGAGCTCTACGGGTAGTCTGGAGCGTGTGACCAAGACGGGCATTACCAAGCTCATGCAGAATATCAAATGCGCTCCAACGACTCAGACTGAAGCGACGGGAGCGGCCAATCAGCAGCCGCAGCAGCAGTCCAACAACAACAATAAGCAACAGACACCAGCACACGCGTCACAAGCACATGCGCATCAGCATCAGCATGAGCATCATCATCATCATCTGACGAACAATGCTGGCGATCTGTTTCCGGCGCATCTGCTGCTCTCCGGTGCGTCCAGTGGTCCCGTCAGCTACTGCAACAGCGTGGACTGCAGTGCCGGCAACATTTGCCACTGCAGCACCTATCAGCTGGAGTGTGCCGCCTGTGCGGAGAGCGAGCAGGCCAAAGCACGCCGCCACTCACGGGAATCCGGTTCGGACTCCTCCAAGGACAGCAGTCTGCAGTCGGACACGAGCATTGAGTCGGAGGATAGCTTCGCTTCGGTTATATTCATACCCAAGCCGGAGCAACAGCAGCAGCAGCTCAACTATCAACAGCAGCATCAGCACTCCAATTCGAGTTCCACCAACTCCAGCTCTAGCAATGGAGCACTTGGTGCTGCTGGTGCTGTTGCTGGCATCACAACCACTACGACAGCTGCCACGCCCAACAGTCACACAGTGCGTGTGCCGCCCACAAATTCAGTGCCAACCTCACCGCTCATCATGCCCTGTCCGCCGACACCCGCCCACTCCCCGGCCGCCATTCTGGGCACAGTCACCTCGCCGCCACAGTCCACGGCAGCAGTGACTGCAGCAATGGCCATGTTGACTCCAGCTGCCAAACCAGCACGCTTCAGCTTCGATGAGGCGCACATCAAGGAGCAGAGGGAACAACAGCAGCCAACAGCTGCAGCAGCAGCAACAGTAGTATTAGCAACACCAGCAGCAGCAGCAGCATCCGCAGTAGCAGCACCAGTAACAGCAGCAGCAACACACAAGATCACGCGACAGACCATACGGGATTTGCCACCCATACCCAAGTTCCGTAAGCAACAGTCGCTGCAGCTGCAACGTCAGAGTTTTCCCATTGTACGACGTGCCTCGGGATCTGGCATGGCAGGCAGCAGCAGCAGCTCCAAGCTGCTCTCACTGGAACTCTTTAATCCGGCCACCGATGATCTGGACAGTGACTCCAGTGAGCCCTCATCCCCCGACTCAATTGACAGCGTCATCAGTGCGCCACGCTCTGCTCAGCTGCAATCGGCGCAGAGCACAGGCACCGGTAAATCCAGTGATGAAGGATCTGATACGACGCTGGCACAGCTTATGGGCGAGATACAGAAGGGCGAGATACAGATCAACAATGCCACGCCCAATGATAGTGATATTATACTTAATGCGGATAGCGCCACACTGCTGCCGGAGAAGCGGGAACCGGGCCAGGGAAGAGGACAACAGCCGCAGGATTGCAACATGTTTGCCGAGCAACTGTGCGCACAGCTGCAACGCGAACTGGATGACAAGAGCAATCGAGTGGAGTGCCGCAGTCTGGACGGCATTGGAGACATTGGTGAGTTCTTGAGCGGCGGCAGCAGCAGCGGTGGCGGCAGCGGCTCCAAGAAGCGTTCTAATGGTGATCTGAGCGCATTACGGGATGAGCTACGCGAGCGTCGTCTCATGTTGGCCAATCTTTCTACGCAACCCAGTTTACAGCAGTCGCCCAACTCATCGTCCACATCATCGTTGTCCTCGCAGACCAGAAGCTTCACCATCCATGAGGAGCAGGAGGGCGAGGAGGATGAGGACAACGAGTGCAGCTACTCCCTTGGCATCTACGAGAACTGCAAGTTCTCAAAGTTCAACTACAAGCGCAGTCGGCCCCACAATCTCAACCCGGAGACGGCCTATCTGCTGCAGGACGATGGCGACAGCGACGCCCGGGAAGATGAATATCGTAAGTACTGTACTAAAAGTAAAGACTTTTATGAGATGTTTCACTAATATCTCGAGTTTAATAACATTTAGCACCATAAAGTTCCCAAGATTACCAATTAATAACCGATTTTGATTGATGCTTCGTAGTGTATGGCAGCTATATGTTATAGATGTCCGATTATAAACTTAAACAAAGTTGATATAGGATATATAAAATATTTGGTTTGAGATCTCCCAAACACTTCTCGGGCTATGGAAATTAGGAAATCGTTTTTCATGAGATCTAAAATATGTTAAACTTAGTATTCGTGTAGCATACCAAATTTAAGAGCTTCATATAGTTTTTTTAGTCTCTAAGAACCAGGTCAGAAAAGTTTAAATAAATCGTGATGAAGGGTTTTTCTAATTAGTTTTGACTTTAACATTTTTGTTAGTCAATAAAACTATTTTAAACTTGACTAATTCCACTTAATAATATAAAAATATCATATAAACTGTAAGAGTTAGAAATCATATACTTATATGTCAAGTTTAGCCACATTTATAAACAAAAACTGTCTAAGGCTATGGAAAAGCATTCTTATATTTTGAAAATTTTAAGCCAACAAACTTAAAAACAAAAGTTTAAAGAATTCTGCCAAAAAAGGGGTAAAATTAGACTGCATTTTAACATTTTTTAAGGTATTGAAACCATTTTAAATAAGACCTCTTTTTAATAAGGCATCTTTTACGTACGTACATTAACCGAAAAGTTCACAAGACTTTATTGAAGACTATTATATTAATAGTATTAAATATTTAAATTAGATTTGACTCTTTAAGAAAATACTATTTTGTTGATGAACCGGACAATTTAAGCTTAAAATAAATTTGTTTCGAACTATTCGAGTACTATAGTAAACCAAAAACGAGAGAATTCAAGGTTACACTTCAAGAAGTTTAAGATTTTTATGATAAAAATTCTAAGTTTAAGCTGTTGTTTTAAAATAGCCATAATTTAAGAGTATAATTTTCAAAAAAAATTTCGAAAATTTAAAAACATCTATTATATAATTAAGTGAACATTATATAAGAATTTCAGTTTATACGCCTTTTAGTTTAGACTGTTCGATGATCAAGACGAAGAAACAGATTTAGAGAGATCGTTTTCATACATGCATAAGGTAAATTAATAAAAAATCTTCTTTTATTCTAGGCATACCTGAGGAAGATGAGGATGCCGAAGCACTGGAGGCACGTGGTGGAGATCAGTTGGGTGAGGGAATGCACGATTACGGTCAAAGGCGACGCAACTTAAGTACGATCAAGTCGGTGACATCCAGTGCGTCTAGCTCCACAGAGACTAACTCGCCAACAACGTGGCACCAGCAGGAGCAACAGCTACAGCAGCAGCACTCACTGCAGCAGCGCACCTCCACTGAGTCCATGGAGCATTCGAATAGCTCCACCACATCGCTGGACAGCCCCTCGCAAGGGGGTGGGGCTACCACGCACCACCGCTTCTATCATGTGTTCCGCGAGGGTGAACTAGATGCGTTGATTAATCATCATGTGGCAAGTTTGCATATCGTGAGCTCCTACTATGAGCGGGCTAGTTGGTGTGTTGTGGCCGAGAAGGTGCAGGTGTGGACGATTTAAGTTAGGATTATTCGAAGCGAACATCTAGAAATTTAAGAAAATTATAAGTATATTGAAAAAATGTAATTGGATAAATGAAAAAAACGAAACCCAATAAGTCTCTGAAGCCCCCAAAGGAATTGTTAACTTTAGTCTTTATTACTAGTTGAGAGAACAAGAAAAGAAAGAAGCAAAATTCTAGCACTAAATTTAAGTAATCGTAACGACTCTCGCTTAGGGTTGCCAGGCCTGCTCAACGGCAGGGCTGCCGCACTGCATTGAAATTCAATTTCAAGTAAACCATTTTAGTTTTTAAGCGCAAACCGACAACGCAAACGAAACAACGCAAAATTATGAACAAATATCGTATCAAATCTATTTACAACGACTATCATCTTTGATTTAGATCAGCTTTCGATAATAATTTTCTACTTTGAATTTAGTTTTATAATACTCATAAATACGTCCATTCGCAACGTGACATACAAATAAACAAAAATAAATAGTACAGTTAGAGGACAAAAATATTTAAGAAGATAAAATACAAAAATAAAAATCGCTTTAACAAGAAAAAATAGAAAATGCAGAATCATATCTAAACCTTTATAATATACCAATGCTTTATACACAAAAAAACCGAAAACAAATAAGGAAATAAAAATAAAACTATAACCTCTTGGAAAAAAAAAACATAATGCCATCTACTACATACATATATCCGACTATATCCAACACGTATTTATAATGCAAAAGAAAATCAATACGTAAGTTTTTGAATATCATAAACTGCATTTAAAACGATATTTGCAAAACTAACAAAAGATTAATCAAAAGGAACATTTTGCAAAAATAAAAAAAACAAGTATACATTTTGCGTACCTGTTTCCAAGCTCACAACAATAATTGTATAACAATTTCAATAATTTTTTGTAATATTCGTAACTCAATATTTGATATGTACTTAGCACTTATTAATTTCCCTAACAAACCAAAAAGAAATTCGAAAACAAAACACTTCCCAAACGGCCAACAAACAAACGCAAAATTCTATGTTAGCAATATTTTTTTTTCACCTAAGGCGATGTTATTTCAAAAATAACGCAAGTTTTCAATAAAAAATATATATATTGCGACTGTACATGTGTTTTTTAGATAGCTAAACTAAACTTTATACCGTACAATATATTAGAAAATGAAAAGTTATAGAGGCAAATTGAGAACACTATGAAATCGATTTATAACTACGTATATACGCTCGACAAATGCTGAATATGTATTTACGAAACGTTGTATGTAATTAGTATTATGTAACTTGAAAATACGTATTATGTATTTGCACAACCCACACAGAGATTGACACAACAGCTGCAACAAGTAACATAACACTACCAGACAAATTCAATAACTTCAAAATGAACAAAAAATAAAACATTTGTTATGCATAAAAGAAAACATTAAATAAACTACAACTACCAATACTAACAAAATAAATTCGCATCTTGTTTGAATTTAGCGCTTTATTTGGGCAGTACAGTTGTGATGGGCAGCACTTAGCCAGCTATTATTTTTTTGCTTGGCAGCACTAAAAAGAATAATATCGATGTATGTAAGGTATCGACTGAAAAGCGTTTGTCATCCCTGGATTTAAAATATTTTATTGAAGCAGATGCAAATGTGCTTGAGAAATGTAAAATGTATTTTACTTACTGTACTCATTGTATAAAATCAATTAACAATCTTTCGTAACAAAGATTTATGTACTGAACAAGATTACATATACTGACTGGCGTTTGTTACATATACTCCCTGGCGCTCGTCTATGTTTTAAATTTTTTCGTTTAGTAGCACAGTTAATTTGATGCACACATTGGAGTACAATTTTAGAGGTAATATAACATTACGAACACAAGTTTATAGCCCGAAATAAGTACAATAATTAAACTAGTTAAACTCACTCTTTCAAGTTATACTTGCTTAGCGAAACTCGCCAAATGCAAAAAACTATCGATAAATATTGTCTATACAAAACATTCGAAACTGTTCATGGTTACCATTCAAGAGATTACACATTGCGCAGGACGGCTGTTCGAAACGTGACGTCAGGTGTGCAAACTTTACTGTTGACGCACTTAATAAAAATAGTTTGAAGTAAAGTAAACTTTATACAGTTTATTTGCACTATATATTTACTTGCTAATAATTATTAACAGACCTACATTTAGCAACTTTTGTGGTGGAAAACATTCGGAAGTAGATAAATGTGACGTCATGCGCGGTGAGAGACCAATTGGTCTGCTCATGTGAATAACTAAAGCACCTTCTAGCCGTTCTTCATTCACCCACACACACAAGGAACCTCAGCCATCGTTTAGGCAGCTACATTGCAAAACTCTGCAGCATTTTAATAAAAATGCAGTGAAAAAGCGTTTAATATATCTAAAATAATTGCACAATGGCTACACAAAAGCCTGGAGAATGGGCGACTGGTCTGCTGGCAAGATTTGAGGATCAGGTAAATGTTTTACAGCACTTTGAATATGTTGCGTCGCGTTTGCTTTGCGTAAAGTGAAAAAATGTACCTGCTGCTGATGTTGTTTTGGTGTGGGTGGGTGTGTGTGTTAGTGTAACGGGGAGGGGGCTCGTGGGCTGTGGGGCCGGCGACAGCTTCATGAATGAACTGTAAATCGAAGTGGTTTGTGACGTAGTGAAGCGTGCATGCTCTCGAATTAGTATTAATGGAGGTAACATTAGCTCAGCTCACTTGTACACTCACTTAACATAGCTAATTGACCTTTTTACGAGTTAAAAGTGTATTAACCAATTAAATGCGCGTTTCATCTGCAGTTGCCAAACAAAATCGGTGCCTATGGAACTCAGGCACGCATGAGCCAGGACCAATTGGTGGCATGCCTCATACACATCTCCCGTTACCGTTTCTCTCTGGTCATTTCCGGCTTGACCAAAATGCTGCAGCGCGTCAACGAAGCTGTAAGTCTTAAATTAAATATAAACATTTATTGTTTACTGTTAATCGTGTGTATTTTCTAGGCACTACAAAACCGACATGAACCGGAACGTTGTTACTTCGAGTCGCTGGTCATAATACTGACCACTCTGGAGCGATGTTTGACCAACCAAACCAAGGACACGGCACGCTTCGAGGAGGCCATGAATGTGAAACTCTTGCTGCGCGAAATATCCCAATTTGTGGATGTGCAGAGTGACAACAATCCAAATGCCGCCCAATTGAAGGCACTTGCCTCAAAAGTGCTCTTTGCACTGTCCCAAAATCATTTCTCGGCTGTATTTAATCGCATCTCGGCTCGCATACAGGAACTAACATCCTGTTCTGAGGAGAATCCCGACTACAATGACATTGAATTGATACAGCACATTGATATGGACATGATTAAGCTGACCAAATTATTGCAGGGTAACTATAATATTAAGATACCCTTTTTTATAGAAACTCTAATTAGTTTCTTTTTGCAGAAACGATTACAAAGTTTCGCTCAAAGCGCGCACCGCCGCTTATTCTGCTCTATTCGCTGGAGAAAGCCATTTGGAACTGGATTGAGTATCATCCACAGGAGTTTCAGGACTTGCAGCGTGGCACGAATCGCGACATATCAACGTAAGTATCTAAAATACTCAATTTCATTATGATTGCTGTAATCAAGCTTTCTTTAGTTGCTGGGAACCACTGCTGGACTTTGTGGAGTACTTTAAAACGGAGAACAAGAAAAGCAAAACTTTGGTGTGGCCACTGCAAATGTTGTTGCTCATATTGAATCCTTCCAGCCTTGAGGCTACCGTCAACGAACTGCAGCAGTCGGAAAAGGAGAAAGAAAAGGAGAAGGTTCCCTCAAAGTCCACCCAATCCACATCGCGCGACAAGGACTTCTCGGCCAGGCAATTTATTGAGAGCATTAAACGTGGACTTGGTCCACATTCGCCCTCAAAACAAGTGACGGAATCGTCAGCCATTGCCTGTGTAAAACTCTGCAAGGCATCCACATATATCAACATCAATGACTCCAATAATGTGGTCTTTAAACTAGTGCAATATTTCATGAATGACCTGAAGGCACTACTCTTTAATCCCGTCAAGCCTTTTTCTCGAGGACAAGGCTACAATTTCGCTGACATCGAGCTAATGATTGACTGCTGGGTATCCTGTTTTCGCATCAATCCCCACAACATTGAGGCACTAAAGGTTTGCCTCAATCTGTCCTCACCGCAAGCCTATCACTTCGTAATCGTGTGTTCGCTGTTGCGGTGAGTTAAAACATTATAAACTAGTTGCTTATCATTAATGTTATTATGATTTATCCATTTTATTAGATTGGCTCATATCTATGTTGACTTTCGGTTGCAAAACAAGAATCCATTTCGCATTGTTAACCAGCCGCGTCTTCCCTGGTGGCCACAAACTGATGTAGTGCACTACCGTTCCGCTGAGCTGCGGGCTTTATTCACCGATACACTAAATAAGGCTACACAAGGTTATATAGCACACACGCCGCTTCGTTATATTACATCACTGACGCTCAAGTCTAAGGACACTCAAAAGGGCTTAACACGCGCCGAGGAAGGACCAGCTCACAAGATGCTATTGCTGCTGCTTGTGCGATTGATACATGCCGATCCCACACTGCTATTAAATGTAAGTTTAAGCTGATTGATAAAATATCTATAACTAATTTGATTTATATTTGCAGACACAGGGAAAAGTTGCACACGAAGTGCAGAGCTCTACGTTGGAGCTTATCAATGGTTTAGTCAGCCTCGTTCATCAGACGACTTTACCCGATGTGGCCCAGGAGGCTATGGAGGCTTTGCTAGCTTTGCATGCACCCGAGAAAATTGAAGTTTGGAATCCAGAGGCACCCATCAATACCTTCTGGGATGTCAGCTCACAAGTGCTGTTCTCAATCTCACAGAAGCTAATACAGCATCAGATAGCCAACTATACGGACGTGCTTAAGTGGCTGCGTGAAATACTCATTTGCCGGAATACATTCCTGCAGCGGCACAAGGATTATGCTCATGTTGGCAGCCAGATTGCAATTTGCAAGCAGGCACACATCAAAATGGAAGTTGTCTTCTTTATGTACCTGTGGAGTGTCGATTTGGATGCGGTGCTGACATCACTCTCCTGCTTTGGCCTGCTCTGCGAGGAGGCTGAGATCTGCTGCAGCTCTGATGAACTTACTGTGGGCTTTATTATGCCAAACTATCATATCTACCAGGAACTGGCACAGCTCTCTTCATGTAAGCTCTTGCATTTTGTTAAGTTTAGTCGGTATACAAGATTAAAATCTTTTGATTGTAGCTTCCACGGATACGCGCATCTGCTTCTTTGAAAACAGTCATGGCAATGTGCTGAGTCGCCTGACATTACAGAAACGCATCATGACACTCTTGCGTAAAATCGAGCACTGTGTGCATGGCGTCCAGCCTGCCTGGGAGGAAACCTTTCGCAATTGGGAGGTGTCTAGTAAAGTACTACAGACATATCCCAAGCTAAAGACCGAAGATGCTCAAGCGGAAATGTTTCATCGCGGCATGGGGAAGCGACGAGCTAGTCATCAAAGTTCTGAGCATGATCTAGAGGAGCAAATCAATGAGTGGGCCAATATGACCTGGTTTCTTCTGGCACTGGGCGGTGTTTGTCTGCAGAAACGCAACAATAGTCGTCAGCTATTATTGCAGCAATCACAGAATAACTCTTCAGTAGCCTCATTAGCACAAGCTTCCCTTTACTCCAGCTCTACCAGCTCTGGTCATGGCTCGCTTCATCCCAGCACAGTGTCCTTGTCAGCCATACCACCAGCTCCGCCACAAGATGTTAGCTATTGTGCGGTGACACAGTACGTATTAAATACATAAACTATATGTATATTCAAATGTATTAACTTTTATTTCTTGCTTGCAGATTCATTGGTCAGTTGCTACGGCTGTTGGTGTGCAACAATGAGAAGATTGGTCAAAATATACAAAAGAACGTAAAGGAGTTGGTAGGCGAGGAAATGTCCACACAGCTATATCCAATACTCTTTGACCAGATCAGAGCCATAGTCGAAAAGTTCTTTGATCAGCAGGGCCAAGTTAATGTAAATGTCACGGATATCAACACGCAGTTCATTGAGCATACCATTTACATAATGAAATCAATACTGGATCCCAAGGCAAGCAAGGATCCCAACAATGATCAGCCATCGCCCTCGGAACATTTGGGCGTTACGAGCATTGAGGGCATGATGCTGGGCATTGTACGCTATGTGCGTCATTTGGACATGAATGTGTATGCCATCAGAATTAAAACGAAACTGTGCCAACTGGTCGAGGTTATGATGAAGCGACGAGATGATTTGGCTTTTCGGCAAGAGATGAAATTTCGTAACAAGCTTGTTGAATATCTAACGGATTGGGTAATGGGCACCTCACATCAAATAGCACCGCCCAGCTCAGCCGATGCCTCCATATTGACCAACACATCACTAATCTTTCGGGATCTCGATCAGGCATGCATGGAGGCGGTGGCTGCTCTACTGCGTGGACTACCGTTGCAGCCAGAGGAATCGGATCGCGGCGATCTGATGGATGCAAAGAGTGCATTGTTTTTAAAATACTTTACGCTATTTATGAATCTTCTCAACGATTGCATTGATAGCTCTGAGGCGGAAAAAGAGCTGAATAATACTCCTTTGATGCCACCACGCCCACGCATGGCAGCTGGGAAACTTACTGCTCTGAGAAATGCCACCATACAAGCCATGTCCAATTTGCTGGGCGCTAATATTGATTCTGGTTTGATGCACTCCATTGATCTGGGCTATAACCCTGATTTACAAACACGCGCCGCATTCATGGAAGTTCTCACACAAATTTTGCAGCAGGGCACAGAATTCGACACATTAGCTGAGACGGTTCTGGCCGATCGCTTTGAGCAGCTCGTCCAACTGGTGACGATGATCAGTGACAAGGGTGAATTGCCCATTGCCATGGCACTGGCAAATGTGGTAACCACTGCCCAAATGGATGAGTTGGCCCGTGTCTTGGTCACGCTATTCGATGCTAAGCATCTGCTCTCCCCACTGCTGTGGAACATGTTTTATCGCGAAGTTGAAGTCTCGGATTGCATGCAGACGCTCTTCCGGGGTAACTCACTTGGCAGCAAGATCATGGCATTTTGCTTTAAGATTTACGGTGCCAGTTATCTGCAAATGTTGCTGGAGCCACTGATACGACCGCTGCTCGATGATGAGGAGGAGACATGCTTCGAGGTGGATCCGGCGCGATTGGAGCCCACCGAGGATATTGAGGAGCATCGCAACAATTTGATTGCATTGACCCAGAAAGTATTCGATGCCATTATTAATTCCTCAGATCGCTTTCCGCCACAGTTGCGTTCCATGTGCCATTGCCTGTACCAGGTGCTGAGCAAACGCTTTCCGAATCTGCTGCAAAACAACATTGGTGCCGTTGGTACAGTTATCTTTCTGCGCTTCATTAATCCGGCTATAGGTGAGTTTTTGTTTGCAGTTAAGTTGGAGTCGAAATAAAATATTCTCTTCTTTATAGTTTCTCCACAGGAACTAGGAATTGTGGGCAAACAAGTGCCCAGTTCGGCAAAGCGTGGCTTAATGCTGATGTCTAAAATATTGCAGAACATTGCCAATCATGTGGAGTTCTCCAAGGAGCAGCACATGCTCTGCTTCAATGATTTTCTACGGGATCACTTTGAGGCTGGTCGTCGCTTCTTCATACAAATCGCATCCGATTGCGAGACAGTGGATCAAACGTCGCATAGCATGAGTTTCATTTCAGACGCGAATGTGTTGGCTCTTCATCGATTATTGTGGACGCATCAAGAGAAAATTGGCGACTATTTGTCCAGCAGTCGGGATCACAAGGCAGTTGGACGCAGACCCTTTGATAAGATGGCAACTCTTTTGGCATATTTGGGTCCACCCGAGCACAAGCCAGTCGATTCGCACATGATGTTCAGTTCGTATGCACGTTGGAGCTCTATTGATATGTCCTCAACGAACTTCGAGGAGATTATGGTTAAACATCAAATGCACGAGAAGGAAGAATTCAAGACACTCAAATCGATGAACATTTTCTATCAAGCAGGCACTAGCAAATCAGGATACCCTGTATTCTACTATATAGCCAGACGTTACAAGTGAGTAGCTGACTATCATAATAACAACCTACTAATGCTCTACCATTCCCATAGGATTGGCGAAACTAATGGCGATCTGTTGATCTACCATGTTATACTCACACTGAAACCTTTCTGTCACTCGCCCTTCGAGGTGGTCATTGACTTTACCCACACCTGTTCCGATAATCGCTTTCGCACCGAGTTTCTGCAAAAGTGGTTCTATGTCCTGCCCACTGTGGCCTATGACAATGTGCATGCAGTTTATATTTACAACTGCAATTCGTGGGTACGCGAGTACACAAAGTTTCACGATCGCATTCTGGCACCGCTTAAGGGTAATCGTAAGCTAATGTTTCTCGAGTCACCGAACAAGTTAAGCGATTTTATTGATGCCGAGCAACAGAAGCTGCCGGGTGCCACGCTCTCGCTCGATGAGGATCTCAAGGTGTTTAGCAATGCTCTCAAGCTTAGTCACAAGGACACCAAAGTGGCCATCAAAGTGGGCCCCACGGCGCTGCAGATTACGTCAGCTGAGAAGACCAAAGTATTGGCGCATTCCGTGCTGCTTAACGATGTGTATTACGCATCGGAAATTGAGGAAGTTTGTCTCGTCGATGACAACCAGTTCACACTATCCATAACCAACGAAAGTGGACAGTTGAGTTTCATTCACAACGACTGCGACAACATTGTGCAGGCCATTATACACATTCGAAATCGCTGGGAACTTAGTCAACCGGATTCGGTTACGGTGCATCAAAAGATACGGCCCAAGGATGTACCCGGCACACTTCTGAACATGGCGCTGCTTAATCTGGGTTCCTGTGATCCCAATTTACGTACGGCTGCCTACAATTTGCTTTGTGCTTTAACTGCTACATTCGACCTCAAGATCGAGGGACAATTGTTGGAGACGCAGGGTCTTTGCATACCCTCTAACAACACCATCTTCATCAAGTCCGTTAGCGAGAAACTTGCCACCAATGAGCCGCATCTGACGCTTGAGTTTCTCGAGGAGTCAATACAGGGCTTCCAGCGCAGCACGATAGAGCTGAAGCATTTGTGCTTGGAATACATGACTCCTTGGCTAAAGAATCTAACCAAGTTCTGTAAATCCAATGATGATGCCAAGAAGCTAAAGGTTTCACAGATTCTGGACAAACTCATCTGTCTGACTATCGACCAGAAGGAAATGTATCCCTCGGTGCAGGCCAAAATATGGGGTTCCATTGGCCAAATCCCTGAGCTCATTGACATGGTGTTGGATAACTTTCTGCACAAATCGATTACGTATGGCTTGGGCTCGCCGCAGGTGGAGATTATGGCTGATACGGCTGTGGCTCTGGCCTCAGCAAATGTGCAATTGGTATCGAAGAAGGTCATAACGCGTATGTGTCGCGTCATGGACAAGTCCTGCACAAATCCTACTCAATATCTGGAACAGCACATGATGTGGGATGACATTGCCATACTTGGACGCTATCTGCTTATGTTATCCTTCAATAATTGTTTGGATGTAGCCACTTCGGTGCCATATCTCTTTCACACCATCACGTTCCTAGTCTGCTCCGGATCGCTCTCTATGCGCGCTTCCACCCATGGTCTAGTCATCAATATCATACATTCTTTATGCACCTGCACGAATCCTTCGTTTGGCGAGGAAGCTCAGCGTGTCCTACGCCTATCACTTGACGAATTCTCATTGCCCAAGTTCTATCTACTCTTCGGTATCAGCAAGGTGAAGTCGGCTGCAGTGACAGCCTTCCGCTCTAGTTGTCGCCATCCAACTGACAAGTGGCTGGGAAATGAGCGAGTCACTCAACCATTGCCAGCGGATCGTGAACGCCTCTCGCTGCCCTCCCTGGAGGTGATCACTGATGCACTGCTGGAAATCATGGAGGCTTGCATGCGCGATGTGCCCGATTGCGAGTGGCTGCACACTTGGACTTCGCTGGCGCGCAGTTTTGCCTTTTGCTATAATCCGGCACTGCAGCCCCGTGCTCTTATCGTTTATGGCTGCATCAGCAAGAGTGTGACTGATCATGAGGTCAAGCAACTGTTGCGCATACTGGTGAAAGCCCTGGAGTCGTTTAACGATCTAATCCTAATTGAGGCACTGGTCATGTGCCTGACACGCATTCAACCTTTGCTACGTCCCGAGTCTCCCATACATCGTGCGCTCTTCTGGGTGGCCATATCGGTGTTGCAGCTAGACGAGATTACTCTATATGGTGCTGGTCTGGCATTGCTGGAACAGAATCTGCATACGCTGAAGTCACAGGGTTGCTTTGACAGAACGGAAACCATAGCTGAGGTCATGATGAAGACACGCGAGAAACTCGAGTGGCACTTTAAGCAACTTGATCACGCAGTGGGCCTCTCATTTCGAAGCAATTTCCACTTTGCGCTGGTCGGTCATCTGATCAAGGTAAAGTGTTGGTAAATCAAATGTGAATTTAATCATTAGCTAGCTGACTTTTTTAGGGTTTCCGTCATCCCACACCAACAACCGTGTCGCGCACTTCCCGTGTGCTCACCATGCTGCTGGGCATTATTGCCAAGCCGCTGCATCGTGACAAATTTGAGGTGACGCCGGACAGTGTGGCCTATCTGACCGCTCTTGTGGCAGTCTCCGAAGAGGTGCGTTCCCGTTGTCATGTCAAGCATGCTCTGCCCCGCTGGCCCGCCGATCTCTCCGGCAGCAGCATGGACAATGGTGAACTACCCAATGGCGTGCAAGCGGCAAGTATTTAATTGAATGCAACAACCCTTTTTTTTGGCAGTTTTAATATTTTCCTGCAAAATCTGTAATGTCTGACCGTATGTTCAGTAAGACTGGACTTATAATAAGCAACCGTAGGATTTTGGTTAAAGCAAAAAATTTGAATATGATTTTATTTTACAAAAAAAAAATGCATGGACAGAATACATTTTTTTCTTAATTATAGAAGTTTTGAATTTGATTTTTTTATACCCTTTGAGGGGTAAAATGGGTTTGTCAGAAGTATGTAACAGACAAGAGAAAACGTGGCAGACCCCATAAAGTATATATATTCTTGATCAGCATCAACAGCTGAGTCGATAACGCCATGTCCGTCTGTCCGTATGAACAAAAAGATCTCAGAGATGGTAAGAGCTACATCGACCACGTATTTAGTCAGTCAAACCAATTTTGTTTCCTTTTTTTGATGCCACGCCCCATTCGCATATAATAAGCGAAAAACCAGACATACCTCGGAAAAAATACATGTTTTTGGCAAATATCTCAGTTGATATAACACCTAGGGACTCCAATTTTGGCGTGCAGATCACTAGATGAAATATAAAAATAATGCCATCAAAATTATTTGGATGCCACGCCTCCTTCGCCCACCAAAAGCACAACTTCTTTGTAACTTTGCATGCCGCTGGCTCACTTATCTCTTAACGTATAGTTTTGTTACTTAGCATATACTTGCAGACAATTAATATCAAACGATTGTGAAAATTTCATCTAAATCGGACTATAAATAAAAAAGTTTGTCATACAACGAAAATCGTTCCTTTCGAGCATGGCATAGCCACGTGCATTGCACTGAGCTGTGGATCACATTTGATCTCTGCGCAGAAATGAAAAATAAATTTAAGTTTACAATTTAAATTTTCCTTAGAATACAGTATCACTATAAATGATATTAATTTCTTTGATATTTATGTTAAGCAAAATGAAGTCCTTAAGTTTATTTTATGAAAATAGAAAATTAAAGTTGTTTATAATTTTAATTGAGTATAAAAAAAAATATGTCAGATAAAAAGCGATACTCTATAGTTTTCACTCTCAAATATCGAAAATATCAATAGTTTCCCAGCTCAGAATACAGTACAGATAGGGTATATAATACAAATACTATCTTACAGATTGGCCAACCACTGTCGAGACGCCAGAAGAGTTGGGATATTTTGGATCAGTCGGCCCTGCAGTTTGCGCGTCAGCACAAAGTACCTACACTTCAGGTAAGCCGATTATCTCTTGCATTTAGTTAATTTCGTATAGAACTATTCTATTTGATAAACATTTGTTGTACAAAAGTTGTTATAACCATTTGCTATAGTAACTTTTGGCTATCCAGTTGTTATATTGAGACTATATACATATATATATATATCTATAAACATTTCGCCTATGTATTATTGAAACTATTGAAATCAGCCTTTGCATATCTAATTAATTAATCGTTCAATTACATTTTTTTCTTATCTCTTTTTATGTTTGTTTTGAAACAAAATATATATATCAAATAAACAACCGTAACATACATTTATCACAATGTAACTCCTATATACTCCATATATATATATCAACAATATATGCCTGCTGACTCTTACATCTAATTGGTGCTTGAAACTCTCATCAATATTTCTATATACTTACATCAACTACTACGCATGAAAATGTCATTTGAGTTATGTTTGATTTTATTACAACCAAAAATAAATATAACAATAAACAATACAACTATAACCACTACAAAAACAACAACAACAAATTCAACTACAACACAACTGTGCTAATACGATCGTAGAATGCGCGAGTTTTATTCAAAACTCAACGCTCATTTTCGGTACCAACCACCAAGGATCCGAATAATGCTAGCGGCATCGAAGAACGTCAGGTATTGCCTAACAAAACTCTCTTCTCTCTATCTCTGTTTGCTATACTATTCACTAATACCCAATCTATTGAGACCCCTAACCCACTAATTAATAATACTTTTACTGCTAGGCCTAGATTTTCTATTGTATATAATATTTCTTTTTAAAAACAATCAAACTTTGCATGGCACGCTAAAATTCCCATTAAATCCATCACAGACTAATTTAACACTTTTAACATAGTATTTTTAAAGTAGTCCACGTTTTAATATTTATATTTTTTAATGAACTCTCTTAATGTTTCATATTAGCTGACTAATTATTTATTAGCATTTGTCAATAATATTAATTCATGTTGAAACATAATCACCAACAGGAACGAGGATCACGTTCATCGGTGTCAAACGAATCGAATGTTTTGCTCGATCCTGAGGTTCTGCCCGATCTGTCCATACAGGCACTAGTCCTAACTGTACTGGCGACCCTCGTCAAATACTCTTCAGATGAGGGCGAAACTCGTGTGCTTTATCAGTATTTAGCCGAGGGATCTGTCGTTTTTCCCAAAGTCTTTCCAGTCATGTAAGTTGTACGCAAAATCATTTTCTTATTCATTGCTCTATTGATTGATATCCTGTCTGCAGTCACTCATTGCTGGATCAGAAGATCAATAATATACTGTCAGTGTCACACGACCAAGTTGTACTCAATTCAGTGCAGAGTATTATACAGAATATGCTGGCCAGCGAAGATCCCTCACAGCAACAGCTACACTTCCTGCAGAGCTGCGGATTTGGAGGGCTTTGGCGTTTCGCTGGACCCTTCACCAAGGTAGTTCAGCTTAGTACTCAATACGATAAATATTTGATTAATTATTTATTTATTCATTGCAGTATAATATGATGGGTGAATCGTCCGAGTTGTTTGTCAACTGCTTGGAAGCCATGGTGGAAACATGTTTACCCGGCGACGAATCGGCTCCAGTGCCACCCTCACCCCGTCCCTACAACTTAAGCTCCAGTTTAAGCAGCCTTACGCTTGGCTCACCCACTGACAAAGGTAAGCGAGTAATAAATGTAGTGTAGTTAAAGTCCAAATTAGCTGCATAAATAATTGAAATTGCTTTTAGCCTAGAGCGTTCTTTAGCAAACGATTTACAATTTTTAATACACTTAAATTCGAATAAACATTATATATATTCTCTATTTACTCTTTCTTTATGCAAACACCATAACGTAATTATATAGCATTCTCATCGGAATCATTAGACTTTTATGAAAACTGCTCCGGCAGCGTCACATCGCTGCGACGCGCCTCACACAGCAAATCACGCGCCAAACATCGATTGAACGAAAGTCCATCACATTAAATTCTCCACAACTGCAATTAATTTCCAACCAATTAAATATCGAACAAGCTTAGCAAACACACGCAACACCACATTTGCATTTACATGAAACTCGTGCGCAACAGAAACTACTTAATTAACGTATACGATTAGTAGTTATCTAAGCGCCATTAAACCAAATTGTCACCACACGTAACAATCACACAAGTACTAACTAATAGTGCTGAGTATGCAAAATTGTTATCCACCAAAAATACAAACACTTACAAAAAGCTAAAATTCCAAAAAACAAAAATTATGTACACAACTGCACTTTATTGTATTAGCGTATTGATGTTTGAACATTTAAAATTGTATTTTATAATATTTATCAGTACCTTGAAGCATTTACAAAAGTTTTTCGATAACTAGCACTTTGTAGTGTAGTGTAGATGTCGTAACAGTTTGTTATATTCATAGATATCATTAAACAGATATCGGAACAAAAAAATAAAAAAAAACAAACAACAAATTACTAATATATTAAGTAGATCGACAGTTTAGTTAACGTGGGTCTCATATTTTATTAAATTATATTATACACATAAATAGAGAAAAGTTTGGCTAATGGAATTATGAATGTACCTAATGTTATATAGCATGCAATTGCATAATAAATAGTATACCCTAAAAAAAAAAACAATTCAACACAAAATGAAGTGCTTCAGTAACATTTTTGTTTTTAAAAATCTTTTTGTTTTGCAATAGCTTTAAACTAGACTAGATAATGCAAGACATTACAGCGATATTTTATACATTTATAGATTGCATAGTATACACACATATATTTTGTTTACTAACACAAACGAAATTCCAAAAATAAATATTGACTTTTTTGTAGAATTTAGAATTTTCGGTATGATAGCAGCAGAGTGATAGCCGCCAAAGACAAGCTGTTTTATAATTTTCTAACTTTCAATCTTTGTTCTATTCCTATGATTTTTGCGTAATTTATGTATATGTTTATGCCTCTTCTATCTTATTTTCAGCTGCATGAATAACAACAACAAACCCACGCACTAGACGTACCACACTAATCGCAAAAGTTATGCGTTTTTTTAATCTGTTTAAAAAATGTTTCTGAACCCAGAAAACAAACCAACCACAAAATGTACAAAATCAAATGACAAAACGATAAATGTAAAAATAACATAATATATAAAATGCAGAGCGCAACAGCTGGTTAAATGCAAGAAGCCCCACGAATATTACAAATAGATAAAGATAAAATATATATATATATATATATGTATATACTATATTTTGTCACAGATTTAAAAGAAATATGTAAACAATTTTAAAAAAGATTATCGATTTGAAGTAGTTTTTATTAATAAATACTATAGTTCAGATAATAAGCACGTATAACCTACTCACACCAGTTCCTGAGATGACCATGGCCAAAACAGGGCGTAACGGCACCATTTGTACCAGAGTTGATTATATAATAACTACAGAAACAACAACAACAACCAAAAGCTTTAAGAAATTGGCATGCAAAAGCGGCCTTTTAATTCTTACGTATTAGACGAGAATCTCCCGCTGCAACTAACAAAATTGTAATTAATGGCATTTATTTTTCAACCCTTTTTTTTGTTAATTTCATCTTTCATATAAGCTTTCATTTAATTTATTTCATGAACATACACATTTTACTATAATTTTAATGTTATTTTCGAATTCTGAGAAACCAAAAACCCTTTAAAATTAAGCAACAAAGCCCAGTCCGCTTTTAATGCAAAATTAGCTTTAAGCGTAACAAAGAAAAAACAACATTTTAAAGATTGTAATTCGAAATAGTTTTAAACTTACATTTGTACCTCTTATTGAACAGTTTAGTAAAATGATAAAACGCAACAATTAAGTCCGTTATCTTCCTTTTCTTATAAGCCAAACTAGCACAAGAAATTTACTTACTAACAGCAACTTATCCATTTGGAAATCAAACTAACGAAAACTTCGAACTAAACATGCTCCAAGTATGTATGTTTAACGAACGAATTGAGTATGAAAAGTGTTATTTTCGCATATAAGTATATATTTGTGCTATATGTGTATGTGTTGCCTATATGTGTATGTATTTCAAATCGAGATTTATGTATTGTATTAACGGTACAAAACTGTACGGAACAAGAACATTTGCACACGTATGCATCGAACTAATGATATACAATATTTAAGACAAGTTCATGTTTCAAAAATCTCTAGTATCAATGTACAATTACTATGTCGAACAAATTAATTTACTCTCAATAAAATGTTTAAAAGATATGTTATTTTTTTTTAAATTTGTATTTTTATTTAACGATTGAGTCGAAAGTTTACGAAGAGACCATTATTTACGATACAAAAGTATGCAATGATTAGCATATATTACAGATCAATCTGTACACCGAATCTTAATCGTTTATCTCGTTCTTTTTATATGCAAATATCTGTTTGTCGATTGCCGATTTCAAGTCTTTCTGAGTGATTAAAAACCACCCCCAATACGCGCAGCAGAGGAATCAGTGCCATTATAAAATACTCCTCTTGTTGTTCTGTCTCTGTGTGCATTAACTTCTCGATTTCATGCATACGATTAAACGACCCTCGGCCGAGCTGAGGACGAGCACACATTCACCCTCAACTACTTAGACTGCTCCTCGACCTGAACCTAGCAGGTGAATTTTGTCAATGGGCAACAAAATCCGAGTTGCAATCGCAAAACGCGCCAAACGAGCAAGTGCCACACAGCTGACCGACCGACCGACCGACTGGGCTGAATCTCGATATATGTATATCCCAATCCCAATACTTGTGGGAATGCTTGAAGTAAACTTTCTCACGATGCGACGCCAACGGCACACCGGCTGGCAAGTGGCAAGTACGGGTGGTGGTTGCGGTGGTTGCTCGAGTGAGTGTGACTTGTTCCCGTACGTACATACACATACGTTCAGAAGTGTAACGCAATGTCGCGCCAAAGAGGAAATGAGGTCTCGCTCTGGGTCTCGATCTGGCAACAACTACGACAACGCGTCAAAGGAAAGAGAGAACAAAAAACAAAGTACGCACACACACACGCACACAAGAAGAGACAAGAGACAAAAACCAACAATGCCGCCAAGCGAGGGTAGCAAAAAGGGAACGGGAATGGCACGCATGGGGCACGGTTGCAAGAGTGTGCGCAGCACAGACACACAGCCAGGTCGAGGTCATGTCGTCGTCGTCGTCATTGCCGTTGTCTTTGCCTGAGTTAAACGCTGCACGCAGCCAGCTCGTGTGCGTGTGTGTGTGAGTGTGCTGCTTCCATCATTGGTGGTGGTGGTTGCTCTGCTCTGCTCGGCTCATGCCTATGCTCTTGCTCCTGCTCTTGATTTCGCCTCTTTTCCTGTTGCGCAGGCGCACGGCAACGGCACGAGAGAAAGAGAGAGAAAGAGAGACATAGAGAGAGTAAGTGAACGACGCGTCGCTCTTATTATACACTGAGAACAATTTTTATAAATATGTCTAAAAATAAAATTATGTTTTTAAATTCGTTTAAACATATATTTTCTAGATTTTCATCTAAAAGTATGGTTGTTTATAATAAATATGTATAAATATATTTCAACGAAAAATTAATTTAAAAAAAAAAGTTTTTTTTAAATTCCATGTTTGATTTAAAAAAGCTCATGAAATACTTAATATTTTAATTTGAATTTAAATTGTATATAATAGAAATGATGTAATAATTATAATTTTCAAGCAATAATTTTTGCTCTTATAACTCTATAAATTAAAGTTACAAGGTAAAAAGAAAATAGCTAAAGATTCAATTTTTAAGGATATTTAAAATATTTCTTAAAAATGTATTCCATAATATAAACAAATTCATATATGTAGATCTTGGTAGTGTTTTCATTAACTTTCTACATTTGTATCTCAAAATTTCTTTTAGTGCAAGGGCATTGCTTCCGCTCGTTTGGTACACATTTAATACTCTCTATTTAAAGGGAATGCAGAAAGTAGAGTTTATAGAATCAGTGTTTGATTTATATATTCTAATGGTTTCTGAAGACATATGATTCGGTAATCAAAAAATTATAAAGACAAGAAAGAAGCTATATTAATATTTAAGCCTTAATAAAATTTACAGATAAACAAAAAAAAAAATTAGTAAATACTCACCTTTTATAACATTAAATATAGAAACTTGTTCTAGCACAATATTCATTGAATTTATTTTACCATCGTTTATATATAAAGATAGATATATATATATATATATATATATATATATAATATATACAAACATACAGAAAAATTTTAAGTTTTAAAGTTATGGAGACAGATTTGATTTAATTTCTCAAAAATCTTCCTAATTTTTTGCTTATAAAGAAAAACACTTTGCAGGATAATACAGGGCATCTCATAGTGTGGCAATCACAAAACTCAGTCTGCCAATGTTGCACACGTGCAACGTCTGAGTGAATCTTGCCACTAGCAGAGAACCCGCCATAGCGACACACACGCACAACGACACGATTAACGATCGTCTCGATCCGATACGATGCGATGCCATACGATCCGATACGTTCCGTTTCTCTGCTCTCTGCGCATCGGATCGTCTTGAGCGTTGTGTGGTAGCAGTTAGGGGAGGATTTTGCAAGTGTACGAACCGCCGACGCTGCAACAGCACCAGCTACAGCTACAAAAAGGATCAGTTTACCTTGCGGCAAGATCATTTCTTAAGCGACTACCGTGCGGTGAACAGCAGCAAGTGTGCGCTCAGGAGCAGTATTTGGCCAAAATAAAATAAATTATTGCAACATTTTTACAAGCAAAACACACACACAGTCTAATTAGTACAATGGCCGTGCAGGGTCAGAGATTTATGACCAAGACACAGCACTACCGCAAGGTCACCAAACCGTTGCTGGAGCGAAAGCGACGTGCTCGCATGAATCTGTATTTGGACGAGCTAAAAGATCTTATTGTGGATACCATGGACGCACAGGGTGAACAGGTCAGCAAACTGGAAAAAGCCGATATACTGGAGCTGACGGTGAACTATCTGAAGACACAGCAGCAACAACGCATGGCCACGCCCACGCCAGCGCCTACGCCCACATCTCCATCAGCAGTTCCGTTGAACTTTGATAAATTTCGGGCTGGCTATACACAGGCTGCCTATGAGGTGTCGCACATCTTCTCCACGGTGCCCGGACTGGATCTGAAATTTGGCACACATCTAATGAAGCAATTGGGACATCAGCTAAAAGATATGAAGCAACAGTTAAGCAGTCCCGTGCCCAGCGAAGACACCACAGAGCCGGTAAATTTAGCAGATTGTAAGCAACGTCATGAGGATCCTGAAGACATGGAAAAGGGCGAAGATGTCTGGCGCCCCTGGTGAATTATCGGACTTATCCAATCACTTAGAGCTTTATTAGCACGACAAACATTGAGAGCTTTATTACTCTGGTTTTAGTATTTTAAGTTATCATCAAGTTTTCCATACATTTGCCTCAGTACATTATTAACTAGCCTTAAGATATGATGTGATGTTCCTGTGATAGTTTTTAAGTGAGTTTTTAGTATTTGATCTCCAGTAGCAAATAATACCATAATCATTTAAGTTATATAATTTATTTTGATCTTACAACACTCAGCTTCCCATAGAGCTTCCACTTAGTATTAAATATCGAATGCTTTAAATTAAACATTTTGTACACATTAAACCCATATTGTTAGTTTATAATTTCGCATACATTATTTATCAGTAATATTACACAAAATAAATCTTTTACAATACAATAGTAACAGTTTTATTTATACTCTGTACTTTAAAAACTCCAAGGAACTGTTAAAATTTCCAAAAAATTGATATAAATGAACCCTTTGAGCTTTTGTATTCTAGACCAGCATCAACATCAGTTTGTATAAACAACCATATACATACGTATGTAGATCTAGGAGACAATAAGGGTTAGAATCGAAAGTCTTTGCTTGATACAAAAAACTTGTATAGGATGTCTCAACCAAACATATGTATTCCAAATTCGGACCAATTTTAGCTAAAATCAAATAGTTGACATGTCTCATAAACTTCTTCCTCGTGTTAATAGAATAGCGTATGATTGTGGCTAAAATATATAAAATGTAATTATCCAGCACTACTATCTTGGATATTAAAATAACCAAAACTTCAAAAAGATATATAAAAGCGAGTTTTGTAAGGAACGAAAACTACAATAAATACAAGAAAACTGAACTACTAATCCTCAGTATTCGAAAAATAAAAAACTTTCTTATTCAATTGCAATAAAACATCAACAGATTTAATGAATATTTATTTACATTAGATCATACACATTTAGTTTCGAATATAGTGAAATACTTCAATACGAATTCTAATCTCCACTACTTTGTTAGAAAAAATATTTAACTTGTCTCCAACAAATGAAACTATCTACTTTTAAATTTACATTTATTTCTATTTTGATTTATTTGCAATTGATTCAAATTCAAAATTCAATAAAACATATTTTAAATATTGCAAAAACCATCTTTACTTAATAAATTTTTAAATATACTTATATTAAACTTTTGTTTTTAATACAAAAACTATATTGTATATTATATCATAATAAAAAATATAAATTGTTTGCAATACACACATCTTAAAACTGAAGCACATGTATTAAAAAGATTTAAATGATTTATTTACATCAGATTTAAATACAAATATTGCAAAAAACAATCTCAACATGATAAACAAATATGAAATAAATAGTTACTATACAGTTTGATCTTTTACTGTTTAAACTATCTCCTTTCTATCATAATTCTAAATACAAATAAAGTATTTTAGATTTAAACATTTCAAAATCATTTGAAGCTCCTACAGACAATAAATAGATTGAAATGATTTATTTGCAGTAGATTTAAAAACAAATGTAATGCAAAAATAAAAAATAAAAAAATCTCAACCTGATGAATTAAACATGATTTAAAAAGTTAATATAGTTTTTGTGTCTATTATACAATCTATCTCCGTTCTATCAATATTCTAAAAACAAATCAAGAATTTCATATTTATACAACTTTAAACCCTTTAAAGTTCACACAGATATTTCCATATTAATGCAACAACATTTCATTACAAAACTCCTTAACTTAATTACATGAGTCTGGAACGCGTTCGACTTACAGTCAAAAGTCGGAAGTGTGTCCACCGTGCGTCACTCGCGGGTAACATGCAACAAGGAGTGAGGAGCAAGGATCAAGAATCGAGAACAGCATCGCTTGGCCCCTGGCCGACCTCGACTTACATACACAAAGGTCTACTAAGATAAGGGGGGAGACAGGTCCTAAAAGGCAACGGGAACACACAGACATTAAGCACACTCGTCGCACACGAGCAATGTTCCCACAGGATCACAAACTGGCACAAAGCCGACCAACAAGTGCAGTACGTTTAAGGGAGAAATACCAATGCGAGAAAACAGGAAGTGCTTCTCATTTCTGCTCCGCCTAAAAGGAACGCCCCAGCTGAATGCTGTTGCTGCTGCTGCTGCTGCGTCTGCTTCTGGCAATGTCGTTCCCACGCCAATGGACACAACTGAGATGGCAAGAGATGAGTGTGCAGTTCATTATCCTTTCGCTCGTACGTACGTACGTATATGTATATAGGAACATTCTTAGGCAAATCATAACACACAAATCTAGAAATGGCAGCTGCGCCACAAACTGCAAAAAAAATATAAATTCCCATGGTTCGGGCAGCGATCCGTTGCTCATTGAGCAGGTGAGCCCTGAATATTGGTGTGAGAAACCAAGGAGGAAAGTGTTTCCCACGATACTGGCCTATACACACACACAAAGGTAACGATCCTGTGATCCTGCTCCCTGCAATGTTGATGATAAGGGTGCCACAATAAGAAAGCGAACGAAACAATAAGAAACAGGGTCGGAAGGGTCGAGGCAACGGACTCAAGCAACCAACCCTCATGCCAGCACACTCGTCACAGAAATGCCAGCACAGGCGAACCCGAGCCGAATACGAGCCCGAACTCAGAACACATTTGGGGGTTGCTTTTCGTCTCGTTCCCTATAAAAGGCAGCGGCCAGCCGAACAGCTTACACACAACGTCTTACACACTCAGAGCAGCAACAGCTCAGCAAAGCAAATACCAAATATATATAAAGAACATACAAACATAATGACCTCAATGCAAGTATCGGAAATGTCGAAGACATATCAGTACCGTAAGGTGATGAAGCCACTGTTGGAGCGCAAACGGCGAGCACGCATCAACAAGTGCCTGGACGAACTAAAGGATCTAATGGTTGCCACACTCGAGTCCGAGGGAGAGCATGTGACACGTCTGGAGAAGGCCGACATCCTTGAGCTGACCGTCACCCATCTGCAGAAAATGAAGCAGCGACGCCAACACAAGGGCGCCAATGGTGGAGCTGACAAATTGACACCAGCTGAAGGATTCCGTTCCGGTTATATCCATGCCGTCAATGAAGTCTCCCGCTCACTATCCCAACTGCCCGGCATGAATGTCAGCCTGGGCACACAGTTGATGACCCATCTGGGACAACGTTTGAATCAACTACAGCCGGCTGTTAAGGAGGTGCTGCCAGTTACATCCCCGCTCTCCGTACACATTGCCAGCCGTGATGCCTACTCGGTGCCCATATCGCCCATCTCCAGCTATGCAGGCAGCCCCAATTCCAGTGTGGCCAGTGAGCGGCTAGGCAGTGCCTCCCTCTTGACCACATGCTCCAGCAGCCTCAGCATCGATGTCAGCAAAATGGATGACAGCGAGGATGAGGAGAACGTCTGGCGTCCTTGGTAAAACAAGGAGAAAATGATAAAGAACGAGAGTTATGAATAGTAAAAGTCTTCCAGTAGTCTAGCCAGACTACCACCTAGTATTAAGTTTAGAAAGAGAGAGAGAGAAAAAGCTTTAACCACGGCGCAGTTCATGTGATAACTAAGATTAAAATATAATAAATTATATAGTTAAAATTGAAATAACAACAAAATGTTTTCATTACTCAACTTGAAGGTTTACTTTAGTTCCTCGAAAAAGCTGCTTATCGTCCAATTGGTCAGAAAAGTTTCTGGGAACCAGTTTCGGTAAAGGCATAGCGGAAGTAACCCTGCTCCTAAACATATAGCCTAAACTGCTGCTACATTTTATTGAACCCTCTGAGTCAATTCGTTGTAATTTTCTGCCTCTTTCTGATTGTTACGAAAAACAACAAGAAAACGTAGATGAAATCTGTTAACAAAAGAAAGCGAAAACAATGCCAAGGCCGATGAAGAAAACCAACAAAAAAACACAGAAAATAAAACAAGGTCCAATGCTACCGATGTCCGATGTCCAATGTCCAAACGGTCTGAGCAGTCCACATGGGGCACCCCTTGAACACGTGTGCACACAATAAGACGGGACGAGGAGAAATAATAAAAAAAAGAAAAACAAAATTAGAGACTTATTTCTCTCTCTGGCGTGTCTAATCGAGTTACGACAATGTCGCTCAGAACTCCAGAGATTCTTGTAAAGAAAGCCGAGCCGCAACCAAAGCGAGTTGATTTAAACAAAGGCCAAGAAAGGATCGAGTCATTGCATTCTCCCCAGCTCATCCTTTTTTGGCCACTCAGCTAGAAAATCGTGTAGACAATGGTCAAGGTAAGACCAACACACACATACACATAATTGCTTGGGCTGTCTGTCTGACATTCAGGTAACGAATCGAGTAAAGTAAATGATTACTCTGCCCTAGGGCAATCCACAATTTGGTTTCCCCGTACAGGATATCAATTTTTGGCTGGCCTGAGCCCGCATCATTTGCTTATCTGCTGTTGTCGTTGTTGTTGCCCCAAGACCAGTAGCATCGACGCCTCAGCTGTTAACAATCAATGAAGTTTAAGACAGCAGCATAAACTAGTCGAGACAACATAAATAATATATATGGGGGCAACACTAGGGCTGCATAATGCATGACCTTGATTAAGATTAACAATCTGGAGTACTTAAAATTCAAGACACTCTTAAAGAGTCAATAAATCTTATACTATTTGTTAGGGTTAACCTAAGATAACTTTAAGTACTATTTATATATTTTTTTGATATAATATTAATTAGTTGATACTCAAGCAAAATCCAAGTAGAAACTGACGCATAAAGGAATATTTTAAGTTTAATTTTTGAGATTATAAATAATTACATTTATTTTTTTAATTTTTTTTAAATAAATAATTTTATTATATAAATTTAGCAATTTACAAATTAAGTATAATATTGCTTTACAAGTGTTTATTCTATTTTTTATAAAACAAATTGTTCAAAATTTGAATAAAAAAAAAAACAATAAAAAAATTATATCCTTGACCTTTTAAAACTATTTATACGTTTTATTATAAAATCAATCTATTGATCGGAAAAGACAGATAAAAAGAAAAACATAAAAAATAATTTGAATTTCATTTTATTTAATAAAAAATTAATAATCTACTTAAAAACTTAAATGACAAAGCTTGTAACTGTTTTTGTGTTTTAATATGTTAATTTATTTAAAATAAATATTTTATTTTTTGATATTTTAATCTTTTGAAAAAATAAGGTTTTAAGTGATATTCAGAGTTTTTAATTTAATTCAGTATAAATTATAAAAAAAGTTGTATCAAAAATATTTAAAGATATTTTCATTTCTTTAGCCTAAGGCCTTATCTTATCGCCTTATTAAGATAATTTTAAATATTATTTATACTATTAATCATTATATCAATCAGTTGATCAGAAAGCAGTGAAAGGATGATAGTAAAAATAAATCGGACTTAAACTTTTCTTGAAATAAAAAACAAATAAAATACTTAAAAAATCAAATGTCAAAGTTTGTAACTGATTTAATATTATGTTATTGCAACTATCAAATATAGTATAAAGTTTTAGAGTGATATTCATATTTTTTATTTTTCTTAGAATTTTATAATAACAACTCTTTTAGATTTAAATAGAAAATAAATTATAAAAAAAAATATATCAAAAATAATTAAACAGTTTCGCATTTTGTTTACAATGAAAACCGTGAAAAATCACAACTCGCTGTTGATCCTTTCACCCATCCCTAGGCAGCATAATTATGGCACTACAACAACAATAACAATAAGAAAACAACACTGAGATACGACAATAAGCAGAATATGGCAATAAGGCAATGGTAACAGCATTGGCAACGACGAAACAGCAAACAGCGAGAGGAAATTCAAACAGCAACAACTACAACAACTACAAAGCAAAATTGAGAAAAAAGAGATTCTTAATCTTAAAGGTAAACCCGATGAATGATGAACGAATGTGTTGCAACGCAAACCGAGCCGAAACCGAATCCCAAAATCCGAAACGCTGAAGATCTGCAACGATCGCAGCTCGAACGCAAGCCCAAGTCATTAAAAATCTACAATACACAAACTGCATACGAATCACTTGAAGGGACCCAGCACACGCACACACAAATAGGCAGACAGAGGGACGGACAGACGGACGAACAGACAGACAGACAGAGAAACGTAGGAATGGAGGTAATGGGAGGGGTTGGAGATCTGAGGAACTGTGGTACAAAGAAATATCAGAAGCGAAGATCGTGAGAAAATGGTTTGGAACGTGGTTCTCACACGATCGACACACCTGCCCTTTTTTTTTATAAGTAAGCGTTTGTCTGTGTGTCTGTGTGTGTGTTTGTGTGTCCCTGTTGTACGTATTCCTGTATTCAAGATTCAAGACCACTTACGGGCAAGATCACGAGCGAAGCAGGAGAAGGAGGTGAGTTGAGTTGAGTTGACTTGAAAGAGAAAAGCAGCGTGCGGTAAGTGTGCGGCAACGTCGCAGTCGTCGCATTGGCCAACATTGTAATGACTGTGGACACACGATCGTTAAGACCACAACGTAAGCCCAAAAATGAAAAAGGGGTAGGGGCAGAGGCGGGGGCATCATAAGAGGCGGCCTGTGGCGCGGCGCATGCGCGAAGCAAACTCGCAGCAACGCGCAGCTCTCAGTCGCAGTCGCAGTCGCAGCGTTTTGTCGAACGAACTCAATTTAGTTTGTTTATGGCCAGAGCGAGATAGTTGAGCAAAAGAGCAAAAGAGATAGAGAGAGAAGAGAGAGAGAGAGAGCTATGCATGTGTGAGTCTGTGTGTGTTTGTGTGTAAGAGCCACACTTATATGGTGTGCTATTGACTCTGTAATATCTTTAATATGGGATGTTGTTACACTGCATTGGCACACGCGCATGCTGCCACTGGACAACAAGCTGCCCCAGAGCTCTTTGTCTCAGTCTCAGTGGCAGCGATGCTGGCACGAGTTGCCGTGCAGCACACACACACACATACCCAGTTAACTCCCCACAACAACAACAACAACATTCGCCTGCTCATCTCAATGAAGCCTGTGGCTGGTTATTCATTTTTTTTTATGCTTAAGTTTTTCTTTATTATTATTATTTTTTGTCTTCTCGTTTTTTATTAAGTGGTGGTCTTGCGCTTACTTTAATATGGCTGCATTAAATATTTGCAGCGTGTGTGTGTGTGTGTGCAGTAGGTGGCACTGCCTGGTGCCCCATGGGGGCATGCAACCACTGCAGTTTGCTTGAGTGAATGTGAACATGAATATGAATGCGAATACGAGTGCGAATCTCAATCTGAATGTAAATGGAATGGCTTGGCATGGATGCGCATTAGTGTGTGTGTGTGGGGTCAACACTCAGAGGTCATGTGTTGTGCGTACTGTACTCGAACTTTAATTTAATTTTTATTTCGTTTTTTTATAGACTTATGTTTTATTTTTTTGGTGTTGGCTATAAGGCGCTTACGAACCGCTTCAAGATGCTCCACAATCAAACCGTTAGAGATTGGCCCAGAAAAACAACTATAATATTATTATTATCATTGTCTGCTTTTTATATATGCATATACATATTGTCAAGGTTTTTGGATAGTGCAAAACTAAAGCAGCTTAAAGCGGCGAAACGGTTAAAAATGTAAAGAAAATTCTATTATAGCTAAAAATATTGCAAATAATAGTTTGTTTAAAAAATTAATTTATAATCGTTCAGCTACACTTAAGTAAGTTAAAGCCAGGCAAGTTCTTGAATATTGCTCTAGCCATATTTTTGGGGGTTTATTTTTTGCGGCTTAAACAAAAAGATACAAAAAGAAGCGCTAAAAATAACTAAAAATTATATATTTTAAAGTGTATGTGTGCGAGTGTGTGTGTATAAATAGCTTGTGCAGGTCGCTGTGCCAATGTTACGTGACTAATCACATTTGGCGAAGATTAGCAGCAATCAGCATCAGTGGAGAGTAGGGTAGATAGTCATCATCATAGTTGTCCACACCAGACACAAAAGCGTTCAATTTGAAGTTCCGTAACCAAACCGCACACTTACACACTCACACACTCACACACACTCTCATTCATTAATATGAGCAATACAGATATCACGTATACGACTCATATGCCACGATTACCAATACCGATACATAACGAAGTTTTAAGTGCTTGGTTTGGTCTGGTCGCGGTCGCGGACCTTAATTTGCCATGTCTGGAGGTCTGACCGTTTGTCTGACAACGGCCCCGGCGCATGTGCCAAACGGTCAAGCGCAGTTAAAGCTGTCAAAGCAACAACAACAACAACAACAACAGCAACAACAATGCGAGCCATTGACAGGCGAACCGAGCGGTTCTCACACTCAAAAAAACTTGTAATAAATGACGTTTCCTAGAATTAAGTTGCTGTTTTTTTTTTTTTTGTGTTAAACTATATGTACATGTGTCTATATATATATGTTGTATATAATTTTTATTTTTATTTTTTTTTTTATTTAATTGCCGCAACAGCGCCGGCGCAAAAGGCCCCGCAGTCGGCATCAGAGAAGCGAGTAGAGCGAGAACCGACAGAGAACAGAGAACGAACCGTCATTTAATGAGGCCAACTGGAGAGACCCCGAGACTGTGGGAAAATATTTAGCGACTTCCGGCTGAGGTTTTGTTGTGATTTGGATTTGTGTGGAGCACATTATTATTATGATGATAATATTGTCGCCTCCGGAAAGGGTTGCATTAATGGTTATATGCTTATCGCTGAACCCTGAATGACGCAGTCAGCGGCGACTGATGAAATTCAATCTTTGGCTGGAAACTTGATCTGGTCAAAAGTAAAAGATATATGTTTTTTTTTTGGGTACTTTTTCAATATTTTTATTCTTCATTTAATGTACATAATAATGCAAAACATTTCTGCGCACTCTTTAGCCAACGTTTAAGGCTCTAGCAGAGTGACCAAAGATCTGTAGACTGTCCACACTAGGACCGTAGACCTGAGCAGTATCTGCGCGCGGCTTTCAATCCAGCGCGATGGTTTTTTTTTTGTGAGTAAGTTGTCAATCAATGCCTTGGACTTCAAGGCTGTCGTCTGCGCTGCGTGTTCACCAGGGACGCCACATGGAACCGGAACTGCTGCTGGCCTCACTGGGCGCTGGACTGCAACTGCCGCTGGCACTGCCGCATTCGGAAGGTGGTGGAGTTACCAGGGCTGGACTCGGACTGCTGCTGCTGCTGCTGCCGCTGAGCTCGTCGCTGGTCTGCATGGGCACCCCAACCCCAATGGGTAGTGTGGGCACCACCACTTGCAAGTAGTTCAGACGATGGCCCAAGTGACTCATGAGCTGAGTGCCCAGATCCACACTGACACCGGGCACGGCAGCCAGAGTTTTGGACACCTCATTGGCGGCATGCACGTAGCCGGCACGAAAGCTCTCCGCAATGCTCAGCTTGGAGTCGGCACTGGCACTGGAACTGCTGCCCAGACGTAGTTGCTTCTGAGCACGCAGCTTCTTCATGTGCTCAACGGTTAGCTCCAGAATGTCGGCCTTTTCCAGTCGTGTGATATGCTCACCCTCCTGGGTCAGGCACTCCACCATAATGTCCTTCAGTTCGTCCAGGCACTTGTTGATGCGTGCACGACGCTTACGCTCCAGCATGGGTTTCATCACCTTACGGTATTGATAGGTCTTGGACATTTCCATCTCTAGCACCATATTATTTGTGTATCGAGTTCACTTGACGATATTCACGCGTAATCCACAATTAATTTCTGTCTCTCTCTCTCTCTCTATACTTTAGTTTGCTCTGTTTGAATGGCTCTGCTCTGATGTTGACGCTGCAAAGTTGTTGCTTGGAATGATTCAGCTCGCTGTTTGCGTCGTGCTTTTTATAGGCTCGGCCTGGACTGCGCTGTGACGGCGACAGCGACGGCGATTGCGCGTGCGAGCGAGATGCGCATTTTGCCTCGTGCGCAAACTAAGTTTCATTTATCGTTCTCCCTCTTGCCTACAGCTGCTGTGCTGCTGTGCTGTTGTTGTTGCTGGCTTCTGTTTACGTATGCGCCGTGTGTGCTCTCTTTCGCTCTCTTTCGCTCCACCAACTCTCCCTGTGTGTGTGTGTTGAGGGCAATAAAATGACTTGAGCTGTGAGCTGTGAGTTGCGGCTGCGCCTCTATCTTGTTGTTGTATATATGTATATATGTGTGCGGTTGTGTGAGTTGTGATTGTTATACCGTGGGAAACTGTTTCGCAGCCGATTTCCACGACGACGGCTGACTGCCTGCCTGGCCTGACTTCTTCTGATTGTGCATGCTTGGGGTCTTTGGCTATCCGTCCCTCCGTCTCTCCGTCTGTCTCTATGTCTGCATGTCCGTCGGTCTGCTCGTCTGACGGCCCGCCTTAAGAGCTCCGACTGTAGCTATGGCTGTGGCTGTTGCTGTGGCTGTGGCTGAGCGGCAGCCAAGCGAGCACATGCCTTCCATCCATAACAAGATGTTTGCATTTCAATTCATTTGTATGTGGCCGGGTATTTGGACTCGGTCTCTCCTACTCCGACTCCAACTTCGTCTTGGTTAGTGTTGACGTTTTCGCTTTTTTTCAGTCAGATCTAGCTATTTGCAAAGTATGCTTGTGGCATAGTAATTGTAGGACATTTAAAAATCGAAATACACTCAAGGGACCGAGGCCATATACGGAATGTGATTTTAATTTTCAGTAAAAATTTGAATAGTCATAGAATTTTCGTCACAGCAACCGGACTAACGCTAAAAGCGAAGTCGTTTTAACCGGATTCTGCTGTAGTTGATTTATCGCTTAAATTTTTATTACTTTAGAATTTTTCTTAAGATTTTAGTAGTTTGTTTTGAAGATTTTCATTCAAAATTCTTAATTTTTACTTCTTTTGATGTTTCCTATTTTCGTATTCAATAAAGTAAATTTCCTCCAAATAAAACTTTTTTTTAGACAAAATTAGTAGTGGTTTAATATACATTACTAGTTGAAGAAAGTTAATCGGAAATTTTTGTCTCGCGAATTTTGTTTTCAGATGAAGAGGTTGCAGTAGAAAATTGCCAAGCAATTCAAGACATTAATTAAGAAAATACCATTTTTAAATGCACTTTATTAATAATTAAATTAAAGCTATTCTGAAACATGTGATAAAACAAGTACATACTTACATATATGAAATCTTGGGTCTTATTTATAATTCATTAATTTTTTTGTTTTAACTTTTTTGTCTTGAAATTTAGCTATTTTTCGAATACTTATTATTTTGGGCACTCTAGATTTTTGAGCTCTTTAGAAAATGACAGCACTGCATCTGGTACGTCTTGTCTTTGGTTTGCCATGTGCCTTTGCCGTCGCCTTTGCCTTCGCCTTCACCCTTGCAGTAGCTTATGGCACGCTGATAATTGTGGAATCGTCATCGCGCAGCATTTTGTTGTTGTTGCTGTTGTTGTATGCTCTCTGTCTCCCTCTCGCGCTCCCTGTGTTTTATTTTTTAGTTTTTTGTTGTATAGTATGTTGTCTGTATGTCTGTATGTTTCTTTTTTTTAACGCTTTATGGATCATTGATTGGGATCGTGGGCTTCGTGGGCCAAGCATTACGCTTTTCGTTTACATGATTATTCTTGATTGCCCATTGCGACCACTTGGCTTTTGGGATCTGTTGGTGGTGATGGTAGTGGTGGTTTTTTTTTGTTTTGGTTTTTGATTCGGGTTTACACACACATTGACTACAACTACTACTTCTACCATTTGTAGACAATTACCGGCTTGACTGGGCAAAAGGCAAAGTATTTTTATGCGACGTGTGCGCGAAAGTCAGTTACGAGTGGTTGTTGCTTTTGCTGTTGTTGTTGTTAGCACACGCTATAAATGTTGTTGTTATGACTCTATGGCTCGTGCAGTGCTTTTGAGGCTTTTGTCACGTCACAAATGATTTGGATTTTTAGCACATATTTATATTTAGCATGTATTTAGACTCTGTGTGATTCATCTATGCATATGTACGTAAAATACAATACAATACGTACCCTAAGTATCTCAATTTCAATTTCAACTATTTATAACAATCATTGACACACTCAGCTCGAATTTCACAACACTTAATTAGAAGTGGCGAATCAACGAAATCACATTGAATATGACAACACAAGAGGCGACACCAACAACAGCAACAACAACAGCAACAACAACAATAAAACGGGGCACAAGACAAATTAAGTTGGCGTTTTGTACGCATTTCAAATGAGCTACAGTTAACAAACGTTAACAACCTCATCTTCATTTCATCGTCAGTCTCTTTATGTTCCGTTGCTATCGTATCAGTTGTTGTTGTTGCTGTTGTTGTTAACATTTGGTCCGTTAAATGAGAAACAGGCGCTCGCGCGAGGCTGCCAAAAAGCTGGCTGCTCCGGAAATGGCTAATTGGATTGAAAGTGACGAGTGAAGAGTGAAAAGTGTCTGATTGTCAGTGTTGTAAAACATGAATGGTGCTTTAAATGATATATAGGGGCCGCAAATAAGATCAATTTCATGAGGGTTGCCTTTCGCTTGCCCATTGAAATTAATATACTACTATATAACTAAATTTGGCTTGTGCTAAATTGTTAATAGTTAGATGTTTATTTGCTGAGGGCGGTCCAAAGATCATATAAATATATGTTTATATTAGTTTGTATATATGTTTAGTAAAACACACAGTTTGTGCTGTGATATTAAATTTTAATGCAACTCTAGAAAATAATGCGGTTAACTCGAACAAGAAATCTTAAAGAGTTTTGTTAGAGTGGAGCATTAAGCTTCTAAGATACAATTTTCAGTATATATTTACTGATCTTTTCTTATCAGATCATACTTGTAGAAAAGGGGAGTCTGGCTTTCCATTTATTTCAAATAAGAACTTGAGTTGTCAGTGTTGTCAAACACACTTTTTTTTAATTGTTGTCAACGTTTGTTTTATCATAGTTCTGCCGCTTCGTCCTGCCAACTCGTTTTCATTATTTTTTCGCTGCCAACACAATTTCTGCATACAGTTTTACATACATATTTTTCTCGGTAACTTACCATAATTTTGTATTATTAAAATTTCAATTTAAATGCAATATTAAAGCGAATACAATGTTAATTTTAAAGTTTTTTCCCTTTTGTTTTGTAGCACATTGAAAGACAGACAATATGACTGGGTTGTACTGAAATTGCAATATTTGTTATCAGACCTAGTGAAAACCCACCAAAACCCAATCAGACAAATTGAAAAAGTTTCCACACACATATTACACTTAAAATAAAAACTTCTAAAATTTTAAAGTATAACTTAAGTACTAGCCTAATTCTAAACGAATACAGTGTTGTATAGTATTGGATTTAATTTTCTTTCATTTAAAAATAAAGTGTGCCCTTAAAATACTCTGGGCTCAGTGGATGAAATCAAAAACAAACCTGCAACTAAACTGTGTTCGTTTCAGGAATCGGAAAAATATTTACTATATTTGTAGTAAAAAGGGTATATAGAAAACTTAACTATATGCATATACTTCTGTATTTATTTTTTTAAGAATATTAGAAACATTATATCTCTACCGAAATGTGGTTAAAATCTGTTAAAAACAGCAAAATAATAATATAATTAATATTATGTATTAATATTAGTTAATGTTTGAGACTTGTTCACTTGTAGTAAAAATCTAAATATAAATGTATGTATTTAAGTTGTGCCTAGCTAATAGGTCTAATTGGATTCGGTGTGACTCATGCCTACTGTGGTCTCAGATAATTTCACAATGTGCGTAGCGCATTCCTGCAAGTCGTCCAAGACCAACTTAAATGCACACTTAGTCACTCACTCGCACACACAGTGTCAGTTGCACAAGACACACATTGATTCTCAGGCGCAGCAAAAGCGACAGAGGGACAGACAGACAGACGGACACAGGCACACAACGAAGACCTCATTTCACCCATTTTAGTAGATTTTTCTTTTTTTTTTTTGGTTCTTTTGCGCTCATTTTTGTAAAACAATTTTTATTTTTTTTTTTTATCGATGGCATACGCACGCGCGAATTTTAGTGCCCCCGCTGCGACGGCGACCAACATTGGGGCAACAACAACAACAACAACACGGGCACAGGCCCAAGCCCAGAGACCAAGTCGAGCAGCAAACAACAGCAACAACAGCAACAACAACAGCAACAGCAGCAGCAACAACTATAGCGTGTTGTTGAATTAATTTATATCCAACAGTGCGCTTTCAACTTTATTGCGCCGCGAAAAGCACCCACAGCAGAGAGCCAACAGCCAACAGCAAAGAGCGAAGAGAGACAGAGACAGCAACAGAGTCGGCACTGTGCGCCTGCCCCCCTTGAAGGCCCCCCCTGGCCGAGAGCAACCCACACAGAGACAGCGACAACCCATCCATACCGACAAAAGGCAAACTCACACAGATACTCGACAAGGCACAGACACATGCGCAGTGCCAGACCGTGGGAAACAAACTCGTGCCAGTCGTTTCATTGCTGTCAAATAATATCTTGATGGGGATCAACTTGAAAAGATTGGTTGGGGCTGGCTCGTTGCCGCAGTCGCTGCCGTTGTTGCTGTTGCTGTTGCTGCTGTTGTTGCTGTTGCTGTTGTTGCTGTTGTTGCTGTTGCCCCCATCTCATTGTTGTTGTTGCTTTTGCTGTTTGGCGAGTCGTTTGCTGGCCGCTGTTTAGGATGCGGTCGACGCTTTTGTTTTTTTTTTTTGTTGGTCTCTTTTTAGTCTTTTTAATACTTTACACATTTGTTCGTCATACCCCATACCCCCAACCGTTGTGTGTCTTGTGTGTATATGTTATAGCCATGGTCGTAGCTTGGCTTTTAAACAATAAACCAGTTTGCCATCCGCCAAAGCGAGGCTGCTGCGTCTGCGTCTGCGTTTGCGGCTGCTGGATGCCAGCACATACTCGCTAAGATCACATAAAAGACCCGGCACGCCCCACATGCCGCCCCCCGCCCCGCATGCCGCATATGGCCAGCACTTTTATCTCAACTTTCGTTCATCAGCTCATTCGTGAATGGTGGCTTTTATGATGCACTGTTTGTGTTGTGTGTTGTGCACACCACATGCGAGCACTTGGCACGTTGCCCATTATCTTCGAGTCCGCTGGAGGCTAAAGTTTCTTGAAGTGCACATATCATATTACCAGCAGAGTACTGACAGCCCAAGTAAAGTAAAGGCTTGCACCCCCAGCTGAAGTGTAAGCTGTCAATGCCCCCAAAAAACAACAACAACAACACAACAAGTACAGCACTAAATGACACATGCAGGCGCTTCACTTGTCTCCTTGGGGGAGACTATTTCACACACTGCCAGAAGAGATAGATAACATAAACAACCCCCTGGCTGGCCATATGACAGACAAGGCGAGTAAATAAAAAAAACCAAAACAAAAAAAGTATCTTAAAGTATGCATCTATTGCAAGATTGCTGCAACAACAAAGCAGCGTGCTTCACTCACACGTCCTCCCCACACAGGCACACTCAACTTCTTCTCCCCCTCTACATGCTATACTTAATTAAAATATCTATAAGATTTCAGAGCACAAATAAGGGTGCATACGAATTGAAATCGAAGACAAGTGGCAGCCACATTTTATTGCTGCAGGGTTTCGAATTGAGGTCGACATCAGGATCAGGGTCGGGGTCGAGTTCCAGCACAAAAGCCGTGTGGGAAAGTTGGAAATCAAAACAGCATAACAAGTGATTTGAAATGCCCATACAAATAGTGTATAGATATAACAGGACCCCAACAGAAAGAGCAGAACCAACCATCAACCACCATCATAAACATCAACAGGATTTTTTTTGGAAATGCTATGCCGTGCGTGGGAATGCAGTTTGGAAATCTCTCTTTTGGGTATTGCCTTTATGTTGATTGCCCATTAGGACTACAATTTGCACTCCTTTTAACCATGTGATCCCATACACAAATACTGCAGACACATCCACATATCCATCCACATATTGTATGTCCTGTCTTCCTTCGAGTCGTGAGAAATTTTATGTAGAAACACCTGCCTTTTGTTTTTTTTTTTTTTTCTGTTTTTCGTTTCTTATTTTTGCTGTTTCCCCACTTGAATATATTTCCTTAAAATTTCAGGGCACCGAAAAATTGTTTCCCACACTTTCGTATAGCCCGAACAGTTGCACTTTTTGTATAGATCGGGGGAAGGTATTATACGTTTCCTTGCTCCTACACACACACAGCAGAACAGGAGAACTGGCTCTCTTTCACTCTCTCGGGACTACCTGCTGCCCTTACAAGAGCCTCATATTTCAGGTTCTCGCTCACCAGTTAACTATCTTATCGCTCTCACTCGTTCTCTCTCTCTCTCTCGCTCTGACTGAGGGTGAGGTGCGTACCACGTACGCGTGTCTGTCGGAGGGTCTTTTCAACAGTTCCTTAGCTCTCTCTCTCTCTCTCTGTCTCTCCCTTCTTGCGTCTGCGTGTGTGTGCTGCCACAGGAAATGCATTTTGTGTGTTTGGTTGCGCTGCCGCTGAGCGAAGCGGAGCGTTGTGGCAGCTATAAAAGCGGTTCGCCTTTCGGTTGGAAAATCATTCTGACATCGTCAGCGTTTCAAGCAACACACACGCTTTTCCACAAGATCTCAAACATAAAATAAAATGTGCCAACAAGTCGAAATCAACAACAACAACAACAAAATGAAGAACAACTACAGCATTAAGCAAGTCTTGAAGACGTTCTTCAAGAAACAGCAGAAGCAGCAACAGCAGCAAAAACAACAACTGCACCGTCAAAACTCTTTGGAGTCACTTGAATCCATTGACAATCTGCGCAATGCCGAAGTCGAAGAGGTCTACTATGCCGAAATCGACGAGAATGCCGCCAATGAGAAACTGGCCCAATTGGCCCAAGAACAAGAAATGGAAACCGAAGAAGAAGATGTCTATGTGCCAGTTCGATTTGCACGCACCGAAGCCGGCACTTTCTTCTGGACAACCAATCTGCAGCCAGTTGCCAGCGTCGATGCCGATCTATTGCAGCCAGCCTACTGCTACTCCAGCCAGCAGCATCCGTTCATGCAGTATCAGGATCGTTGGGCCCAGGCTTAAGACTACAATCTATATGCCTACCCCCCACCCACCTACACAAAACAAGCTTTAAACGCATGCAACATTGTGATAGCAGCAGCAGCAGCAGCAGCAGCAGCAGCAGTACTTAATCTTAATCATAACTCAAACTCATCTCAGCGATCATAGCGCTTCCATTAGTTCTTAAGATATTGTGATAGAAATTGAGAGCTTTAAAAAAAAAAAAAAAAACACAAAAAGAAAACAAAAACTATATTACGAAATACAAAAGATATAAAACTCAAATTACACTGGCTTCTAATTGCTACTTTGGGGGTTCTATTCGATTCTTTCTTTCAGTTTTATGATCTCAACAGATCCTTTCTGGAAATTATCTCATTCACTTTAGATGTTATGACGTCTCGCATTCCAGTCCATTGAGTAGCTGGCACAACTTGTTTACGATATGAATTCTGTTTATGTTTGCTCTTTCATAAAATTTTGTTCGACTCGTCTACGTGAGAGATAAGAACAGTGTGTATATGAGTATTTTTGGATGCTACGAGATGTTTCTTGATAAATGTTTTTCTTTTTTTTTTTGGTAAAAATACTTGTTACTGTATATGTGACGTCAATGATGTTTTGTTCTTGACAATGATATAGAATCGTGTAATAGATACACGCACAAATAATAACAGTGTCAGCGGGAAGAGTGTGTTAAATGATATTAAATTGAAATTAATAAATTGGGCACAATTTCAAATACATTTTGCAAATATACTAGAATATTAATAATAATCAAGTTTATTATATTGGTAAATGAAAAATTAAAAAAAAAACATTTAGTTTCTTAAGTAAAAATCAAGTAAAATTCAAAACTTCTAATAATTTTTTAGAATAATATTAACCAATGCAAAATATATGTTTCAAAATTCCCCTTATAGGCTACAAAAAATTTCAATATATTAGTATTCATTCAATAATAAATTTCCTTTTTTTGTTATATAGGTAGATAAATATTATTATATTAGTATTAAAAAAAAAACTATTAATTACTTAAGTCAAAATCTAGTAAAATATCTCAAAAATTCATATTGTTTGTTTTAAATGCAATGTGTAAGTTTTCAATTACATTCTATACACAATCTATCTACTCAATAGTAAATAAAGAATTTATTCAATGTTTTTGATTGAGTTCAAGGACCTCCAAATACTCAAATTTCTGCAATTAATCGTCATATGGCGACCTTGCCTGAAACTAGTCACATTCTTATAGGCATTATAATGCTGTCAAAATGTTACAACTGGCATTCCTTGGCAGCTATCCAGTATGTGAAGATTCCCACTCCAAGTAGTAGTTTAGTAGTTGCCTTGGCTAAGGCCACCGCCACCGCCATCGTCATCGCCATCGCCATCGCCACCTGTGTGCCCAAATATGGTGATGGTGTGCATAACTTCACGGTAATTTCTTGCACAGGCTTGTCGCCGCTTGTCGTACAACTTATTTATGTGCTTTTCTAGAAAGAAGAAAACAAACTGCGCTGAAACCGAAGAACACGACGGAGTAAATGATGGAAAAACCCATATCAAAAACGACAATTAAAATGCAACATGTAGACGTCAACACCTTCCACTCACGGGCCAGTCACAATCACAATCGCAGTCACAGTCACAACACACACACATACAAAACAGTGATCGTTCTTTTAGTCAAATGCCAAGGCGTTTCAAGGCGGACGTTGAAATTGGGCATAAAAACAGTACCGCAAATGATAATACGACCCCATGTTCCCAACCCAAATCATTATTGCTCTCTCCATTTCTCTCTTTTTCTTTGCATCTATCTTTCTCGCTTTTCTTATTTATCAATCACAAACGCATTTCTCCTACACTAAATATGCAAATTTATGTCACAAAAGAAAGAATAAAGAAGTTGAAACAGCGGCTTAACTGGTATTCGAAAATTAAATACCCTAACAGATTACTTATATGATTCTTTATGAACTATCCGGGCTTGAAAAAATTATTAAATTTGTTAACTTGAACCCTTAGCTTATACGAAATGTAAAATAAATTAGTTTCTTTTATTTTTTGGGGTTTTCTATTGAAGTAAAATTTTCAGATTTATTAAGATTATTTATTTAAATTGAATAAAATATGAATTAAACTAATGATAATTCGAAAAAACATACATATATAATAATATTAATTAAAAGAAGACCTGAAATTTGATTAACTCAATGTGAGTAAATTACTTTCTTTCTTTAAATTATATTTGCATTTTCATAAGTCTTATAGCAGTATTATAGGTTTGAATTTATTTTGTTTTAAATATTAATAACAATTTTTATTTTAAATATTTTTTTAAGGATAATTGGACTTAAAAAAATCTCAAACATATACTTTTATCCAATTTATTCTTAAGTTTTAAAGTATTAAAATAAATTTAAAACCAGTGACAAGATTTTTTTATAGAAATATTAGTATTTAGTTAAGATAATCTAAATCAAATATCCAAAGGATCTTGATACCTTTAACATCAAATTCATACAAAAACAGTAATTATATAGTTAGTGTCTACTTGCTTTAGGGCCAAAAAGCATTATTATAGTACATTTCAAAGTTTCCAACTAAATAAGCATACTTTCTGGTAGGTCATTGAAAAGTTGAATAATATTCTGGTAGCGCCGTGACGTAAATTAAGTAGCAATATAAGTTTCTGGTAAATTGGCTCCGACAGCGCATAATTAATTTCGTATGCGTAGCGGCAAAGAATTGGAAGAAAGAACCAACTTGGAATGCCGTTTGTTGATGTTGATGTTAATGTTGATAATGCTTATGATGATTGCCACCGCTGCGGCCCCTGTACCTAGCGATAGGCATCTTCTTCTTCATCGAACCCGTACTACCCTCAGCTCATTTGCATTTACAAGCAAGTGCGACTATCATGCTTGCATACTTGTTTTGTAGGGCCCTCTGTGCGCCGAAATGTCTCTGATACTTGGAGTTGGAGTTAGAGTTAGAGCTCAGACTGGGGTTTAACGAACGTACGAATGTACGTATACGTATGTCTCTGTGCTCAATTCTCAACATAAGTTAACCACAACGACGACGGCCTTCGCGTGCGTGACCGGCATGCGTTTAGCGGTCATTGATTGGCCAACACCAGCAACAACAACAACAACAACTGTTGGACAGTTCTTTGACCATGTCTATGCTCCATGACCAGCCGTGTTTTAACTGAGGGCGCCGCAAGCAACAAGTGTGTGAACACATTAAACGGTGATTAGGCCCGACTCTGTGCCTTTCCTATCACTATTGTTGTCTAAGCACTTGTGTGTTCGGCGTTTTTAGCCTCAAATTAGCCCCTAGAGTTTCAACAATTCAACAAATAATATCATTAGCCACATAAGGGATAATGTGGGCGGTCAGATTGTACGAGCATTTACTAGATTACTCAGAACTAAGCGAAATAAAAAACCATTCATCAAAGCAAAATGTGTTTGCCAAATTATGTACTTGTCGTAATTTCAGAATCAAATTAAGATCTTATTCAAGATTGAGTCTATAATATATATAGGCAATTATTTATTTGTGTCGTTTATATAAGTTTACCATTTAAAATAAATTCAAATCGTAATTATAATTCAATTGTAATTAATTCTGTTTCGGTATACAGCAGTGAAGAGTTAAATCCGGTCAAGTCATAATTATAACTTTAAAATATTGTAACTTATTTAAATGTCGGATGTAAAACCGTACATATCAGCTTGAAACGAAATTTAAGTTAAAGATTAATGTTTTACTATTGCTTAATATCATAATTTTATATGGAAAATTTAATAGAATTAAAAAAAATAGTTTGTTAAAGATTTCGAAAATTATGGAAACTGATAAAGCGCCCACCTTGGCTATTTCATTTAATTTAATTTAATATTTATACTATTTGCCATTTAATCTCTTAAGTTCAATAACTACACTAAATATATAATTTCATTTGTTATATATTTTATTAATATTATTTTCACTATTTTAACTAAGATATCTACATGACTACCTTTCGATTTACTTTCTATATTAAGTGTCAGCTATAAATATATAAATTTACTTTCTTTTTAGTTTTAATAACATTAGAAAATTTAATAATATATTTAATTTGTAAATTTAACTGAATATAATTCAAATAAAATGAGTACTTTATAATAATTAGTTGGGATTACTGAACAAATATCTGGCAAATAGCTGGCTGGAACAAACAGATTTGGCAGCACTAAATGGCACATTTAGTTAAATTAGAAATATTTAACAGTTTATTTAAATATTAGTTTATCTGAAAAAGTGGTTTAATTAAATCTTAACACTTAACATATTTAGATAAATAAAAGTTAAAGCTAATTTTATGTAGGACTTTAACCTGGTTATACAGCCTACTTTCTAGCGCTGTTTGCCATTCTTATCATTTATCTGAGGGGCTTGCTCATTGCCTATTGAATGTCTGGGGAAAATTCCCGAGTCTTATCGATCAATCTACTACTGCAATTAATTGAAAGTGGTTCAAACTGCCAGACTGGAAAAACAAACCATTTGTTCTGTTGAAAATATGCATATCTATTCCAAATAATAATATGTCTGTTTACATAAATGTGAAGAAGTAAACAAATTTTAAGATGACGATCGCAAATAATTGCCAATAACATTAATTAGTTGTTTATAGCGAATACTTCCCCGAAGCTATCACCAAAAAAAAATGCAAAGAAAAAAATAATAATAATACTGAAATGCTGTTCCGATGAGATAAACAAGATAACAACAGTTTACACAAAAATAACGATGTAGATTCTTGAGTGGTGATGGTTGATGGTTGATGTTTGATGGTACGTTGATGGCATGAAGAAGACAGGCAACGTCAATTAGACCATGGCAGAGTATTACTCACCACGGTTACAGTTTTAGCCAGAAGTTTATAGACCAAAATAAACAAGTTTCATGTTGAGATTGCGTTATCAGGCCACAGCGCTCTGATAAGAAAGCGTCAACAGCTGCTGAAGTGGTCGCAGTATATAAAAATCAATGAAATTCTAGACAGTCACCGCAATTGTAATCAATAGCTAACAAAAAGCACACGTATACCACAGTTCGTTCAACAAACAAATAACGCAATTCCCACAATTTCCCAAGAAAATCAAATAGAAAATCATACAAATTAAAATGAGTTCACAAACTTTGTACCTCTGCTGCTTGCTGGCACTGTTGTCCGGCATTGTTGCCACAACGGTATCTTTCAACGAGACAGATTGTCCACAAATGTGTCCATCCATCTACAAGCCAGTTTGTGGCTCCGATGGCTTCAATCTCAAAGAATTCGCCAGTCTCTGCAATCTGAAGGCCAATAACTGCCGTCGCGAACGCAATGCTCAAACAGGTAAGTCCAAAAATAACAAGTTCTATCGAATATAATAATGTATATTCAATGTCTGTTCCTTTGTTATAGTCTTTGTCGAGACAGACCTGGCATGGTGCACCTCGGAGCAGGTTGAAAATCTGCATGAAAAATTGGGTAGCATTAAACTGGATGTGGCCGACTGCCTGAAACCCTGTGCCATGATCTATCAGCCCATTTGTGTGACCAATGGCAAGTACCGTGGCCTCGTGTCCAATGAATGTTCTCTGGACATCTTCAACTGTGCCCTGCGGGCCACCGGCGCCCAACCCGCTGAGCAGTTGCGCTTCCTACGCGCCGATAAATGTTAACTCTATAGCCTTAAAACCGCCAAATAAATCTGCACGATTGTCTCTTTGACAAACACAATAGTTTTTCAATTGCCCTTAACAGTGTGAAAATGGTTCAAGGAGTCTGAAATATTAGGCCATTCGCAGCGGGGCAGCAGAGCAGAGGACACTGACTTGAAAACTTCGGTTATTCTACCAAAAGATATTGAAATAGAGGTCAATCAACCCTTTATTGAACTCGGCTCTCAAAATAAATGATTTTAATACTTGCAGAAAATATGTTAACAAAAGTAGCTGCAGTGCTCTAATTTAATGTTATATCTATAATGCTCTTAAAGAATTCTATATAACATATTTATTATAAAGGTATAGCCCACTGTAAAATTTGTTTTAAAGTTCAACTAATGAATAGTTATACTACCGTTGCTACTTAAATTCTAAACAAGTTCGATTACAGATTCCGCACTCGTACACAATAAAACAGTTTTTATACCCTTACAGAGGGTATATTGTTTTTGTAACGAAGTTTGTAACATATTGATCGAAGCGTGGCACACACCATAGGGTATATACATGAGTATATATATTCATGATCTGCATCAACTGCCGAGTATGTTTCAATGCAAACTTGCACCTCAGTTTTATAGCCATCTTTATGAAATTTGTTGTATGATAAACTCGCCCGGATCGAAAAACTATATCATAAAGCTGTCGTAGGAAAAGTCGGTTAAAAAAAATAAATTTTTGTTTTATCAATCTCAACCAAGTTTACTCAATATGAGTTAAGTACCTAATATTCTGTGCAAACCAAATATAATTCTAAACGGATCACTTTAATATATAAATAGCTACCATAGGAACCATGGGAAATTCTCAGTGCAAAAATCTTTTCTGACTTTTGAGCGATTTTAACTAAATTCACATTTACTATCGTTCCAAATAAGGTACCTAAATTTCATACAGATCGGACTACTATATCATAAAACTGCCATAGTAAAATTAGGCTAGAAATATATGTATACATATGTATATTTAAAACTTTTGTGATTTTTTTGGCAATCGCAAACAAATCTTAAATATGAAACTATGACACAGTGTAGTGTATTTACAGGGCTCTGAAAGGGTATCCAATCTTTGGCGTGCCAAACCTTTTTTGTTTAAATTGCTAACCATTGCTTTTCGATCGATCGTATCTATGACACGTTTATGATATAGCTGTCCAAATTCCCGATTGGGCCAGCGTATAAAAATAATATTACTAAATAAATCAAGTATGGGTATTGTTGAGATGTCTTAAGAACTTTCGTCTTATATTATTTTGGAAACAATTTCTGCGATTTTCGGGAGCATGATTTGTCATAACCAAAATTGAAATCACACTTTGGACCGTGAAGTCAATTTTGGTGACTCTATCTATCCAATAATCGGAGATCGGCTAAAGCCTTATCTCTCACTTAGCAACTCCCAATCTTTGTTAACCAACTGTCTGGAAAGCAGTAAGCCATATTTTTCAGCTAGTACAAAATGCATTAATTGTAGTACAATAGTTTTTCATTTATTTGCAAATTGATATCACATTGATAAAATTAAGTATTGCGCAAAAAGGAAATAAATAATGTGTGTGAATTGGAATGCAACATGCTGAGCTCCTCAACTGGCTTAGTTAGTTAAGCAATTAAGCACCACAAGAGACTTCAGTCACGAGCATACCAAAATGAGATCTGTTATCCGGTTAAGCGCGGCTGGGTTGAGAGGGTTGAGTGGGTGAGTGAGAAGGCAGACTCTTGGTCTATTGGCTAACAAAGTGTGCCAGGCATTTGGCTAAAACTTTGACAGAGCCAGGCGTGCAGTAGATCATCATCCACACGCTCCTGTGTATTGGCCCAGAAGAAGGTGCCGTTGTCGGTGCTGATGTACTGCAGCGGAAATGTGGGCGTAGATTCAGGCAACGAGTTGTAGTTGGTGTTGCTGCTGTTGTTGCTGCTGCTGCTGTGGTGTCTGTGCTGACAATTGCGTCCATGCTGGCAGGCATTGCAGCTCTGTGTGCTGGCCTTCTCCACGTAAACACTGCTGATCAATGTGGGCGTATTGGGCGGTGGCGGTGTCTGTGTCTGCATCAGTGTCAACTCCTCCTGCACCTGTAGCTGCACTCTCTCGGCAAACTTTGTGATAGACTCATCGGGCGTTGATTTGCGTTCGTTGTCATCCTCTGCAACTGCGGCACTGTGCAGCAACTCGAGTGGCGGCAGCAGTATCAGCTGTGTGTTATTAAGATCCACATTGTTGGGATGCGGCTGTGGTGTTGGTCTACCCTTGCCACCCACTGTTAATAGTCGTCGTAGTGGCTGCCAAACTTTGCGCATGCGTCGTGTTGCCTTTGGCTCCACTGTAGTTGTATACATTGTTGTTGTGTTGTTGCTGCTAGCTGCCAAGTTTTTTGTATCCAGATACATGGCGATAGCTTTGTTGTTGTTTTTGTTGCAAGCAAGTTTGAGTATTTCTGTCGTTTGTTGTTGCTGCGAGCGTTGCGTGTGCGCACCTCGCGAGAGTCGTTTGGTTTCTGATGCTGCTGCGCCACACGGCGCTCATATTTATATATGAGGCGCTGCCGCAGCGCTGCCAATGGCCAGTCAAGAGTGAAATCGTATTCCGGCTGATCTCACGAGCCCGAACACCGTACGAAATTTGAGTGCACTCTCATGCACACACACACAGATACACGCACGCACACATTGGTGTATACTCCGCTCATCGATGTCGAGGGTGAGGGAACTGTGCGAGTATTTCCCAAATAAATTCCAACAGGAATCCACAAGCTTGTGTGTACTTTTCCCATGCACGTACAATCGACAAGGGCCGCTTGATGAGTTTTGGCTGCAGGTAGATGAAGACGACGCCGGTTTTACAGTGGTGCAAGTGCAGCAGTAAAGTGAATCGATCAGCAACTGCTTATATCAATAACAGATTTCTTATTGTATTTTAATTAGTTTGATAAATCGAAAGATGACAGCACTTAAAACACTATAAAGTATATATATTCTAGATCAATTTAGCAAGCCGAGTCGATTAAGCTAGGTTCGTCTGTCTGTCTGTCCGTATGAACGAAGAGAACTTAGAGGTGTTAGGAGCTACAATCTCCGGTCCGGCGTGCTCGACTGTCCTTTTTATTTTGTTTTTCTTGTTTTGTACAAAAAATTGAAAGAGTTTTAAATTCGATTGACTGTCCAAACAAATCATAAAACTGGTTAAAAAGAATGTAGCATTGTCTACTATATTTATATAATATGATACATAACAGACTTATAATCATAAAAATCAACTCATTGTTAGTAAAACTGATTAACATCATAAAGAAAACTACAAAATGGAACTAAGGTAGCTTTCAAGAGCAGTAGCAAAACTTATGAAAATTTTATGAATAAATCAAATTCATAAATTTATTATTAATAATGAAGCTTTGTTGGTGAATTCACCAACTAATATTAAACGATAAATTTATAATTTACCAATAAGCTAATAGGAAGTGCAGTTCGTTTAACTGAAACAAATTGTTTTACAACCACTGTGCATTGCCTGTTCCGTCATTTATGCACGACTGACTTTGTTTTCACATTCACACGGTACCCGAAGCCAGAGCCAGAGACAGAGCCATAGTCAGAGAGCCCAGTAGTTGTTGTTGTTGTTGTTTTTGCTGGGTTGCTGGCTTGTCCAGCTCAAAAGCCGTTTGGGCGCAGTGACGTAGCCATTTTGGTCTCACTGTACACTCGGGGGTTAACAGCTGCACCTGTTCCATTGTAGCCCCTTGCAGACTAAGACACTGTGCATTTCCGTCCTGGCGCAGGCGGCGCACCGTTGCGAGTGTGGGAAAGGGCTTATAAGAATTTCACTTGGGTTATTCGATTTTTGGGTTTTCGGGCATTGTAGTTGTTGTTGCTTTATATTTTTGTTTCCTTTCTTGAGATTTTATGGTGTTTTGTTGTAGTTGTTGTTGTTTCTTTTAGGTTTTACGTTTTTTTTTTTGGTGGATAGCAGCTGTTATTGCTACTTGTTCGCCTGTTTGTTGTCATTTATAATCAAGGCTCTGAGCCCTGGCGCTGATAAGTTCATTTTATGTTTTATATGTACGAACGAGTACGTTGCCCGATCCTAGCCGTAGGGGATTATGACATGTTGTTCACACGCTCAGCACAAAGGCAGATCTAATGAGGCCGTGACCTGATTCCACACCAGTCCTTATGCTCGTTCCCACACAACCGCCAAGACCAAGGGGTCTAGTCTACACAAAACTAGTCAGCCCAGTCAACCTGGCCACGTAGCAAAGAGACTGAGAGTTAATCTGAACAACAGCAAGAGCAAGCGAGAGAGTGCCATAGTCAGAGCCTGAACACTGAACACTGAGTCTGAATCTGAGCCTGGCCGTGGGCCAAATGCAACAAACTCGTGCCAATCGCGTGTACACCGCACGCCTGCAGCTTGTGAGCCACCGTCTCCATCGCTTTGGCCGCCATTAATCTTGAACTCTGTAGTGTTGTTGTTGTTGATGTTGTTGTTGCCCCGCACATTTGCCCCCAATCAGCGCCTAGCTTTGAACTGCACGTTTGCTAAATTGAAAGCGACTTTGACTCCATCTCTGACTATGATTGCAACTAAGACGCTAAGACGTTGCCAACTTCAGCAACAACTTTAACTTCAACTCCAACTTCGACTTTGAATCGACTGCGCTTGCGCCTTAACGCCTTATTTGTAGACAACGGGACAGACTAACGCTCAGTTGGTGTCTTTGCCACTTTGTACACTTTCTTTTTCGTCTGCCATATACAGTCTTTAATGCCACTAGTCAACAGTTTTAAATATAAGTTAAACATTTATTAAGTACTTTTATTATTTATAAATTTTTAAAATTTTTTTTATAACCCAATAATTTTTAATACATTTTTGTATTAATTTTTAGAGTCATTTATAAGCAGTCAGAAAAAGGATAATAAAAATTTATCTTTACATTAAAAAGTAGGCAAATAAACTTAATATTATACAATAGTTATAAAAACAAAATATTAAAATAACAAAATAAGAAAACTAAAAATATTTGCATTAAGTTAATTTGATTTAATTTAATTAATTTAAATAATTACTAAATAAATATAATAAAATAATTAAATGATATGAACAAACTATAAAATTGACATTAAACACATTATAGAAAAATTTGGGGTTAACAGGATTAAATAAAATTATATAAAAGTAGCTTAAACAATTCATAAAAAACTTTCGATGTTAATAAAAAATTAAGAAATAACATTAAATGAAATTACATAGAAATTAAAATTAAATTTAATATATACTAAAGCCATAAATTAAAAAAAAACAAAATGTAATGATGTTGAAAAAAATTAATTTTTTTAAACTCAACTTTTAAATTTTGGTATTAATTTTTTGAGTCCCAAAAAAGAAAAAAAAATGTAACACGCAAATTAAAATGTAAGTAAACAATTTCAATATTAAAACAATAAATTAAAATAATAAAATATTATAAAAAATATTTAATTATTTAAATAAAAATTAAATGTATACTAAATTAAAGTATATAAAAAGCATTTAAATTAATGTTTTCGGAACAATATATTAAAAGAATAACGTAAAATGGAATCAAAAGATGAAACTTTTTAAAAATCTTAACCAGTCAGTAATTACTCTAAACTACAAAAGTTGTTTAATTTTTATATGTTTAATAATAAGTTAAAATATGGTATCTATATAGCTCCTTTTATTTTTGTAGGCTATAGTATGGTAGAATCGATTCAAACAGAATATGTGTATTATTATATAGTCAAATTCAAACAGAATAATGTTTATTTTTCTGTGGTTTAATTTGCGCAAATATCTTTAATTATTTATTTACTACACTTGCTACAAAACTTTCAAAACAACAAAAAGTTATACTCATAGCTTAACAGCATTTAAAATTATGTAATTTGCTTATCTGGCTTCCAACTTTGCGATAGGGTGTTTGTGTGTCGACTTTAAGCTTTTGCATATTTTCAGCTTATTTAGCCACAAGCATCCAGTTGGCTTTTGGCTTTTGGTTCACACGGCAGGCGACCAAAGAGCTAACGTAGCGAGGGGGAGCCGGGGAAAGAGGCATACAACAACAAGAGGGGCAGCAAGGCAACAAGTTTTGCGCAAAGTTGGCGCAAAGCTTAAAAATATATATGACAAGCAATTAGTGTGCATTGAGGTTAGTTGAAAATAGTTTTTGGTTGCGCTTAACTCTGTGTGTTTGTTTGTGTGTGTGTGTGTTGAGTGTATTTTTGCATGCATTCATGCAACTGCGTTGCTCATACGACACGTGTGACGACAAAGTTGAAAGCAAAGGCAGCTTGAAAGTCGAATTACAGCGTAATTGTTGTTATTGCTGTTGTTGTTACTGCCACTGTTCGATGTCAGCAGAAAAAAAGGCCAAGCCAGCAGCTAAAAGCTAACAGCTAACCACAAACAACGGGCTAACGGAAGTCATGGGCATAAGACAAACAAACAAGAGATTCTGCAGCATCATGGGAACTGCCTGCGTCGGCAAAAAAAAAGAAATACATCGTGCCAAGCACAAGTGTCATATTGCTGGGGATGGTGATAAATAAAAAAAATCTGTATAAAAAACGGCAACATTTTATACACATAGTTGTGTGAGTGTGTGTATGCCAGCTGTCCAGTTGCCCGGCTGCCCAGTAGCTTGAGCCGAGATCAGCGAAAAGCAGAAAAAAAAAACGAAAACAAATCTCAGAACGACAACCGGATGTTGAAGTTTATTGCGGTGTGGATGAAGGCGACAACTTAGCTATGCAAAAGTTCTGTGTGTTTTTTCTCCTTATTTCGGTTGTTTCTTTTTTTTTTTTTGGAAACCTAAAAGCAGAAGGAAAAGCTACTACGCTTAATCGATATGCTTCAACGAAATCTTGGCCACTTATTCTTATTGTTGTTGTTGTCGTAGTTGTCGCAGTCATCATCATCAGCCAAGCATGCGACATAATTGCGCGAGTTAAAGCCCCCCCAAACAAGCGGCAGCCACAACAGCAACAACAACAGGCAATCAACAACAAGCAGCCGCAGCAGCAGCAACAGCAGTAACAACAACAGCAGCAGCAACAATAACAACAAGCAGCAAAACATTTCAGCAATCCATCGGATCGCATCACAATCCAGCCATCCGTCCAACGTGTGGGAAACACACGACAAATCTGTTTCCCACGGTCTCGTAAAGTAGGCACAACACTACACACAACAACACATATATACTCTCTCAGTCGCAGTCACAGTCACAGTAGGCTCCCATTTGTGCATAAGCATGTGTGTATCGTTGTATGTGTGTAAGAGAGCAGAGCACCAAAGAGCCGACGAATGGGAGCAGCCGTTGAAGCAGCAGCGCAACTGTCATCATTGACAATAAGTATGACATGGACGACGGCAACATCGACGGCGACGGCGACGGCGAGAGCAACAGCAACAGCAGCGACGACGGCACACTGAGAGACACGCGCAGACCCGTTCTCAATCCGAATCCGAATCCGAAAGCCTCGACTTTGGTTCGGCTCCCTCTGCAATCAATTTTGAAGACGATCGCGCGCCAGAGCGCAGCCAAGGCACGCTCTCTCGCTCACGCTCATTTGGCAGCAGTGTTGTCGAGTGTTGCTCGACTTCGTAAACTGGCGCAATAATCTACCAAAGGGAGCACAGTGGTCAAAACACTGATAGTATAGGAATTTTTCATAGATAACGTTTAATCACACATTTGCACTAATATGAAAAGTTGCTAGCAATATTTTTATATCGCTTTAAAATAATTCGACATTAAAGCAAAAGCTTTAGTGCAGTTCATTCTTGTATGTTGACTACAAAGATAACAAATTCAGAGAGTTAATAATGCTTGAATGAATCACTTTGCCTACTTTCAAAAAATTTTATTAAGCATATGCTGCGCTTTTAATCACTTTTTAGATACGTGCAAAATGTGAGCTATACATTTTTCCATTTTGAAAACTTGTGTTAAATATAGTAGACACTCATAGGATAGACATTATATCAAGAAGAATTCTACTGTATTTATGTATTGCAATATTATTTTAAATGATAATATTCCAATTTAGTTGACTGAGTTCATGTTGCATACTTTTAGGATTTTTAGCATATCCAGTATTTTAATAAAATACGACAAATTTATAACTACATATATTGCATAACTATTATATATTTAAATCGAATACCTTAATAAGAAACGAATTAAATGCGTATTTATTGCCTTTTTTAAGCTTTAAATACTTGTTATCCCATTTGTTGTCCTCCTTTTTTAAGCACTCAGAAGTATGCAATACAACTTTTCATATTCAGATAAAGGTATTAATTTAAAGAAATGTATAAATAGGTATAAGTTGCCTTTAACTAATTGAAAGAAATTAGTAATAACTACTGAGACATCAATGAGTAACAATATTTGAGCAATTCATTAGCACAATTTACAAAATCAACTTGTTGTCGAACCACGAACCACTGTGCGCAGTATTGCCTAGTAGCTTGGCAACCCCAACCCCAAACATAAAACCTGTGCATGCAACGGACTTCACAGTAGCCTCTCTTTGTGAGTGCTGCCGAGTGCCGCTACCGAGCCGAGACCGAAGCCACGAATGCCACCACAGTGCTCTGAGTTTCTATGTGTGTGGAGAGTGTGCGTGTATATGGGTGAGCGATCATGCGGGAGCTCAGTGGCTGAGTCGGCTGAGTTTGGGAGAGCGTCGTATAAAAGTAACGTCGGGAACTCGTTTGCCACTCATTTCACAAACGTGCCGCCTGTTGAACACAACGCAGAGCGCGACGCACGCGCAATTGCCCCAAAGAATCAAATACTACTACAATTGACGTGATAATGTGCGCCTAAAAAGAACTCGGAAAATAAAACCAAAAACTAAAATACAAACTTTAAACGTGAATCGCCACACAACATGGTAATGGAGATGTCCAAGACGTATCAGTACCGCAAGGTGATGAAGCCGCTGCTGGAGCGCAAGCGACGAGCGCGCATCAACAAATGCCTGGACGATCTCAAGGATCTGATGGTGGAATGTTTGCAGCAGGAGGGCGAGCATGTCACGCGGCTGGAGAAGGCCGACATACTCGAACTAACCGTGGATCATATGCGAAAACTCAAACAACGTGGTGGTCTCTCATTGCAAACCGTCGGCAATGTCGGTGGCGGTAACAATGGCAGCAATGGGACCGCCACCAACACCAGTGCCGCCCACGTCGAGTCCTTTCGATCCGGATATGTGCATGCAGCCGATCAGATAACTCAAGTGCTGCTGCAGACACAGCAAACCGATGAGATTGGTCGCAAGATTATGAAGTTTCTATCAACGCGTCTAATTGAACTACAAACTCAATTGCTGCAGCAGCAACAACATCAGCAGCAGCATCAACAACAACAACACCAACAACAACAGCAACAATCTGTGCCCGCCGTCGGCTATGCATCGGGACGCTTGGCCTTTCCGCTGCTGGGCGGTTACGGCACTGCCGCCGCAGCCAGCTACAGCGCCTTCCTGGCGGGCAAGGACGAACTGATCGATGTGACATCCGTGGATGGTACGGCCATATCTGAAACGGCGTCGGTTAGCTCTCAGGAGTCGGGCGCCTCGGAGCCTGTCTGGCGGCCCTGGTAATCAACTCGATGATGATGTCTGTCTAGCTGGCGACATCAACTAATTTCTAGATCTTATCTTTAGTATTCCAAATGGCTATTAACCGTTGACTGCAGCATTATCAGCAGCAGCAACAACAACAACCACTACAACAGCAAAATCCGTTGTCTTCCAAAGCAAATTGATGCATCATATCGATCTCTGGATCTGATTTCTGCACTGTGCATTGTTTTTAAATACTTTTAAGATATTTTTTATAATTTTGTAAATTTTGTATTTCAACTGTGATATAACTAAAGTACGTTGCGATTCAAGTTATTATTGAATATCGACAACTTCCTAATAATTCAGCTAAAGTTTCCTAGAATTACGTATAATTATGTCGTACATAAGTAAGCAATGGCGCCCTGAGTAACTAAATTAAGCTTTAAATAATTTTTAATTGTTAATTTATGAATTAAATATGAATAAACAACAATTCTCATGTCAACAAATCATTGAAATTCTTAATATTTTTTCTTTCAATCCCAAAGGAACAAAATCTAAAAGGATATAAAATAAACAAACTTATAGTTGTTATATAACTGAAGTTATTTATAAATAGCAACTAGAATAATTTCTATAACGTAGCGTGATATCTCTACTGTGAAATTATTGAAATTGAAAGGGAAACCTTATGAATATGCAATTATGTACGATCAAAATCAGATTGGATGAGGTCAGTTAGGTCTCATACAAAGAGCATATGCAAATTTAAAGGGAAAAATAATACATAATAAATATTAATCGTGGACACCATATGATATTAATATCGGTGAATAGAGTAGACTAATGCTGATAGAAAAATTATAAAATATATTTAAGTTATACGACGCTACGAAAGTACACGTATGATCGAGTACAGTGAGCCCAGCTTCTTTATGGCTGAAAGAAAGAAAATTACTACTATATTTCTAGACTTTGTACTTCATAAATTAATCACTTAGTATTAAGTATTGTACCCGGATAGCAACGGATAATTAAAACATTGAAGCGATTGTTCAAAATCTTATGTATGTTAATCCTCAAGAGTAAGTACTGGGGTTTCTACTGTCGGCCCGCTTGACTGCCTAGAACTAAACTATAAATCTCAGATTCAATCAGAGCAATGGTTCTTAAAGAGATGCTTATCTATAGACACCAAATATGTGCTGAGTATGCATTCAATAAGTTTTCAAGCATATCTTTAGCTTTAGTGATCTTATTTCGAAAGTGATCTATTGCCACACACAAGTCCAATCATATACTCAATCACAGCGATGTGTTGGCTTTTACTATTATCAATCGGTGATCTTCACATTACATGCAACAAGCAGCAACAACAGCATATTAGATATTGCCACATACAAGCAATTAAGAATGTGTAGCTACTGTAAAATGTTGTCAATGTATTTGTATATATATAGATTTAAATTGATATCTCCATCAGTTGTGATTTCAATCTCAATCAGAATCAAAGAAGAAGTCTAATTGGACAATCGTTGATTATTTTCTTATTAGTTCGAAACTGGTTGGGAAAACAGCCCCTAAAAATTGTACTGGAAGCTGTTGCTTTCACTTTGATTTCTACCTGCAGAGCAGGTAAGCAGGTAATAATAATAAGGTAAGGGACTGCTACAGTACGGATCCAGTTTAGGGTTCAGGTAGTCCACAGACAAACGATCATTACAAAGTGATGGCTAGTGAATTAGCCTGTCATGCTGCTTAACAAAAGATTGCAAGCGAATTATTTTTAGGATTGCTGGAAATTGAATAATGAGAACAAAATGGTTTTGTTTTTTCTTTTAAATTGTATATATATTTTTGTAAAAATATGAGTAAATTTATCACAATTTTCGTAAAGCTCAGTGGAGTGTTGCGACTTGCAGTTAATTTTTGTGCGTTTTTTGTTTTGATGCAAAAATTAACAGAAGACGCTTTAAAGCAGGAAGCTGGAACCCCTCGGTTCCAAATGGAAGACAATGTTGCGTTGTAGTTGGAGAGGAAGCCGTTGATGCTGCTTAGGCTTGCACCCAACGATCCTGGAACTGAGCGACGGCAATTTCGTTGGCGGTGCTGCAGTATAGTGGCTCAACCAAGTCATTGTCGGCGGGCAAATCGGAGGTGGCGGTCCAGAAGAAGGTGCCATGAGCAGTGCGAACAAAGTGAACTGGAACTGTGGGCATTTGCTCCATCTCGTAGTCTTCCATCTCGCAAGAGGCGGAGAGACGCTCGTTGATTTCGTTCTCGTAGGACTCAAGCGAATCGGCGCAGCTGGATTTGTGGGCGATGGACTCAAGATCAGCATTGCGAAGATTCTCAATGGATTCCAGAGACTCCAAGGAGTTGGCCTTGTGTGTGTTTTGCATGTTCTGTTGCTCCTCCTCGACGATCTGCTGCTTCTGTTGCTGCTTGAAGATCTTTTGCAGCAACTTCTTAACGCTGTAGGATTTCTTATTCATGGTGGTGGTGTTGTTGTTGACGATGATGTTCTTGTTCTGGCACATTTTTAAGTTTATGTTGTAGCTGTGTGTTGCTATGTTGTTTACTGTACGAAGCGTTGAGCTCGAATGATGTCTGATCCTCTGGATCGTCGGCCTTTTATACCCGCACAGGACCAAAAACGAAACCCAAGCCGACAAGGGTCGGGACAGAGGCAGAGGCAGTGGCAGGCAGGCAGGCAGAGAGAGATACACCAGATATTGTGTTGAGTGTGGGAAAGTACAAGGATACGTGCACGAACAAATCAAGTAAACGAGAAAATCCTGCACACAGACACGCACACACACACTGACAGAAAACGGCAGGTGTGTTTCGAAACGGACGGCTGGGACGGACATGCTTGCCATTAACCTGCATGCGTTGGAGTGTATCGGCATGTGTTGCCGCACTGCTCCCACCTGCACTGTGTGCAAAGCAATTTTATCCTGAGCCAGGATCGTGAGAAGCGAGACTTTCTACCAGTTCCCACAGTTTTTCGAAGGATCCTTTTTCGAGCCTATTGAAAAATAACAACACAAAAAAAAAAGAATCTTTTTGCTGATCACTTTTGGTTTTTATATGCTCCTCAGTTGTTATCGTTGTTGTTGTTGTTGTTGCTGTGCTGTTGCTGTTGCTGTTATCCTTCGTTGTTGTTGCTGGCAGCTCTTTATGCACTTATCTCGTTCTGGTTGGCATAGAAATCCCTTTTTCGGGTCTTGAACACGTGTGCAACGGTGCCCCCGAAATCGTGGGAGAATATTTTCAATTTTCAACGCTCCGAAACGACCCAAACAATTAATGGTCTGACAGTAGAGAGGCCCAGATCAACTAGTTGAATAGGCACTGGGATCATTTAATGCGCTGTAATTTGAAATTTATAAAAATTTGTGTCTGAGTGTGTGTGTCTGTCTCGAGGCGTTGCCCAAAAACGAGCGAGAAAAAAAAGGATGAGGATCATAAAAAGTGAAAAGGAGACGAAAAAAAAATACAACTTAAAACGTGTCATGCATTTTGAAAGCCGAAGGAGTTGCTTTTAATTTTATTTCGATGGCACACAATTAGCAGACGACTCATACTCGCTTGCCCCTGCCCCCTGTCTGTGCCTTATTAAGGGGCACTTTGTATGCTTCCCGGAGGAGCACGCACAGCGGTGCGCCAGCGTTGTCCTTTTTCGACTTGGCTCGACTCGGCTCGGTTTGGGTAGCAGCGTCTTGGTCGCAAGTTGGACACGTGATGGCGCGTGAGGTGTGCATCCATGGGAACGTTTCTTTTTTTCTTCTCTTTCAGATTTTTTGGGACGATCCTTTTACTAAATGGATTGCCATTGACTGAGCCATAAATAATTGTAACTTACATATGTGCATCCCTATTTGTGGAGCCAAGATTTCTATGCCTTGTGGCAGACAAATTAAGATTCAAGACGCATCCAGTCTACGGGTGAGAATATGTAGGCTGGCGTTAACAGTTCGTTACAGCATTGTGTGTACCAATAGATTGCGCAGTCTTATAGATGCAATCCATGATTGTAAGGTTCGCTTTGTAAGTACAGTATTTGTTGTGTTGTGGGTTGGACGCACCGATTGTGTGAGAGTGTGTTTTCTTCTCAGCTGAGCTGAGCTGAGATCAGCTATTGAGGTTTAATTGGAGAAGAACGCTACAATCTTGTGATTTGTTGGGACACTCAGACAATAAATAGTCAAACAGATAAAACAGACACTGACAGCATAGCTATTTGGAGCTCTATAGACTGTTTAGCAGTAAACAAAAGGAAGTATTTGGTCTAGAAGTTATTTGATTTTGTAGCAAGGTCGTTTAGCTTATAAATATGTATTCATTGATGTCTGATATGTTAAGATTGATTTTAGCATGATTTTGCTTAGTAAACAGTTGTTACTATGCAATACTAACAGTATTGACGGCAAAGTCTTTTTATTTTACAATATATTGTATCTAGGGCCAAAGAACACATTTTATATATCTGATCAAAGATCACTTTTCATCCTTTAGCTAGCTATAAGAAATCCCATAAAGTATATATTCTTGATCAGCATCACATGTCAAGTCAAAATAGCGATGCGCGTCTGTCTGTCCGTATGTAAGAACGGTCCCAGGGATAGTAAGATCTACAAACACTACATTTGGTATGTGAGTTAGTGTGAATACGAGTTTGTTTTATTTTTTTCTATGGATATTTTTCCAGTATCTGCCACTTTTGGAACTTTAGTTTAAAAAAATATATGAATGATTTTTATATACATCATTTTTTGGTACTATATTTTAGTAAAGCTTATTAATAAGAAATTAATAAACAATTACAGTCTAATTTAATGTAAATAATGATCGATCGTATTGACTTTAAGTACTACAACTTTATTTTTCAAAATTTTAGTATTAATTTCTCTTACATAAATATTTTGACTAACAAATAAATAAATACAATACTTTGTAAATAAATTGCTCAATTACTTCAATCTATAGTGCTGTCCTTTGATGACTTTAAGGATGCAATATTTAGTAAGACTGCCATTTATATTTATAAAAGATCAATGCATAATAGATTCCTGAGCTACCAGGAATTCATTTAATAATATAGATAACTTTATAGTTTGGCCAATTCAGTCAACTTGTTGGATTTGTTGTGTGTGTTTCATGGAATTAGGAATTGTGGCCTTGAATGTTTTGGTCGAATCATGCTACCATAACATTATTATGCACAATTGTGTGTTCTAATTGTGTTTTTTTTTCCTTTTTGTATCGTCCTTGGCACTATTTTGGTTGACTCATTCCCCTGATTTTCATTTCATGGCCCACGTGCATGCCCCTGCATAGATCCAATAGAATAGCCACCAAATTTCTATGGCAAACCAAAAATCCAAAACCCAAAAATAAAAAAAAACTAAATCAAATGTTCGAAAAGCCCCGCTGGGGGTCCATGGATTCAGGGACAGACTGTAAAGATATACAGAGATAGCTGCTACCACTGTAGCGGTTTTTGGGCTACCGTGGTGCCTTTTAGACCAAAAATCGTTTCCAGTGAAATCTTTGACCTGCTCAGTCGATGAACACGTGCACTGATTTCTTATCGTTGCCGATCATTTAAGGTTCAGAAAATTGTAGATTAGCCCGAACACAAAAACCTGGGACACAACAAGAAAAGTAAAAATACAAAAAACTAAAATAAATAAATATATATCAACATTAACCTGACCCCTCACCGACTGCTATTGTTAGCAAGTGTTTAGGTTCCTGGCCCAAGTGTGCGTATACACACTCACTGTCAGGGACGTGGGATGGGTATCGGAATAAGGAATGGGAATGGGAATGGGAATGAGAACGTGAATCGTCTTGTTTGAACACGTGACGACCTCGTTTTCGATCGCTGCGGGGTGTTGGTGCTACGAGGCCGTCTCGAAATCGCACCGCCGCCAACTGACACGTCTGCTTGATCTATGTAAGTATGTATGTCTATGCATTCTACTACCATATACATATACATACCATATTCAGCAAGTGCGAAGCCGGACTAAACCCTAGAGACAGCACCGACAGATCCATATACGCTCTACGTGCGTAACTTGTAAGCGGTGAATTTTCACACATGTGGCCAGCACAAACTACTACATACCATGTAGTAGTACAGTGAGGTCAGGGAAATGCCCGCAATCATTGGTTCGCGTCAGTCAGGTCCGGTTACAGGACACGGATTTTCCAGACAATAACCAAAACCTTGTTGGTGTTAACTGTCTCGATGTTACGGTATTTCCGCTCACTATTTCGCTGGTCAGCATAAAGCAGAAAAACTTCAAAAGAGCAGTGCGAAAAATTCAACGGAATGTAACCTTAGAGACAACGACACCAATCACTTGAGTTAGTCTAGTCAAACCCTACAGTTACTGCAGCAAATACACTGGAAGAAAAATATAGTATATAGTTTGAATATAACCTAAAAGTTTGCTTATATACGTGCATGGAGAGAAAAGTGTTGTATTTCATTTGAATATGCAACGTACAGATAAATGTCCCGTTTGAATTTTCATGATCTTTTATAAAATTCCAAATTTTTATATAACATCAAATTGGAGAAATCTGCTATTAAGCTGTTCCAGAAGTTTCTAATAAATATTAATAATAGTTTCATTATATAAATATAATTTTATAAATAATATATTTTCAGATTTATTACACCAGAAGTTTCATACACTTTTCTCAGTGTTTAAGCAGAAGTGGTTAGTTAAAATATCATATAGTAGATTAAAGAGGACTGTAAAATACTGTCGAAATTTCAGATCATTTTGTAAGTATGTATGTATAATTTTAAAGCAATTCAAGGATAGGTTTTAGCGAGGCATTTATTCAGAAACCTAAGTTACAGGTGAATTCCCAATAATAGTTTGCTCTGGGGATAGGATTAAAACATTATTAAGCTCAATACTATTGTGTATTAAATTAAATAAAAATTTGAAACAGAATATGGAGACTAGGATAGCATATTTTAGAACCAAGCCAAATTGTTAGTCAGAGTTTCGAGCCACTAAACCAATGTTTTTATAAATTGTTTATGGTTTTCCGCCTAGATTTATATTTATCTTTTATAAAGTTACAATATCTAAGAAATCACACTAACATTGTTTTCTAAAATAATATTTCGAACAGTGTGCACAAATTTTCTCTATTTTTCAAAAATTGTTTAGGAACAAGCGATAAACTCATACTCAAATGCACTGTACCTAAAATAACAAAAGATACAAATCGCAGATATCGAACATGTTGTAAGTACATGTGTACATTTGAATAACGACCCACGCGGTGGTGGTAACTGCGGTTTTTGTAATGATAAAATAACATGGCATTGCCACAGTGCACACACATAACAGTGCCTTATAAAAATAAGAAATATAAAAAAAATCCAACACACATGTGGGGTCCTGTTTTTGTCATCATGTTACATGCGAGCCACGAGATATGAGACATAATGCACCGCACTTGACACGAGACAGCGCGACATGTTGAATTATCTTTTAGTTTACAAATTAGTATGTGAGATACATGTGTGTATGCACATGAGTACAAATGCGGGAGGCATAATTCTGGGAAGACAGGACAGATATTGTTAGTTTAGGACATGCACCATGCACAAGGATCAATATCCAATTGTCAGTTAGTCGCCTCTTGGATGCACATCACTCACGTGCACTGCACAAAAGGGGTTGTAATTGCAGTTTAACTCTGTGTTGCCACCCTCCCTAAAAACGAGCCCTAACAGCAACAACAACACACCACACAACAATCACACAAAGCGGTCCGACTGCCGTTTATGCAGATTCGAACCCAACAGCAACACGTGCAATCGGGTGTGAGGCGTGGACAGGTCTCGGGCTCGTTTTCTTTTTTGTTGTTGTTGGTGTCTCCGATTGTTGCAGCTTAGGTTTCATGCACACATAGCTTATAAGGGCAGGACCTCCCATTGAAGACCCAAGGGAGTTTAATTTCCAGTTCTTTAGCTCACAGCTGGGGTGTTTGGTTCCATTGACACGTTTTTGGGGAGCCAAAAATAAAAAAACACGCACCTACAAAACTGAATTCCCTGAAGCATTAAATTGAGCACTCATAAAAACAGATAACTAACTGAATTCCGCTCCCTTTCATGCCTAAACATAAAATAGAAAAGAAACTCTTCCACTTTTCTTCGTTCCCACTTTATCCTTTCCCAACTAATTATAAAACCAACAGACGCCAAAATCCTTTTAACAACTAATGATTTAAGAGCTGTCTCTATTAGATAGCACATCTTCACTTTCATATAAGGTTTCAGCTCTGACATTACACTTAATCCTGAGCTCAGAGAGCATGGACTGTCCTACCAGATCCTCAATTCTCTACGATTTATCTTGATAGTCGAAGAGTACAAAGAATTGTGTCAATATTTTGAGGCAACATTAACAAGTCTAGACAGGATAACAATTGGGTACAGTTGCCTCAAATATACATAATTTTGGTTTAGGTGAAGTTTTTGTGCAAATTTGATTTTGAGCTACAGATTTTTCTGGAAATGGTACTGTTAACTGCAAGATTTGTAAATATTTTTCATTGTAGTCATGAATTTAAACTTAATATTAGGAAGGATACACTCCTGCCCAAAACTATACGACACCTCAAAAATTTCAGTTTCGACCCTCGTAGGAGAGTGGAAAAGCATATAGGGACAAAACAAAGTAAGCAGATTATTAGCAGAAAGAGTTATGAACAAAAACTGATGCTCTTGACTCTCATTGCATCTTCCGTTTTCGAGTAACGGGAAAAAAAGCACAGAAGATGTATTTTATGCTTGTCTGCAAGTGTATCAAAACTATACGACACATTTTAATTTTTTTGTATTCTCTTATTTTATTTTATTATTTTAATTCAGTAATGGTACTTTAATACTATTTAATAGGGTATAGAGCCCCCTTGAGCTTTCGCTACCTCAAAAATCCTTTTTGGCATCGAATTAACTAAGTTTTTTAGAAGATGTTGGTCTAAAAGGGACCATTGCGTCAAAATTTCGCTTTAAAGGCTTGCAACATTATTAAATTTTGTATTTTTTGCGTAGACTCGCCTGGCTAAGATACCCCAAATGTTTTCTATTGGATTAAGGTCAGGAGATCAAGCTGGCCAATCCAAAACCCTAATGGAGTGCTTATTAAAAAAGCGCTGGGTCTCTCTGCTAGTGTGGATTGATGCATTGTCTTGCATAAAAATTGTCTCTCTTTCTCCACTTTCTTCCAAAAATGGTAGGAGACGATCTTCCAATACTTTTTTATAATCTCCACTGTTTATCCGAGAGCTGGTGAAGCTCAAATTAAGCGTTCGGACTTGTGAAACGCGCCCCAAACCATTACGTATCCGCCTCCGAAGTTGCGTTTGGAAAACATCAGTGGTTCCTTTCGCAGATCTCGCCAATAGTGACGATAGCCATCTGGGCCGTCAAGATTAAATTTTTTCTCATCAGAAAAAAATTATTTAAATGAAAATTATTAAAAGAAGCTATTGAACAAAACTAATTAAAATTTATACCGAGGCCCAGTTTCTCTTTAAGTTATTTTCTGCAAACTTGAGTCGAGCTATTTATGGTGAGTTTTAAGTAAGGAGCCTTCTTTAAAACTCCTCGGACAATATTTTTTGACGACTGCAGCGTCCGCCAAACAGTCATCCGGGACACAGGATGACTACAACCTGTAGCAAGTGTCGTGCAAGATTCAAACGAATTGCTCGCCTTTGATTGATGCGACGTTTATCGCGGTCTGAGAGCTTTGGTCTTCTACCTGTGTTATGCTTAATACCGTATTTACTCGGATCGCTTAAAAATTTAGCAATAACGCAGCGTGTTCGACCCAATAATCGCGAAATTGCGCTTACAGTAAAGCCAGCTTCATTGTACGCACTTATTCTCCCTTTTTCCTCTTCGTTCAACACACTTCCCCGCGGCATTTTATTCGAAAATCATTAACTTGTAAACAACAATAGAAAAAAATTAAATAACGCTAAACATCTCTCTCCAGCCGCTATAACTCAAATGTGTCGTTAGTTTTGATACACTTGCAGACAAGCATAAAATACATCTTCTTGCTTTTTTTTCCGTTACTCGAAAACGCAAGATGCAATGAGAGTCAAGAACATCAGTTTTTGTTCATAACTCTTTCTGCTAATAATCTGCTTACTTTGATTTGTCTCTATTGCTTTTCCATTCTCCTACGAGGGTCGAAACTGAAATTTTTGAGGTGTCGTATAGTTTTGGGCAGGAGTGTATATTATACTTATTAATATGTATTATTAAATGTACATAATAGCAAACTGTGTCTTACGTAACTTGATATAAAATTTTGTTTTTAATTAAAGACTTTCCTGGAATTGGTACAGTTAACTTCAAGAAAGGTATAGTACGTTGGATTGTTACTCCTTGCATGTTTTGTATGGAAATTACTTTAAACTCTTCAATGTTTTTAGCGTTTTTGAGTCATGAAATTAAAAGAAATACTTATATCTGAATACAAAAGGATGCCTTAAGTTTCTAAAGATTATAGAGTTGCATAAAGTTAAACTCCAAATTAAACGAGATATTAGCAAAGATATCTGAATACGAAAGTATGCCTTAAGTTTCTAGAGATTATAGAGTTGCATAAAGTTAAACTCCAATTAGCTATAAACAATAAAAGTGTTGCTTAATCAGCTGTTGATAGTTTTAAGCACAATTGCAATTTCGATGAATATAATTAAAAAATGCATGAGATTTTTGTTTTTGTTTTGGGTTTTAGTTTATTACTATTAAAGCTTGTAATGTTGTCTTAATGTCTAAAGTTAGTAAGATTCTGTCTTAATACTATTAAAGCTTGAGATTGTTTTCTAACTAATTATCATACGCTTAAATCTAAGTAAAGCTCTTGTTATCACAGTTTTACATCGAGTCAATTTTGGAAGACATGATTCGTTGTTTTTTTATGGTTGTAGTTGTAGTTGGTGGTTGTTGCAGTTGCTGTTGTTGCTGTTGTTGTTGCCGCTGCTGTTTACCAGGGACGCCACATTGCATTGCTGCTGGCTGGCTGGGGACTGGCTGCTGCCTCTGATTCCTCAGCATCGCTGTGATAGCCCGATGATGCTGGACTAACAGGTCGGCCGACTGTAGAGGATTGCAGTTCGTGTTGTGGTTGCTGTTGTTGTTGCTGCTGCTGCTGCTGATCTGCCTGCAACATGCGCTGGAACTCAACGCCCAGATGCGTCATCACTGTTTTGCCCACGTCAACACTCATGGCTGGGGTGCAGGCCATCACACGTGAGATCTCACTGACGGCATTCATGAAGCCATTCTTGAAACTGTCCATGGGCACAGGTGAGACTGGCGCCTGTTGCTTGATGAGCTCTTTGCGCATGAAGACAAGTGATGCCTCAAGCATTTCAGCTTTGTCCAGGCGCAGTATGGCATCGTCACCCTGGAACTCGGCAACAAGTGTCTTCAGCGTGTCCAGGCACTTGTTCATGCGTGCCCGACGCTGTCGTTCCAGCAATGGTTTCTTCACCTTCAGATAGTGCTGTGTCTTCGAGACGTAAGCGGAGTTGCTTTGTGGTGCCATATTTTCGTTATTTTTAGGTTTTAGTAGTAGAAGTAGATTGAAAGAAGTGCCTTGACTTGTGCACGGCTTGCAGGATGCTGTGTGAATGATGCTCTACTTGACTGCAGCGACGGCTTTTATAGCTGCAGCAGTGCAGTGAGCACTGCTTCGGGTCCTGCAGGATTCAACAGGACCTGCTGCAGGTAGAGACGAGTTGAAGGAAATCTAGAAAACTCTCTCACTCTCAGCTGGCTTCGGTTCGGTTCGGCTCGCATCTCGTTGCGTGGGAAAGGAAATCGTTGGCTAGACCCTAAAACTGAGACTCATAGCAAACAACAATGGCAATAAATACTATAAGACGATTGTCTATGTTAGTTGCGTGTCTGACGCATTGTAGCTGCAATTAAACCGTAAAATTCTGGCCAAGAACCAAGCAGAGAATAGACATGACCAGACAATTGACCAAATCTCGTTTGTGATTTGTCTTCCTGGAGCAAGAAACCAAATTACTCAAATGTTTTTGCATTTGCTACGCGTAATGTGGTTTTTATAGACTTAGTAACTGAACATGGCTGCTGATACGAGCATTATTGAATTGAGTGAGGTGGTAAACAAATTTATATTTATTTTTATTTGGTACAGAAATATTTTATTCAAATTTATGTAATTTAATTAAAAATATTGCAAGTTCTAAAATTATTATTATACAACTCTTATCCCTTTGTACTGCATTACGACGCTCTAATTGCTATTCACCATAGAGACACTTTACTGTATGAATTTTACTGGCTGTTAGCTCCATTTAGCATTTATGCTGATAGGAATTGTTAGCTCCATTGCGTATAGTGGCACCCGCAGTTCAGCACTCGACAGACGGCACTCGGCAGTCGTCAGTCTTCAGTCGTCACTTTTGAGTCGTCAGTCGTCGTCGTTTGCTCGATTTTCGTATCGTGAGAACCGCTCGAGATACGTCGTGTGTTTCCCACGCGATGTGCACACCTGCCATTTAAGTCGCTTATATGGTTACGATTACAAACATACACAGAAGCAGCAGCACTAGCAACAGCAACAACACCATCAACAACAACAACAACAACAACAGTAACAACATGAGGCCCTCAAACTAACTGACGACGGCACACATTTATTGCGCCGGCGCGACGTCACTATCAGCGTCGTGTGGCTGACGACTTGACTGACTGTCTGATTGACTCACTGACTTACTCACTAACTCTCTGTGCCCGTCTGGCTGTCTAAATGTCTGACTGATTACTGACTGCTTTACTTTAGTTTTTCGCTCTTGTCGTCATCAAGTTGTTGTTGTTGTTGCTGCTGCTGTTGTTGTCGTCGTCATTGTCGATTGTTTAATTTAAATCGCCGTCGCAATGTCGGCGCTACTTGGCTTCAGCTTAATGATTATACCTCAAACCCAAGACCCAAGTCTCTGGTTTCTGCGGAATCGTACGCAATAGTTATTTGTACTTTACGACATGCGCTAATTGAACCACAGAAGCGACTTTATGAGCCACAACATCAGTTTCAGCTTCAGCCTCAACTTCAACAACTAAAGCTTTTGCTACCGTTTCACCTGTTGATTGGCCAAAGCCGAAGGTGAAAAGTTGGCGCTACCATTGACGTGATTGGAATTGGAATTGATCATTTTTTTTTATGGCTGCTGCTGCTGTCGGTCAAACATCAATAGAACTCAATTGTGGATTTGATGGACTGTGTGGGTCAGCTGTGTGGCAGTTTTAGTATTGTAGTTGCTGTTGCTTCATTCATGCAAACATCTTTAATCAACCTAAGTAGGCTTAGATTTATTATGTAAGCAGATTCTAAAGAGATAAATATCCGAAAACTGTTAATGATGAAAGATAACGACATCAAATCTTTGTATGGTGCAATCCTTAAGAATAGTAATAGGAACTTGAAGTGTATACAATCGTACTATCTACAACAATTACTAAACAGATACATTGGTCTCAGTTTTTTGATCTCAATAATCTTTATGAACATAAAAATCCTGTAAATTAAAAAGCATAATAGATATTCAAAACCACTTTAGGAAATAGACAAAACGGATAATATGATTCAAAGTTCCTATTTTTAAAGCCCATAAACCTTAAAATAACAACAATTAATTTTCTTAATTTTTTTAAGTTATTTTTTTAGTAAAAATCCTAAAATATATGACAAAGTAAAATGTAAAAAAACTGTATGCATTTTATAAATATTTTTCTTAGAAAAAGGCTAAAAATAATTTAAAATATTATGAATATGTAAATATAAAATTATTAAAAAAAATGGGTTCTTTATTAAGTAAAAAAGATTGAAACTTAGCAAGAGGATTATAAATAATTAAATTATTTTATATATGTATAATACATAATTATGATCCATAGTTTTTATATCAAGATTATCAGATCTTAAAGTTTTTATTCGTTATTACCAGGAATTGCTGTTGAAATAAATAAAATTTCTAAACGAAGCTCCATAATTATTAGTCATTTAAATTTTACAATATAACATATGTTAAGGGAAATAGAACATTTTATTTTTAATTAGTCCATTAATCTATACTGCAGTGAAGAGGATTTGTTGATTTTAAAGTGGTAGAAAAACACATCGAGGTTGTTCTCAAAAGGGATTCAAAACCATTGAATTAGGTATACTTATTTGCTAAGCAAACCTCGTTGTATACTTTTAGCAGCTATTAATAAAATTATATTATATATTGTAAATGTGTACATTCAGGAACAGTTCCCAGATTCTAACATAATAATTGCCCTTGAGCTCTTAACTAGAATGGAAAAGTAGCTGGACGATAAGTGGACAATTGTTGTGCTCATCATTGTTAACAGATCTGTTGTGGGATACGACTCAAAGAAGTTTTCCCAACTTTAGCCACTAATTACATAAGCACACTTAAAACTCACTTAAATCAAAATACACAAACTAAAGAAATCATCTTTAAAATCTTAAGCAAAGCCAGAATTTGTAACGAATTTAATTAAATATCAATTTAATGGAAAAACTCGGAGGTGTCGCGTGCCGCAGTTGAGTATCGAAAAGTAGTGGCGGCGGAAGCACTTCAATTATAATCCACAAAGTGCCCAGCAAATTCAATCAAGTGGCGATCAAATAGAGCACCTTGTGTAACTTGTGCAACTGCAAATCAAATTTATATTTATAGTACTGTATTTGAGTGTGTGCGCCACGTGACCGCCCAGCGCCTGCCCAGCACGCACGAGTGGCAAGCGCGGCAGCCACGCGGCAGCGGATAGCAGCAGGCGGTGCACAAGCTTTCCACAAGTGGAAATATCAATCAGGTGCAAAATTGGGGCAGGAGATACAAGACGAAAAATTCAGTTAGTGCTTTCGGATTTGATATGAATGAACGCGTGGCAATTAAGCAACGTGAAATGCACACTTGTTTGAGGCTTTAGTGGCATAAAGGAGACTTTCGCCTGCCTCGCAGCAAGTGCAATATGTGTCAGGCAGTTAATATCAACCACCACCAAAGCAACAGCAACAACAACAGTAACAGGGACCAAAACAACAGGAGAGCAAACAGCAAAATGAACCGGGGCTGTGGCCTAAATTGCAAGCAGCTGCCACTCGAACCGTGGGATATTTTTCCCCTAACCAACAACGAGGGCCATCGAACCTTATCCATGGGAACCACAACTGCTCGACGCTCTCAATATTTATTTTGTGCGTTCGTTATATTGAATAAGAAAAGAAAAAAAAAAAAAAAAGGAAGCCTCGACAATATAAGGGGTGTGCGGACGGACAACTGACAAGATTATCCTGCACGTGTTGAGCTTGCTCTCCATGGCATACTCGATACCAAAACCAGTACATGATGATGAGCCTGCGCTGAAAGCGTGGCAGGCAAGCGTTGGGCGGCTGTTGCTGCCGCTGCTGCTGCTGCTGAGGCTGCTTGCTCTGAAACTTGCAACATCAGTCAGCCGCGTGCTGGGCACATGTGTTGCCCATGTGGCACTTGTCGTTGGGTGGTGCACTGCTTTGGGTGGTAATAACGGTGGTGGTGGTGGTTTGTGTGGGCAACTGCTGCTATAAAAGCGCGACACTTGCCACAACAGCAGCACAGTTGAAATTTGCAACGCGACACGCAAACAGCAACCAAAATCTAAAACTAATAAAAATCAAAAATCATGTCTAAAGTGAAGAATCTAATTGCCAAAATGTTGCAGCGACGCAACAAGTGCAACAGCAGCATTGGCAGTCACAACAACAACAACATCAGCAGCTACGAGAGTCTTGAGGAGATTGCACAGAATCTGGCTAATGAGCGCATGTTGCAAGCGTCAGCAGATATGGCCACACAACAGCAATTGCTCTTCTGCCTGGAAACCGCAGACGGTTGTTTTTATTGGCATGCACAGTAGCAATGGCAACAACAGCAGCAACAGACTCATCAGCAACATCAACAGCAACAACAACAACTACAACCGGTAGTTAGAAGCGGTCAAATGTATGAATGAAAACAGTTCTTCAATGGAGCCATCCATGGAGACAGCGCCAGACGAGTTAACCACAAACATGCGAATCGATGTTGCATGCAACAACAACAACAACAACAACAACGGAATGAGCAAACTATGGGCAACTATGTACATATGTAACCAGCAATCAACAGCAGCAACAACAAAGCCAGTGACAATGTCTTCTATGCCATGGTGTTAATTAAATATTTAATTTAAACTTAAATAAATTGTGATATACACTTAGTATGTTCTTCAGCACATGTAGCACATAAACTCAGTGCCATTAGCATAAATGTTTTTAGTTTATAAGTCAATAAATATAATGCCTCGCAAACTTAAAATATACATACATTTGTTATCTTTTTGTTATGGTGAATTTTAGCGCATCCAAGTCTAGAATATCGTGCTCTTTATATCTAACATCTTAAAGTGACAGTTGAACATGTTGTTGACGTCTTCATTTAGCTGACATTTCAATTGCCCACAGCTTTCCAACGCCTCTGCATTTGCCAATTATGTGGTTTTGTGCTACTGCAGTTCTTCTTAAACTTTATCTTAAAAGCACTACGTAGCAAAGTAAATTAACAGTAGCTGTCAAAAAAGAATCAATATTGTGCAGCAAATTTATTGAGTTACAGCAACATACTAATTTTCAAATATTAACCCGATTTCTGAAACATAATCAGATTAGTTTTAGATTTCATTCATCAAATATCCTCATAAAATTTTCTCGAATTCGGGAAAAATATGGTCAAATATTATGGGAAGAGTGGATCTTTTGTATGTTATGTACTTAAAACATATCTAAGCTATACTAAATTTGTTTCAAATCAATTAATAAAAAGTTCTACAACCTTACACATAATTTACATATACAGATGCAAGCAAAATAATAACTTTATGAAATAATGATAAAACCGAATTTTTTATTTATTTTATACATTTTTAACATTGTGAAGATTTATTAGAAAAACAAATTTTTATATTTTTTTAAAAAAAGTTAAATTTGAAATATAAGTTCATCACTCTAATTAGAATTTCAATAGACAAAGTATTGATTCAGAGCCAAATAAGAAAAAAGTTATAGCTAAATTAAAGCATTTATACTTAGCTTAAGAAAATTAAAAATTAGCAAGCTTTTAGATATTACTAAACTAAATTGCAACATACTTTTAATGTATCTATTTACAACATCCAACCTTAAGATATTTTGGCATTCCAAGTGTTTGCATTCCTTAAACACATACTGCTAATGAGCTTTGTATCAAAAGTTGCATCCTTTCTCGTTGAACCCTTGCGCTACACATCTGTACGTATTTACGCACAGACGCATGCGCCCCCTTTTCTGCCTTACTTTCTGCATGAGTCTGACGTGCGTTGTTACGCGGTCCAAGCATGCGCACATATTCAATTACACAGTCAGAGCCACAGCAACTACAACACGAACACCAAACAGCAACAGAAACAACAGCAACAACAACAACAACAACGATGACAAGAGCATTGAATTGACAATAACCGAATAAGCAACCCCCAACCCCGTTCCGTGCCCAAATGAGCCCCTGAGTTGGGATCGAACAAAATAAGTACTACGATCTCGGTTCGCCATGTGCAGTTTAAAAAATTTTCTCACACTCGAAAAAATTGTAACGGCTTGCTGTTGAGCACACTCTCAGCACGCCATGCTCATCATCCCCCTTCCTTGGTTGGTTATGCTTGTGTGCTGTCTCACTCTGTCGGTCGATCGGCTGCTCGCACTTCCTGCCCGTGGACAAACTGGCCACGTATATTGTTTATATAGTTAACGAATGCGATACATTTAATCTTTAGTGTGTGTCAATTTGCCGTACAGTCATTTAGTTTGCATGCCCCGCTCAGCGTCTCTACATTCTATAGTTACACAGTGCCCCGTTTCCAGATCCCTTCTATCTGGTCTCGGGTCTCCGATCTTGCTTCTTGCATCTCGGGTCTCTCGGTCCCACGACGTGCCCAGGCATGCCACTTAGCGTGGCCCAAGTGTTCAACAGAAGCTACAATTCAGCATTCATAATTGACAACAGCAAGAACAACAACAACAACTACAACAGCAACAGAAACAGCTACAGCAACAACAGCAACGAGCAACCTATGGGCCACGTCTTCTGACAAGAAAAAAATATAAAATAAAATAAAGGGCAGGTGGTAGTTTTTTCGGTAGTACTGTCCTCACCACTCGCAATGACTCGGTCTTGAGCTCGGTCAGATTTACAGTGGGGCAAGCGTACAAGTATTGTGAACTAAAACTCTTATATGAAATATAACTGATACAATTATTTACATTAATGTATAAAAACCTATAAAGATTTAATACATGCTTTTAGCAAATGATTCCCAATCATCAGGCTACTTTTAATATTACTTTTTAGTTTCCACCTAGTATTACCCAAAAATCACTTGAAGGTGCATAATATCTACCTTACACTACCATACAACTTGCAACATTTCAAAAATTTAGTTCCCACATACAGAATTCCTAAAACTAACCGTGTCAAGTACAAGGTCTAGAACGTAAAATCCGAAAACATACTTTAACAAATACCCACAATTAGCTTACACTAACTCACAACGGGCAGTATATTTTCTATATTTGCACTGACACTATTTTGAAACTTATTTCCCACGCACAGGCGACACTGAAGTCTCCGAAACTCAATGTATCAAGTAGCTAAAACAGCCACGTAAAATCCAAAATCAACTTCGACCTTTTCAGTCATCACCTTACACTACCTTACGTCTAGTAAGATTTCCAATATATTCACTGGCAACATTTAGAAAATTTCATTCCCACACACAGTGAACTTAACAAAATTTCGGAAACTAAGCGTATCAAGTAGAAATCAAGGTACGTAAAATCCACAACATATTTTCACGAATGTCGAGAATTTTGATACAAGTACAGAGAACACGTAGTGGAAAATCCAAGGAGCTCATTCAGTAGAACTGTTAAATACCAAGTTCCACATGTGTTGTGCCCACTGTGCAATGTGCATAAGGGCTCGGCCAAGAGACTCGGCCTCTCTCTTTCTCGCCCTACACGGCCGACCGATTATAACTTATAACACCAACGAGCGAGAAAAATCTTGTGGGAAACTTGAGGGCAAAGTGTTTCCCACGATTCGAACGTCAATGTAAAAGAAAACAGAGAAGAGCTAAAAGCAGCAATAACAACAACAACAAGCCTAACATGTGCAACAAAAAACCACCACCAGCAGCACCAACACCACCAACACACTGAAACACACACCATCATCAAATTCATCCCCTGCCAAGACAGAACTTGTTTACCGAGCCAACAAGAGAAAAACCAACCACCATCAGCAGACGAGGATCTTTGGCAAAGGCACAGGCGCAACGAGAGCCGAAGCCGAGAGCTACAAGCCGAACACACGATGTCTGAGTAAATTGCTCTGCAGGTGGTGTTGTTGCTGTAGTGAACTAGCCGTTACTCTCTTTGCTTTGCGCACTGTTTGCTCTCTACTCTCTGCTTGCTGCTCTCTGCATGCGTGCGCTGAGCACGAGACGCAACGCAGTCAGCGAAGGCACGTGCAGCTATAAAAGCAGCCGTAACTGGAGACGACAGCAACATTCTCAACGCAATCGTCGTGAAGTACACAACGAGCTCAAGCAACGCAGAGCACAAATTTCAACGTCACAAAAAAACACAAACATCAAAAACACAACCATGGCAACCAAATACGAATTGTCGAAAACTTACCAATACCGCAAGGTGATGAAACCACTGCTGGAGCGCAAGCGTCGCGCACGCATCAACAAGTGTCTGGATGATCTTAAGGATCTGATGGCTGAGTGTGTGGCACAAACAGGCGATGCCAAGTTCGAAAAAGCTGACATTTTGGAGGTGACAGTTCAATACTTGCGCAATCTGAAACAATCCAAGGCAAATGCCGCTGCATCGGCACCTGAGCACAGTTTCCGTGCTGGCTACATTCGTGCTGCCAACGAAGTCTCCCGCGCACTGGCTGCTCTACCCAAAGTGGATGTTGCTTTTGGCACCACACTGATGACACATCTGGGCATGCGACTCAATCAGCTGGAACAACCTGTGGAACAGCCAATGCCAATGACACTCAATACACCACTTAGCATCAATTGCGGCTCCGCCTACTCCACTGCCAACAGCAGCAGCAGTCAAAGCAGCCGCGATGTCTACAGTCCAGTATCCAGTGGCTACGCCAGCGACAGTGATTGCTCCTCCGGCTCCACTACACCAGTTGCAGCTCAATCTCTGCTACAGATTAGCAGCACTGGCAGCGTCTGGCGTCCCTGGTAATAGAAGTATGGAGCAACCATCGTCGGGGCATCGCGCGCAATTCAAAAAGTAGCTTTATAGCTTTACACAATGCTTTACAATGATCTTCATTTTTTCACTCTAATTAAGTGTTACGCAGTTTTATAAGTTAGGTCTGTGATAGGGCACATTTATTGACTCCAATTATAACAATTAGCCAGAAGTCTGTTAGCCAATACAACTGTTTAGATTGTAAGAAAAAACAACATATATACAAACAAACAATATAAAAACAAACAAACAAAAAAACACTCTATCTTTTATTTCAAATTTCTCTTGACAACTATTTGTATCTACAGGTTTTCAGTTCCCAATAAGCAATATACTGATTGTCCACGGTACTTAATCACTTGCTGAGTACTCAATTAACAGCTTGTTTATCAATCAGAAAACTTGCTAATATGTTTGTAAATGTTGGTTCATTTACATCCAATTTCTAAACAAACGACCAACTACTTTTGAATTCGTATTCTTATTTGAATTCATGTTTACACTTTTTTGTTTTCCTTTAATTATAATCAAATTAATTGTATTATATATTATATTGCATATAATGCTTTTATTAAAATTGTTTTTAATTTTAATTTATTAATTTATTTTATAAATTAAATCAATTATATAAACTATACCTAATATTTGTTTACTATACCTTAATCCAATTAAGAAGTTTTTTGTTTTTCTTTTCCTATAATTGAAGTTAAATTAGAATAATTCTAGTCCATTTTAAATTTAATTGTAAATTTAAATATAATTTTAAATTTAATTTTTAACCAGTCTACGAAGTTTTTGTATTTACAATTAAATTTTATTTTCCTAAACTCAGATTATATTAAAGTTTATTTAAGAAGATTTAAGATTTTAACTATGAATTTTTGTTTTCATAATCGAATTAACGAAAGATGAATTTCATTATAATTATACAATAATTTAAATAATATTTTAAAAGCTTTATTCAATTTATTTTAAAAATAGATTTTCAGATCATTGCCTTACTTATGTTTTTTTTATCTTATATAATTATGCAATAAAAAATTTATATTTATAAGATTATTTCAATCCGATTTAAGGCAGTATTCATTTTGGTATTTAAATAAAGATTATTTATAAAATATGGTTTAATTGAATATAAATGCATTTAATTTTGATTTATATAATCGAAGACAAATTTTGTTCAAAAAACACATTTTAAATTTTTTGTAGTATTTAAGAAAAGATTTTCTATAAAATATATATTTATAATAGTTGCACACTTAAATTCTAATTATGACATAAAACTAGTAATAGTTTTATTAATGAACAACAAACATATATTAAATCCATTTTATTCGCTCTAATACAATTATTACACATTAATTTATTAGAAACGTGCTTCAAATTAGTTTAAGAACTAATCTAACACAAGGTGCAAAATCTATTATCAACGATTTTTAAAGTATCTTATGAATTATTGACACAATTATTATCTAAGATACAATATCTTAATGCTTCAGACTGGGCTACAGTCCAATTAATGATCAATTTATCAATTAGCTGTCATAGCAAACAAGAGGGGAAAATTGATAAATTATTAATGATAATGATATACTAAGTGTTAGGGACAAGGGGGTAGCAAGCAGCACCTCAACTTCACCCAACGATCACCTCAGTTAAGTCCACGCGCCGACTGCTCAGTCCACGCTTTCAGCGTCCGCCTGACCTGGCGACCCAATCGACCCAATCGACCCAAGCGACCCATATACAGAGCCAGAACCAAAGCCAAAGCCAAACGAAGCCAATATGCCACACTAATTGTGTCCAATAAACACTCATCATTCGAGAAGGCAATGTGGAATGAGATAGGTACTGGGACACCGAGACCGCATTATGCCATCATCATCTGCATACATTGATGAAACAATAAGCGAAAGATGGCACGGCAGGATAACAATGGGTATGAGAATGAGAACGGCCCACGCACACGCACAGGATGAAGCAGTGAAGTATGCATTAAGGATAATAACACCGGGCTAAAGAGCAACTACAGCAACAACATTCAACTACAGCAACAACAGCAAACAACAAGAACAACAGCAACAAAAACTGCATGGCGATGCCCAAAACAGCGACAGCTGCAAAATGTTGTGCTCTGATCCTTTAAAAAAGCGAAGCATGTGGCCAAAAGGAAAACAAACGAGAAAAAAAATTGTGTGAGAAACTTACTTTCAGGTCGGTTCCCACGCCACGAGCCACAAGGATTGCCGATTGTCCTCCATGCCAGCCGCACATTGCAGCTGTTCCTCTCTGTGTTCCTCTGCCCATGTGCGCAAGCGAGAGGGCGAGCAACTGAGCGCATGTGCGCGTGAGCGAGACGGTATGCGCTCATGCGTGCCCATTGCACGAGGGTGGATTTTGAACTTGGCAGTCAGCTATAAAAGCAACGCACTGTTAACCGAAAAGCATCATTCACGATACAGCCAGCAACAAGGCAACAACGTAGCACACAAAATAACAAATTTAAGAATTTACTATATACAACATATTTACGTTATTACGTTAAAAATGGAATACACCAGCAAGACACAGATCTACCAGAAGGTGAAGAAGCCGCTGCTTGAGCGTCAGCGTCGTGCCCGCATCAACAAGTGCCTGGACACACTGAAGACACTTGTCGCCGACCTGCGCGGTGATGATGGCATTCTGCGCATGGACAAAGCCGAGATGCTCGAATCAGCTGTGGTCTTCATGCGCCAGCAAAAGATGAACAAAACAGCAGCAGCAACAGCAACACCAGCAGCAACAACAGCAATGCCATTGGAGAGCTTCCGACATGGTTATATGAATGCCGTCAATGAGGTGTCACGTGTTATGGCATCCACACCTGGCATGAGTGTTGACCTGGGCAAATCGGTGATGTCACATTTGGGTCGCATCTACAAGAATCTACAGCAGTTCCATGAGGCACAAACAATGCCTCAATCAGAATCTGCAACCGAATTGAGCATCAACTGCAACTCAGCACCACTCAGCCCCGCCTCGTCTGGTTATCACAGTGATTGCGAGAGTCCTGCACCGTCGCCTCTGCCAGTGGAGGAGAAACTGTGGCGCCCCTGGTAGATGGCTGCAGCGGCACTCAGAAGAAGACAAAATGTAACACAACTGTGATAACCAACTGTGATGGCAACAAAACACTTAATAGAAGCAAAACAATTAAATAAATGAAATAAGAAACAAAATACTATGATTGATTATTTATTTACATAAGGGTGGGCCATAGAAATTTTATACTCTTACAGCTTTATCTTTTCACTTGTATGTTAAAAACTACAAAACATGCTTCCAATTGGAACATGGTGCAATATATTCATTGAAATATGTAAATTTATTTTAAATGTTTTATAATTTCATTAATAAACATATTTTTTGTAATTTAATTTTATGTCTGTGTCTGTCATTTCTCACTTTCGTTTCAAATTACTTGTTTTTTTTTTTTTTTAACCAAAAATTATTTTAGTTCTTATATTTCTAACTATTTTAAAATTTTATTTCGCGCCCTGCCATTTGCGATAACTAAGCGTGCAGCGTTGCTCAGAAAATAATTGGTAACACCGATAACATGCAGCCAACTTAATTGCTTGATAAATTAAAATTGCCGGTCGATAGACTGTGGCGGCCAGTCGATAGATCCAAATAATAAAGTGATGAGATATATGTTACGATATATCGTCGGCGTTTTACTTTTTCCACGCTTCAAAATCACGTTCGCAAATTGAAAACAAATCGACAGTGTACTTTATCAACTTCTATAAGTAATTGTGTGCCAAGTGCTATAGAAAATCATGCCCAATATTAATTAAATACAGCTTAAAATCAAAGTGCAAATTAGACGGCTAAAGCAGATGCGAAAAAAATAGAGACGAGAACGAGAACGCCACACAACACATACACGACGCTCAGGCTGGCGCTGTCAGACGTAGCGAGTCGGTCGGTCGGTCGGTTGAAGAGGCCAGTTTTTACGGGCAAAATTCGAGTAAAAAATTACATTTTTTTGCACTGATAAATCGGCTTGTGCAAATTTCAGTGCTGTGTATATGTGCGCACACAAAGTGGCAATAAAATGTGCAATTGTGCGGCCAGCTAAGCGCCTAAATGTAAATTGGTAGTGCCAACAAATCCGTTTTTTAATTGCTTTTGTTTATTTTTTGTAGGGCCAATTTTTCTTTTGCGCTGTGCTCGTGTATGCCTATGTGTGTGTGTGTGTGTGTGTGAGTTTTGCCACTCGTCCGTTTGGGGTGCGCGCGCGTGTATATGTCTCTGTCTGTCTGTTATGTCGCTGTGTGTGTGAGCAATTCACTCGCTGCCGCAGCAAACAGTGTTGCCAGCAAATTGCAATAAATGTTGGGTTACAAAATATTTTTTGCAAATTACTGTTTTTAATTTATTAAAAAGTTTTACATAACTATAAGGATAATACCGAGTGAATTTAAAACAATTTAACTGCAGTGCGTGATTAGAAAATGGTTTAAAACGATTGGTGCGCCGATCAGAGGTGGCAACCCTGCGTAATTGCAGTCTGTGTCTGTATATGTATTGCACGGGGTACATTTGTTTGTGCAGAGCTTGCAGCCAGCGTGCGCGTTGCTTTTGCAAATATTACATGCCGCAATAATGTGGAAATTGTTTAAGCGAAACCTAAAAAGCAGTCAGTAAAGTGAACGAATGATTTCATTCTTATTCTGCATGCCTGTATTTTTGTATTTTTTTTTGCGTAACATTTCGCCCAGGCACATGCAACTGTGCGTTTGATTTTTTCGGCGGTAAACACTCACACTCATACCCCTGTACGTGCGTCGTTCTCTACACATATATATATGTGTGTGTGTGTGAGTTCACTCGTTGTTGCTGGCATGGCTGCCATTGCTGCTGAGATGCTTAAAACTACGTGAGCGCGCGTGTGTGTGTGTGTGTGTGTGTGTGTGTGTGCGTGAGATTCTACGTATCGAAAAAAATGGTGCAAAATAACGACCAAATAAATTTAACTAAGAAACGTTTGTAAAAAATTCCATTTGCAGGATATCCGCAAACCGCTGCTAGACAATATGGAAACGCTCGAGTTGAATTAAGTTAATATAGAACCACAACAAAAGCAATTAAACGCTTGCAAAACGCTTTATTTTGTATGCTCCTCCGGTGCTAGAGTTGCTGCCAATTTTGGCAGAGAGTTTAATCTCAGGGTGCCAGCAGCAGCGGGCAGCGGGCAGCGGCAAGCTGCCAATAGGAAGAGCACAACAACACTAACAAAATAAAATAAAACACAAAAATAAAAAAAAAACAAGGAAATTCTCAAAACAAATTACGGTACAACAAAATACAAACGGTTATTTGTTGCTTACCATATCATCGGTGTGGACTTGTGTTGTTCTTGGGCAACCATTAAATAGCAACAACAACAACACAGCACAAATAAACAACAACAACAACAACAACAACAATGTACCCCCAACCGGTGCGTCACCCCGCCGCCGGGGTAAGTATACAACAACAGCAACAACAGCAACAACAACAGCTTGCAGTTGGACCCAATCAAGTGTTTTGCTAATTGTATTTCTCTCTCTCTCTCTCTCTTCACACCCCCCTCATGTCCAATCTGTACAGGGACCACCACCTCAGGGCCCAATCAAATTCACCATTGCCGATACATTGGAGCGCATCAAGGAGGAATTCAATTTTCTTCAGGCACAATATCACAGGCAAGTAGCCAAGACCAAGCAGCACAATTGGCTATAGTATTATAGGCACAAAAAATCGAACATAGTGGTGTTGTTATGGTTAGTAGCAGTATTTAGGAGCTATGCTAGAGTAAAAATTTCCTAAGAGTAAAAATTTCATATCTTGCTAAACTTAGTAAAATATATATAATTTGTTTATGCATTTCTATATAAGCTATCAGCTAATTTATTGCTTACAACATAAACCATTTGCCTTTAATATTTATAAAATAATTAATTTAGTTAAGCCGTTTCGGAGCGGGCTGCAAAAATATTTGATTTATAGTGAGCTTTTTTGGCGTAATTTACAGCCAAGGAATCTAAATCAGTATCAAATAATTCAACCTACTTTAGTTTCAATAGAATAAATTGTTCAAGTAGGCAAAAAATCATATTACAGCATACCTTTTAGTATAATAACTAATTATTTTTTTTAGATTTTTAATTGAATTATTTGCACTATCGGCAATAAATTACACCTACATTTGTATTATTTATTTGCTTAATTTATTTATATATATTTAGATAATTAAATGGCTAACAAATCAAAATACATAAATGTGAATATGCTTTGTTTAAAAAAAACAATCAAAGCAAATAATTTTTAAAAATATACAAAACTTGCAGCGGCTTAAATAAGTTAAGTTAAAGCTAAGAATAAAGATCAGAGCTTTGAGATCCCAACATCATTTCCAACAAACTATTTGTATGATTCATTAGGTTTACCACAGTAAAATTGTACCGCAAAAAAACGGAAATTAACAATGCGGCGTTTAGCTTAACGACGAAAAAAACAAAAGGCATAAGAATGTTGATGATTTCTGTAGGTTTTTCATGCTAGCATTTTTAACTGGGATGTTTTGCAGCCTCCACAGCCTCCAAGCTTAGTGCCTTTTGCTGTATCAAACCGGTTTGCCAGGCAGCGCGCCATATGCGCTGCTCATAGGATTTTTTTTTTTTTCATATTATAGTTTTTTTTTTTCTCTTTTTTTTTTTAGCCGGCACGACAACGGAAACGTTGCCCGAGATTTCTTTCTTTTTAACTAAACTAATTTGCCCTTTTGATTATTTTTCCTGTGAATTTCAGCATTAAATTGGAGTGCGAGAAGTTGGCAACCGAAAAGACCGAAATGCAGCGTCATTATGTTATGGTAACAAGATTTTAGAAAAAAGTTTAAAACAGAAACCAAACAACAAAAATAACACTTTCAATTTTAATCTTCTAATCCGCCAACAATACAGTACTATGAAATGTCCTACGGCCTTAATGTGGAAATGCACAAGCAAACGGAAATCGCAAAGCGTCTAAACACACTGATCAATCAGCTACTTCCATTCCTACAGGCCGATCATCAGCAGCAAGTGCTACAGGCGGTAGAGCGTGCGAAGCAGGTTACAATGCAGGAATTAAATCTGATCATTGGGGTAAGTTTCAAAACGAATCGAATGAATTATAATTCTCTTCTTGAAGATTTACATTTCAACAAAGGCAATCAGCCGTGTGTTATTCTGATAGAGTTAAACAGTTGTTATGCATCTAAACTCTATTTAAGTACTCAATTATCTAAAGGATATTGGTGAAGTTATCGATCTGCACTTTAAATAGAAATTGATCGTATTTTTGTCATAATTTATTAGGCACAAATTCAGAACTTATTTAAGCTTCTTCATTACTGTTGAGCGTGTGCAGCGTATTTTGAAGTTTAATGTCTCGAAAAGAATCTTATTTATTTACTTATTTGATGTTCAACAATTGATCAGTCGACCTTTTTAAAATTGTTTGTAGACTGATAGATTAATAGGAACCTATTGGTTTTTTTTTTTTTTTTTTACATTACTAAAGGATTTCTGCAAAAGCTGAAAAGCTTTCCACTCTCAACTCATATGAAAACTAGAATTAGAATCTCTTGCTTTTTTAAAACAGTGGAATTTTCTAATATAATAAAAACAAATTAATACTATAGTTCTATTAGTATTGTTCAGTAATTATGTCAGTTACAAATGCAATCTTAAAGCCAGAACTCTTGATTACTCGTTCTAGAGTTCAAGTTAAGACATTTGGGAATTTAAGAGACTGATAGCGGTCAAAGTATTAAATAGTATATAGATACTTCTAACTACTACTAGGTTCTTTCAAGTTCACCGTGCTCTTTAGTACTTATACAGTCCAACTAGATAGAATCTCACATATTTTAAAAGCAAATTTTGCCAAAATATATTTTTCTGAACAAATATTCACACTATAGAAAAATTAAACTTAACTTTCACATAAAAACCTCAAGTATTTTTTTTGTATTTAAATAAATAATATAAACAAAACTATCTCCCAAAAAAAAAAAAAAATAAAATGTTAATGAATTGATTATATAAATATCAATGTGCATGCGTGTGTGCGTGTGTATGTGGCAGCATCAGCAGCAACATGGAATACAACAACTTTTAGTAAGTTATTTATTAATTTTTGAGTTTTGTTTTTTTTTCTTTCTTTCTTTTGTTGCAATTTGCGTTCGTTTGTTTGTTTGCTTATTGCGCTAATTTCTTACCCGCTCTCGCTCTCTCTCTCTCTCCGACAACGTGTTTATCATTGAAGTTGAAGTCGCCGCTTGTTGTTCTACTTGTTGTTCAATTGTTGTTGTTGTTGTCTGCACACACACATACACAAACACACACACACACCCCGCACCTACATCAAAACAGCTTTTGTGACGTCCAGAGCCAAAAAATAAAATAACAGAAAATGCCGTCAATCTTCTATATTCTTCTATACTAAATCTAGTATCTGTTAGCAACTAATCAATTTCATATGGCTTTTTAATTTGCAGCAACAAATACACGCACAACAAGTGCCTGGAGGTCCGCCACAACCGATGGGCGCACTGAATCCATTTGGTGCCTTGGGCGCCACAATGGGCTTGCCACATGGGCCACAAGGTTTGCTCAAAGCGCCGTCAGATCACCATAGGCCGGACATAAAGCCAACTGGCTTGGAGGGACCAGCGGGTGCTGAGGAGCGTTTAGTAAGTCTGAATTGCAAATGCTTAGAAACTCAAAAACTAAAAAAACTTTTTTTTTTATTATAGCGCAATTCGGTTTCACCAGCGGATCGGGAGAAATATCGCACGCGCTCTCCACTGGACATTGAGAACGATTCGAAGCGTCGAAAAGATGAGAAACTGCAAGTAAGTATATATTATATATATTTATAATATATTTGTAATTCATAGTATACTTGTATCATTGTGTCATCAGCTGTTGCTGCCTCTCAACTCACCAAAAACAAAGCCTATATATATCATATAATGTAGTTGTTGTTGTCGTTGTTTACTATTATCTATACCTACAATAATTCCCAAATCACATTATCACTTCATGAGACTCCTTAAAATATAAAAAATATTGAAATCTATGGCTAATCAACTACATAGCTGTAGTTCTAATTATATTTGTAGTACTAGTCAATTGTTGTTGTTTGTATTATTATTATTATTATTGTATGCATTTTGTTTTATTGTGTTTATGTGTTTTTTTCAAAATTATTTGCAGGAGGATGAAGGCGAGAAAAGCGATCAAGATTTAGTCGTAGATGTTGCAAATGAAATGGTGAGTTGAGTGTCGGCCCTGAGACCACAAACACACCACAAAGCACACACACACGTTACACGTTGAAGAATCAAATATATAACTGCAATTGTTTCAATCATCATCATCCTTGCAGGAATCCCACTCACCACGTCCCAATGGCGAGCACGTGTCGATGGAGGTGCGCGATCGCGAGAGCTTAAACGGCGAACGTCTGGACAAGCCGAGCAGCAGTGGCATTAAACAAGAACGCCCGCCCTCTCGTTCAGGCTCCAGTTCGTCGCGTTCCACACCCAGCCTCAAGACAAAAGATGTAAGAGTTTGTTAGGATATGATAGAGTATAAAGTAATGGGAATGCAGAGCTGTCAGTTTAGCAATTTAGTCGCTAGATCTACATACTTTTTTAATTAAAATCTATTAAGCTTTAAATTGTACATAAACTTAGAATGCTTTATCAGGCATAGATTAAACAAAAACGGAAAATGTTGCCATAATTATGCTTTATCTTATGAGTACTTTAAGCAAATTACTAGCAATCAAATGTATGCCTATGTTATTAAAGCTAATGTACTAGACAGCATATAAAAAAAATATTGTGTAATCAATTAAGATAATGAAAATTATGAAATGTTTTTATTTAGTCCAAGTATTTTTATTGCGTTTCCTCTTTAAAAACATACATACATTTGTTGAATTTAAAACTTGTAATGAATTAGCTTATAGCAATTTTGTTTTGGAGATTCTATCAGCATCGTCACAGTGCTCAAAAAAAGGTCTTCAAGTTGCAGTGCTAAGCAAGCAAAAGTGTTGTTATAGTAATGAACATTTGTTTAATTATTTTAAGTAGGTAGCAAGTTTAAGTGTTAAGTGGTTTAAGCAATTATTTATTACTTGGGGGGGAACATTTGTTGTGACTAGCATGAGTGTGGTTGGTTTGTGTTGACAAATTTTGAAATAATTGTTTTGGTATTTAATTAGATGGACAAACCGGGCACACCGGGAGCGAAGGCACGCACACCGACACCAAACGCTGCCGCACCATCTCAGGGCCCAAATCCTAAACAAATGATGCAACAAGGTGGCCCACCGCCGGCTGGGTATCCAGCGTCGCCGTATCAGCGACCGGCCGATCCCTATCAGCGTCCGCCATCGGATCCCGCCTATGGACGACCGCCGCCTATGCCGTATGATCCGCATGCGCATGTACGAACAAACGGCATTCCACATCCTTCGGCGCTAACTGGTGGAAAGCCGTAAGTACAGAATATTTAGCTTTCTTTCATCAAATATATAATTCGTTTGTCTTCTTCTACATCCACACACATAGTGCATACTCTTTCCATATGAACGGCGAGGGCAGTTTGCAGCCGGTGCCATTCCCGCCGGATGCGCTTGTGGGCGTTGGCATACCGAGACATGCGCGGCAAATTAATACGTTATCACATGGCGAAGTTGTCTGTGCGGTGACCATTTCAAATCCTACAAAATACGTTTATACGGGCGGCAAGGGATGCGTTAAAGTGTGGGACATTTCACAGCCGGGCAACAAGAATCCTGTTAGCCAACTGGATTGTCTGCAGCGAGATAATTACATACGTTCGGTTAAATTGCTGCCGGATGGACGCACACTTATTGTCGGTGGCGAGGCATCGAATCTATCCATATGGGATTTGGCCAGCCCAACGCCACGAATTAAAGCCGAGCTGACCTCAGCGGCGCCAGCCTGCTATGCGCTAGCCATCAGTCCCGATTCAAAGGTGTGCTTCTCATGCTGCAGCGATGGCAACATTGCCGTCTGGGATTTGCACAACGAGATACTGGTGCGTCAATTCCAGGGACACACAGACGGTGCCTCGTGCATTGACATTAGCCCGGATGGCTCACGATTATGGACAGGCGGACTGGACAATACGGTGCGCTCGTGGGATTTGCGCGAGGGTCGCCAACTGCAGCAACATGATTTCAGTTCTCAAATATTTTCACTTGGCTATTGTCCAACAGGTAAACACTTATCTTCAACTCCTCACGCTTTACGCAAATGCTAAAATACCAATTTATTATTTAAGGTGACTGGCTGGCCGTTGGCATGGAGAATTCACATGTGGAAGTATTGCATGCATCCAAACCGGACAAGTATCAGCTGCATTTGCACGAGAGCTGCGTTCTGTCACTGAGATTTGCCACCTGCGGCAAATGGTTCGTTTCCACCGGCAAAGACAACCTGCTTAACGCATGGAGAACACCATACGGTGCCAGTATATTCCAGGTGAGACTTGAAAGCATGTCTATTTGAATGGAAAAAAGTAGTATTTATTTTAAATAAATAAAAATGAAAAGTTATAAGCTTCTGCAGACATCAGTGCTTAGGTATACACTTAGATCATAGGTTATAAATATAGGTTCTTCGATTCTAAAGCGATGATCTAGAGAATTTGACTATCCCTACAAATTAGGCCTTTATATACATTTCTTGTTTGTCGAATTCTTAGTACTGCTCATCTATTTCACTGTACCTTATAGAATAACTAGGGACTTTTATGCTTTGACTCTCGAGCATTGTAATTCTAAGAGGCTACTGCAATGCCCATTTAGAATCCTTTACACAGATTATAACAATCTGTAGAGATTGTATTAAATATTCCACTCATACAGAATTAACTTAACTACTGGTCTGAATGGGTTTTTAGGGGTTTCCCCAATTGTTGCAACAAATGTTGTACCAACTGGTACTAACTAGTAATTATTACATTTTTGTTTTTACTTTTGTAACTTAAACTAAAGTTTTCGATTTAGTAGTAAATTAATTCTAATGGTTGTTACAAGAGTTCCTAGTCTGATTTTAAGTAAATATTTGTATTATATTATGTAAATCTGATAAGAGATTACCTGATTACAGGTCCAGTCATTGCTAAAGTATATAAATATTTGGTAATCAATATTGTCAAACAGAAAATTCGACAAATTTAACAGTACAATTCTGAGCTCAAACAAGAGTACTAAAGTTATAAAAAGTTTGTTTTATGCAGTTGCTATAATAGCCATAAACATACCTTAATTTTATTTGTTAAAGAGTTTAAAGAAATAAATCGTATTTTATTATAAACTATTCTCTTAAGTTATGTCAAATCAGAAAACCGCCCTGCTGTGCATAACGATTATAGCTTTGACAATGGCTCCTGGAATATAATTACAGTCAGAATCTATCGAGGTTGAATACGATTGAAAGCCAAGAGAAACGAATGGTGTATTAAAGAAGTTTAAATCACTTTGATACACATAAAACAATGATTTATTATGCTAATTGTAGCTTTAAGTTTCTTACATTACCAATTGTTTAATCAAATTTCTTTATTGTATTTGCTTACAGTCGAAGGAAACATCATCCGTACTTAGCTGCGACATATCAACTGACGACAAGTATATTGTGACGGGTTCGGGCGATAAAAAGGCTACTGTCTATGAAGTTATTTATTAAATGAAAACAAAACAAAACAAAAACAAACACACTCACACATAACCGGAGAAAATTCACACACTTTTCATTTTGTAATAAGCGCATATAGGTTTTTATTACAACTTAAAACAGCAACCAACAACAACAGCAACCACATAAACAAGAAAGAAGAAAACACAAAAAACACACATAAAATAGCAAACAACAACAGCATCAACAACAACAACAAAGGGCAGCGGCAGCAGCGCAATGCATAATAGAGCGAAGCAAAAAATAAAAATCTATAATATAAATATATTAAAACAAAAATGAAAGAAAAAAACTAAAAATTTAAGCGTACATTTAGCTACTAAGCTTAAGCTAAGTCCAATAAAAAAAAAGTTGAACACAAATTGCAAAGTAAAACAAAATAATACTGTAATAATAGTAATAATAATAATAATAACAATATAGATGCAAAGCGAGTGCAACAGAAATGAAACACTAAAGAGCAAAAACAAAACAAAACAAAACGAAACAAGAAAAAGGTTTAAAAACAAAAAAAAACAGAGTAATAACAACAGTCGGCGTTACCTACTAAACCACGCTCATTAAACAAAAATTAAGTGCTGGGTCCACCCCGGCATGGATTAGTCAGTCATTGCAGGAGGAGCGTTGAGATTATGATTACCAGATGAGTTACGAGAGATGTCAGTTAGAGTTAGTATGTGAGTGCTCTTAGTTTGTCTTCTGTGTTTAAAGAATCGGCAGCGAAATTGTTTATAAACAAAAAATTAAAAGTTACTGAACGTAAATCAATAATGCAAAAGCAAAAACTAAATAATATTGGATGTGTTTTCATTTGTCAATTTATTTAAATTAGTGACTGCAAAACCCTCCCAACACTGTCGCCTCCTACCCCTTCTATCTCCACTTCAAACACTAAACTCATTTGCATGCTGAAAGGTATATGTATATATAAATAAATATATATATATATTCATGAGTGTATATGTATATACATATAAATATAAATGAATATAATTAGTAAGCGGTTTAGTTAAGAATTTTACATTATAAATACAAGAAACACAAAGCAGGGCGCCACCAGCAACAACAACACATGAACCCAAAATTACACAAACCTAAAATCCCCCAATAATAATAACGGGAGGCGCCAAAGCAGCCAGCTTTTGCTTGTATGTAATTTGAGAGAAAAGAAAACCCCAACCTTTTGTCTGGAAACAAACAACTGTAAAATCCTATGTTTTGTGCAGCTAAAAGAATTAACAACAGAAACAACAAATTTAAAACAAAAGAAATCTTGTTTACACATTAGTTTATATAGAAATGAATCGTATATATATATATGAATATATACTATATATTATATATAAAATGTGGGCACATCTCGCGCCCAGCGAAAATTGTAATAAGCAAAACAGAGAATAGAGTGCAGCACACGCTTCGATTTTTAATTTTACAATTATTATTATTATTATTGTGGTTATATATGTATATAATTATATTATAAATAATTGAAGCAAAACGAAAAAGAAAAATAAAAAATTATATATGTAATCAAAGTATAAATTATGGAATTATAGTAGTAGTGTAGTACAAAACTAGAACACATCTGTTGTATAGACGCTGCGCTGTCGTGGCACTGGAGCACCCTGTTGCCGTGACAGCTTCTTGTGCAGTTCCCGCAGAGTCTCACACTGGCGACCCGATATCTGCCGGAACTTTTCAATGGCAATGGGCAGCAGATTGTCCACCAGAAAGATTTTGTTCTTGGCCACAAAGTTGGGCTGCAAATAGAGTATACAAATTGGTTTGTAGTCTTGAAAATAGTTGTGATTAAGTTCCACCTACATCTACGGACATGTCGCTGGGTGGCTTGAGTGCATGCTGCTCGAGGAACAAATCCCGCAGCAGCTGCTCCAGGCTCTGCAACAGCGCTTCACCCTTGGCCAGGCAGCCGCAGTACTCGGTTAGCCGTAGAAACTGTTGCACAAAGACCAGAGTGGATTGTGTTAGATTTAGCCAAGTGTCACCCGTGGCCTGGGCACGCATATCAATGCCCAAGGTGTCCAGTTCCAGCAGCAGGCGCTTCAAATTGGATTTAGTTTGCAGATTATACGGCTGCCAGCTCTCCTCGGTGCGACCCACGGCATCCAAGAGTCGCTGCTTGGACTCTTCAATCAAGGACTCAAGTGTCGTGCGTAACAGACCCTCCAGATGATAACTTATGTCCAGGCCAATCTCAGTTAGCTTGGTGGCTGGCTTGCGCACGCGTTCCACACACTTGGCCACCGCCTCCAGAGACGTGCCCTTGGTCAAATAGTGTTTAATCAGCTGACTGGCAAAATACTGCAACTCCGCATTGCACCACACAACGAGCGCTAAAGAAAAGTGGATGCTGATGAATGTAGCTTCAATTGAGATGAAATCCACTACTTACCACTGACACATGCCGGTTGCTGTTCAAAGGCGCTGAGGAAATCACATGCCACCTGTGCAAGATCGCAGAAGAAGAGCTCCGAGATCTCAGCATTGTTGCGACGTGCCTCACGTTGCGCCACTCGCAGACTGACCGTGCACACCTTCAACAGTGTGGCACTTGCCTGTCGGGAGCGACCCATTTCCACGAGTATCTTGAGGGGACGCTGAGCGGCACGTAGCGCTATTTGTAGATTACGATTGTGACTGTTGGCCAGCTCTTGGATGAGCACATTGGTTAGCTTCTGTTCTTGCTGCTTCACTTTGCTTTCCAGCGCATCTGCTTGCGGGGATTTCTTGCGGTTCTCGGGAATGCGCAGAAAGTCCTGTGTGCGCTTGATCAGCGCTTGAGCGTCCTCAAAGTGACGCTGCGCCACCAGTGTCTGCAGTTCCTCGCTGGCTGTGCTTAGCCACTCGGGCGTTTCATCCTCTAGGGACTTGGGTTGTGCGTCCACTGGACTTTGAGTCTGTGGCTGCAACTTTTCTGGCGTAGCACCTTTGGAAGGCGTCTGTTGTGACTGCTTGCCGGCTCGTCCTGGTGGCTGCGGTGCTTGTCCCTTTTTGGATTTCTTTTGCTGATCGAAACGAAAAGCTTCCTCCAGCTTATCAATCCACTCATTTTTGCCAGCCGGCGTTATGCTCTGGTAAACTTTGGAGCCGTCAGGTGTGATAATGTTAATGGCGTTCGTGACACCAACCAAATCCTTAATGTTTATGACCGCTATCTTCTTGGGATCGTATTCCGTGAGCAGCTCCAGACGTCTGTTAAATTGTAAATATGTTATTGAATAGGGGTTGGTAGAATTTTAAATCTCCAGCACTCATACTTGTCTTGCCGTCGTTTGCACACAATCAGCACATCGTTGAAGAGAAAGAAGAAGACTCTCTGTATGGGTCGATAATCATTGGCATCCAGTTCGATGAGCGCGCCCTCATTGAGAAATGTTTTGCCCTCGAGATTTCCATTGAAACCCTGCACCATTTCTTTGACAGCTCGCGTCGCATGACTGTTCTCCACATTCTCTGCGGCGACACTTGTCTCCGCCTCAACGCTGTCCGCCTTCAAGTGGCTGGTGGTCTTGCCATCGGTCATCGTGGCCAAAATATTTCGCTGCTCGATGAGTATATGCGACAGCTGATACATCTCCGACTCCAGATCTGGACATGGGCATAAGTTAACGAATGTGTTAAGCAAATATCATTTAACACTTACGTGATATCTCCTTGGCCGTTTCTATGAACTGCATATAGTTCTTTTTGCAGGTTTGCTTGAGTGTTGCCGACGTCTGTTCATTGTACGCTTCGATTTCCTTCTTACGCTGCTGCAAATCACTTCCTCCTACACATTCGCGTGTCAGCTCCTTGGTATCTGGGCGAGAGTTATGTCATATATAAAACAAACTATATATACAAGACTGAAGTGCTTACATTTGTCTACGCTAAAGTTAATATCGTCAAACTCCTTCATTTTACAGCCGAAAATTATTCACAAATCAACAGCGTCTTTTGCTTGTTGTGGCTAAAACGACGTAAGCGCACACAATGCGATGCGTAACGTAAGCGAAAAGTGGGGCGTTACAGCCAATGCTGCCACCTAACGCACAGATTTTATTAAGAAAGTGTACCGTTTTTTTAAATGTAAACCATAAATTCAATTATTTATTTATTAAAAGTTTATCTACATACATAAAAATTTAGCCTGTAATTTATAATAAAATATAAAATTAACTTTATTATCAGTAGACAAACATATAGCTTTCACAGCTATTAATGATTTTGATGTACCCTCATTTACAAAATGTACCCAAAGTGGCCACCATAGTCACTAAAGAATTTTTACTAAAGATAAATACGCTGTTCAAACAAAACAATATTACGAAATATAAAACAGCAAACAAATACATATTGCGCAGCTTGTTGAAAACATGTTAAATTTCAGTTCATGTTGTTTATTTGTACAACTGATGAAGAGTTTTGTCGTTTAGTTCAGAAAAAGTTAAAATTATTAGGTCAGTAAATTGAACAAGCTTATTTAGTCACGCGTAAATGATATCGTTTAGATTCCTTAGTTAGTCACTCATAGCGATATTAGTTTTTAAATAGGCTCTTTGTAAGTCAAATTAAATTGGAAACATGGCAAACAGTTTCTAATAAATCTACGAATTGAAAAAAATACCGGTTACAGTAATAAAAATAATTAATATAACATAATGATCATTTTCGTTTTTAAACAATGCTCTAAAAAATAAAATTGTAATAAATTTTGATTATTCCCGTATTTTTTCAATTTGAAGTTAATCTTTATCATACCTTTTGGATCGATGTGTTACATAACACATTAAAAAAAATTAAATAAAAAAAATCGTTTAGAATAAACTATGGGATTCATGAACAGCTGAATTAAGAACCTCATAGAAAACTGAACGATTTATAAGTTCTAAGCAAATTGAACTAAAAGTGCCAGCACTAACTAACACACTGTAAGTTAACGGCGGAGTGGCCAGCTTTTGCAAATAGTTCATAATAAAGTGGCAACGCCACACCTTTGTTTTGATGAGTAATTTTTCAAGAACTACATTCCTATATACAAAAGTTCCCACTCAGGTCGCACGTAGTTAAATTGTTATTTGTATTGCCCTAAAATGGATTGGCTCTTTGGAAAGAAGATCTCACCGGATGAGATGCTGCGCAAGAATCAGCGTGCCCTGAACAAGGCGATGCGCGATTTGGACCGTGAACGCATGAAAATGGATCAGCAGGAAAAGAAAATCATAGCGGACATTAAGAAAATGGCCAAAGAGGGTCAAATGGATGCAGTGAAGATCATGGCCAAGGATCTGGTGCGCACACGACGCTACTCGAAGAAATTCATGCTGATGAAGGCAAACATTCAAGCGGTTTCGCTTAAAATTCAAACGCTCAAATCTCAAAACACAATGGCCCAAGCCATGAAAGGTAAGCAGGGGGAGGTGAAGGAGGTCGTGACTAATGAAGCTAACTGTTATTGATTGCTACTCTTTCCAGGTGTCACCAAGGCCATGCAGAATATGAATCGACAGCTGAATCTCCCGCAAATACAAAAGATACTGCAAGATTTCGAAAAGCAATCGGAAATGATGGACATGAAGGAGGAGATGATCAACGATGCCATCGACGATGCCATGGAGGATGAGGGCGATGAGGAGGAAACCGATGCTGTTGTCTCACAAGTGCTAGATGAACTTGGTCTCCAACTGGGCGAACAATTGGGTGATTTGCCTTCTGCCTCTGGTTCGCTATCCGTTGCCGGCGGTGCTGCAGCCCAGAAAGCACCCACAGCGGTGGCTGCTGGTGGTGTGGGCGGCGGACCAGCCTCGGGTGGCGGTGGTGCTGGTGGTGGAGCGGGCGGTGGTGGTGCGGCGGCAGCTGGTGGCAGCGGTGGCTCCACACCCATGTCCGATGCAGATGCAGACTTGCAGGCGCGTCTGGATAAATTGCGCAAGGATTAAGTTAGTAACCAGCCAGCCAGTTCACTGTTGTTTTAATTAAGTTTACCCGTTTTCCCATTACACAGACGATTAAAAAAAAGTGTATTTACAATTTGCAATTATGCTAACAAGCGTATAGTATATTTCAGTTAGAGGATTAGGGTTTGGGGGGGAAGGGTATACAGATAGATAGTTAAACACATTCAACTTTAGCGCGTAAATTAATTAAGTTATGTATGTGGTTCGTTTCACTGGAAGCCACTCTCAATGAACACTCGCTCCACAGCCTGGAACACCTCATCGGCATCGGGACTGGCATTGATGGTCTTTACCTGTCCGGCTTTGTCAAAGTGTTTTATTACCGGCAACGAATCGTTGTTGTAGGTCGCGATGCGTTTCTTGAGACTGTCCATGTTGTCGTCGGTTCGTCCGGAACCGCTCTGGCCACGTCCCAGGCAACGCTGCACACACACATCATCGCTGCACTCGAAGAAGAGCACAAATTGCAACTCCGTTTTGTCGGCCATCTGACGATTCCAGCCATCGACATTATCTTTGTTGCGTGGAAAGCCATCGATGAGAAACCGTGACTTTCCAGAGTTTTTCATGGCATTCTCGAGCAGCGAACACGTGACCTCCACAGGCACAATTTTGCCATTACGTATATAATCCTCGATTAATTGCCCGAACTCGGAACCTTCGCGTGCGCGCTCTTCTCTAAGCAGATCTCCGGCCGATAAGTGAGTGAACTGAAAACGTTCGACAATTTTCGAACACTGAGTGCCTTTGCCAGCACCAGGGCCACCTAAGACGAAAACAACCTTTGGCTTTTCACTGGACATGATTTTGTTGCTGTGCGGTTGTGTGAGGTAATTATTGCTACTTTTGCAAATGTTTTTGCTGTACTGTTGTTGGGAATGCTGGAATTGCTGAGTCAGCAGTGGTCGTACTCCTCCACCAGACTCGAGTGTATTTGCTGCAATACGCGTAAAAGCGCGCCACATTGACAACTGAGTGGAAGTTAGGCAGCGTTTGTGTTACGACGGTGTGTTATCTTGTATACCTAATTAATTCCAGTGGAAACGGAAGTTGTGACGTCACCTAGACTCTGCAATACCAGGGATGACATACATGTTAACCGTCAGCTGTTCAACTAACAAAATTAAACATTTAACAACACTGTTAAGAAGTTGCGCTCGAGTTTGAATGTTTAAATGTACGTTTATTTAAATGAGCTGCGCTTGATTTTTCTGTATTAAATCGGCCACCAGCTGATAGGGAATTATATGCTGTGAGCCAGGCGCCAAATCAACCTCCTCATCGTCCACGCCCACAATGACGCCAGAAACTGCAAGCAATAGACTAAAAATTAGCATATGAAAATACAAAATTTTGTTTATTAACAACTCACCTGCAATATTTGCTTTGAGGAACACATGGCTCATTAGATTTGGAGTTACAATGCGTTGCTCTGCCTCGCCGCGCTGCTGATTAGGCATATACTGTGTGGCCACCTTACCAAAGTACTCATCCACATGGTTAGCAAAGTCCTGGGCATATTTGGCCTCCTCCGACGACAGCCGCTTATCGCAGGCATCGCGTGCCGCTTCCTGATTGAGAATGTGCTGAGTGTACGTCTCGATCTTTTGAAGGCGACAGCGCAAGTAGCTGGCCATGATGTAGCGTATGCGTTCCAGTTCCATTTGATGAACCACATAGCGAAAGTCGTTCTTGTCCAGATCCTTCATTTGTTCCTCCATGTGCGACACCTGCGAGAGCATTAACTCCAGCATATCTGTCTGATGCTGCAGCAACTCCGGTGCGCATATTTCATTTGTCCAAGCGGTTTCTAGAATTTCCAAAACCTAAGTAGATACATTTTATAAACTTTCTTGAACGTATTCAATTTGGTGTTTACTTTTTGTGCTGTAATTGGCTCCGCATCTTCATCATCATCGTCCTCATCCTCTTCATAGGCATTAGGTGGAGAAGCCTCAGTATTCAGCAGCTCCGGGTCATTGAAAGCTTCTCCTAGATTTTCGTTTTCCGACATTATTCCCCGTAAATCTGCGATTATTGGCGCGTCGGCTAGTAAACAAAATAAACAGCTGTGTTGTTTGCGCACACGTGTGAATGGCAACAGAGTGCTGAATGCCCAAATAAACATAACCGCACAATCGTTCAAAATAGGTTCGATTGAACAGTTCATTTAAGTATACGAATAAATTGCATACTGATTGTAGTGCATCGTTTTAATTTTACAAATTAGTGGCTATTTATTTGTTAATTAATCGTATTATTTAAGTGTTTTGGATAAGTAAAGTGCTAAAATACCGGCATTATGGTTAGTCAGTCATAGTCAAACCAACTTTTTTTCGTGGATACGTTTTTATTTGCTTTTTCTTTAAATGTATATGCTCTTGAAAAAATTATAACACTTATTTTAAAGGAAAACTTTTGAAAACACTGTAAATGCATTTTTTAAATCATAAACTTAATAACTATTTAATATCTTTTTTGTTTTTTGTAATTAATTAATTTTATTAAACAATAATTTTATTATTTAATGTCTTGATTCCTAAGCAAATACGAAAAAGTTATAATTTTTGTGTGCCCATAACATTTTGCTATATTTATTTACTAAATATTATGTGTTATCTTAGATAACTTATCTACAGAAAATGCAGAACAAAACAAATTAAGAACTTTGTTTTTGAGGTGGTTGGCCAAAACGAACTATAGTCGGACTGATTCGCACGTTCAGCAAATGAACTACTGAAGCCAACTGGGTGACAATTAACAACTCCATTAACCAACACTGGCATAGCACACGCGATGGCATCGACAACAACAGAACAACAAACCGAATTCCGAAAGAATTTTCGCTTAATTGTTGAAAGAATATTCAACAATTGGCAGAATTTACGACTTGCTGTTGAGCATGGCATGGGCGGACGCAATGGCCAGCAGGTAAGAGTGCCTCACAACACAAATCCATTGTCAGTTTCTAACCTAACAACTCGACTAATTGCAGGTGGCAATTCAAATCATGGATTACACATATGATTACTGCGTGGGAAACGAGAATATAACTCAGGGCGAGTTGCAGGAGGTGATCGAGGAGCTGATGGATCAAGAGTTTAATACATTATGCGACGATTACTCCATACCCGAGATATGCCGCAATTTGTTGCGCTACAAACAAATGGCTCGAGCCTCGCAGTATCCGGAGATTGAGACGGAACTGAGCAAACTGCCACAGGGCAGAGATTGGTTACGTCCCGACGTCAAGATCACATACACACCCGTAGAGGGTGATTCGTCCTCGGACGAAGACATGGACGAGGATGATGATGCTGACGATGCCATGAATGGAGACGAGAGCGAAGAGGAACAGGCGGCGGGAGCAAGCAGCAGCTCCGGACGCGTAACACGCTCCCAAACACGAAAACAGCAGGCGGAACAGTTTGTGGAGCCAGAGGACGGCTGGACGACAGTTCGCAGGAAGTAACATAAACAATAAAAATCAAAAAATCAATTGTTGTTAGTTATAAAAAGTGGCGTTTACTTCTTGCAAGTCTAGAAATCTAAGTGGTGGTATGGGAGAGCGATTCTTTGGTCTGTGCCTAATCCTACACAGATCACATTGAATTGGTGGTGCTTCTGGGGTTTTCTGCTTGACTGTTGCCTCACTACATTCACCATTAAGCTGTGACCAGGAGGTGAACTGGGCGCCCTTTGGCAGCACCAATTTGAGATCCACAACTGAGGCAATGGAATCAATGTTGGGTGTCAGCGCTAGATTAATAGCCGGATAGATGATGAAGGCAAAGAAGACACCCACCAGGATTAGCACTGGGACAAAGGCAGCAAAATACTTGTCCGGCAAATGGGAATGCAGCTCCAGCTCTACCGGCAGATAAGCCCACGCCACGTATATGAAAAAGAGCACGGTGAAAAGCATATAGAAGGCGAATCCATAGATTGCTCTATGCGGAGTCGGAGCCGGACTGTGTTCCGGCATCTTGAACCTCTATTGGCGGCGGTGTTTCTCCAAACAGCTTAATGGTGTCCTGGCAGAGCAGCAGACTCTCAAAGAACGATGTGATGGCAGTGCGTAAACTCTTCACCTGATCAGCTTTAAAGTGCACCACAAGCACATCCTCTTCTAGGCTCAGCGTCTTCTGCACAAAGTTGCGACGCGGCTCCTGATCCACACTGAGCACGCGATAAGCTATTTCGGCGTGCTTGGGCGTATCAAAGGGCAATCTTAGTGTGCTGACATTTAAAAAATTGATTTTAGTTAATTATTATTTACGTTTACTCTGTGTACATACGATTCATTTGGTTTACTATCGTCCGGTTGCTTTGGCATTATTTTGTTTTATTGCGAGAAAAAACTTATTGAGTATCTAGAGTTGAGCCGTTTCGTTCAGTACAAGTTCAAATAATAATTTTATTATTATATTTGAACTAAAATACATTCATTTAACAAATTCAATTGGAAACATGGACTTACGTATGTACATGTATAATTTTTCTAGTCTATCTGGATATTAACCGATTCTTTTAGTTGATGATGAATGCCAAAAACAAAGTAAATAATAAGCCTTAGGAAAATATCCAATAATAAATGCAAGCTTTTTAAAATTCTTGCTGCCAATCAATTTTAGTATTGAACATACATAATTAAATAACATAATAAATTAATTAATTGAACATAATTAAAAATTCCACGACCTGCTCATGCTTTTTCATTCACCGCGTTCATAAACTACTAAATAAAATGAACTTACATTGCCAACTCTAATTGAGCAATGAGTTGCACATGTCTGTCGGGCTGCACTGCGAATGGCACTCGACACAGCTGTTTGGCTAGCAGAGACACCAACCACAACTTTAGCACAAATTCACCCCAATTACTACCAACAATAATAAATCCATTGATAACGTTTCCAACTTGTATTTTCTTTATTACAAAATGCATCCACGTCCAAAATTCTTAATTCAATGGTAATTCCTTAAGTATATTTACTTCTTGGACTTGTTGATGCCGCCCTTGGGTGCGGGCTTCTTGGATGCCGTCTTGACAGCGGTTTTGCCACCGGTCTTGCCAGCTGGCTTCTTGGTGGGCGCCGCCTTTGTTGGCTTCTTCTCGACCTTCTTGACAGGCTTGACGAGAGCATCGCGCTGGCTCTTCAGGGCCTTTACGATCTTCTGCTCCTCGATGAGGAAGGCGCGCACAATGCGTTCGCGCAGGCAGCCGTGGCACAAGACTCCGCCATATGTGCGGGACACGGTCTTGTGGCGCTTGGACATGCGTGGACGCTCGCTGGGGCGGGAGGGGGTGATGCCCTTAAGCTTCTCCTTGCACTGTCCGCAGCGTGGCACGGTCTTGTTCTTCTTCACATACTGGTAGACCAGACGACCGCCGGGAGTACGCACACTGTAAACAAACAATTGCGTTCATCCAATTAGAATCATTCACTTTATTTGGTTCACTTTGGTTAACTTACATGCGCCTCTTGTTGGATCTGGTGTTGTATGACAGACGTCTCCTCAGAGTCAAGCGCTGGACCATGTTGCGGCTGCTGTTGTATCCATTTGCAATGTTATTTGTTGATAAGTTGAAAAGTCCGGTTAACAAGTTCCGATATTAGTGGCATAAAATGAGCAGAGAAAACAATGCGATTTACATAAGTAAGGTGGAATAATATACAATAAATAATTGTCCATCATTGTATTGTGTAATTTGCAATAATTCTTTAGCCGTTTAACGGATGTTGTCAGATTATTTGGCAAATTCACAAAAAGCAAGCTTTACATACTTGTAGTAAAAAACCAAAAGAGGGAAAGAAGCAGCAAATCGACGTGAAGTTGGATGCCGCTCGCCAAAAAAGTGTTCGACAGCGTATTTAGAACGAAGCTGGTATTTTTCTTGCGCACTACGCTGACATAAAGGTCACACTGTACAGCTGTTAGAGTAAATTAAATTGATTGCGTGCTTAAACATAATTATTTTAAGTAATAAACGGAAGTAATAATTTTTAAAATTGTTATTAATGTTGTTTCATAAGGGTGTTTTATTTGAGCAACAGTTTTTTAGGTTTTTGTAATTCCGTTAATAATTTGCATGTTTAAGTGTTATTTGGTTTCCTGATGTTGGTCACACTCTTTTGCAACGCTCATATTGCCGCTCGCGGTTTTACTTGGCCCACGCGTCTGTCTCCGCCGTTCTCTGTGCTCCACGAGCTAATCATTGACCGACAATAACAATGAGTTTTCTGAAGCCCAAGACCCACATCGAGCAGGGAGATGTGGTCATATTGTATCTGAGTGTCAACTCCATGCACGCCATCGAAGCAGTGCCCACCATAGTAAACAAGAAAGGCGAAACCATAGCGCACATCTTTCAGACACCCTACGGTTCACTTAAAGTACAAAGTAGGTTGCTTTGTTTCATTTAAAGTGTCAACAGGTATTAACTAATTGCTGTTTGTTTTTCTAGGCATTATTGGCGTGGAGTATGGCAGTCGAGTGGAGTTGTCCAAGGGCTATGCGCACGTGCTGCAGCCAAATCCCGAACTGTGGACACAAACATTGCCGCATCGCACACAAATTATATATACGCCGGATATAAGCATGATTCTGCATCAGCTGGAGGTGCGTCCCGGTGCTGTGGTTATTGAATCCGGCACTGGTTCCGGTTCATTATCCCACTATTTTCTGCGTGCGCTGAAGCCGACAGGACGCCTGCATACATTCGACTTTCACGAGGCTCGTGCGGATCAGGCACGCGACGAATTCAAGCGACATGGGCTCTCGGACTTTGTAACGGTCTATCACAGGGATGTGTGCAATTTGGGTTTCACCAGCGAGCTCGACGGTGTGGCCGATGCTGTATTTTTGGATCTGCCCTCACCGGATTTGGCAGTACCGCATGCATTCAAGGCGTTGAAGTTGTCGGGTAAGTGAAACGCGACTTGCGACTTGCTCAGTCACCGTTTGACAACAAGTTGTCAGCGCCCTTTGGCGCGTCGCCGACTGCAGCCAGGTAGCCACTGCAGACAGAGCAGACAGTGTAGTCAGCGTAGTCAGCGCAGCTAGAGAGCAAGCAGGCACAGCAATCAAGAGTTGCTTGCTTTGTCACTCAGTTGTCTTACTGTCTTGGGCATTTCATTGTGTTTGACATTGAATGCGCCCGCTTTTGGCAGCTGACGTGGTCAGGCAGACCGCTGCCCAGCTTTGTCACTCATTAGTGGAACGGAACCAACTGGATTCGCCGATTGCTGTGCGAATGATTGCATCTCAAATGATCTATCGATAATCGATAATTACACACTAAAGTCGTTTGGGAACAATTATAACTGATGATTATTTTCACAAATAACGCATTAAACTTCAGATTCTCATAAAATTATTAAACTTAATTTCCACAATTTTTTTGTTAAATTTAATTGATTAGGATATTGCAGTTATGCTAAATTTAAAAACTACATATGTCAAAATTAAATAGTTTATTTATGGTTATGGATAGGGGTAAATTCCAGTAAATATATTGTATTTATAGAAACATAATATTTACATAAAAATTTCAAAACTATCAAAAATATGGAGACCATCTCACAAAGTTTTAAAAACTTCAAGTGGATTTAAATAAATTTATCTAGGACATGATCGTTGATAAAGACAAATGCGTTCAATAAACGACCAAAAATTTAAACTTTGAACGCAGAGACCAATTAATCGAAGACTATTTAATCAATCCTTTAGAAATTAATCGAGCATATTCATTACATAAATATGAAGCTTTTGAACAAACGATTATATCTTTGATAATAATTGTAACGCAAATGGAACTTTTATCTTTATATACAAAATAAAAATATTTGTCGTACTTAGTGTTTCCAACCGATAGTTCCTATGGCAGCTTTTTAAAATAGTGGTAAAGTCTGATTAAAATTTTGTTTGTAGCGTGATTTAAAACTAAATGCTGAAAATAATTTTTTATGAGAGTTATTGTAAATGATTGAGTGATAAGATCTGGCCGATTTTAGCATATGAACTGCAGAAACGACTGAGGGGCTAGTTCGCATAAAAACGGACGGACGAAACAACACTGACATGGCTATATCGACTCGGCTGTTGATGCTGATCAAGAATATATGTATATACTTTACGTTGTCTGCCACGCATCCTTCAATGCGTTATAAACAATATACAATCTGGAAGGGTATTAAAACTATTTCTTTAATATTATATTATAATTATACAACCATGTAATGTTTTTCAATAGAAAAATTATTGATATGGTGTTTAATATTATGCACTTTCAAATGATATAATATTCTTTTTCATAAAATTCGTAGTCTTCTAAAAGAAATTCCATGGTAACGTCCTGCACTGCAAATGGGGGTTTCTGTTTGCTCAATGTTCTGTCAAATTGTATATAAATTTTAATTTAAACTTTGACAGGAACATTTATAATTCATATATTAAAATAGCAATATATGTAAGTGCTGTGGGAAAACTTAACTAGACTCTCCCAAAAAGGTCTCAAAAATCTTTAGTTTATTTCTAATTTACACATGCTGGTTGATGGTAGTTTTTACCCTCTGAGGGGTATATTGGGTTTGTCAGAAGTATGTAACAGGCAGAAGGAGGCGGGCAGACCCCATAAAGTATGATGTTCTGCAGCACAACAGCGGTCGAAGCCGCCGTCTGCGCGCGCGCGCGTAGAACAAACATCCAGAGGGAGCACAACTGGCCCCAATTCGAACAAGATTTTTTTTTCCCCCCCCGCAAAAAAACAAAAAAAAAAAAAAAGGGCGGAACCGGCGGGGGGGGGAGGGAAAAAATCCCCCGAAAAGGGGGGGGGGCAATAAATAATTAAAAAAAAAAAAAAATAGAAGTAAAATGAAGAAAAAAAAAGAACAAGCGCGCGGCAGCGGGCCGGCAAAAAGGAAAAAAGGAAGGGGGGAAAGGGAGAAAGAAAGGAGGGCCCTAAAAAAAAAATTACTTTGAAATACCTGTCAAGTATATTTTCTATTATTTTTATTTAATCCTTAAAAATTTCATAATAAGGAACACATATTTTCTAATTTGTATTATTTGCATATTTACCACTAAATTATTATCTTCCCAATATTTATTTCAGGCGGTCGCTTCTGCTCGTTTTCACCCTGCATTGAGCAGTCACAACGTTGCATTGAAGCTCTAACCAAGTTGGGCTTCAATGAGATCTGTTCCATGGAAGTGTTGCAGCAAGAGAGCGTGATTAAAACCCGCTCATTGCCTGTAATAGATCTGGAGTTTCTGAAGGAGCCCAAAGGCAGCGAATCAAACAGCAACGAGGACAGTAAAACAAAGGAACCCAAGGAACTAAGGAAGTATTTGACGTCAAGTAATCCCCAAATGCTGCCCGGTCATACGGGCTTTCTCACATTTGCCACACTGCCGCCCAACATACCCAAAGCATAACAGTGTGATTGTGTATTTTTTGTTTTAAATAAATTTCTAGTTTTTATTTGTTTGCTGGGTTGTTATTCGTAGTCATCAAAAGAGAAATCATCAAAGAGTTTGCGTTCCATGCTCTTGACGCCGCCACAGTGATAGCAGCGCTGCTGCAGCTCCAGCTGCTGTTGCTTGCGGCTGGAGGATTTACGTGGCAGTGCCCAGGGTAGGCGCTGTTCCGGTATGGCCACCTGGGTGCGTTCCGGATTGCCGTTGCACGTGGGACAACGTCCCACCACGTTCGGCTTGGGCAGCACGCCGTAGATATATGGACCAGGAGGCGGAGCACCGTAAATGGTAACGATCTGTGGCAGACTGGAGTATGGGCGTGTGGGAAAGAGCTTCTCTCGATTAAGGAAACTAGAGAAGAAGGGTTACTTTTCGGACTTTAACTTTTAACTGATTAACATACTTGGGTCTGGGTTGCAGCCACAAATTGTTCATGCGTTTGGTGCTCATGATGTCACCCAGTTTCTGCAGCAGACGTAGATTTTCACGTTCGATTTGCTGCTGGCGTTCCCGTTCATTCTGCTGCTTCTTCCACTTGCGCTGGACATGATCGTGCTGCCGTGGCGATTTTGTATCTATGGCCGGACGGGCGGACATCACTTTCTCGCGATGTTGTGCATAGCGCAATTGCTCCCAGGGCTGCTGTAGCAATTTGTCGCGTCTGGAGATCATTGTCGGTGGTTGCTTCGTTGGTTTGCTGGTTGCTGTTGTCTGGTATTGCAATCGAATTGGAACTGATGATGCAGTTTTTGGTGACCAAGGGGTTGAGCGGCTACAATTGCATGTTTACTAGCACAAACAAACATTTGGTGCGTCCATAACAACAACCTTGCCAGGACAACGCAAACAGACACACGTACACAAACACACACACGCTAGACATACTGGCACTCCGCGGGGCCACTCAACAAATATTGCACAATCATGCTCACAGATTAAGTTCAACAACAACGACGACGACGACGACGACGGCGGCGGCGGCTTTGCTCAGCTGTCCAGAGTGTCTATCCAAACAGTGACATCCCTTGGACTTGACTTGCAAATTTGCAGTTCAAGCAACACTGTTACATAATTCTCATTGCTTTAGGTTTGTTATTCGGATTCGGATTCTGATTCTGGTTTTGGTTTCGATTCTGTTTGGAGAATCTACTTCTGCCCCCCTGCTGCAGCTTGTTAGTCAGCCGGCGGCCCGTTTCCCTGATTCTTGTGTAGTAGCCGCTCAGCTCTTGCTGCTGCACTTGGTGTGGCGGCAAATTCTTTCTTCTTTCCAGCTTCTTCAACTATTGCTCAGATTTTGCTGCTGCTGCTGTTGCTGTGGCTGCTCATATGTCAACCGGCAACTCAGTTGCTGCCGTTCTAAACTCTAGTTTAGTGCTTGATTGATGCTAAGTGCTTCTCCCTAGCTCATATGCAAGTACATACTTAATGCTCATACCAAAGCTTTCAATAATTTCCTACTAAACTTTATTTGGTTAACATCGGAAAGCAGTTTATTTCCTTATATGTACAGCTACACCTGCGAGTCTACAAAATAGTACAACAGAACTAAGAGCTTTAATAGCATCAAACATTTGGCGTGACTTTCTAGTGTTTTCTAAACTAATTAAATTTTATATTTTTGCTATCTTTAAAAACGCTTGAATTGTTATACTTTAGTAACAACATTTCAATTAGCTAATAAACATAAATTATTTTATTAATATTTTAAGCAAAAGTAGTTTAACTATGTATTTCCATTGCTGAATTAATTATAAAGTCTATTTTCAGGCTATTGATTCGGTTTGATTATTTTATTTAAATAAAAATATTTTAGTTGAAATTTATAGCAAATTCGGAGAATTAGTATTACTGTTTTCAAAAAGCTTATTATGTACGTATTATCTTACTTTATTAGTAGTAGTAAAAATACATACTATTTTATCCTTAAGTTCAATAACATATTTGTTATAAAATATTATATTTAGTTTAGCTTTTTACAAAATATATTAATTCGATATGGTGACAGCTATTTCTTATGAAAGTAAAAATATTCATTACTTAATATAAATATTTATAAATATTTGGATTTCTATCGCTTAATAAATTTAACTTATGCGATAAAACTGCAAAATTTTATAACTTTTAAGTAATTCTATATGGTTTGTTGCACGTCAAGTAAAAGTAAAGTCTGAATACTTTTAAATAAATTTAAAATTGTTTATTTACCAGTTTTAAAAACAGTTTGAGTTTTATAAAAATGTAAATGTTATAAAACTTTCATTACTGGATAAAGTCAACCATAAAACTTATACAATCTAAGTGTTTTTTTTTGTTTTTTATAATTTAATTTAATCTATAATAGCTTTTCTGACTAGATATGATCAGCAATACCGACGAGTAAGTTTTATTAGTCTTAATTGTTGTCTAACAAAAAACAAACTATGAATATTTCTTGGTAAAATGATATGCCATTTGGCTGGGAGTCAACTTATTGTTGTGTAACACTTCAAGTGTTGTTATGGTGTGTATTTGTCTATTCTACGCGTAAATATATTCCTGTCAAAAAAAAAAGAAAAAACAAAAAGGAAAAAAAGCCCAGCAATTGTTCTGCTTTTGAGTTTATTAGCCCCCCGTTGGGGCGTCTTACAAATGCGTCTATTGTTTTTGCTTGCGTTCGTGTTGCAAGCAGTGTTGCGTGTTGTTGTTGTTGCCAACAAGTTGCTGGGCGATGTGGCCAAGTGGCCAACAACTGTGTTGCTGCCATTGGGCGTGAGTTTGCACTATTATCAAATTAAAAGCAACGCCGCTTATTGGTCAGTTAATTGGAAGATCTGTAATTTGATACTAGTAACGTGTTGCTTATCACAGCTCTTCTTGTTGTTGTTGTTGTTATTGTTTTGCTATGTTTCATTGTTGTATTTGTACAATTATCTTGTTAGCTGATCGACAACTGTAACGGATTGCCATTCAGCTATGCCTATATCCCATCATCCGCAAACCCGTAACCCATAGCCCAGCGCAATCCACAACTTATAGCCATGGCCAGTACTACTCTACCGCCACTCTCTTGGCCCCCAACTTGGCAAATTTGTGGTTTGCTAGCAGCGTTTGGTTCGTCACAACTAAACACCTGCTTATTTGTGCATAAATTTCATATAGAAATGCTCATATTTATTGAAAATACTCGTATTTATAAAATGGCATATAATTGCGCTCTTTGTGTGTCAGTGTGGATGTGTGTGTGTGTGCATGTGAGTGTGTTTGGGGGGTGCAGTGCTGCCCGCCAGCAATATGGCCAGTTTCTCACCTTTAGAAGCCGACCAAAAGTCGCAGATGCCAAGCTAACAGCAACAACAGCAACATCAACAAAATGATGCCAAAGCTGCTGCTACTCTTGAGGAGGTTATGATGGAACCTTGGATGAACTACAAATTGGAGTGAAATATAAAAAAAATTGATAAATTTACTATTAATTAAATACATTAAATGATTAAAATAATTGAAATACAACAGTAAATTTAGCTTACAGTAATCATAATCGTTTGATTTATCAAAGCAGCAAATTTTAAAGACATATTCAGCTGTGCTCTGAAGCATATTTATAGTATTTCATAAATGCCTATTTTGATGAAATTTTCAGGATAATTTAATAATATTATTTTGATGGCTTAATGATGCGTTTAGAGATAAAATGAATAAGTTTACTTGTTTATATTGTTATATTCAGAATTGTACAGGGTTCAGATAATATGCAAAATAATTTCTTTTTATTTGAACAGGCAGTCTGACATCGGTATATCAAATCCGCTATTGATGCTTCCATCTTGCTATTAAACAATTTTAACAAATTTATCATAAACTCGACAACGTATAAATAACAATAAAAACTGTTGAAAAAGAAGCCATATTAAGTGTAACACTTTTACAGTAGAATTGAGGTATATTAAAATATATTGAAAATTTTTAAATATTGGTTAATAAGTTATTTGATCAGTATTTTTAGAAAATCTTATAAGTTGTAATGCAATAAATATATATTAATATTTTCCAAACTCTCTTAATAGTCATAGTTAAACATATAGAACTTCGATAAATTATAAGAATTTGTAAAATTTTTTTTATTCATTTCAAAATTAATAATATTTATGTATTTTGAGTAGGTAAACTAGTTCTTGGTAGATTTTGAAATAAACGCATTTAATTTAAAATGCAGATTGCTACATTTAGTTTATTAGGCTTTTCCATTTTTCATAATCTCTTAACATATTTTTAACAATTTAAAGCTGTACCAGATTAGTTATTAGCTAAAAATGTTTTAAATTTACTTGACATAATGATTTTGTATACCATACCGTTGTTAAGAACCCAGCTGCAAATGCCATAGACTAGCAGTTATACTCGACTATTGTAGAGTGCTGTGAGTTTTGGGTTAGTACTCGCATATCATATACAAAGTGTATACAATAACTGGCCTGTCCATTTATTACAATATGCGCCGGCAACGCCAGGCAACAACAGCAAAAGTCAAAAAACTGCGATTTGCTGTCAGCTAATAATAATAATTTCGATATTGAAAATACGTTTTCTTAGTTAGGTACGACACTAAACGATTTCGCCCATTCGGACTGATGTTGTTGTTGCAGCATCGACAGTGCTAAAAGTCAGGCAACCACTGCTGCAACAGCAACACTTGCAACAGGCAACTTGCAACGGGCGATACCAACAGGCAAACTGGCAACTGGCAAACTGGCAAACAGGCAACGTGCAACGTGCAACGCTCGCAACGGTCACAAATGTTGACCGTTGGTGGGGGCGGCAACTATTTGCTGCTGCTGCTGCTGCTTCTTCTTCTTCTCCTTCTTGAAGCGTTTTGCAGACAGGTGGTGTGTTGGTGTCGATGTTGCTGGGTCGCCGCTCGCTCGCTCGCTTGGTGTTCAATATGAGCCACAATTGAGGCATTTAATCGAGCATCTCTTAACACGCCTTGGAATGTTGACTTATTATTGGCCATGCAGCCAATGCAGTTGCCACAGTTGCTGTTGCCAGTTGCCAGTTGCCAGTTGTTCGCTCTCTCTCTGCTATTGCCGAGTCCAAGTTGTTGGTGTGGGCATCGCCTGTGTGTCTTCGTTTTGCGTCTGCCTCTGCGTCGGTGTCAGAAGTCTGTAGTTACCTCACAGTAAAAGCGTTTATCATCATTAGACTCAATCTAAAGACGTTTTGGCTGGGGTTATCATGTTGATTATGTTGTGTGAAAACAAATTACATTTTCTGCTCAGGCTTTAACACCATTTGTATGCGCCTATGTATGTTGTCGCTGTTGCTGGTATGTTGCTGCTGCTGCTGCAGTTGTAGCTGTTGCCAAACTGTTGATGCTGCTGCTGCTGGCTAATTGTAAATCTCTGTTCGAAAGATTCAATTGTGCCATTGACAAACCAATTGCTTGCTCAATAATGTGAAAGCCTTTTATTCTCTCCTCTCTCTCTCTTTCTCTCTCTTTCTCTATCTCCCTCTCTCACATTCTCAAGCATTTCGTTTGTTTCTCTCAGTGGGCCGTGAGAAAATTGCAAATCAAAAATATTTCTGCTATTGCCAATAATTGCTCGATAAAATTGTGCTGGCTAGAAGCAAACTCAGCAACAATATGAGAAAGAACTTGGTAATAATTTTGCTTTTGGGCCTTGTCTAAGACACAGCTGTGTTCTATATTGTTGTTGTTTTGTTGCTGTTGTTGCTGCAGCTGCCACTACAACAACGACAACAACAATAATAAAGTTAAGCTTTGTTTGGCCCTGACCGTCTAATAACACTGTGCAACATAAAATGTTAATCTACAATTTTAACACAAATATAAAATTTTTTAAAATTTGTTTTTCAAACTTTTAATTTATGATTATTGTTTAGTAATGTTATTTTTTGTATAAATTTAAATGAATAAATATAAGTTTTATTGTGGTGTCAAAATTATACAAAAAATTTGAATAAATTTGATATTGTTTTATTTAATTTATTTCTTATTAATTGTATATAAAATTTTAAAATTATTTACTTAAAGTTAAGTTAATTTAGAATGCATATACAAATTTCTAAAATATTTTTAAAAATTGCATAGCATAATTACTTATACAAAAATCTTCCCTTAGTTGTTTAGTGTTTTGTCACAGTCTTGGCTGCTTAAAACAAAAAGCGAACTTGATTTTGCCCAGCCAATAAATATTTTAATGCACTTTTAAATGTAATGTTTGTTGTTGCTGCAGTTGCTGTGGCAGTTGCGATAACATTTTAGATTTGTGCCACACACAAATGCAAACACAATTAGAAACACAGGCCAGGCCGTTAGCTATTTATCGAGGGTCAATGTCACGCCTTGACGCCTTCGCCAATATATTTAAGCTGACTTTTTGTCACAATTTATTGCATTTGGCTAAAGTTTGTCTCTATGTATTTGCTGTGGATCGGTATTAATGTGTGTTTGTGTGTGTGTGTGCCTCTGTGTGTGGTATGTGTGCAGTTTTCTTGACTTTGGCTTGCCGTTTTATCTTGTCAACGCAATCGTCTATTAGTTTTTCTTTTTTAATTAATTAACAATGTTCGCATGGGTGTCAATGGCGAAAATGGTGTGGCATGCTTGCTTGCCCCAGGTTCATTTTATATTTTATTTTATTTTATTAGATTTTTACATTTTTTCATATATTTGCTAATGCCCGTCTCTTGAAGTGAGCGAAAAAAATGTACATGACTTTTTAAAAGTGTCCAATTAAGTGTAAAAAAATTAAGTAAAATGCAGAAAAAGGAAAGTATATTGCACCTAAGCTTAATACTTACTTTTTTGGTTTTAATGTTTAAAACTTTTTTGTACAAGTTTATAGCAGCATATTTTATGGTTCACATAAATTCAAATTCGCATAAAATCGAGTTAAATGCTGACATCTTACTTTTTTACTGGTTAAGTAGCTTTTTTAAAAATGTATTTCTGAAATCTTTTTCATCCAGTTCAATTGACAAATCTAGCGATTTAAATTAAATCAAAATGAATTTATAACAAATAATAAATTAAGTGAAGGGAAATAAAGCGAAATTAAATTTGACCGATTATAATTATTTTTAGGAATATTCGATTGTTGCTTCCAGAAAGAGTTCTTTTAAAAAAGTAAACTAGGTATAGATCCAATAATCAATAATTAATAATTTTTTGCAATACTTCTAATAAAAATAGTATTGAAAACTATTAATTTATCTATAAAAAAAATAACTTTTATAACATTCAAACTCTAAGTCGATCAATAATTTAAATAAAAGTACAATTAAAGGTGTATTATTTCTTTTTAAATAAATAGATAAACATATAATATTGCATTCAACAGTCAGTTGATTCGATGTATCATATTGTTTATAAAACTTGCTTATTTTATCTATATAAAAAGTAAAGTTTTAGTTTTAATTTGAAGACTTGCATAACAGAAATTCTTGGAGATAAATAAACTTTTTCAAGACGCCGCCATCGGAACTAGCGTCTATAGTAGACTATGAGACTAATTGAGCCATGCTGAAGTCTATGATAATCGCTTGTGAGTACCCATTGGATATTCGAAGTGGGCAAAGCCCACACCCATTTGGCAACGCCTTCACAAGCTCACTGATCCGCTGACTGTGTCAACTCGAATGTGCAATAAAATTAAAGTTTTGTTTATGAATGGAATTACACGGCGACCTGTGCAACAACTGCAACGGCAAAGGTAAAGGCAACTGCAACAGTTAAGACAACGACAGCGTCGACATTTAGCAAAAGCAAAACGCAGCTGGAGCTCTGACAAAAGAGAGAGGGATTAAAAGAGTGAGAGGAAGAGAGAGAGAGAGACCCAGCTCAGATTCACAGACACTTCATCTAAATGTCAGGCCATATCTAGCGACACTCGCACACAACCTACCAACAATCCGCCGGTGTAAGCCCTCAATTTCAACACTCGCATTCGCACTCAGCAGTGAGCACTCTGGCAACGTCGTCGGCGGCTCTTTGGCGGCTGCTTTGGCCAAATCAATTGAGCCGCCTTGCAAACGAGCCAAAACAAATGACTTGAGAGTTGCTAAGGCAACAAACTGGCCCCGAGGAGCGCTCAAGATCATTAGTATAATTTAAGTAAATTAAACGCAGCGATTAGGCCAGGATGCAAACGGCAACGTCGTCCACATTCACAGTCACAGTCACAGCACAGTCACAAGCACAGCGAAGTCGGCAAAACGCTTGTATTTATTTAAATTTATTGTAACATTGGCTCTGGACGCGGCTTGGATGGCGATTTCAATTTGTAAAACAAGCGAGCAAACAAGCTGTTAAAATATAATGATTGGCACCAAAAAGATGCAACGCGTCTCCTTTCAAGCAGATACGAATACACACACACGTACTCGTACTCATACTTTGTTGCATTTGTATCTAGGTTAAACTATCCGCATATGCATATCGCTCTCCTAACTGGTCATTCGTAAATTTATGTGGCGTTTGCTCATTGTCCAAAATGCTTATGCTCTTGCCTTATGCTTATGATTGGTAATACTTCGATGCATAAACCATTTGGCATTGAAAACATTGGACTCTGGATATGCGGATACTACATTGTTCACCAGAAGTTTTTTTTTTTTTTTTTTTTACAAGCCAAGCGCGCCAGTTTCCCACACAGACAATGGGCACTTCAAAAAAAAGCAACAAAAAAACCAAAAAGAAACTGTGGCGGCGACAACCACAGCCACAATAACAACAGCAACAGGAACAACAACAACAACTGGCAACTGCCAACGACTGCCGTCTCTGGTCTTTAGCTGCTGCAGAGTCTTCAGCACACAGAACACAGAGAGCACAAAGACTGTGCCAGACAGAATTACAAGCGCAATGGAACAATGAATGCAGTCAGCACCATTCGAACAGTGGTGAAAGTGCCAATCTGGCTAAATGAATATTTGATAATGGAAAGCGAGTTGTCATCAGCTTTGTAAGTCACTTCAAATACATGCACGGCGCCTAATTGGCCTATTAGAAAATGATAGTAAGAGGTACTATGAGTACCCCTAATGCAATACTGTTGTAGCAGCAGCTGTGGAAACAGAAAGCTAAAAATAATACAGGGAATACAACCTGATTGAACGCCATTTTAAATCAAAAAATATATAATATATAAATATATAAATTATATATACTGATTATTATAAATAAAAAATAAAATTAAACTATTTTCAGTTTTAAATGGTTCTAAATATTTTAGGCATTAATTTTTCAAATATATTTTATATTCTTAAGTTCATCGATATAAAATTATACTTGTTGTAAAATTGTCTGAATATAAAAATATATAGAATATTGTCCTTTAATTAAGAACTTAAGATCTAATTGATTAAAGTTATTAATATTAGCATTTTGACTTTAAAATGCTCTAAATTCAAGACTACAATTTTTAAATGTTGTGTTATCTCATAATTTTAATACATTTTCTATTATTTCATGGAATTAACTACAGGCGGTGTTATTTGGATTTTATGCACTTTAAATGTTTTAAACTTATATAAATATCTTTCATATTAGAAATTAAATGTCATCTTAAAACTTACTATTAAACATTATCAAACATTTATCAATTATAGAATTTAAAACTCACAATTATGCAATACAATCATACAATTTAGCACTTTAATAAAAACCTTTAAATTATATACCACAAAATAAAATTTGCAACAATTATTTAGTTAACAGTTGCACAGCTTTAAAGCATATATTTTGAATATTGTAATATCAACAGTTTTATGTACATATATCAAATGTAATTTCAGCACAGTAATTGAACTATTTCAGCCCACTGTGCTTGGTCCGAGTCTTTGGCAATTGACAAAAGCCAACGTAATGCAGCATCAAAACAAATAAACAGTCAGCACTGAGAACAGACAAAACAGCAATTCATATTTGCTCTGATTTATATGGCGTCTAGAAGTTTTCCATTTTTATTATCATTATTATTATGATTATGATACTTTTTTCCCAGGCACAAAAGAGGCTGCGGAGTGCACAGCAAAGCATAGCACATCATAGCACAGCACAGCATAGCACAGCACTTACACACAGCCTAGTCTGTTGTAATCAATCAGTGCGGAGTAGACGCTTCAGAAATGTGCTTTGTGAGTTTCAACTGTGCTGTGCTGTGTTCTGTAAAATTAATGTGCTTTAATTTGCAAGTTTGTGTCCTAAGTCTTTCATTTTACTGCCAAGTTTGTGTCCTAAGTCTTTCATTTGGCCTGCCACACACAAAGCGCAGGGCGTTCTTTTTTGTTTGTTGTTGTTGTTCCACAGAAATGTCATTAATGCACCACACACAAACGCACACACACACACACACTCACAAACACACATAAGAGAAGAGGGTGTGCAAACTGTATTCTGTGATCTGGGCAATGTCAATTGCTGCAACGCCAAAAAGATCTGCATTGCTTGATATTCTAATTGCTGAAATTGTTTGTGGCAGACAAGTGTGTGTGATTATAGTATGCGCCATGCCCAATGAATAATCATTGAAATCCGTTCGCTGTTGTTGTTCATGTTGTGGTTTTTTGCTGTGTTGACAAGAGCAAACACCCGCATGGAGCCAGAGTCTGCGACACAGCCTGGTGGTGGTCCTCATTGTGTCGCACTGATCCAAATCGCAGTGCCACAGCAAAGCATCAAATTTTAGCAACGCTCGTTTTCAGTTGTTGTTGTTGCTATTGTTGTTGCTGTTGTCGCTGCTCTTGCTTTTCCATCAGATATGAAAGCTGGAGCGTCGTCGTCGATGTTGTTGTTGGCCTCGCTCGTCTGTTCCTCGCCCAACGCAGTTTTCGGCTTGATTTTCTTAATTAAATTTTTGCTACGCCGCTGCCAAGGCTATTCCCCAGCTATATAGAGCCAAGCTGCTGCTTCTCAGCTTCTCCTGGCCTGCTTGCTTAGCCCGATTGCCTGTTGACGATGCTGCCGCAGCTGCTGCTGCCGCTGCTGCTGCTGATGATGATGATGATGTGTGCTTTATAAGTCTGTTGCAGCGCTACGACGCAGTCGCTGATTTAAAGTTGTCGATACGGTTTTTGGAGCTTGTTGCTCTTGTTGTTGTTGTTAACACACTCCCACATTTTCAGACGGTATTTTTTTCTGGTTTAAAACTTATTTTATTTTTGTTTTAAGGAGTAGCTGCGAAGTACTTGAAGCTATTTAAAGCTTTTCGCTGCGAGTTAAGTCGAGTAGCTAATTATTTTTCGATACTTGTGTACTTAAAACGTTTCCAAACTTATTCAGTACTTAATCAAGCTAATTAGGTTTAGTGTGGATTTACAGCTTGCTTTGAAAGAGTTTCTGAAAATATTATGACTGGCAACTTTTTAAGTTCTGCACGTGTTATCTAAGCACAATTACCGCAGTCCGTTAAAGCCATAATTTAATAGCCTTCGAAAAAGAGGCATCTCTCATTAACCCATCACCCATCTTGTCGCCCCAAACTTGACCCGCACTCAACTCGACCCACAGTTCAAAGCGAGTCTCTCATTTGGTGCAGCGAATAAAGTAACAACAACCACAGCAGCAACAACAACAACAATATGAAAATGCGCCTACCAACATCATTTACATCATCATTCACAATAAAATAAAAGTGCACACGCCCACTTAAAGGGCCTCATAAATTGTGTCGAATAATCAGTTTCAACATAATTTATTGTAATTTACGAGTGCCGGCAACGTGGCAGAAGCAACATCACAGTAGAGCAGAGTAAAGTGGGGCAGAGTTGTGGGTAACAGATCTATAGTAACTAAACTAAGTAACAACATACAGTCCAGTCGCTAGATTTCAGACACAACTTGAATCCGTATTCGAATTCACATTGCGCCCACAAGTTGAACTGAGTTTATTTTTTTTTTTTTGCTATTTTGTTTTTATAGAGCGTCTCGCAACTAAATGCTACAAATGAAAATCCTAAACGGCACATTGAAAGCATCTTGATAAGAACATTGAAGGCAGCATTCAGCTCCAGTTGGAGCTAGAGTACGGCTTATGCGAAGTGGTAGTAGTAGAGATGGTGGCGTGCGAACACCTTGGAAACACAATATTTCAATGCCTAATAATATTTTTAGCGCTGCTTTCAATATGGTTTCATAGCAGACAGCAGTATGGGGGAAATATAAAAAGTCTTTCGAGATTTCTTAACCAACAGTATTTCCCCCTTTGGTTAGTTGGGGCTATTGTAATTGAAACTATTGTTTCCTATTGTATGCTCACTTTGAAGCTCTGCAATTGCTGCCAAACAGCATTTATATCAATCACTCAATAAAAATACAACGATCAATCAATTTCAACAATCATTGCGAGAGAAGATAGAGATAGCTACAGCAAGAGAAAGAGAGAGAGAGCGAAATCGAGTGATAGAGCGAGATTGATTTGAACGGACTCGAACGGAGTCTCGGTCTGATCGGTTTGAATCTACAGTTGGTATTGTTAGCCCGATACTAGGACGGAATCATCCCAATCAGAAGAATTGAAATGTCACTGTAATAAACTTCAAGCTTCAAGTCAACGCGATAAAGCCTCGTTCATTTCCACTTGACGTACTGACAGCACACTGTCCTGGCCTATTATCGCCACTTGCAATCATTCAAAGCATCATCCAAGCGACAGTAGCCTTATTAAATACTCTTTCTCTCTCTGTCTAACACTTTACTTGGTTAACCTTGTCTCCGATTCGGCTAAAGATATCCCCACCAAGCTCGTTATAATATTTTTCCAAGCCATAAGAGTAAAAGGCGGCACAACAAAGTTTCAAGCACTTTCATTGTATTGGTTTTCTTTTGCTGTATTTAAATACTTTTGAATCAAAGTAAAAATAAGACATTTATAAGTATGTATATAATAGCTACTATTTAGAAAAATTATGTGTATCCCAGTTTGCTTTTAGTTTTTCAATTCATAAGCCCAATTGATTGACATCATTTTTGATGTGTCTTAAAACTTAGTATATCTTTAATGCATTGCTGTAATATACTGTTAACCCAAGCATTTCATAAAGTGTTTCAACAAAACAAAAAATTAAACTTTTGGATAAATTTTTATGATTCGAAAGATATTTAAAAATTATATATATATTTAACTTATACACCGGAAAAATTCATTGCATATTACTTACAAGCTTTTCTACCCAGCATTTAAAACTTATATGTACAATATATCCCCGCATACATACATATATAGGATTAGGTAACATCAAGAATTTTTAAGAAATTGCCAACACTTTGTTTAATTGCAACTAGTCTCAAATTAAGGCATTTTTCGTTGTTGGATTTCAAAATGTTTGTTTAAAATCTGTACTGAAAAATATCTGTTGTTTGCGGTTCTGCGGTTCGGCAATTACTCAGTTTGATAGGCGTGTGTAGGGCTCCAGAGGCCGAGAGCAAGCCAAGTTTGCTGGGGTTCAAAGTGCTTAGTCTGAGCTCTGATTGCCCAACTGGAAATCGGAAGACGGTCAAAACCTGAACGACTTGTTGACCAGGCTTCGTTGCGCATCTTCCCAATGTAATTTAAACTAAATCGGTGCGCTCGCAAAACTGCGTAGAGCAAACGTAGCAGCAGTTGCCCCCCTCGACAAATACTATATACCATAACAACATTCACACACACACACACTATGAACTGGGGGCTTGTTGAATCTCTTGAGTGCGCCAGGGCTCTGTCTTTGGTCGCTGTGTCTACTCGTAATAATCAATTATTTCTGTGTAATTTATGGTAATGTTCAGTCATGATGGATTGACTGCTCTAATGTCGCTCTAAATCTTTGTACCTGGCTTGTGTGTATGTACGCTGCTTGTAGCGGCATCGCACATGGCCACAGTTCAAAACGGAGCAGGCTCAGACTCAGTCTCTGTCTCAGTCTCAGTCGCAGTCGCCGTCTCCGACTCTGGTTCAGGCAAAAACTTCAACTGAGACTGAGACTGAGGCAGGTGCAATTGCACAGTACAGTAAAGCTGCAGTCTAAGCTCTCCCACTAAAAGCAAGCCAAACAGACGAAACAGCTACGTTTTTACCATGGAACAAATTCTTGAAAATAAGATTACAAAAATATTTGCTGAAATATTTTATTTTTTTGTTACAATATTAAAAGTATATTAATTTAAATATATTTATTTTATTAAAAAGATAATTTTTCTAATTGTGTTTATATAAATTTCAATTCAATACTAACGTTTTATGAAATAGCAAATGACACTCTGATAAAATTTAAAAGTACATTGAATATACAATACAAAATATATTGTAAAACTGATAGTTCGATACTGATTATTTAAAAAACCGACTTTAGCAAACGTATTTATATAATAATCAATATACAAAATTAAATAAACATCGATATGATATCGAGGGAAATTTAGTTAAGAATTTGAAAAACTGAACGAATTATAATAAACTTTAATTTTCCTATAATGATTTAACTAAGGACCCACCAAATTAGATTTACTATCGGTATTCTAATAAAAGAATTAGTTATTTTATCAAATAATATATCACAGATTAATATAGTTTTCGATGTGTTGGATTTTTTCCATTAATTCGACGATTTAGTTCTCTCAAAATCCAATCTAAAATTAGGAATGGCTAATTTTTAAACCAATTTTATTTTAAATTTTATATTTTAGCTTTCAAAAATATATTTATTTTTGTTTGTTTAAAAATTACATCTGTTGACTCCACGGTGCACCTGCTTCTTTACTTCCGTCACTGTGCGATGCGAATCGTCGCTCGCCTCCGCTGTGCTTCGCCTCCGTTGTCATCCACGTCTCGGTTCAGTTGGGATCGGCTGTAATATGTAGCATATGTTTTCGTAAGTTTTTCTTGTATTTTGTTTAATGGCAGCTTAGATTACAAGAGCTACGCGAATTGGGAATCAAAGAGGGCAGGGGGATTTTGGTTAAGGAGAAAGGGAGGGTAGTGGGGATGGAACAGGTAAAGGCGGACGCGATTCGTAGGCACATTTTCGCATGTTGCGGTGGCTTCCAATGGGGTTGACTGGTCCCTGGGCCACTCGACTGCCTGAGTGCGCCATGTAACTTATGTTTAAAATTGCTGTGTGATTTTCGTGGCGAAATTAATGTTAAATAAGCTTTTAGTTTATGTCCCGCCACAGCGTTGATCAATTTCTCAGTCACCCGGTCTGGTCTGGCCTCATATCTTCTTCTTCTTCTGTTTGGCCGCTCTGCATTCTAATCGCTGATGCAACAATGTCTTTTCCACATCTTTTTCACAGCCCCTTTCCTCGAGTTATAGCAGCATCCGCGTGTGATGATGCTGCAGGTTTTGTTTTTCTTTTATTTCTAGTTTTTTTTTGTGGCTCGTTGTCTTGTTTATGTATAAATTATGCTTGTACACATTTTATTTACAATTGTGTATAAATTACAGACGAATTATTATGTTTTCTTTTCCCCTTTCTACCCAACATTGGGGCTTACATATTAATATAGCGCCAATGCTCATTCAGACTGCGCATTTTCTCTGCGGTCTATGATTTGAAATTCTATTTGAAATTCAAACGTTTAGATTTCAATGTATGAACTAGTTGGAGTAGAGTATGCTCCGTGTTTACCAAAATACTAGATGGGAGTATCGGTTCTTTTATTTAAGCAATTTAGAAGTTTTCAAACAATTTTATGAATCTATACAATAATTCTTTATTTTATAATAAATTGTTAAAACCTATGTTTGAGAAGTGAAAATTACTTAAAAGTTTGAAAACAATTTTTGTTTTATTTAACAAAGTACATTATCTAACATGTAAAAAAGTTGTTGATCATAAAAGCTATTCTATTCCATATTTAAAATATAAATCTTTATAATTTATAGTGTTGTAACATTTATTAACTAGTTATAAATGTTTAGCAATGTTTAAGTTTAAAAATTACAGTAGAAAATATAAACTGAAAATCAATTTCGAATTACAAAACCCATATTTTCTAATTAAATTTGCCAAGTAATTACATGGCTCCACTTAAGCTTATATAAACTCAATTTATAGCTCATTTGAAATATACTAAACATTTACCAGGGTATAATTTTATGTTTGAAGTGCGCTAGCATTGGATTAAGCCAAGTTAGTTGTAGCATGTGGCTTTGGGTGAGGGCGTAGCGGAATATATTGTTCATAAAGTTGAGTTGATTTTATAGCCCTGGAATATGAGTACATTAGTTCCATGGCAAGTTCATTGCTGACGCTTCGTTCGGCCCCATTGTAAGCTAAGCAATTGCTGTGAACTGCAGAAAAAGGATTTGGCATGCAGTGGCAAAGCTTCAGTCAGAGATTTGCTATGCTAGTGCCCAGCTGGGATGCCACAGAGGAGAGATTGGTAGCAGTGGAGAGAATGGTAATGGGGGTTAGATAGGAAGTGTACTAAGAGTTAAAAGTTGGCTGGCAGCCTGGGAAACATCCTGTCTTTGCATTTGTTTGCTTGTTTTTGCTGTTTAGCTTGCTGTGCTTTGCTTTGCTTTGCTTTGGTGTTATGCAAATGCCAAGGAATAGGAACAACACCACACTATGGCACACCACAGCATCAGCAGCAGCACCACCACCCTGTGTGCAGCACAATGGCTACCGTGCGCGTGCAATGACAACAACAGCAACAAGAGGAACACGTACAAAACAGCAGCTGTTTAACATTTATTTGCCTATTTATTAATTTCATGTAACATTTTTTCCTAGGAAATGGCCACAATGCAACGAAATCAAAGCCAAGGAACAAGCGCAACGCATTCTCTTGACGCCAGGCAGTCGCAGTCGCTGTTGCAGTTGCCATCGGTCAGACCCTGGCCAAAATGTCCAGCCGCGCCACCAACTGTTGCCCAAACAATAAGGCACAGGGGCAATATCAACAGCCGCAGCAACAGCAACAGCAACGGCAACGTCAACAGCAGCAGTAAAGAGACGTAGTTGCATTTGTTGCCTTAGGCCTTGTTGCCTTTTGCCATACTTCTCCCACTATTTGACTGCGCAAACTCTGGCTGCTTCGTCGCTGCCACAAAAAGTGTCGTGACCCCGGCCGGGTCTGAACCGAACCGAACCAAACCGAACCGAGCCGCACCAGGCATTGCATATAGTTAGCTTAGACTCTTGAGTTGAGCATTTTGTTTTTGTTTCTGTTTTTTTGGGGGCATCGGGCGGAATGTCTGGATAGTGGATAGTCCAGGCCAGAAGAGACGGCGGCTGAAGCAGCTCAAAAATTACATGTTGTTCCTGTTGAAATGTTTTGTGTTTTCTGTTTTGTGTGTGCTGCATTTTCATTGTCGTTGACTTTTATTTCTACAAAAATTGTTTTTTGTTTCAACTTTTATTTTTGTTTGTACTCTGTATACCCTTGAAACCCTTTCAAGCATTTTTGACATAAGTATATTGCAATATGAGAGATCAATGAAAAAAAATAGATCCAGGTGTGTGTTTTTTTTGACAAAAATTGCACTCATTTAATATTTTGTTTGAGAATATTTAAAAAATATATATACAGAAAAATTATAAACAATTTTTAAAACGTACAATGGTAATTAATTCATTGTAAGTTTTAAAAATTGTTTATAATTTTTCTGTATAAATATTTTTGTAAATTATAAACAATTTTTAAAACGTACAATGGTAATTAATTCATTGTAAGTTTTAAAAATTGTTTATAATTTTTTAAATTTTATAATAATGTTGTAAGTTAAGTATTCCTAATATAAATTGTACTTTTCCCAAAAGAAATGAGCTCTTAATAAATAATAATTCCAAATTAAATTACGATAATATTTTATTAAACAATTTATTTTAACGCAGTTTTAAAGCTGTCCTGAAAATTGTTATATATTAGGGGACGAAGTAAATTATATGTACATATTATAAATTATGAAAAATAAAACGTCTTTCGCATTGAAAGAATATTGAATGCTCAAATTGTTTCAAGGATTGACAAACCTTATTGAATAATATTGCTAACAATGTTTAGAGACATGCGTAGAAAAAAGATTGAGTATATAAAAAAAAATAAAAGTGAATAATGCAAATAAAAATATTTTAATTAAATTAATAGAAAGAATAAACATAAAAAATATTTATGAATATAACATATTTGTAATTTAAAACTACATATCAAAATTACATTTCAATTTCAGCTGCGTTGTTTGCAGAGTATTTGTACTTTGGTCTGTTGGAAACTCATTCGATTTTTATTGTTTTTTGTTTTGTGTGTGTATCGCTATAGCTAATAACACACACATTGATGTCTGAGGCAAATATGTAACAATCCTCAGGGCTCCTTGCGGTCAAAGGAGTCGTCGTTGTTGTCGCTTACATAAGGCTTGTGAGGCGAGCTAGGACAAAGAAAATGCAAAAATGCCAAAAATCGCACAACTCAAAAACCCAATGTAATGCGAGGGCGAAGCCATGTACAATAAAAGTATTGGTACCAATGTGTATGCCAGTATGAGTATGAGTAAGAGTACGATTAAAAGAGTACGAGCACTCGCACACAAAACGATTCTGGCACCCATGAGCAGGAGCATCAACAGCATCAGTTGGACTGGGCGGGTGGTGGCTCGTCGCTGATCGTGGCACATTTGCATACAATGAGGCCAGAACTAAGACCCACTCCACACACAAACACATGCATACATGTACAGTGGCACAGAGAGATATAGTATTTATATACACACACGCTGGCGCAGCATGTTATCTCTGGCTGTGACCTACACCAATATTTCTGAGAATGCTGCTGTGGCCCGTCGTCGCCTGTAAGTGTGTCGTTGTTGTCGTCTTCGTCGTCGTCCAGTCCAAGTCTATAGCCAGTCAGTATCTCAGACGACCGACGACCGACGACCGACGAGCGACGAGCGACGACGAGGAGTCATTCAATCGCGCCAGCTGCGGCGTCTACGTCGCTTTTGGGTATCGGTCTGGGTTTGGGTCTCAGTCTCAGTCTAAGTCTCAGTCTCTGTCTCAGTTTGTGTTTGGGTTTTGTTTGCTTTTTGGCTTCCCATTCTTACTTACAATATTTGTGGGATATCACCAGAGATCTCAGCAACTGCATCCAAAGTCCCAAATAAAAAAAAAATAAAGGAGCTTCATTGCATGGACAGTGACTGCTGCTGCTGCTGCTGTGTGTGAATTTCAGCTCTGTCTGGCGTCTGCTCAAAAGTCGAAGCGTCGTCACCCATGAAGTGCTACGAATTCGAGTACAAATATTACTCATTTCAAACTAAAAATGTCTATGACTTTGTACCAAACAAGACACTAATACTGCAGTTTGGGGAGTGGTTTTGGTTTTTTTTTGGCGAAAGCGTTTTGCAGCAGATTGGCCAAGAGTCCAAGAGTGGCTGTGGTTTCGGTGGCTAGTTCAGAGTGCAGTGCATTAATGGAAACTTAAAATCATGACATTTACCATACAGTCATTTTTCCAGAGACTGATCATAAATTTGAGAGTCGCCTTGAAAGCTCAAAAAGACGCAAGACAATGAGAGATATTTGTACATGTGATTTGACAACATGAAGAACTTTTGACTATATCGGTAAGCTGAGATTATCACGAATACTTTTGATGTATTTGCTCATAAATAAATTTGATTTAAGATTTGATTCGTTAAGGTAAATTACACATTAAGTGGGTGGAATTTCTGCTTATGAAATCAATTGGAAAAAATTAAAGAAAATACGAGTAGATAATAATTTACTTTTATGTAGACACCTAAGGTATTTAAAAATGAATAGCTTTAAAACATTTAAAATAAAAAACAACTCAATTTTATTTGTTTTCAACTCGAAATACTTTTGTTTATTTATTGAACGAGGAAAAGTAGAATATGTAGGTATATAAGTGTAATAAATATTGCGTTTATAAATAAGTTTTCATAAATAAAATAATTAACCTAATTCGTCTATAAGTTTATGGTAGGCACTATAAAACTATGCTATATTACTATACATGTATATAAACAATTGTGAAAATACTCATAAAAAGTGCGACGCCATAAAAAACGCCGCTAAAAATGTTTTACAACTAATAGAGCTCTTCTGCTTTTTGTTTTTATTTTTAGTTTCTCTTATCGCAAAACTAATTTCCAAGTAATGCCTGTATACTAAATATAGTAGTATTTAAATGTTTAAGCTTTGAACAAAATTGCACTGAAATATTTGTGTTATGTGAACATTACTTAAACAAATTAGTTGGTTTGCCGATAGCTCTTAAGTTGTACTTATAATCATATCTATTACTATTGTAATTGTTGTTATTGCCCCGTGTTTTATTCTCCCATTTTCTGTTTTGTGTTTTGTTTTGCTTAGAGTTAGATAAAAATAATTTAAACGCTAAGATGACAAGTGGCAATTAATTTAAGTGTGATTATCACCTGCCCGTTGCACGTTGAGCCGCGCTGGGAATTTCCGAGCTTTTCACAATGCGCAGGTCACTAATTTTTTGGATCTGTAAGAATGCGAGAGAAAAAAAGGGATGGAAGAATTTTAGAGAGCGGGAGCATAAGCGTGTCAAACAACTGGCGGAAGTGCCAATTGTCTCCTCGAGACCATATTTTATATTTACAATTTAAACTGTTTTGTTTTTGAAACTTGATCAATTAGCATCAGTTTCCTAATTGAAACGTGCCAGTCAAAAAAAGAGAAACAAACACAAAATACAAAAATACTAATGTACTAACCTCTATCATCGACCGGTTCCGTGGCATCAGCACGGCCTGTGCTCAGCACTGATTCCGTGGCAAGTTCCGCACGCGCCACGTGAACACCATGCAGCGTTAGCTGTACATGCTGTGTATGCAGATGCTGTTGTGGATGCTGTTGCGAATGATGCGGATGTGGATGTGGATGCTGTTGGTGCTGCTGTTGCTGGTGCTGCTGATGTTGCTGTTGTGCTGCTGCCAGATGCTGGGACAAATGCTGGTGATGATCGCCAGTCGCCGGTGGCCATTGCTGATAGGCTACCGGCACCAACGGATCCGACATCCATTCGAAACTAAATGCAGGCCCAATTGTCTGTGAGCTCAGTCCGCCGTGCTGGGGCGTGGCACTGGTGGGTGTCGGAGGCGTTGTGGTAATACAGGGACTGAGTTCATGCGAGGACCCAAAGCTGTCAAGTGATGCCTTTTGCGCTGACTCTGACCACGGCGGACTGGGATTCCATTGTTCAATGAAATCCGCCGGATCCGGCGGCAAAGTTTTATTCAGCAAACGCGGACGAGTTGGCACAATTGTGGCGTAGATAACTGAGGCGGAGGCGTCGCTACTGATGCTACCAGCTGCTGTTGCCGCTGCTGTGGCATAGGCACTGCTGGGATGAAGGGCATAGCAGTCTGGTTCCGGTGTTATGGCCGCCGCAGGAGATCGCTCGGAATGCAAATAAAGCGGCTCCAATTTGTTGCGCGCCCGTTTTTTGGGCGGCGGTGATGAAGCCGACTGCGTTGACTTTTGACTGCTACCGCCCCCATTCACCTGACTATAGTCTACAGGCTCCAGTCCGACACTTGCGGTTGGCAGAGAGGTTTGGCTCTGGCTCTGAAATTGGTACAGCTGCTGATCCTCCTTGAGCTCCAGTGCGCCCTCGGCATGATAAATGCCACCGTAGGCGGCACCCATATGCGGATGGTGATGATGATAAGCGGCCGCTGCCGTTGTGTGGTGATGATGATGATGCGCATGATGGCTGCCAAATACGCTTGACATGCTGGCAGCACCACTGGCCATACCAGCACCACCACCAAGTGGCTGCTGATGCGAACTGTAATAACTGCTGGAACTGCTGCCCGGTGGCACTCGCATGGCACTGTCCAGTGGCATGCCAAACTGTATTTTGGACTGTACCGTGTAATAATGATATAGCCAGGAATTGGCCAGCATTATTGATGCCTCACGATCACTAAGAAGTTTCAACCCCATTAGCTAAAAGTTGGGCAATGAAATACAAGTTGTTTACTTACTTTAGCACCTGATTCGTGCACACGATGACGGGCTGCTGTGTGGAATCGGGACTATCTCGCACCTGGAGCACCACATGCACCCACGTGTAATCTCCGCTGGAACGCTGCATGCGCACGAGCAGTATACAACTACGATCCTGTTCCGATTGCGTAACTGCAGGCATAGTAAAGGATTAATGGTATAAATTCCAATTCAATGTTCGTGGGATTAATTAGCATAACATTTAAATTATTACTTACTTAGCCTGTGTTTGCTTTGCGCCTCCCGCAAATTCTCGCTGTGTATCAGATTGTACCAGGAGGTGCCCTGCAGTGCCGTCTTATCATAGCCCAAATGAAACTCACCACTGCAATAAAAATAAAGCAATAAAAGAAAAGTTAAGTCAAGAAAAAACTAAAGCAAATTTCTTAAATTAAAAATACGCTTGTATAAACACATGTTTTTGGCGAATAACTCAGTAATTTAAAATTTAGGGATACCAATTATGGAGTGCAGGCTCCCAGGTGCAATATTAAGACAACGTCATCATAATTTTTTGGATTCCACACCTCCTTCGCCCATAAGAAACAAAAACAAATTAAAAATTTGCATGCCTTCTAACTCACAAATTTTTAAACGTATAGTTTTGTAATCTTACATTTGCTTAGAGACAAAGCATATCAAATGATCCTGAAAATCGCATCAAGATCGAACTATAATTAAGAAAGCTTTTCATACAACGAAGAACGTAATTTTAGGCAAAGACACAGCTAAGTGCATTGCACTGAGCTCTAAGTTAAGTTCTTGCAGAGTTTATTTTGATTTAAGCCTATATATTTGGCAATGAAAGTAAGAGAGTATAACAAGATCGGCATGCCCGACTGAATTTTGATTTTTTTTATTTTTGTGAAAATGAATTTTCATCTGTAGAAAAAACATCTGGTTCATAGCCCTTTAAATAACCCAACAACTCTTGGAAGTGGTATAAACGAGCTTCTCCAGCTGATCGAACGAACGTATTGTATTGGCGATCAAGTTGTGCATCAGTATTTCCAGATGCCTTGGCGACATGTATCATTGCCGTAGCCCTAGTTTGAGATTCTGCTAATTGATCTTTTGCATATTTCAGAAATTTGCCAGTCGATTCGGAGAATACATTATTCGAATAATGGTCCAACTTATTTTTAGAAAACTTTCTCACTGAGCTCAAAGAATGGTTAAGTTCGAGAACTATATTGTATATAATTCTCAGAACAGCATACATTTAGCACACTTCCAATTAACAGTTTTCTGACGAAAAATATTATAAGTTTTTATTAAAACTATTACGAACGGCTACACTTTTTATACTTTTGAGGGGTATATTGTGGTTGTGAAAAGTATGTGACAGGCAGAAGGAGGCGTTGGTGACCCCATTAAGTATACACATATATTCTAGACATACCTCGGGAAAAAAAACATGTGATTGGCGAAAATCTCAGTAATAGGTCAGACGGTATTCCGCAGACAGCATGACTAAATTTTATCATTATTGTTTGAATTGTTATCCTACTCATTTCAATATATTTTTTATAACAAATACAAAAATGAGCGTATATCATTTATTTTTATGAATATTTTTTTATATTGAAAACATTAAACTTCGGTGTTATTACCAATTTATCTATTCATATTTATTACCTTAAAAATATTGAATTTTTTAACTTACTACAATGAATTTTATCTGAATTGAATAAAAGTTGTGATTTGGTTACATATTTAATCGCTAATTTATAATAATGATTTTGCTTTCGAATTTCAGTTTTAATGGTAATATCGCTACTTACTTTTTATCAATGTGGGCGATTTTCATATCCATGGAGTGGATTGTGGTAAAGACATTGGTGGCGCCCTGAACCACACACTCACGCGTCTCGGGCATGGCGATTGGTGTGCAGGTGGCTAAAAAGACGGGCTCATTGCGACTGCAAAGCGGCAGGAATGACAAATAGTGACCCTGTACCAGAACGACCTGTAAAGAGAGGGAGAGAGAGACAAAGAACGATGTTTAATTCGATATTTGGGATTCCATTCGGACAACAACAACGGCTCCCACGAAAATTGGCGCGCACGTTGTTGCCGCTGCTGGTTGTGTCCATTTTTGGGCTGGCATGCTTCTGCTTGAAGCTTATAGACATTTTACTCTGATTCCATAATTTAAAAAAGGCAATCACTGAAATGTTTTGCCAGCATACGCAGAATGGAGTCACACAGCCTACACAACAAACTACCACACACACACACCAGGCAGTCTCAATGGAAGTCACAGTCGGAGTCTAAGTCTCAGTCTCAGTTTTAGTCTCAGTTTTAGTCTGTGTCTCACAGCCATTGTCTCCCAATTAAAACGTGCCTGCATTTAGTTTTCCATTGCAATTGCATTTCGTAGCTTATGGCCCGTTCATCTGCTTAAATGCAAATGCAGTTCCAACTTCAACTTCGATTCCGATTCCGAACCCGATCCCAACCCATCGATGACGCAGACACTGTCGTTGTTGTCGTTGAACTTTTTTTCTTTTCTTATTTTTCTTTGGTAAATGAGACGACCTTAGACTGGGAAGCAGGCGCCACTGCCACAGCACTGCCGCCATCTCTGTTTCCATACCCGTCTCAGTCTCAGACTCCGTGCTGTTGTTGTTGTTGTTGGGGGATTTTCATTTTTGGTCTCTTGTCTATGCTCTTTGCGATTGGGTACTAGCTCTGAACTATGCTGACCTCATTCATAATTATTTATTGGTCCATTTTTATTGCATATTAACGAGTGCCGGGTGAATGTGCCGCATTTTAGTCTCTTTTTTTTGCTCCATGGGTTATCGCAGTCCAGTTCACTTGGGTCCAAGTCCCCAGACGACATTGCATATGCTTTTTTTTCTTCAGACTATTGGTAAATGTTAAATGCTAAGCATTTACCATTTAATAACAACTTTAACTTCTATAAACTACATTTTATCACAAAGTATTTTAAATATGTATATCAACTCTGTAATTTAGTAATTCAGACATCGAATACAGCATTCAAATTGTTTCAAACATAAAAACAGCTTAAATTTTTTTATAAATTCAGTTATAGAACACATTAAAATGATTCTTAGTGTAAGCTTTAAGTTTGAGTCTACATAATAAAGCATTGAGCCATTTAAGACATATGTTACACCATAATCAATAGTTACTTTATTACTGGGTTACAAATTTTAAAGCATAATTTTATATTAAGAATTTGTATGCAACGTATTCAAAACTATGGATTGTATATGGGTTTTATAAAGAGAGTTTAATCTAAAATTCGATATGTATATTTTATTTTTCAAAACTTTTTCTCGTCGCACTTTTTAGACCTAAAATGAAATGTTAAGAACATCATTTTTTATTTTAGTAACAGTATGGCAAACTTTTTGCCATTTTAAGCTTGTGTCATTGGTGTCATGGCTGGCGACCTAAATTACTTGCGGCTATCTCCAGCAAGCATCTAGCATTTTAAAGGCTAAAAATGAACATATATATATGCATGTATGTAGTATGCTTGTGGGTACATGTGGTGTCATAACGCTGGGAAAATCTAAACCAAGTGGCAACACTTCCTGCACCTCATTAAAGTGCCAACTTGCAACTTAATTAAAAACGTTTGCAGCAACTGTCAACGCCTCGCTTTATCTCCATAACTCTCAGCGCACATCTGCGCACTTCAAGCCAAATCCAAAAGCGCAAACAACAACGTACTATGTACGTAAAAAGGAGTATGAAGAAAAATAAGATATGCCTGAATATAAAAGAGCAGCGACCGCCCACAAGATTGTGACAGCACTTTGGCAAGACGGTAGCATTCACATGATTTTTCAACGCGTCTTCATACCACAAGCACAAACACGTTGACAGATTTGGTGTGTGTTGTCTGGTTTTGAGCCTGGCCAAGTGCTCGTAGTGGATGAATGGCTCGTTGACTGGTTGACTGCCTGACTGGCTGACTGGCTGACTGACAACTTCATATTGTGCTCGCATTCATTTATATTTGCTTGAAGTCTTCTCTTTTTTTGTTTTTGTATATTTTACTCACTACCTCATGATGATGATGATGTTGATGATGACGATGATCAGAGAAGGCGGCCAATCAGAGCAGTCAACTGAAATGGAGGGGCACCCACCCGTTTCACATCAACTGTCATCGTTTGTCAGCTTATTGTAAAGCTTCTCACTGAGTTGTCTGAGAGTGCCCAGAGTATCTTGCTCTAGCTGGCAAGATGTATGACCAAGCCAGTCAGCCAGTCAGTCGGTCCAGTCGGTTGGCAGACGACGCGACGCGACGCATGCGCCTTGGCTTCATGCATAATTCATTGCGTCTCTGAGTTGTGACTGTGTGTTGCAGGCTCGCTGGTTTCCAAGTGTTACACGCAACACGCTACCAGGTGATTCATTCATCAATTTCTGTCAGAGACTACACGCGCTTACTCATACACACACACATACACACTCGGATACAGATACAGATACAAACACTCACCTTCTGATCACCGAAACGCATTTGCCGTCGCGCATTGCGACTAACATTCATGCGACAGAGAAACATGCGATGCTCCCCCTCCAGACTTGAGACGCCTCCATTGCCATTGCTGGTTGTCGAATCGCCAACACCAACGCCAACGCCGACACCGACATTGCCGCTGCTGTTGCTGCTGCCACCTGGCTGCGGTGGCACGTTCCGGTTTAGTTCGGCCTGTATGGTTGCATGATCCTGTTTGTCAATGATATCGTAAACGGAATCCCCATGTATCAGTAAATCCTCCTGTGAAAGAGAGAGAATGAGAAAAATATTATCATCTACTTAGTTGCATGTCGCATGTCACAATATAGTATGCAATTTGCAGTAAATGTTGCATTAATATATTTATAATAAATTGATACATTATATTGCTTTTTTCATAGCTTACTTGAACATTTTTTTAATTAATTGCAATAAGTTGGCAACGCCATAGCGAGCAACATTCTTAATTTTTGGCTCCGATTAAACAACTATCAAACAATTTGGTCTTAAGAAAAGCTATAAGTTTTTAGTGCTGGCTCTAGCTAGTTTTAGAAATTCTTAATTACTTCGAAGTAACGAGTTTTAACAAGTTTTTTATAAGAAAAGAAAATTTTTGTTTTAGCTTCCAATATAACTTTGAAGAAACATAACTTTAATAGTCAACAAGCCTAATATAATTAAACATTATTTATTAAAAGACTAAAATTATTTAAGTTAGCTATAGCTACTTTTCAGCTCTTGAAATTCTGCCAACACTAAATTCGATTAATTTTCAATGTGAGTGACAAAGTCAAGTGACAAAATAATGGAGCTATTGATTTATAACAAGCAGACTTTTGTGCCTACTTCCTAAAGGCAGTTACATGGTATTTTTTTGCACTTGAATGAAAAAGTAGTTATCAATGACTGAAAATTTTTGAAAAATCGAGTACGACTACTACTAAAACTTCTAGAAGTCGAAGCTACAGCAAATAGTATGAAAGTTACATTCAGCATGGTCGACTTTTGAAAAATATTTTGAAAATCGACTATGACTCTTACTTACACTTCTGAATTTTTGGAAGTCAAAGCAAAAGCAAAAAGCAGTTGTAAAAAATTAAAACAATTTGAACTACAAAACATATGCTGAAAGCTTTAAATTGTTTCCTTAATAAGCACAGAAATTTGTTAAAATTATATGTTACTTTTTATGAAGTTGTAATTGCCTGAATAAGATATTTGATTAATGTTTATTATACTTATTTATTCAGGCTATTCTTATTGCTATCGAGCAGACACATCTGTTGTCTCGAAGCATCGCCGAAAGAAAAGAATGAAAAATCGTACATCTGTTTCAGAGAAGCATTTCGATAGGTTCTTAAAACTAACATCGATATTTAAAAAATACTAAACGATAGATCGAATACGGTTTTACATAAACCATCTTTACAATTACTTTACAAAGTAAAATTAAACGCCTTAAATCATATTCTAACTAGGCATATAGCAGTCGAGCAACTGAACTGAAGCTTTATACGTGTTACTTAATGAATTGGAATAAACTGAATTAATAATAATAATTTATTACATGGTGAATATACATTTATGATTTATGGCACAGTTTGACTATAAGCTAAATGCATTAATTGTACAATTAATGTATTGGAAAGCTCTCTTATCGAACTGGAGTTTAATTTAAATCTATACAGTAAATCTTTCAGGATGACAAATTTAATTTGTTAATGACATGTCAGGTGATAGTTTCGCACGGTCATCAGGTTTCCCCCGGTTAATGTCATTTGCTTGTGAGTTTTTTTTGTTTTTAGTTTTTTGTTTAAAGTTTTCTGTGTTTTATTATTGTTGACAATTATGGCCAACACTGACGGACCGAGGAGAGATATGTATTAGTTGGAGACCAGGCGATCGGCCAATTTACAATGCCATGTTGTTGCATTTGTAATTTATTTATGGCCGCTGTCGCTACATGACACATGACAGTGGCAACTTGTTATGGCAATATGCAAAAATCCAATTGGAATTATGATGCCCAAACAACAGCAACAACAGCAACATTAATAAGAACAACGATAGCAGCAATTGCAACAACAGGCTCTATTGACATTTTTGGCAGTTTGTTAATTAACTTTACTTGTTGTTGTTGCTATTTTTGTTGTAGCAACGACTTGTTGCTGCCGTTTTTGCCGTTAACTTACAGTGAGCTTGAACTGCTGCCTGCCACAAATTAAAAGGTTGGGCAATCCACTTTTGGGCCCCGTCCATGTGCCGTAATTATGCCAACACATGGCATTCGGTTAAATTTATGAACCCGCTTGACCATTTAGCTGCTATTGTTGTGGGTGTCCCCTGATAAGGCCTGGCCAAAAAGACCCAAAGGCCAAAGGCTGTCAAGTGTCTGTGGGGCCAACAGCTCTTGTCTTACACCCGCCACAGTCAGGCTTAAAAAACTGTAGCCGCAATACTGTTAACTGCGCTTTGGCGATATGAAAGTTAGTAAAATGAAAGATAATTGACATTGGGCTGGTAACAAGTTGCCGGAAACCTAATGTCTTGAGATTGGCCTATAAATATGAATATTCGTTTGTATATACATTCATATATCATAGCTTTGCCTGCGATACAAGGTGGCCTAAAATATTTAAATTGTATTCCCTGCAACTTTGTTTGCACAGTGAGAAAGCTATAAAAACAGGAGAATGATTTGCACTCAGTGTTAATTTTTAGTCAATCAGTTTTATGTTATAAAGCAGTTTGACCTTAACCTATAAATATTACAGTTAAAACAATTTTTGTTTTTTTCTAAAATTAAATCATTAAATCACTTTGACCGAAAAAAGTACCTTCACCCAATCAAAAATTTTTGATAAGACTGAAAATTTCAAGTGTGTAGGTGTTGAAATTTTGTGTAGGCGTTGATCAGTCAGCCAATTATTTAGCCAATGAGAACAAAATGTTTTATTCATATACATTTTTTTAAAGTTATTTTCTCTGTAATAATATAGTTTAAGTACTGTTTTTACGTACTTTTAAATATTAAACTTTATATGCATATTTTATTTTTTAGAAATTTTTATTATATTTAAATTAACATTAAAATTTAATTTATTTTAGAAATATTCCTTGTTGTCCTATTATTTTTGAAAATACGTCTCACAACTACCTCGCAATTTATAAATTTTTTTAAAAATAATTTAGAAATTCCCTGGATGTCTTATCATTTTAGAAATTCCCTGGATGTCTTATCATTTTAAAAAATACCCATAATACTTATACATTTTATAAAATTTAAATTTCCAAATATAAAAATAAAAATGTTTTAGAAATACCCTTAATAATTTTACATTTTAAGACATTTCCAAAACTTATATATACAAAATGTTTCAGAAATCCGTAGTAGTCTTTCAATTTTTGGAAATACCCCTCACTATTACTCGTACAAGTCAGCAAGAGTTCAACATAAGTTATCTCTGTGTTTCTTTATTTGGTTTTTAGTAGTGAACAAGCTTGCTTTGGTACACAAAACTCTTATCAGTCGTTAGATCAGAAAGAAAGCAATTTAAAAATTCTTGAACATTATTGTTTTTGAGAATAATTCTTCTGTATATTAGAAAAATCAATAATATTCATGGGAAAAATTTGTATTTCTATTGTAAAATAAATAGTTTAATTTTGTAAAATACATTGATTTGGTTAATTATTACATTGGTTACTTTAAACAATTCCAACATTAATAATTTAAACATATTTTATGGTATTCATTATTTCTTGATTGTATATATAATGTCCATACAACGAACTAAATTTCGAATACTTACAATGAGGACAGTGTTAAATTTGATTTATTGGGCAAAAGCTTCGATTTCTCATAGATTTTGACAGTTGTGCTACAGTTGCAGCTAGATAACTCATACGCCCCCTTTGCCGATTGGTCGATGGTTGGTCGCAGTGAGTTTGCGGCAACAGCACAACAGACAGACTAACAAACAATCTCTCGACATATGTGAGTAACAGTACCTTTGTCAATGTCTAGCTGTTTGTTTTAGATGAATAACTAACTGCACTGGCACTCACACTCACATTCGCACTCGTATTTGTGTTCGAATTCGTATTCATATACGTTATGTAGAACGGAGATATGTCACATGTGCTGCATGCGAGTGCATTTATATGCAGCTCAGGCTATATTTATTTAGCTTTAGTACTTCAAATGCAAAGTGAAAGGCCACGATGTATAACCTTGCTATTTAAGCAGCGTAAACGTGCGATAAACCAAACTTGAAACAGTCGCAACAACAACAGCAACAAGTAATAGCAACAGCAACAGCAACTGCAACTGCAACAGTAACTGCAACTGAAACAACATCAGCAGCAGCAGCAGCAACAAAGTTGAGCTGTTTGCAACAGTTTTAAGGAACTTTTATGTAGTACAAGCTGCAGTTTTATGTAAGCTCATTGAATCGAGTCTGTGCCAGTCAGTTGTTGCTAACTTGTCAACGGGAGCAGCACAAACTATAAGAAACAACAACACAAGCCACACAATAAAGAAAAACAAAAAAACAAAAATGCTGCTGTCGTTGTTTGCTGCTAAGTTGATGTCGATGTTGTTTGCTGCTGCTGCTGCTGTTGTTGTCATCGTTGTTGCCTGTTGTCGCTTGTCAGAGATTTGTATCAATGGCTGTAACAATTTTGGCCAAAAACATTCGTCGACTTTGCTTTTCTAATTATTGGCGTAAATCGCTTTTTACAAATCCCCCCAAAAAAAAGTTAACTCTCTTGTACATAGCAAATACCGTGTTATACTTACCATAGAATGTCCCAGGTACTCGGCAGCATTATCAGATATATACAGCAATTTTCCGTTTTGAGTGAGCATCATCAAAAATCCCGAAAGTGCCTGCAAGAATCAATCCATACAGTTAATAATATATGAATGATCGATTTTCATATTGTATTATAAAAAGTGCTATTATCAAGTACGCCGACATTAAATGATCATTTTCATCAACTTCAGCAATATTATGTTATAAGAAAGTTAAAAAGATATTTGAAAGTCAAAAAGCTTTTCACATTAAATACTGATTTCGATTGATCGTTTATGTGACAGCAATATGATATTCATAGTTGTTCGATGCTATCCAAATTTAACACATTTAATACACATCATGATTAATTTTGGTTGAGATATCTCTAACACTTTTCGACTTATGTAATTTGAAACAAAATTGATGTGATTGGAACATAGACGGAACTACATATTAAATTTGGTGGATTTAGCCCTTATGATTTAGAAATCTAGTAGTTAATTCAGAAAGTCTGACAGTCAAATAGACCTGAAATCAATAATCTACTTACTTTATTAAATCGGAAATGTTTTCTTCATTTTGAATACTGTACTGCATTTCAAGGTTCGTGGTTCACCAAAAAGCAGTTTGCTTAGCAGAGTGTTATGCGCCTAAACTGACGATTTCCTATATAACGATTTAGTCTACTTAATAAATAAACTGTCACTCTAAATCTACTAAGTACTCTTAAAATTTAAGTTATTTTTAACGTAAAAATTCATTCAATTTTACCATGTTTCTACGCTCCAAAATACTGTAAGGATTCATTTATAGGTAAATGTTGTCAAACTGATAGACGATCGGGAAAGCAAATTAAAGCATTTGTTAAAGAGACCCCCTTTATTATGTTGATTCACAGCAGTGTTGGAAATGCAAATTCAATTTCGCGTCTGCGCACTAATAAATTGTTAGTCCAAAGAAGTTTGCCTGGCTTGACAGCTGAAAATTGAATATCGAGCTCTGACATATATAACATATATATAAATATATATACATACATACATATGCATTTGTATGTATGTAAGATATACAAATATATGTGTATTTAATTCAGTCACGAGTGCGCACAGGTATGTATGTAGATCAATCTGCCGACCATCGCAGAGTTGCCGCATTCAGTGGCAGGCAGCTTGACTGACTACTGACTGCAGTCTGACTATTTACTGTTGTTGTTGTTGCTTGTGTGGTTGTTGTTTTGTTGTTGTTGTCGCTTAAGAGCAGCATTTATTGTTTTCTTTCTTGTGTTTCGGTTTGTTTTTGGCACAGCAAGTGGCAGTAGCTAAATGATTTCTGGCTTATGATATCCCGTAGTTGTGCCATTAATAGAGTTGTTTTCACTGGAAATTTCGATACACTAGTTGACTTGTCAACGCGCCTCACTTAAATTGAGTTGTTTCCCCAGCTGATACAATATATTCATTGGTAATTGGGTTTTCAACGCATCGATTTGCAGATTTGAACTGCCTTTCTCAAAACTAGACCTTAAGAACGCTATTTCCGATTGAAGAGAATGCTTTAATGAGCACATAAAGTAACATTTAACATTTGTAGTCATTAATAATAATCTTGTTCATTATGATAATGTTAAAACAGTTTACTTTTTGGGAAAAACCACTTAAACTTTTCTTATCTCAAAAATAAGACTCAAACATCAACAGTTGAATTCCCCAAATTATATTTTAAACATTCCCAAATGTCTTATGATTCTGGACATATTCCACTAATTCAGATTGATTTCCCAGAAAGTATGTTTCAAATAGGAATTCTCACTGTTGTTCATGAAAGTCCTTATAAAAGACATGCCAAATTTACCATAGCATTAGTTCAGTTAAAGCTTTCAAAGAACTGTTTGCAAAATGAAACTCTTCACAGTTATCTCTGTAATTGTAATCGGTTTTGCAGCGATGGTTAATGGTAAGTAATAGTATATACATTTTGTTTCAAATTTCTACAATAAAGACATTACTCTCAATAGCTGTTCCAGCACCAGATACCATTATTGTTGGAAATGTAACAGGCGCAATCATAATACATTATTAAGTACGGACTATTTTCTATATATTAGTTGAAGTCAAAATTAATCAATTTAATTTGTGGTTGTGCAAAACTAAGAAGAAGTTTCTCGAATTAACATAGTATGAATTCAAAATGTTGACATTAAAAACAATTATTATTTAAAATGAATACTTTTTGGTTAATTTTTAAACTGATTTAAACTGATTGTATGGAAAAAGAAACTATTGTAAAATTTTCTTGCTCACCTTTGAGAAGCCAATATTTGGTGTTGTCGTCTGATGATGTTGATGCAGCGCATTGTGACGTTTGAATACTGAAAAAGAAATTTAAATACCTTAATTTAGCTTGAACTATCGACCTCTAGCATCTTTTTTTACAGTCGCGCCCAGAAAATAACCGGCTCTTAAGCATCCGCTAAAAGTTAGGAGGAAAAATTGTGTTTGATCACTTCGAGTTTTTCCCATGGCTTTGTTGTGTGATTTGTATGCATAAAATTAATCGAAGCTAATTAAAAAAGTATCTGTTAATAATACACTTGGTCTCTCTGACGGCAATTGTTAGATTGTAATTGATTGCAAATTCATTGATTATATTCTACATACAATAAGCGATGATCTTGCCATACAAAAACAAGTGAATCACAAAAAAGAAAATGTGTCATTGTCATTGAGACAGCAGCAACAGCAGCAGCAACAACAACAACTAGAAAATCAACAGTGATCACTGAGTGCAATTGCAGTTTTGCAGCTGCGCCGCAGTCAGCGAACCAGCATCAAGATCAATTATTTTTAAAACACTACAATATACTCCCGCACCTGGCAAAAAGGCAACAGAAACAGTCACAGAAAACAGCAACAGCAACAGCAGCAGCGGCACTAGCAACAATCACCGCAGCAGCAACCGCAACTGGTAATTTCATTGAACTTGAACGAAAAGGCCATGAATGCAGTCAGATTTTTGCAGTGTTTGCAGTGTTTTAATATAGCAACAATACCAAGAAATCCATTCGTATCGATTGCCCAGGTAGGCAGTCAAATAAAAAGGGCGTGGCTGCATGCTCAGTCAGTCTGGGAAACTGTTGAGAAACTCATTTAAGCTGTTGCTATTTGAAAACTGACAAAGGAAGTTCCTTCAGCAAATTGTTTATGTTCTAAAAGTGAACTTTCTTAGTCAGCATTTCCTCTTACTTTATAGAAATAACATTAGTAAATTGGCTTATGATTATTTTTTGCACTTACTAACTATTTGGTACTTAATAAAATTTAAACATAACTAGTGGAAAATCAAGTTTAAATTCTGTAATAAAAGAAAAATACGAGGGCTTATACGCCTTTAAAAAAAATATACCGAAAACCCACTTTTTAAAGACCGTTCCTTTGACAGCTTTATGATTTAGTTTCTCGGTTTTTACTTAATTGGGACTGTTTATTTTATAGTATTTTAAATATCAAATAATTTAAAAAAATATATAATGCTAAAATTCCATATACGACTGGTATGGTGTAAAGCTATATGTGAAATCAGAAGAACTTTCTTTTTTAAACTATATTAGACGGACCTAGAGGTCTAATTTGGTGGCTCTAGCTCTTATAGTCTCGAAAATTTAATTGAACTATCTGAACAAAACTAAAAATTGTTCATGCTTAAATCAAATATTTAAACGGCTTAGAATCTAACTATACGTGAACTTTCTTTGTTATATCATATTAGACAAACCTACAACCCAAATTTGTTAGCTCTAGCTTCTATAGTCTCAAACATCGAGGCTTTCCCAAAAGATTCCATGACAAATTATTTCATATTGCGAATGATAAAGTTGTAGCTTTAAGAGCTTTTCATGTAGTATGCGAAAGCAATCTTTGGACTTTTAACAAGACTAAACAAGTTACAAGAGTTGCTAGATAACTAGCTTCATAGCATGGATCATATGTATGATAATTTGGTTGAAAACTATTTCTGGGATGCAATTCAAGCCGTCGGCTAAACTAATGCATTAATAATTGTTTGTGAAAACTCAATTTGGTTTTTATAAATATTTCATTAATCGCATAACTCAACGCGCCGCTGCAGTTCAAGCCACACCCACCAAAGAGACCCAACGAGACTCGCAGAGCTGCACCGAGCCCCACTGTAAACCACCGCAATCCACACCCACACCCACAACAACAATAACAAGAACAAGAACAACTGCAACAATAATGCCATGAACTTGAAGATAAACCGCGTGTGTTCAGAGGCAACAGATTCGATAGCGTGCCAATATTAACACAATTTGTGATTATAAATGCTTTTAAACGGTGCAATGACAATGAACAATAACAAAATACACACACATACACACACCCAATCGACTAGCTAACAAACGCCGACAATTTCTCACACTTAGTGCTTCAAGAAGTAAAAAAAAAACAAGAGAGAAAAAATAGCAGGAAAAAAAACAGTACTTAAGTTTAATTTTTTGCAATTTGTAGAACACATAAATCGCACATTTTGATTTATCGCAATATTTATAGCAATGCCAGGCAGACGTTGCTGTTGCTGTGGTTGTTGTTACTGTTGCTGTTGCTGTTGTTACCATTGCAATTGTGAAATTGCCTCAACTGAGGGGGATCGCAGCTGTAGCCAAGTTAGAGCTCGGGCTCGGGTTCACATGGCCTGGCAAAAGATGCTAGCCAAGTTAAGAGCTCAGGCAAGTACTTATATGTGTGTGTTTGTGTATTTCTTTCTCCCTCGCTCTCAGTCGGAGTGTGTGTGTTATCTATGGGTACCGCACAACGCTAATTTGAAAAACAATTTTCGTAATTATCCACCAAAAACAAAAAAGAGAGAAAAAAAATGGAATGAAGCCGAGTTGGAGTTGATCTCGTTCAGTTGCGCCTGCGCATTGACCTGTGCGCATGCGCATTAAAGGAGGATGAAACGGCACACACAACTGCGGAAGTGGGAGTGAGAGAGAGAGAGAGAGATGTAGTGGTAGGAGAGATCACAACTGGCTGAGGAGCAATTTGCAGCCTGGGTGCGTGCCTAGACGCTTAGGCAATTACTTGGCCGAAAACAATTTCACAGAGCCGGAGACATAGACATATGAATGATGTGATGCGAGTACTCGTACTCGTACTCAAACTAGTACTTGTAATCGTATTCGTACTCATACTCATACTTGAATACTACAAAACTATGCGCCTAGCGGTTATTTGGCGTATGCTTGTTTTTCTATTAGTTCCCCTTCCCCTTTTGGAGTCGCGTGGGGTCCATGCCAAAAAATGCGGCATGACTCATGCATATTCAATCAACGTGCAGCCAATTATCAACATGCATATGCATCAAGCAACCCTCGCCCTCCCCTTGCAGTTAACCCAAAACAAACTGCACACTCACCTTGTTGAAAGTAGTTGGCTTTGCGCACATAGACACAAACCAGGGCCATCAACTGCAGCTGCGACAGTCTCTGCCGTGTTGACTGTGGCAGCGGCAGCAAATCCCGCAGATTGGCTATCTCAGCATTTATAAGATCGCGTCGCATTTTTGAGGCACCCTTTGTCGATTTGTTCGCATCGAATCTGCAAAAAAGAGTTAAGAAAAAACTATGAAAAGATTGTTACCAACAACAGATAAAAAAAACAATTAGAATATTCTACACATGCACATATCTGAACGCGTTCACAGCTACAGCTTAATAATGGACGGTGCCAACACTGGCCCACAGGCGCATATGTTTTCACGGCCTCCAACTCGTTACAAGGCGGCGCGTTTAACCTGTTGCGAATCACTGTGCTAGAAATTGTTAACTATTCAATATTCAATGCGGTTCTCAAAAAAAATATTTTAAATATATGAGAAACAATTTTATTTTAATAGAAAGTGAAAAATAAATAAGTACTTATAATAAGTACTTGGTAAATAATAATATACATGGGCGGATAAGCACTTTATTGTACTGACAATATTTAAATCTATTTATTTTACTTTTCATTTATTATTATATTTATTTCAATATTTAACGAACTAAATTATGGTTTGTGTTAAATTTTAATGTACACTATATTCATATTATATTAATAAGTTATCTAATTCAAACGCACAGCAAATATATTTCCTTCCTAAAATGGACTAATGTCCAATGAGTTTATTCTTTTCAATTTTATTCTTTGGATATTATTAAATATCTATTTTAAAACACTTAACTAATGTAACAAATTAACAATTTTGTTACTACTGGTCGGATTTTTCTTTCTTTTTTTCCACCTGGTTTGTAATTCCGATTATCAATTTTATTTAATGTTTTTAACTGCTATAAATTTAATTAAATTTATCCATTTTTAGTTTTAAATGAGCTTTAATGGTTGTATCGACTTTTCATAGTCTGAAATGAAATAAGTTAATAAATATTAATAAATATATAAATAATATTCTTGATCAGCATCAAAAGCGTAATCGATATATCGACTAACGTCTGTTCGACCGACTAAGCAGAAAGGATCTTTGAGATGTTCGGAGCTGGCAGCTAAATTTTCTTGAATACAGGTTCAATATATCTTAATATTTTTTTTTTATCAGTATTAACAATTAAACCTTAAAGTATTTTCTACAAACTTAGCAAAAGCGTAATTCAAAAAATTCACAAAACAATTTGCATTCATTGAAACGTGTAAATCTATAAGCGGTTTAATCACTTTAACTAAGTTGTTTCTGAATAGTTGTTAGAATTTCTCAAGTGCTGGGGCAACAGTGGGTTAAGATGCTCGCACATACCAAAAGCGCATGCGAGATGCATAAATAACTCATCGCGCATTTAAAAATCTTATAACAAGCAGCTAGTTGTTGTAGTTGTTCTTGCTGTTATTGTTGTTGTTGTTATTGCTGTTGCTGTGGCGATGTGGGGCACACTTGCCACATGCCTTGTGCGGAAAATTGTGCAAGTAGGTTGGTCAGTTTGGTTGGCTGGTTAGTTGGTTGGTTGGCTGGTTGCTTGCTTGTTTGGTTTTCTGTTTGTTTGGCCAAGCAGCTGGCGAGGGGGAGGGGGCCGATGTAGCGAGCGGTACAAGCGTTTAGCGATCTGTCCGTGTGTACTTTTCTGAGCATATTATTTACAAGGTTGAATTCATAAATCATAAATTTGTCTTTTTATGCAGCGTCGGCGGCGGCGCATGCGGCGTATGAGCAATGTTGCTGTGGTTTTATTTGTATTTTAATATTTATGCTGACGTTGCTGCCATTGTTGGCCCGACTGGGGGGATTTGGCAAGCGCTTGATAAATATTGTTAATATTGTTGTAATAACAGCAAGTGCCCGCGCCTTTCTGGCTTTCTCGATTCTCAACAGTTTGTTTGGGCCTTGTTGGACTGCCATTTTGCCGCTGTTATTGCCTCTAAATGGCCATGTTAACATTTAAAACAATCACACACATCTATCAGATACTCATACGCCTGTGTGTGCAACCGCGTCGTTGTTGCATGCAACAAAATGTTTGCCGCATGCAATGCAAACGAGCGCCACGGCCACGGACCGTCTGTGGTTCTTGTTGTATTTTTTTTGCTGTTGCTTTTCTTGGCCTGCATCCGATCGCCTTTGCGGCATTTTCCAACTGCCCATAATAGAACAGAGATTTAAGCCGAATTGAGTGGTCCACTCAGCGGGATCAGGGGGGACATTCACACATACACACAATGCACACACAGTCACAATTAAGTCAAGGTGATTTGTACAATTAAAACGAATATTGATTTAAATACTGTGATTGTCGGTCGTAACATATGATTCGATTGCTTTCAACGGCCATTACCACTGCAACCACTGGGAAACCGAATGGGCGTGGTCGTGGTGGTGGTTGTGGCAGCAACTGTTACTGTTATGACTTGGTGAAGGGTCCACACTTGTTGATTGGTTGACTGATTTTAGTCTGCGCTTTGTGTTTGAGGTCATTTGCAGCTGCCACAAATCTAAGATTGGTTCAGGCAAGTTGTTTATATTTAAGTATTTTTTTTAGCAAATATATTTAGAAATCTGTATTATTTCATATATTTATTATTATTATTAACATTTCGAACGTTTTTATACGTGTAGATCTAGTATTACTTTTTGTTTCAATGACTACTAATTTAATTTTGTAATAGAAGAAAGTTTAAAAAAGAAAAATTAACGTTCAAAAATGTTTAAATCTATAAATATTTTATTTATTGTTAGGTTTCTGTATGTATGAATTATAACTCTCTTTATATTTATCCTTCGTATAAACTACAAAACTTTTGCGCATAAATTGTATACAAGTATATTTAAATATATAAATTTGGATAATATATAAATTAATCTATTGGGTTGTCATTGACAACTTTTCAAAACAGTCGTTTCGGATTTTTTTACCCTGTGAGGGGTACACAGGGTTTGTGAAAAGTATACGTACTTATAGGCAGAAGAAGGCTTGTCAGATCCCATGAGGTGTATATATTGTGGAGACATGTCCATCTGTCTGTCCGTATACACAAACAGAACTCAGAGATGGTAGGAGCTACAAGTTCAAAGTTGGTTAGTAGCAATCACATATTTGTTACCTTTTTTTGATGCCACGCCCCAATCGCCCACAAGATGGGAAAAAACCAGACATACCTCGGAAAAAATACATGCTTTTGGCAAATATCTCAGAAACTATAACAGCCAGGAACACCAATTTTAGCATACAGGTTTCTAAATGTAATATTAAGACAATACCAAAGACAATTTATTGAATGCCACGCCCTGTTCGCCCAAAAATGGTACAACTTTACTGAAAGTTCACATGCTTCCGGATCACGTATTTCTTAACGTATAGTTTTATAACTTAGCGTATACTTGGAGATAAATAATTTCAAACGAAAATCGTTATTTTCAAGCAAGGTATAGCCACAAAATCCGCAATGACTTCCTGGTTAACCCAATATATGCTTTATATCATGTATTTTGTTCTTTTGTTAAATATGTAAACTAAGTATTTATACAATATTTGCTAATTATTAAGTATACATTTCGACCGATATGCCAATATTTAAATTTATATAGTATATATGAATGTTATGTTTCATTTTCAACTCAAATGTTATTTTTTCAAAACATTAATTCTAATAACTATGCTTCATTATTAATATACTATTTTTCAAAATTAAATCTATTTAATTTCGCATGACGCAAAATTTAATTAATGAATTAACTTGAAACGCACATCTGACAAATTTAGTTAAATACATAAATGTTTAAGTGTATATTGTAGTATTATTTCTTATCTAACTATTTAAATTAATGAATATATCAAATAGCATTATCTTATAAATAAATTATTAAAGCAATATCTAAATATGTGAATATGCATGAGCATGAATTGCATTTTGTTATAAGTATCCGTACTTAAAATCAATATCAGTTTGTATATATCTCTGTGGGCGATTCACATCCTCCCACACTCGACTTGTGAATCGCATGCCAAGGTAACCTGAGCATCTGCCAATTAGCTGAATAAAATGCCAGAAGCTAAAGCCCAAAAGCCCATAGCTGGCCAAGTGGCTGTTGCACTGCCTATTTGTGGCATAATTAATAAGTTTTTTAAATATTTATCATAAACAAGATGCCTGGTCAGGCGATAATATGATAATGTTCATCCTTCCTTTAGCCACCAAAAACGTGTTAATGGCCAGCAACAACAACAACAAAAACATCAGCAACAAGAGGCTGCGATTTATACAAGTATCTATATCTATATACTAGATGGTATGGCTGCTGTAAAAAGCAAAACTCCCGCGCATCTTTGGCTTTTAATCTACATCAAAATTTATCTGCTAGGTGGAGTGAGCGAGACATGTCATGTCATTTCTTAATATATCTATCGGTACCTTGAAATCTGCACCAAGTAGCACCAACTGTTGTTGTTGTTGCAAGCAGATGCTGCTGTTGCAGCTACTTTTGCTGTTGCAACTACTTACTGTACAAGTTGTTGTTGCTAATTAAAAGCATAAACACGATTCTTAGCGAGGCGTCAGCAGCCAACCTGTGGCAAGTTGCAGGCAGGCGTAGGAGGCGCAACCTCCGAGTGGAAAAGTCGAAGTCGATGTTGCAGTTGCAGTTGGAGTTTGAGTTGGAGTTGGAGACTCCCTCGGCGCAGTGGCACATGTTTAATCTCAGTGTGGCAGTCAAGATCTTAATCAAGACTACTTGGCCTGCAGTTTGTTTTACGCTTCACTAGAGATATCCAACAAAGTTTACGTGCTCCACAGAAATTAGGCTTAAATCTTGTCGTTGTCATCATCAGTTCGAAACACAGTCCACAATTATTTTAAAATTCTGGTGCAAGTGATGCGGGTGAAAGGGAGTGGGGCGGGGGAGGTAGTTGAAATTAAAGCTTCCCGATGGGCCCACTAATTAGCACATAAAGCTTAAACATAATGCGAAACTATTAACTCAAATGCAGTTTTAAATGCCACTCAATGGGCATCATTTTTATGGCGTCCCTCAGCGCCATCGTTAAATTCTCGGCAGCAAATAAATCACAGGCGCCTAAGGCTTAAATCTGTATCTGTATCTGTATCTGTGTATGTATCTATATCTGCATCTCAGCTGCATCTTTAGCAATAGCAACAGCTACAGCAACAGTTGTATCTGTAACTCATCTGCAATGCATGTATCAATCGATGGCAAGACTTTAATATGCAATGGGGCGTCAGTCTGGCAAGTATGGTCAGACTTGGCTATAGCCAAAGAAGTCCGTCCATCAATAGCAATTGCGGGCCAACAGAAACACGAAATTTGCGCAAATTTTTATTGCACTTTTCCTGGAGCGACTGCAAGCTATGTTTTCTTTTTCGTTTTTTTTTTTGCGAATTGTCTAGCCACCCTCTTTGTCTCTCTCTCTCAATCTATCTAGCTCTCTCTTTCGCTTTGTGGTTTGTATGTGCTTAATTTGGGCAAGTTTATTTGCCATATTCCCACGATACAGTTTGGTCCAGCTCAATGCTGCGGGCAGCTCTAATGATTTTCTCTGTGGAAAATAGTGCAAAACGGCGCAAGATTCAAAGTTAACTGACAGACTGCCAGACTGACAAACTAACTGGCCTGTGTGGCTCTCTGTGTGTAACCTTATACTCTGCCAGACGTCCTAAACATTTTAAAAAGCGAACTGCGTTGAACCCACGCCCGACCATCTACCCATCTACCATCGACCACCGACAAGTTGGCCAAGTTTACCAAGTTGGCTCACAATTAATTGCCAGGCGCCGCACAATGCTTTTCTTCTGCGGCCACCGAAATTTCTTGGAATTCCAGGGAAACACTTGTCGGTGCCAGGTCCCTCAATCCTTTTGTGATTTTTGTTTCAGCCTGCCACACAAAACGTAAAAAACGTAAATAAAAACGCAACGCGTCTGCGTAAGCCGGTGGCAGTAATCGATACCTTGCTGTGCCAGTTCAACCGCCACAGCCACAGCAACAGCCACAGCTCTCTAGATTAACATCGGCGACGTTTAGCATACAAAAAACAGAAAAAAAAACAAAAAAATAAGCGATCCTTGCCACGGTTATGTTGGCCATCTAATAACCATGGGGTGCTGCTGCTGCTGCTTTCCGCCTTGGCCTTTAACCAAATTATATGGCCAGGCCAAGAAGCTGCAGCAACAGCATCAGCTTGAGGTATCTACTATACTACTATATATGTATGTATATATAAGCAAAGGTGGTAACTCTTTCGACTTCTGTTCGACCTTTTTAAGCATGAGCTTTATGTGTGTTTCTGATTTTATTTGTCTGGTCTGCACATTAAGCTTAAATCGTTCATTAATTGATGATAACGATTCCTATCTCTTTGATATGTGCAATAAAGCTGAGAGGAATGTTGTCATAAAAGTCCAGAATGTTTGCATATATTGCATAAGAAGAGTACACAGTCTGTTTTAAATGAATGGTGATAGATTTTAGTTCTAGTGATAACAAAAACATTTGAAACACAACATCGGTGACCTTTTTAAAACTATTGAATACATAATAATACATTTTAATTTTCTGTTAAACTAATGCTGACAATTTATTTTTCTTTATTGCTTTAAAATATTTTTTAGTATTGCAGTTCTTTACAAAAACATTCAAAATACAAAATTGGAAGATCTTTTTTTAAATTTAATACAAAATCATACAATGTTATTGAAAAGAGTTCGTTGTTTATAAAGTCACCCGATCATCAATTCATATCTTTCTGTAAATAAGTATAGTTTTATACAAATTTTATAATTCTTATATTTATTTAAATACAGAAGCGTCTCCACTTTTATTCTATCCATTACTTTTTCTATTTTTTCTAAACAATCGAGGGATTAATAAATATTTCATTCGTCCTAAAAAAAATCCTGAATCCCAAAAATTTTAAGACAATCAACAATTTTGGTAGCTACACTAGTACTATCAAAAGTATAGCGAAATGGTGATATAGTATTTCCCAGCTGTCATAAAAGTGGGGAATTTATAAAACTGTAAATTTTATTCTTAATTTTCCAACATTTCTCTGACACTGAAGCAATCTAGAACTATACTGTTAAGTTCTTCAATGTTTTCCCTTGAGGGTTTTGTAAAAGTACAGCTTTAAATAGAAAATTTTCGATAAAAATATTAATATTTTTCACGATCGATGATAAAAACCATTGATAGACAAACTATCTATAGCTTTGCAACCTTACTACACTCCTAAGCTGCTTTGGTAGATCATGTATGCAATTTGCCTCTTCCCTCATCACATTATAAAACCAATTTGAAAAAACCATCTTTTAAAATCTTAGCACAAGCTTTGCAATAAAATAAAAGTAAATTTCTTTAAATTTTATTACAATTAATCGGTTAATATTCACACAATTTTTTTGAGATTTATTACTTTGCTGATCTGTAAACAAATGCATGAACTAGGCAGTTGACAGTCGAGCAACACGTGTAAATCCTTTTGACTCCTCTTCTCTCAGCTCTAAATAAACTCAGTTTTATTTGAGTTGCCTCAATCAATCAAGAAACTTGTGCGCTGTTCAAGTTCAACTGGATAGCCATCTAAGTATATAATTTAGTATGCATAAAAGAAGTGCAGCGATTTAATGTTTAATTTGCCAGCTACTGTTTTTTATCTAGATATATGTTTGTGTATATATTTTATTAAATGGCAGACAGCAGCACAAAACCACAACAGCAAAACCACTTGAAATTCAAATACAAATCAGGAAAAAACAGGCAGAGCAAAAGAACGAAATCGATTTTGATGTTGTTGTTGTTGGTGTTGTGGTTGTTGCTGCTGCTGCTGCTCTGATTGTGCTGTTTGGTGTGTTGTATGTCCGATTGGAATCTTAGCCACAATTTAATGATGGACTGCCAAAAGCACACTTCGACATCATCATCAACGTCCCCCCCATTGCTTTTGCTGCTCTTGTTGTTGTTGCCGCCGACGCTGACGCAGACGGAGACGTCAACATAGGCCGCATAATTTTTCATATTTTTCTGATTTGTTGCTACCGGGTAATAAACCCGTTTGCAGAGCGTTAACCATGGAGCTGCTACCGTTGCTGCATTTGCTTTCGATTATCTTAATTTGCGTGCGAAACTGACTTTTTTCTCTCTGTGCCGTCGTAGTCGAAGAAGCAGTCGATGCCGAGGCAGCGGCAGTGGCAGCGGCAGAGATCGCTACTGAGCTGCGCGACTGAGGCGTAAGCCAAACCCCAAATTGTGTGTGTACGGAAATTTTCCCATGACTTGAGTTCTGGGCTTTGTGGCCTGTATAGCATATTTTGCCCGGCGGTGGCTTGGCCAGAAATTACCCAACTTAGCCAGACTTTGAAACTCTCGGGATTGATGGTTGTTGCGGGCTGCTACTGCTACTGCTGCTGCTGCTGCACTTTACCGGCAGCAAACTGTGGCAATAACAACAACAACAACAGCAACGGTAGACAATTAGCACAAGGATGCCGCAGCTAAATAATTTGACGCGCCTTGGGGCAAGTTTTTTGGTTTCGAACTGCAGTTGCAATCTCCACAATTCAGTCTGCCACCTCCCCTGCAAAATATCTACAAATTCAACTTCGTCTTAATAGGGTGGGGAACACATGGCGCACTTACATATTTGCTCTGAATAAGCTTTTTCTTATTTTTTGAGGAAAAACTGGAGGCACATCAATTAGCTTGAACGCGCGTCATCAAATATTGGGCCAAACAATTAGACATGTTGCTGGCAGCCAAATGCAAATACAATAAACAATATCTCAGATAGTAACTGGTGCAACAGTCGGTGCAGTGGCAATGGTGCTACAAATTTGTTGTTATTGTTGTTGTTGAGAGGTAAATAACTTGCGCCGATACCTGACGATACCTGACGATACCGATACAGATACCGATTCAAAATGTGTTAATGAAATTAGCAGCATAAAATGCTGCTGCTGCTGTTGCTGCTTGCAACGTTACAGATACAAATGTATCTGCGCATGTTAATTGACAAAATTAACACCCAATGGTCGGTTGGATGGTTGTTTGGATCCATCGATTTTCAACGGTTTTGCTTAGTTTCACTCAGGAAGCAGCAGTTTGTAGCAGTCTATTTTCCTTGGATTTGGTTTCCTTTTGCAAGTAAGTAGTTCGCTGACTCTTAATGTTTGTTGTTGTTGCTGTTGGCATGTGTTAAACTTTTCTTGGCTTTAATTAGTGTTATTTATTATTTAGAGCATATTGATATAGTTTTCGTTGTTTAACGGTTGTTTGTTTCGGTTTCACGGGTACACAGCCTATTGGCATTTGTTATTTACCCGCGCACTCTCTATACTATATACTACATATAACAAACGTATGTATATATAGTCTACAGGTATTTATAGAAATTCATGGGATTTGTTTTTTCCCTCTCTTCTCACATATTTACACATGATGAGTCTTCTTTGATATTTGCTGCCTCGTGCGTTCGAGTCGCGCGCCACTTTTGTAATGACAATGAACTCGGTCGTCGATCGCAGGTGAAAATCTTTTCTCAAATTATTTATGCATTTCGATCTGGGAATTTTAAAAATGTTTCAAGTGCTAAATGGTTGCCCTGAATGAAAGCTAATCAAAAACTTGGGATTGTGATTATGAATGAAATCTTATCCCATACTTCTTGCTGAACAATTTCATCAAATTGTTAAACTTCAGAATCTACATACAATATTTTTTGTACTATCTAATATAAAATAATTATAATTAATTGCTTCATTTGGTTGATTTCGAACTGAAAATACACTGTTCTAAAAAAGTATTGAATGTAAGATTTTGTTCTTTTAGCTATGAATCTTGCCCTGGGGCCTGTTGCGAGAGAATAATATTCCTAGGAACTGTTCCCAGTCTGTGTTCGTATTTTGACATTTCAACTTCGTTGACTGAGGTTACCCCAGAAGTTCTTAGTTTTCAAGACTTTCTTAAAAATTAATGCAATTATTTTGTAAAACGTTAACTTTTATTTTTGGTCAACCAGAATGTTTTAATTGTGTTAAATTTGATTAGTTTTTTAAATTTGAAGATACATTTTTTTCAACAAGACAAAAATTGGAACATTGATATAGCAGGCTAAAAACACATGAAAATTAAAATTTTTCCATTGCATAATTATTTTATAAATTTTGTACATTTCAGAATCAATCCTAACCATAAGACAAAAGAAATAAAATACTCTACAAGAGAAATTTTAATATGCAGGCGTTTTTAAAATCGAAAAGATTTTTGGACATGGTAACGTGTTAAGTTAAGTTATGTTTTGCCCGGATAATGACAAACAGAGAAGACAAATCTGTCCGAAAAAGAGGCAAAAATGACAAAAAAGATACTACTTTATAGAAAGTTGTTATCTAAGAACAGATCAAGTGATCTGATATGATGATTTTAGCCGCTCTCTATGTATCATATAGCTGAATCTTATTACAAGAGCTTGAGTCATTAAATTTGGCATATGTCGGAGAAGAGTCTCAAGCAAACTTGATCTGTTCGCAGCAATATCAGTCAATACATTGCTGTAAACAGATCAAGTTTGTTTGAGACTCTTCTCCGTTATTAATTGTGGATTTTACATATGGCTGTTTTCTAGTTTATCTATGTATTTGATAAGTGACATCTTTATTAGATTTGTTTGCAGATGCTGCTACTGGAAAATTTTGTTGTTGCTCTTGTTGTCTTGCTTGATATGATAGTTGCACTAACCAATTGGTCGCCTATCAGAAACACACACCAGCAACAACAATGAAACACCCACTAGCAACACCCACATAAAAAACAAAGCAAAGGAAGAGAAATCAAGCAGCAGCAGCAGCAGTAGCAACAACAGCAGCAACCGCTGCAGCAGTGGAAAGTATGAAGTGAGGGGAGATCGGTGTAGATATAAGAAGAACCATCAGCAGCATCACACGTGAGTTTTACACATTTCAGAAGCAAACGTTGCAAAAAGTGGATGCGCCATCTCTCGTTCCTGGGATTATCCTCATCCTCATCCTCATTCTTGTGTGTTGTCATTGTCGCTGTCGTTGTTGCTGGGGCTATGTATCTGTTGCTGTTGCTTTAGCTGTTTTCGAGTTGGCTTTGGTTTTGGTCTTCGTCCGATTGCCAACGTGGTAATGTCAATCGCACTGTGCGGGTTTAACTTATGGCAAAACATTTGAAGCACTAATTAATTGGAGCTAAATAAAATGGCACAGCAGCCGCGAAGGAGGCGAAGTTTTCTCCAGTTGTTTTTATTTTTTTTATTTTTTGGCTGTGTTGCTGCGGTTGCTGTTGCTGTTACTGGGTACGCACGGTATACGGCCATGTGGAGACCCGGCGACTGTTAGCGACTGAGAAGATTACGAGTGCCAGATAAATGTGAACTACAAGTTGCCAATACAAGAGGCCATTAAAACCGGCAGCACTGGCCACAAAAATACAAAAAAAAAACCAAAGTAAAGTTAAAAAAAAAAATTACAGAAAAAATAAAAGTAAAGAAATTGAAAGCAGCGCGAGAAGAAAAGTTAACTTTTTGCAGCTTCTAGAACACTTAATACACAACAGACATATGTACATATATGTATATATATATATATATATATTGTATTGACAAATATCGAAGCGTGCGAAACAAATTGAAATTAAAAGTTTGCATGTTGCATGTTGCACAGTTTTGATGCGTTGCTGCCGCTGATTTGTATTTGTTCTCTCTCGAACGGCGAAAAGCTAACGAGATGTGGCACGATAAACTCCAAATTGGTATTGGGTTTTGTGCTTAGGTTCTGTGGGCTAAAATTGGCGCTAACTCTTACCTTGTAAACATGCCGGCTGTCTGTTGTTGCTGCTGCTGACTGGCCTGCTGCTGCTGTTGTGCGGCTTGTTGTTGTTGTTGTTGCTGCTGCTGGTGTTGCTGTTGTTGTTGCAAGTGTTGCTGTTGTGTCAAGGCGGCTGGCTCATGTTGTTGAAAGTTATGATGCGTGTGTATATGTTGCTGCAAGTGATGTTGCTGTTGCTGCTGCAAGTGTTGCTGCTGCTGCTGTTGTTGTTGCAATTGCAGAGCTTGATGGTGTTGCTGCTGCTGCTGCTGCTGTAGGGTATGCATATGCGTGGGCGTGCCCAAATGCGTGACTGCCACTGCTGCTGCCGCTGCCGCTGCTGCTGCTGCCGACAAACCAGAGCCGGGCTTCTCTAGGCCACGTTTATCCGTGTACATTTCGTGGCTGTCACGTTTGGCAATATTTGTGCAGATGATACTAAAATTATAGAATGACATGGCCAAAAAAACGCTGTTATAGTTAATAAACTCCAAAAATATGTATATTAGTTGACTAAATTCTAATGCCAATAATAATAAGTCTGTCATAATATCAAACAAGTCTGCAGACTTTTGGCTCTGATAATGAAATGAAACAACAATTATTGATTACCGGCACATGCAGACAACACACACACATACACATCTCTAAATTGGTTCAGTTTTTTGTTTTCTTTGCGGCACAACAAAAAGCTGATTTTGAGGGCGAGCCATCTAAAGAATTGATTTGCATTATTGTTGTTGCTGCTTTAACTTGGCCAACAATTGAGCCGTTGAAATTAGTGCTCAGTGGCATTGGCCCATATGTATATATGTACATATATAAATATATATGTGTGTCTCTTCTGAGCACCTCTCCCAACTCTCCTCATAACATGAGCTGCGTTTTTTAGATGAGTTGGCAGTTTAGCAGCTCTTAGCTGGATTCGGATTGCATAAGTTGAATGATTTATGGCATGTGATTCGACATGGTGTTGGAGAACTTGACGCCGAGGTTAATAGGAGAGTATTACAAGATTCAATACTACGGCAGTGTTGGTAAAGGCTAATTCCCAGCTCCTTGTTACATCACTATTTTGCCATTAGTTTTATTTATCTTCAATGTCAAAAAAAAAAACAAACAAACCAAAGAAATAGTCGCTTTTAGGCCTGCTTTAAAATCAATTTGTCACCACAGACTTGTTATGCTAAAAGCCTATACAAAACTGCCCATAAATAAGAAATAATATACTTTTGATGACGCATTTACGATAAATATAAATGGAAATTTATTTACTGTTTACTAATGGAAAATTTGTCACTTTGTGAATGTATCTTTGAAACTTATGTTGGGTGAATGTAGCATCAAATAATTTAATGTGCATTATAGTTATATAGCAATGTTTTGTAAATATATATTACATGAGGTTTTTCTAATGGGTCGATAATCTACAACAAATAAATAAATTTTAAAACAGTTGTAGTTTAAAATTATACAAATAATTTTATGACAATTTAGTAAAAGTTTCTAATAGAATATCTAAATGAAAATGATTAAAAACGCATTTATTTGAATACTTTTCTTCGCTGATGCTAAAAATTTTAATAATAAGAAAATCTTTGACAAATGCTTTCTAATTCCTTTTTATTGGAATATTGAATTTGTATCCAAAATATACATATATCACCAATGTTTTCCCTAAATAATTTGAGAGTCTAAATAAAACATTTTAAGAAGAAGAGCTTTGACTACCTCAAAGAATTTTCTAATTGAGTTTCTTAGCTCTAATAAAATTCTAATTAAATAAACGTTATATCAACAATAAAACTTTATCTTCTAAGCCAAGATGCGATTAACTTTTAACTGACTTCTGTCTGTCAAATCAAATACCATTGAAACTCTTATAACAGGCCCTATCAAAGTACTGCGCAAAAATATGTCGAGCGATTGCTTTGAAATTTTGTACTCATATTTGATAGGAATATATAAAGAATATATTATAAAGTATATTTTAATTAATAATTGATATGCTAGAAAAACTTTTGCCAGATTAGCTACCATATTTATATAATAAAGTTATATTTTTAGATTCCCTGCTAGTTTAATTCAAAATGTTTAGTTATAAAATTAGCAATACAACAACTTAAATAAGAACTTGCAAATAAACACGAAGAAAATTGTTTGCCTTATGCATATTTAAAAGAACATTTCGAACTTTAATTATAAAGTTGTAAATTCCCTTTCTTTGAATAGGTATGCAGCTTTTTGGTAACCCACACACAATTATCACTTTCCATGTCATTACGCTGAGGCGGTTGGAAAATTTTGGATGGCACTTTAGGTGGCGCCAAGAAAAATCTCGATATAGTACTTAAACATGTATTCATATTCATACTCATACACACACTCGTACGCACACTCATACTCCAACTCATACCCATACCCATACTCATACTCAGACTTATATAAATTCTTGAAAATGCAACAACTGAAATTAGTTTTGTAAATGAATTTCAAATTTGTACTTGAATATTCACTACCGGCTGCGGCCATCTTCTGTTTGGGGAACGGCTTGGGGATGTTTGGTCTGTCTGTGCTGTATGTCTGTCTGTCTGTCTCTATCTAGTATTTTGTCTATTTGTCTTTTGGACTGTCTCTGACTTTGGCTTTGACTGGTTGGCCTGGCTTAGTTGCAACTCATTGTCAAGTGAACTTATCAGAGTAGAAAAAAAATTTGTTCGAGTTGACGTTTGGAGGGCCATTGAGTCGGTGCTTGATTTGTTTGGAGTTGTTTGAATAGGGACCACCAAAAAGTCATTGAATGAAATGAAGAACGCCGTAGATACATTTATCTATTTGTCTATATACGAGTGTGTGTGTGTGTGTATGTTGATTTTTATGTAGCTACATTTGCTCTGTTGGCTGGCTTTTTAAGTATTTTGTTATTTGATTTCTATCAAAGTTAATAATGAAATTGGTAAATCGCGTTTTCAGTTTTCGATTTTCGCTTTTTGGGGTTTTGTGTATGCCTGTGTGCGTGCGTATTTGTGTGTGTACGGGTGCGGGTGCGAACGCGAGCTTTAACTGGGGCCTTGAGGTCTTACCTTTATTCAAAAGATTTAATTTGCGATATCCATTTGGGTATGCAGCAGGTACAGGTACAAGGCGAGTGAGTGTAGAGTGTTTGGAAATGTATTTGCATAAATGATAATTTATCAATTTTTATTATAATTTTGTTTTGCACAATGTTTGGCACTTGTATCTTAATATTATCAAACTTTTATTCAAGCAATTAATATTTCAATTACTTTTGAAATATTTTGCATAAAGATCTTAACTCTTGAATTGTATTTTTTCTCTTCTTTTTTTTTGTCGTTGTTGTGCACAATAAATTTATTTATTTATTTTATATTCAATGATTTTTGCATTGCATATTCATGGGTTAACTCACAAACACTTTGATTATATTGGTAGCTCGACAAGATTTATGGGGTTTCTGAAAGAATCATTTGCAAATCTAATGACTCATATATGATATGCATGTATGTGTACTATATGTGTCTCACATAATTACAACCCCTCAATCTGCACTTAACACTTTTGTGTTTTGTTTTTTTTTTGCTTACGGTAAACAGACGATTCGATTTCAATCACGATGCCCGATACCGATACCGATGACGATAACAGAGCGCAGTCCCGTCGGCTTTAAGTCGTCAATTATTGTATTGTGCTTTACTGGCTTGTGAAAAATCCGTTCAGTTCGTCTAACAATACGCTCTGTGTAGCCAACCGTGTAGAATGCGCGCGTGCACCTTTCTGTGCGGATCACCGAAGCGACACAGAAGCAACAAACTTGATTTCGAAACAGGTAAGGTAGCTTTCGTTCAGTTTCAGCTCAAGAGCTCCCACACAGTCTTAATTTGAGTATGTATGTGTCTCAGCTGCGGCTCACCCAATGCGGTTGGCGATCATGCACTGAGCGAAATACATAGCTGTTGAATGCCGATCGCATACATTAGTGAAGCTGAAAAAATGGTCGAAAGCTTAGCTTAGTTTGCTTCCATTACTATAGATTTCAAATTCACATTTGCGCACTTAAGACAGAATTCTTCTGTCTTCTGTTGTGTTTGCCTAATTCACTTTTTAAAATAAATTTAAGTACGTCAATAACTATTAAAACTGAAATTAACTTCTCTGTTTATATCTACATATACATGAGCATACGTAATTTATTAGCAGCTCGTGATACTAGATCTGGATAGTCGACACTAGTGGACGATAGTTTTTACGTAAGTTTTTGATTTAAGTATATTTTAATATTATTTCTGTATAAACCGAAATTTCTTGTTTAAGAAAATTAACATATTAATTTGTCTTACCTCATGGCGAAATTTATTTTCGAGTTTTGATATGAATTTATCCGCTTTTTCTTGTATCACACACTTCTTTATGCTTAAACCCAAAAGATAATATCAAAAATGTTCGCTTTTGATGGTGTTGTCGATAGTATCAAATCGTCGATTTTGCCGATAGTGCCATCGATAGTTCCCCACCTCTAGTTTTCATATTTGCAGAGATTTTATTTTTTTATTCTTATATTCAATTTTAGTAGTCTAGAAATTATCAGCGTAAAAATTTAATGAACAATATTTACGTAACATCAACCCAAATTTGCTTTACTTAAAGCTTACAGTCTCATTATCAGTCTAAACTTTGCTTAAATATATTTTAAGCTAACGCTCAGTTTTAATTAATGAAACAAAATTAAATATTTGTTTATTTTATTGTAATTTTGATTTCCAGATATGCTTACTACAATTTTAAACTCTACTTTTTCTAGCAGTGTAATCACTCGATCTTGCCCAGGTACTCAGACACACACACGCATCGAACTGACCAATGCAGCGAGAGCAGCCGTTCAATTGTTGACGCCCATTTTCAGCATTTCCATACACACACATACATACACAGATCACACACACACAGACCAGGTAGGTAAATTGTTGTTGTCTGTTGTTGCCGGCACTCGTAAGTCACATTAGCTGTTAATCTATTCAAATTAGCCGTAAATCAATTAAGTTTGCATTCGTTAAGCCAGGATGACTACTGTAAGTCGAAAATATATATTTGCTCAGCGCTTTATCTGATAGAAACGGAAATTAGTTATAGTCAAATGCATTATTTTCCAGTATATTGCATTCAAATCGCATTATATGCAATACTCAGAAAGCATTTTTGCAAAGAGTTGGCAACTCTGGCGGGCTGAGTGAGCATGTGTTGGTGTGTTGCTTTAATGCTGCTCTCTGATTGGTCAGCATTCGTTAAGCTCCGTTAAGAAACTATTTACAGTTGTTCGTTTTGTTTTGCTGCTTTGCTTTTGCCTTTTTTTCGCTTTTCACAGCAAATGACAGCGAATTTGTGTGCGAGCCAATGAGACAGCGAATTCGTCTCATGCGTGTGTGCATGTATGCGTGAGACAGTGAGTACGTTGTGTTGATTTATATCTGTATTCCGTTGCCTTTTAATTGCCTTAATTAGCTTAATGAAATGGCGCTAGTAGGACTGAATGTTTATTTATATCTATTTCGTAAGCCATGAGTCAATGAATTATATAATAAATAATATAAGTATGTATTTAATTATTTGATAATTAAATTAATTGATCGTTTTATTAATACTTAAATAGAGTAAAATATAGACTCTCCGATCAAATTAAGTAAATTTTACAAGGGATAATTTATTTTAGCTTTCTCAGCATAGAATGGTTGAATCATAGTTATAGTTAAACTGTTTTTGTTTTTAATTTATTCCAAAGAAACTCTCTGTAGTGTTTTGTTGAGTCCTGGGATATACATTTTCTATCAATTCTGAATCAATAATTATGAAATAATAAAAAAAGCGACATGCAATACTTTGGGGGAAGGTGTTGATGGGTATAAATTTACTAAACCGCCGATATAAGTTGAACTTTTTAATATAATTAATATTTTTTATATTTAATTTTGAAGTTTTTATTATTTTGAAATATAATGCAAAATCAACGTAATATAGGATAAAATTAAAAAGATAATTAAAAAAATCGGTTCTCATTACTGTTTTTTAACGCTTCGAAATCACTTTTGAGTATTACTATTATTTGGTACGCAACTGAATTACTTATTGGGATATTTCTACTGTACACTGATCTATATTTTTATAAGTTTGTGACTATAAAATTTTAATTACAGAAAACTTTTATCTTTTTTAGATATATCATGCCATATTGTGAATTTATTATTTATGTAATTGTCGGAACTCTTTTCCACTAGCTCTTTCCATGCTTAAATTGCAATACGTAAAATACAACTATGTAAATGAATGTTAATAAAAAAAATATATCTAATAATAATTATTTTTATTTTGTGAGTTAATTGAATGAGAGATCGATTGAATACTGAAACAAACGAAATTTGTGGTAGTCATTTTAAATAGAATTAGATCGGTGTAGTAACTTGAGGTCTATGCATGGAACACAGTTTTTGACGTGAAAATAAAAGGAATATATGTTGTATTTGTTTTTTTTTTTTTTTTTTGTTAGCATAATAATGGTATTTATATATTATCAAACTTTGTTAAATCATTTATCATATGATGGAATTTGGCAGTAACACTTTGTGATTTTAATTTATAGGTCTGACCCATTGGTGAAGGCACGACATGAAATGTTCTGCGTAATGGAAATTGTAAGAAACCTAAAAGCAATGTCAATGACTGTAAAACAGGACTCGTGTCTTTCGATTGATGGCTTAGAATTTGAGCTATCGGTAAGTTTCATGGATAATTTGGGACTTTCATGAAGTGCCCGTCAGACGAATTAGCATTTTACGAATGGGAAATTAACAAATCGTGTTTATGCCAGACACTATATGCAATGCATATTTAATTAACCAAAATTGAATCGAACGAATGAAAGAAGTAATCGATTGAATACCAATTACAGCTTGAGTTGACTTCAAATAGGAGATCAATGTGATTGAATGTAGAACAAATATAACTAAAAGATAAGATGAGATAGAAGGGGATACTAATGGAAGTACTTACTTATTACGTAGAACAGAAAAGGATTCTGAACTTATTAAATAAGAATCTGAAGAAACTCTTAAAAAATATATACCTAGTTATAAAAAATGGTAAAGCAGACAATCTAAAGTAGCTAGTTTTGGGCATTTGTAAGCAACAATCATGAGTCATTTAACCAAACAAATCACATACAAATCTATCGGGCGCCCTTTGAACTGGTCGCGTGGCGTAGCGACTCACAAGGGAGACAGAGACAGAGACATGGAAACCTGGTGAGTCAAACACGTCTCTTGAGCTATCAGTTGACATTATGCATATTAACTAGGAACAGTCTATCGCATTGAATGGAGCTAAGGAGGAGGAGGAGGCTAGCAGAGGCCCATATTGTCGCCCCAAAACAGTTTTGGGTCAGACATGGAGCGGAAGTCAGGCAGCACGCGCCATTCCCTGTAAAGTTGGTGTTTGAGGTGTTTGATGGCACCGATGGATGAGTGTGTGCCGGAGACATGAACTGTGTCTACATGTTTTTGGCTATTATTTTATGGCCTGCGGGCGAAATGTTGAATCGTAAAACTGGTAAGATATCAACGCCTCTCTCACACGCATTCCAATGCTCCAGTTGGTAACAATTTGGCCAAAAGCAATCCCACGCCTATAAATACGGCCGCACGAGTCAAATGTCGTATTTCATTAGGCCATGTTAACGTTGGACTCAGCGGTGGGCCAGCACTGGGTTCTAACTGCTAACACTCAATGCCAATAGAATTGTAAAACGGCCAGTTCAATGTGCCTACAAAACCAAAGTTAACTCAAACACAAACTCAATCCTGAAACCTTAAACCTTAAACCTCAAACCAAAACTGAAACCAAGCCCGAATTGAATTACATGAAAATGCGCATTGCGTTGCGGAAATCGTACAAACTGGTCATGAAAAATGCATCACCCGGCAGTCGGACGGACAAACAGTCGAGACAGACAGTCCGCCAGACCAGCCAAACCAAGCAGCCTATAAAAGTTAAGTCAGACAATGACGACAGTCACCCACTCCAAAGCCTTCCTCCCAACCACACTCCTGCACCACCTTCACCACCTCATGGACTGAGCTTAGAATCTGTGTGTGTCTGCGTTCTCTTCGCTTCCTAGCCGAGTGATGAAAATGTACGACTTATGCTCGCGGCGCTAAGTGAGCACACAAAAAATTTAACTCAAGATGTCTTTGAAAATGGGTATTACTGATATATGCATTAACAAGTAACACTACACAACTTTAATACATGATTTCCCTAAAATAAACTCCAATTCGTTGATATCATTACATTAAAATAATATATGCAAATTTGCATTTTATATTTATTCTAATCTTCCTTATTTTAAGTATTTTATGATTAGTATATTTTTCTTAAACTCAACTCTTATACCAAATATATATTTAACTTTTATTTTAAATTTTATAAATGTTTTTAATTCAAATTATTCTAATAAATTTTCCAAATGTACATATTCAATACATCAGAAGAAACAAGTCATTAAAATTAGATTAAAGTTCCATAAAATCAAGATGATTAGAAAATAAATATAATAATTACATTTTTATTAAATATTTTTGTTTTGCAATATTATTGTATTATCGTTTCAGCCTCTATAAATGGTATCATAAGCGAAGTGTGTAATTTTGCTCAGAAACGTAATACTCTGAAACTATGTAAAATAAAATATTAAGGGTTTTCTAAGCTTAAGAAATTTTTAAAACTAACGTTTATTAAAACTATTACAATGTCTTTTTAAAATTGGCTGATTATAGTTTAAAAATGATCCAAAAATTAAATAAAATCCGAAAGAATTTTTTGTTTAGACAAAGATTTGATTTTAAGATCACATAAAACAAGAATTTATTCCTAAAATAAGATCGATGAACATTCTTATATTTAGGAACATAAGTCCTAAAATCAAACAAAAAGTTTTCAGTATGTAAGATAAAAATTCTTAAACTAAGATTAAAGTACTTAGTTTTAAGAAAATTATTCTTATAAATAAAATAATATGTTCTTATTTTTAAGAACACTACTGATAAAAACAATAAATCGTTTTTATTATAATTTTCGTAAATTCAAGAACAAACAATACAAGATGTGAATTCTTGTCATTAGAACATGATTTTTTTATCAGTGTAGATTTATATTATATTTATGTATTAACGAATTTTAAGCCTTAAAATTCCTTTTATTTAAAAGTATCTATAGATAGATAAAATAATAAAATTAATAATAACAAATTCAAGAAGTTCAATGTGTAGTAAAGGAATAACTTGTGGTTATTCGAGTGAATTTTATTTATTTTTATTTCTTATTCAAAATTGGCTAAGAAAATTAATTTCTTTGTCATATGCATTTAATTCGTTTATAAGAGAATTCGCAATTCGGCTTTCAAGTTTCAATCGCTTAACTCTTGTATTTAGTTACAGTTTCACACACACACACGCACTAAGCTAGAGCAAAGATAGAAGAACTGAGAGAGAGAGAGAGAGCGAGCGAGATCAGCTTGTTGTTGAGTGGTGACTGTCTGCTCTGTGGTCCAGAGTCGCCCGGGGGCCAAACAAACTTGACCAAGTCAATTCGATCCAAAACGGCGGACGACCAACCGTCTAGGTGGTGCTAGGTGGCTATCCAGCCGGTGGTTCTGCGACTGCTTGGACTGCTTGCAGTGGGGCTAGGCTGAAATCAATCGATTCGACATTATTATTAATTTTTCATAACTTCTGCTGGCGGCCGGCGGCTGGCGGGTTCAGTGTGCAATATGGCGCCCTAAAACCCCGAGACTCCACCAATGCCATGTGAAACTAATCTATTTGTGCGGGCAGAGCAACAAAAAAAAAGGGCCGACGACGACGCCGACGTCGCAGTCGAAGCCGCCTTCGATGGCAGTCGGTTAGTTTTGAGCGTGTTATCTGCTATCGCTGCGCTTTGATCTTTTACCGCTTCTGCTTTGCATAATAAATTCGCTATCGATGAAAACTAACTTGCAACTTGAACGATCTTTGTACATCGATCGCTAGATTATCGGTGTATTTGAGGGAACTGGGATTTCCCGGCAATTTGTTTGGCAGCACTGTTCGCCAGCGCCTTCGGCCACTGCCTGTTTAATTCGATTGCCTGCCTGCGATTTCGGCTTCGGCTTCAGCTTAACCATTTTATTACAATAGCATAATTTTTTACTATGCTTAATGAGTTCTGCTTTGATTAGTTTTTCAGCTATGCTTTTTTTTTGGTTTTGCTTTTTAGCTGCAACTTTGCTTTGGGCATTATTTGTTGTTTGTTGGGTGTCGTTGGCAAAGGCTCAATTTGCCGAGGTGAAACTGGAACGAGGCTCATGTAGTTAGCGTTTGGCTATTGAAATGTTGCAAATTGATTTTTCTGTGTCGTTTAGGCAACACAATTAACTTACCAAAACACTTATATTTTTTGTTTAATAGTTTGTACTCTCATTTATTTATTTCCTAATAAATTAATACTTAGAACTTAATTAAAACTTTTAAAAATAATTTATTTTTCTTATATCTAAACATTTGCGATCAAGTTCAACATTCGAAAAGCGCGCGCTAGTTGTGTATTTGCACTGCTTTCTACGCGCACTGCTTAGTTGCACTGCTTGTGTGAACAGCTGGCAGTTTCGCAGCAGCTAGCCTTCAACAGCAACCAGAGCATTTGGTTTACAGCTGTATGCTAAGCAACGCAAGCTGTTGAATTTGAAAAGCAGACGTATTTTAAATTTAATTTAAAAAATATGTAATTTTCTTTTTTTTTAACTAAAAGCTTTTATAATTTTTAATTATAGCTACTTAATATTTAAAAAAACAAAACAAACTATGCTGACAAAGTTTTCAATTGGACTGCGCGTTGTGAAATAGACATTATCAGTTTAATTGTAAGTATGTTTATGTTTTGTAGTCCCGCTACTGGTTTCTATAGGGGGGCAAATGAGTAAACACACAAACCTAATCATTTATTTTTAAATACATGATACGGGTTCAATTTTTTGTGGTTTTGTTTTCGGCGCGTGTCTTTCTATCGGATTCTCCACCTGGTATTTTATTTTTGGGTACTCGAGAGAGGCCTTGACATTGCGCGTGTGTTTTATAAGTGCCCGCAATTCAAACAAAATACCAAAAAATATAAATAAATCAACAATTAAGTTTAGTGTTTGCTGGCAGAACCGGTACACAAAGTCTAAGCGATCGACAGACTGTTATTTATATTTATATTTTAACATTAATATTTATATTGTTATTGTTACATGCACGAGTCGCTGACATGTCTAAAAATATCTACCGGACCTCTATTGATAACCGAATTTCGCTGACTGACGCGTGATATACATATGTATGTACAAAGCTGACATTATATTTTGGCAAGCGAGATAATAAATGCCATCATATTTACACATGCCCTGCATTTCATGAATCGGGTAACATCGAATTGTGAACAGTTATGCCATGTGTAATTTTGCAGATGTGCCTTTTAGCTAGTTTCTAGTAAGACCTGCCCATTTTTATACCCCTCTGAGGGGTATATTGGGATTGTGGAAAGTATGTAAAAGGCAGAAGGAGGCGTGGCATATTCTTGATCAGCATCAACAGCCGAGTCGATATAGCCATGTCCGTATGTCTGTCTGTATGAACGACAGGATCTCAGATAAGGTAATTTGGTGGTATTGACCACATATTTAGTCAGTCAATACAAGTTTGTTTCCTATTTTGATGCCACGCCCGCAATAAGCGTAAAACCAGACACACCTCGTTAAAAATTCATGTTTTTGGCGAAAATCTCAGTTAATATAAACCCTAGGGACACAAATTTTGGCATGCAGGTTGCTAGATGCAATTTAAAGACAATGTTATCAAAATTTTTTAGATGCCGCGCCCCCTTCGCCCAAAAAAAAAATACAACTTTATTGAAAGTTTACATGCTTGCGTATCACGTATTTCTTAATGTGTAGTTTTGTAACTTAGCGTATACTTGGAGACAAATAATATCAAACGATCCTGAAAATTGCATTAAAATCGGACTATGATCAAGAAAGATAACATTCATTAAAACTGTGCGATGCAAAGCAACGTGCATTGCACTGAGCACTAATACAGAGACAACGCACGCAAGCAGCAGAAGCGAATTAAAACGAAAACGAAAAACATTGTGCGAGCGAGACAGACATACAAATATGTGTGCATGTTAAGTTAGCGCAGCAGTTATTCCAATTTGAGCTCATATAATTGGAAATAAAACTCACAGGGTATTTCACGGTCGGCATGCCCGACGGAAATTTTCTTTCTTGTTTTTTTTTTTTTTCATTTTAAGTTTATCGTTTATCTGTTTCCTGTTTAATCAGTTTGTATAGATTGTGGGATTCGAGTAGAGTATCTAACTGTCGTTTATGTGGTCTATGCATTAAAGACTTTCTTGTTTTCATGCTGTATCAGAGAGGAGGCCGAGTGTGGGTGGCTTACTTTTGGGGCTGGCGCGTGTTTGATTTGCTTGCAAAAAAAAAAAAAAACAGAGTCGAAATTTTTTTGCCGCTGTCTGATTACGCACTTTTTATGGTCATCATATCTGTTATGTTTATAACGCGTTTTGCATTGACGTAAGTAGAAGGTAAAGCAACTGCCCCGCCCATTCCCAGCCAGCCATAGTCGTTAGACGCCAGAACAGCTGGTACATTGCAAGTAATATTTCCGTTTCGAAGGCACAACTCTTACAGCGATTCTGATGGCATTTTAGGCAGCGGAGTGGAGTGGAGTAGAATGGAATAATTCCGAGTTCCCTATTTCACCATACTTTCCATATTATAACTGCTCCATTTTGTTGCGTCAACCCATTTGCCTCACTCTTTTGTTTTGCCTCACACGTGTTGGCAATTGAATCTGAAAAGTGTCTGCCGCTAAGAAACAACAAAAACAAATCGAAAAAACACCCACGAGCCCATTAAAATCACACATAGACTTGAGGAGACGCAGAGAGAGAGAGAGAGGTAGGCAACGCCAAAGAAAGAGAGCGTGAGAAAGAGAGGACGAGCGTGAGAAGGGTGACAGCAGCTGATGATGATTGTCGACAGGCGACTCATGTGTTATGCTAATTTCTTTTTTTTATTGTTTTCGCAACGCTTTTTGCATTTGTGTATTTCATTTGTATTAGTTTTGTTTGCAGCACCTTTCGGTTCGGTTAGAGACAAAAGCAGCGAGAAACCGGAAATAAGACTAGCTGCCGTGCTTACCGTTAGGCGCTGAGCTGAACTTCTATACACCTATCCCCCCTGCTTGGCCCGTGGCATAGGGCATTGAATTACCTTTTCATTAGCACGCGCAACGCACATCAACCGAAAGAATCTAACAAAATATTCACACCCACAAACAGCCTCATACTCTCCCACACTTCCATTTAAGAAAGGAAAAAAGCAATCGGCCGTAACAGAATTTCCGACACGTGCGACAAAATTGGCTAAGCGAACAGGCCGAAAGTAAACGAGAGAGAGAGACATGCAGGCAGCCAAACATCGCGCAAGAGAGAGAGTAAATAAGACAAAGAAAGGGAAGCAAGCAAAGCGACAGATGTGCCAAACAAAAAAGTTTAATGTTGCTAGCAACACATTTTTTTAATTGGCAACACACATGTTGCTGGCAACATTTTATGTTTGACAGCCGGCAAGAGAATGCGTAGGCGTTTTTAGCTGAAATGTGTGTCAATAAATGGCCAAGATTAGATTTGTAAATTTGTTGAGCCAAAAATAGTTGAGCAAAATGCCAATGATTGGGCTTTCCGGTTGTTTGATTAATAGTCAACTGAGCTGTGTTGCTAAATTTTTGAACTAAAATAAATTGAACAAAAGATATGAACTGATGGCTTGGCAAATGAGTTTATTTGAAAAGCCTAATTGCTAGATAACAAATAAATAATCTATCAACAGGAAATGCGTAGTTATATGCTTATGAACTCAGTTTTAGTTTATTTAATAAGCCTTTTTTGTTAAATGTGATGTTAAGCTTTTACATAACTAGTTAAAAAATTATGTTTAATGTATAACTCGATTTATATACTGTAGCATACTAATTATTTTAAAGCATACAAATTTTAATTTAAAAAAATGAATTTTTTTAAATAGTACAAAAATATTAAGATGGATTTTGATTTAATGTTTTGGCAACGTGCCTAGCATTTTTTATATTTAATTATAGTTTTTATTTTATCAGATCAGATCAATATATAGTAGTGCCGACCGCCAGCACACTACACTGCGCTTGTGATTTTCGCATTTGCTTTCGTCACTAGCGTGAACCTATTAAAATAAATACTATAAATATTATACTAAATGCTTATGCGTATTTGATAAAAATTATAATATATTATTTTGCACATATCTATCAGTCATTTACCATTAAAAGAATAATTAATTTAATGCATTTGCATGCATTTGTATATTTTCAAAGCAGCTTCGTTCAAAACACTTTTGACATTTGCGTGGGGTGTACTATACGGCAGGCAGCAAGCAGCTGCGAACGTCCATTTAAACGACGCGCAGCTGACAGCGCGGCTTCATTCGGCTTTGCGCTGTCGTTCCGTGCGCATCGCAAACACCAAACAGTAGTTATACTGTTATATCGCTGAGTCATCAAAGCTACGAAAAAGCTGCAAACAAACACAAAGCATTTACGTGTTTCTTCTTTGTGTGAGTGCGAATGTGTGTGAGTGTATGCATGTGTGCAAGCTGTGATAGTGTGAGTGCTCGTGTCTAAAGCGGAACGAAAGCGAAAGTTTTGTTGTGCGCGTGTTGCTAGCAGCAGCAGCAGCAACAGCAGCAGCGTCGCCGACGTCGTCGTCTATCTTCTATGATTGCACACACGTCGTCGTCGTCGCCGTCGTTGTAGTCGCATTCGTCATTATTGTTGTTGTTGTTGGTGGCAGTGGACCTACTACAGTTGGCGTTGCCGTTGCCGTTGTCGTTGGCGTTGTCACAGTCACTTTCGCAGTCGCTGTCGATGTCGCTGTTGCCGTCTACCTAGAATTGATTAAAGGCGTGTGAAAACAACAAAAATGCTCATTAGTTTCAATGAGCGCGCAATAAATTAAATAAAACGTGTTTTATGCTGCCATATTTAGCGTATCGCCCTCTCGCTCAATCGTTATCTGTGGTTTTTAGAGTGCGTGTGTGTCCAAAAATTTGTGCAACAAACCAGCCAACAGCTGTTAAGAGACAACAACACTAATCGACATCATTCCAACGACATTTATTGTTAAACGCTTTTCAAACAACCGACGGGTAAGTCTTACACACAAACACACACATACATACCCAATAAATTGGTACATAAATCTTCTAGCATTAGACATGCCCCTTTTGCCCCCCACATCGGCCTACAAAAACGAAAAAGAAATATGTATTAAAGGCCACACGTGTCGCCTGTTAAAATTGCATGTCACCAGCGACGCGACGCGACGCGACGTTCAGAGAGCTTTTGAGAGCATTTGGCCTTTCTCTTCTCTCTCTCTCTCTCTCTCTCTTACACACACACACACATATACACAGTGCGAAAAATGACGTTCTAAAAATAGGTCTGAATGACCTTGATTTAAGAAATTTTGAAACTATAAATTTAATTCATGATCTAAGTACGAAATACGAAATATTATTACGAAAACTCTTGATTCAAGTGCAGTTTATCTCAAAATAAAACAAAATTCAGTTTAGTTCTGCAATTACTTAATATGAGTGTAATTATTCTTAATTTAGTTTAGGAACTTGAGTTGAATCCTCAATAATTCCCTGAACAAACATCATTTATTTTTGTTTTTTCACTCTATTTAACTTTTTCCAAATATTTTATGTATGGTAAAACAATTATTTTCTAAATAAATTATGGCTAAGACATATGTAAACGAAATTTTACTCAGGCAAGTTTGATTTATCTTAAACGAAGATATTTTAAATCTTAAATCAAGATTGATAAAATCATATTTGAAGAACCTAACCTAACTTTTTGTTTGGATTCGCAAGTGGTTCCATTGACATATTTAACTATACTAAATAGACGTGATAATTTTAATCAGTTGAAATCATAAATGTCGCCATAACAAAGAAATTATAACTATTAGTTAAAAAAAATAATATTTAATTTAGTCCATTAAATTCAAAACCAAGTTCACGAAAGTTTATATAAAGATCTACAAAACTAATGTCAAGAATATTATGAACTTATTTATTTTCAGTACTTAAAATCTTAAATTGTGATCTGCAACACTTAATTCAAGAAATTTAACACTTAAATCAAGATTAAGTTGTACTTAGATCTAGAATAAAGAACGAAATTCCTCTTTTTTGTATTTATCTTCTTTCCTAGATATCAAGTTAGAAAAGTGTAGTTTAGAGTCGGAAGTTCCTCATTTTTTCTCTCTGTGTAGAGGGAGTAAATGTGTTTGAGTGTGTGCATTTGAGAACTTTGTGCCTTTGACGCGTATATACTATGTATTCACTGCTTTCTGCCCTTGTCAGCTATGCAGCATAGTTCAAGTCAACTTTTCTGCTTCTCATCTGCCCACGGACGGTTGTATTTGTGGGTGTAAGTGGGGGTGTGTATGTGTGTAAGTGGGGGTGTATGTGTGTGAATGGGTGTGTGTGTGTTAGTGACTTGCTGACGCATCGCTTTTAACTTTTGGCCTTTAGCTCGTTGCAACGCTGAGTTTAGCGGTGATTGCACTTGCCCAGCTGGCGCACATGGCGTATGCGCACTATTGATTTCTCAAGCCACACACAAAGAATAAAAAACTAACAAAATTTGCAAAGTAAACAAACAATTGTGTAAATATTGAGATTCTATTGAAATATGAGAAAGTCATTTTGTATTTTATTTTTGTAATTTAAGATTTGTTTTTTTAAATTTGCTTTTTTAACCTTTACAACATCTGTCGTTGTGTCTGTTTGTCTATTTATACACTCAAATGAAACAGTTTTATTGTGTGATTCCTAGAACTAGTACTCGTATGTCAATGGCCCGACTTTCGAATGGTCGGAAGGTTGGTGGCTTGGACGGTCGGGCGTTCCCAATAGCAGACAACGTACTTAAAAGAGTTCTCAATGAAAATTTCCGCTCCGGCTCATGCAAAAAACACATATAGAGGAACCTTCGGTATTAACCCACAAAAAACCTAAACAAAACAAAAGGCAAAACCAAAATAAACTCGAATTATAGCTGCGAGGCTAGGTTTTAGCGTCGTTTCAGCAGAAAAACAGAATCAAGCTTTGACTTTGACAGCAAAAATAAAAACATATTCAATTCCGTTCAGTGACAGCTGTTTGTTTACTTATGTGAATCAATTCCATTGTTTTGCCTCGACTTTGATTCCCACAAGCGCTGCATTTTGCCTCCAACAATCGAATGTTGTACATACAAAGTGGCAAAGCCATAGTATATAAATTTAGAATTAATAAAAATAAATCAGTTTCTAGAGAAAAATAACATATGAATACTGCAATTAGATTACTTATTCAACACACCCCCCAACTGAGTAGGTGTAATGCGTGTACGCGGAATTCCCGTAAATTTATCAAACCGGAAGTTCCAAAAATAAGTCTCAATGTTGAAACTGTAAGCTTTACGCACGCTTCTTTGAATTATTAATAGCGATTAGCCGTCGACCTATACATTACACCCTATATATAATGGCGTCCATAATTATGGATTTATAATTTGGGCTTCAACGCGTCGCGCATTAAAACTTCAAGATTAACCAAAAAACAACGAAGAAAAAAAATTATAAAAAACCACCATTAATATAAACAAATATCAACATCAACAGCAATAACAATAACAATTGAGGCTCTGTTCCCATTTGAGTGGACGAAGAGGAGAGTGGTGGAGCCAGTTTGGTTACCCCAGCAGCAACACGTGCGTCGTTAATTCAATAAACACAACAAGAGCAAATCACACACACTCTCTCTCTCTCTCTCACTCTCTCGCACCGTGAGACAAAAGCATAAAAATTCATTAGCATATGTGAGCGAATTTCTGTATCACCAAAATGGCTGTGTATGTGTACGTGTGTCTCTATGAATAGCTATGAATATCTCCACCCAGCAGACAATTTGCAAAAACATTCACACTCTTTATTCTGTTTCCAGCGAAGCAAGTTTTTCAGGGCCTCTTATGAAATTCGTACTACTATACATATCTAGACAGATAGATTTACAACCAGCTCAAAATATGCTACTGTTCTACGTCAAAAATTTGACTACATAAAATAAACACAGAAATTTAAGTTAATAAATACATTACCCATATATGCAAATTAAATTATGAGCAGAAGAAAATATATATAACTGTTTCAAAATATTAAACAGTTATAGTGGCTTAGTAAAGTATTTTTGTGAAAACATTTTAAATCACTGACATCGAGCAATAAATTTTAAAACTTAAAATTTTATAATTTAATTTCTGCTATTTCTTTAAATGTTTTATAATTTGTTTTCTAATTTCCTGTATAAATATTGCAGTAAAATTTTCTGATTTATTATGTACATAATTGTTAAGAAAAGTTGAATGTAAACCTTTTAAACCTTGTAAATCCTTTTTAACAAAATATTTCAAAGTTGGTCGATCAGTTTCTGTTGAAACATTGCTGTAAAACTCACTGAGTTAGTGTGCATGTAGAGGTGTTTTAACAAATGAAACCGATAAAGAAATCAGAGTAACTACTTACATAACGGATCCAAGTGCATATTAAGTATTACAAGCCGCAGAAAATCTATACAACGGCTTTGAAATGCTAAATATAAACCTTTAAAATTTCGTAATACAAAATATCTCAGTTAATTATCTGAATACTTCAAAATTAGTCGATAACTTTTGTGTAGAAACATTTTGTGAAATTTAAGTATGTAATCTTTGCCCTCAAAAATTGTATTAAATTGTTGAGGAAGTTCTTCATTTAGAATGAGCATAAGCTATAATCGAGCTAGTATATCTGTACACTTTTAAGTATTTATCGAGCACTTTAAATTAAAACTTTAATGTAAAACTGGGTGAATAGGTATGTACCTTGTACTTGCACCTTGACGATAAAATGCTGAAACAGTGAGTTGTTCCTGCATTATCTCTGGGTTTTCTAATCTTTTCGATTTAGCTACAACTGGGTAATTTAATTGTGACTCGCTCGTGTGCTGTTGCTCTTCAAACATAGACACACACACGCACACACCAACTCAGAGTCCGTCTGTCTGTGCCTTGCTCGTGGCAACGAAATTATCGCCATTTCGCTTTGGCCATTGCTGTCGCTGTCGCAGTCGCCGTCGCCGTCGCAGTCGACGTTAGACGTTCAACGCTCGTGTTCGCGTCACTGACTGCGATTGAATGACAAAGTCTTTTTAATTTATGCAGGCAACTACAAATTAATTCGCTTTTTCGTATTAGCTTTTAGTATTATTATTTTTTTTTTACCGGCTCGACTCCCACACGTGTCAGCTATGGCTTTATCTGAGTATCAGTGTGTGTGTTTGAGTCTATATCAATGTGTAACAAACAGCTGCTGTAAAAGCCCCATAAAAGCTAAATACGATACACGCGTTTGCAGTCTCTGGCAAACAAACAAACGGTAGCAATAACAATAAAAACATTGGCTAATTTCCAAAGTCACAATTAAGTTTTTATTGATTTAAACAGTTTCAGTTTGCCCAGTCGGCTGAAATTTAATCCCAGTCGGAAATGGACTAGATCTAAAATCGAATTATTTAAAAGTTATATACGCAAAACTTGCTATACTGCGTTAGAAGTAATAGTAGTACTCGTAGTATTGGGTTTGTCATTTATTTTTCAATGCTGAATCTTATTTCCAATACCTAAACGCAGTTGCTTGTTGTATTTCACTTTGCTTATGTTTTTAGCAAATATTTTAAAAATAATTTGAAAAATAAACCGAACGGGGTACAAAATAAAAACCCCAAGTTGGTCGTAAAAATCACCAATTCCTGTATGCCAAAATGGCTTTTATGTGAGTAATAATTTGCAACGCTTAAACAAAGCCGCAATGTGAGTATAACTATTAATCCAAGGTTCATTTGCATATACTTCACTATATAAATATATATAGTATACTCTATAATATGTGCATATCAAGGCATTAATCTTTAAAAATAAAGGGCAAATACAACCACAAATGCAACGATAACTATTAAAGCTAATTGCTGACCCAATAATGCGAGTCACACGCGGCACTATTTGTAACTGTAAATTGCCACACGCGCGTGGTGTTTGCCAATGTACGAGTACGTGTGTGAGTCGATGGAGCAGCAAGTTCATAGCGCCGTCTAACTTGACTCTATTAACTTGATCCACCTCTTACCGGTTGCACTTGTCACGCATATACACATGCCAACGCATGACTATATATATGTATATATGTCTGAACAATGTCGGCGCATTGCGATGACCATCGACCATTAAATGTCACACGTGCCGCACTTTTGTTATGACAATACATATATCTATATATATTTATATATATATAAAAGTAGGTTAAGTCACAACCCAGACGCCAAATGGTCTTTGACTTTGTCTATACCCTACAATTGCACGCTTGGGCATTTGAGCGATTGGCAATACAATTGAGTACGCTTGTAGATATAATATTTATGGGATGTTTTGGGTTAAGCCAAGATAATTCAATTAATGCCTAGCGCATTGTAATGATCATTTATTAAACTGCAAAAAGTTGGCTATACTTTACGAGGGGGTTAAAAATGTTTGTAGTAGATTAGATATAGATATAATAAATGAACTAAACATTTTAATTTCACTTCTCTTTTATCCGGAAACTTTATATTGATGCAAAATAAGAAATTTGACTGTATTTAAGATATGATCATTTACATATACTTACATTGTATATTAAAGGGTATACAGTACTCAAGCACCTAGATTGCAGTTTCCTGTATAGTTCATAACATACTTATCAATTTTACCTTGTATATTTTTCTCTCTAGTTCATACCAAATCATTTCGTATTCAAAAATTCATTTTTGTGCACCATTAAGTTATAGGATCGAAGGATATGGAAATTATTAAAAGTTCGTAGACCTTATGTTTTCGATAGAGCGTTGATCAGGCAGTTCATTCGAATAAAAAGTAACAAATATACAAGTTTCAAAATATTTGCAATAAAATTTTTAAAAACAAAGTGTTGCGTATAAAGCATAAAATAACTATAAATATTATGAAATAAAACTGTGCTATGATGAGCATTAAACTTTGAATCCAGAGTGTCTGATATTCGAGTCTACTAAGTGTCCAAATTTGTCATTGTTATTGTTGGTATTTTTGCTAATTTTATGTTTACATTAGCGAATTATTTTGCTGTTTTTCGCCGCAGAGTTAAGGCAAACACAAATTAAACAGAAACAGACAAAGTCGCAGCAGCGCAGCCCCTGTTCCAGTTCCACAATGTTGACGGCGGTAATGGCAATGATGATGCTAATGCTAATGATGATGATGAACAAACAATAATAAAAGCAAACACACGCGCCGTTTGTGGTTGCCTTTTGTTTTGATGGCACAAGTATGTCTGTCCAGTTGTTTATACTTTTCTGTATGTTCTCTCTTCTTGCTGTGGCAGTTGCAGCACATTCGGTGCCACAAATATTCGGGTCCAAATGGCCTGACTGACTGACTGGGCTCTAGTTGTAATTTGAACCCTGCTCAAAACAGTCACTGACTCTGGAGAATGAATGCCTGGCTGATTTATCAAGCCACGCGCATGTCAACATTGCGATGTTTTAAATAATACTAATATTTATGAGATCTTTGCATTTGATTCGAGAATCCAGATATAATACAAGTCAAGTCGTGTGGGACAAACCTATACAATTTGTTGTCAAATTGTTGTTTAAACAATATTGAAATAACGACTGGCATGTGTCGAATTTTCAATGAGTTTTGCCAAGTTTTACAACTGCTTTTAATGTGGGAAAATTTTACAATTTCATTTAAGTGTTTTGCATTTTTTATCAGACTTACTTTCTTGGAAATCAAAATTCATGTTGTGTTTCAGTTTCTGTACACTATCGATTCAAGGTATTTTTTGAGTGATTCATTTGTTAACTAAGTGCTAAATTGCTATACTTTTTCAAAAATTTAATTATAGATTTTAAGTTAGATATTTAAGTGAGAATAATTCGAATTAATTGGTATTTATTATCATATTAATTAGAATGACTGTACAAGTTTTGCTAAATATATATGTGTAAATATATACAAGTGCATCCCCCATAAATGAGTTGTTTTTTTTTAATTTTGTGGGTATATAATATTGTTTAGCGTTTATTAATATTGAATACCGAATTAACAATTATATAATCATTACGATAAAAGATAAACCTAGAGCATTTTGTATATCTCACAGTGATTGTATAAATAACAACTTTGAAAGTTACATCATGAAAGTTCATTTGTTTGCCTTAACTTTTTGTTAGACTCTGTGATTGTGTGATGTTTCCAACTATTTTGTAATAGCGCGCAAAAAACCCGTGGGTGTGCCACAAGCGGAAGTAATGCGACATCAAGTATACGCCCCAATGCACACTACTGGCTACACGTGCCGTCAAAGTTTGTGGGTGTATGTGTGTGTGGGTGTGTATTTGTGTGTAGATGTATGTCTATGCATGTATACAAAACTGTAACATATGCTAAACTAATTAATTACGTTAAATGTTTCGCATTTTATGATGTGCCAATTAAACGAGCGAAATAAAATTCTCGTGTCAACACAATAACTTGGAGACCGACATTCACATTCACATTCTCATCGAATCTCATTCAGATTCACATGTATAGGGTGATTAGCGTAATACTTGGGCCATTAAATGCGTTTATTCATTCATTAAGTTGGAAATAAATTAATGCTAAACTCCAATTAGTTAACAAAAAAACAAATAAAGATACCTTAATATACTACATATGAATAAGTCATTTTAAATGCCGGTTAGAAGCTGAAAGTGAATGTTTCATTAAATGATTTGTGAATCTCAGTCTTTACCACACAATGTGTGATTAAATATCGAATCGATTTTAACCATTTTCGAATCGAATCGAATCGAACTTTGTGTCATGTTTCACATTTGCATTTTATGACTTTCCACAACTTGTTTGGCATCGGTCCATTTTTATTGCACTTTAAAACACAGAAATGTTTAGCTAATTTAATTGTTTATTGCTTACTGTATTTACTGTGGCATGTGGCATTCATAAAAGGCGGAAAATAATTGCTTCATTGTCTGTCCATGTTGACTCTAAAACAATGAGTGGCCTTTGTCTCAACGCTAGCCGCATTTTCTAACATTTCATTCACATTTTCCTTCATATTATTTCACTTTATTTTCGTTGTGTGTGACATTTATAATTACAAAGCTGTCTGTGCCTCAAAGCCGACAGTTCAATGGGTGTGTTTAACATTTTGACACGTGTATTTCAAGCAAATGCCAGCAGGTATTTTAATACATTTAATTTAGAATCATAGAATAGAGTAAAATAGTGTTATGAAGTGTATTTTATAAATGAAAAATATAGAATAAAGAAAGAGAAATTGTGAGAGAAAGTGCCTTATAAGTAGTATTTATAAGAATTAACTATTCTGGAATTATTAGTTAAGAAAGCTGCTAATGGATCTCCAAAAACATAATATTCGATCAATTTTTATCAAATTTTATTATGTGAATAATTTTAGTTGACAAGTGGAATAGATAGGTTACCAACTTGCTGATCATGCTGCGGTTACCTGATTCTAGAGCCTTAAAACTCATTAGTGTCTAGATATGTAATATCTATTTTAATGCTGATAAATACTGTCTATGTGTGGCTTAATGATAAACATACTTATAAGTTCATATGCTTATTTTTATGGTTGAACGTGCGTTTTGCCCAAGTTCGGTAAGTAAATAAGACTCGGGCCTAATTAATAGCGTAGCTGCTTTTTGGTTTTCTTTTTTTGGTGGGTTTGAGTTCTGTTCCTATTTACCGAACTGCTGCTGTCTCTGTGTAGCCTTTGTGCTGGTGTCTGAGCTACGAGGGTCTTGAGGTTTCGGGGTTGGGTGTAAATTGCGCGTGGCTGGCTTTTGTTTGCCATTGGCAAAGCAATTGGGTCATCGTTTGGCACACGTGTGGCTCGTTTAATGTTTCGCTTTTTTCGTTTGCTCGTTTTTATTTGCTTTGCTTGTCACCATCATAAATTTTTATCGCCTAGCTGGCAATTCAATTGCCAATACTGCACACACTTACCAAAACCCATAATGCTTCTTCTCATCACTCTGTATCAGTAACTTTGGTATCGTACATATTCGCATTCCGGTCTGTGTTTGCCTTCTGATTCTATCAGATAGGTTTTTATTTTTGTTTGTTTGGCAAGGTTTTCTAGTACTTTTCAAAAGTTGCACAAAATTTTGGCACGTTTGCTTTAGCTGCAGACTTATCTACTATATATTATTATTTTCTCTTTATTCAATTTATTTTTTTTACCAAAGTTCTAAGAAATCCTATTGAGATAACAAGAAAATTAGCACTTTATTATTGTTGGCCTTTTTTTTTTATGTATATTATTGTTCTTTTTTTGTTGCTGATACATGTTTGTTTAGCAAAGAAAAATTTCAGATTACGGCAATTTGAGAGAATAGGTGGCTCTGTCTTTTGAAACTAATAGTGGCTAACTGAATTTGTGCTTATAGAAAAGAATAAATTTTTATAAAAATATATCTAAACGCGGTATTTTATTTTGATTTAAACTTCAGAAATGCAAAGATATAAATTGAGAATCTAATAAAATATTTCAGATTCAAACGTCTTATGCCCACTGTGGCGCCAACCGAACTTGACCATAGACCTAAACAAACAAATTCTAAGTAAACAACATAGACCTGCAATGGAATTTTTTGTAGTATAATTTTTCGTTTACCTGAATCGCTGAGATTCGTTTTTGTCGGCATTGTTATTGTTGTTGTCGTGATTGTTCATGATATGCGGCACGTGTAGACGTGTTAGATAAAACGAAGATGACAGCGCAAGGCATAAATGAGCGACTGATTAAAGCGGCGTGTGCATATCGTGTATACGCAGTGTTGTGCGCAAACAGCGGATGAGGCAAAACCTGTGAAATAGTTGCAATTGCTAAATATTGTACAAAGTAATTAAGAAGTGCTAAAATATTATACGAATGACTGCGTTATTAGTTTCTAGTAAAGTTTCACTCCTGTGAGATATTCAGCTGACACTTTTGGAGCCATTTAATGTCTACAAGGTTGTCGTTGAACTGCATTAATTTATAATTAATTCCAATGGTGCTGAGTTTCTTTAGTTAAGTTTCAACACGCGTGCTAAACTGAGGATTCAGCTAATGAATGACTCACTGATATATGTACGTATACTCGTGCATATAATTTGTATAAAAATTTAAAAGCTAATGTGAGTCGACATTTAAGCAAATGAAGCCCAAGTGCAATATAAAACGTTTTTCATGACTTACGTGCAAAACATAAACAAGAAGCGCAGACGACCCGGCAGCTTAATATACTACATATATAGTACAAATGTGGGTGTGTATGTATCTCTCTGACTGTAGTGCAGACGTCACAAATATATCATATCATATGCATGACAATGGCCTTTGTTGTTGTGGCTTTTGCCGCATTATACGATACACAATACTGTATACTCATATATGTACACATATACGTTGGACCCCGCAGCGCAACATGTACGCCAAATAAACTTCAAAATGACAACGCCTTTAACAGCAAACTGCAAAGCAAAAAAAAAAAAAAAAAACAAAAATACACTGAGAGTTTCTTGAACTTAAAGATTGTTGGTTGTTTTCTTTTTTTGTGTTTATTTTGTTACTTGCTGCGTTGACAAAAACAATTTCAGTTGGGGTCGAACGAGGCTTCTCAGTTTTTGGTACCTTTGTCTGGTAGCTCTGCAAAAGTAATTGCCCTGAAAACGCCCAAAAGCCCCAAAACGCCCAACGATTTAAGCCACGCCATTGTACGGCCCATTTCCCGTTTTTGTCTTAGAAGTCAATGAGCTGTTCTCTTGGTCCATTGTTTCCCTGTTGAGCCAAACTTGAACATCAATTCGACAGCTGGCGTGTCGTGATGTGTTTTGTCGTGTTGTGTTCAACAATTATTTGGCTAATTTATGCACACGCAGTGGCAGTTCTCATTATAGCCATTGATTGACATGACCTCCAGCAACGACGGCCAGGTAGCTGTTAGCGGGTAGTTTAGTATCTGAGCTGTTGGCCGGTATCTACTGGCAGGTAAAAGGCAGCTACTGGTGATGGTCTAAGCGTGTTTCAAATTGTTTGAGAACACTTGATTCGTACGGCACCAAAACAACTCTCACAGACACTCGCACAGACTCACACAGCTACATATTTTGATAATTGTGTCTACACGTGTATCTCGGTTATTAAGAGTGAATCAAGTTATTAGCATTGATACACTTTAACAAGGCTATTAGAGTTTTGTAAGCAATGTGTAGCAGATGAAATAATAGAACAAATAAAGTATAGTAAATATATTCAGCTTGTACCTTTATATGTCCGAGTCGGATGAAACGTTGCTATGATAATGAAGAATATTCGTTTATAATACTATCACCAATATGATAAACAATTCTTGTTAATAGATTTGTGTTCCTACCTGCATATAGAGCAATAAAAATTAGTTTAAAAAATACTACGAAATTTATATTCTAATTTTAAAGGCTAGAAAAGATCAATATTTTAATTATAAGTTAATTTTTTTAAATATATTATACGATCGGTAGCATATGTGACTTTTAAGAGACAAACTCTTTGCCGTACTATTTTTATGTTCTAAGCAATATATTATTCAAAAGTGTAAAATTTCAACGCTTCTTCTTTAAATTGATAGGTGGTTTCTATATAATATAATATAAATGACATACACTAATCTTACAGATTATGATTTTGTAACCTGAGATTGAGTTCAGTTAAGATGTTACTACAGTAGAACCGGATGGACGCTATAAGCGGAGTCGTTACAGCCGGGTTCCGGTGTATTTTATCATTTACATATGTGCTATTCTAAAGAGAAGACAATCTACCGCCTTACAACTATAATCATTGTTCTATATATAATATTTTGCTATGATCCGATAATTTAATAAAATCAACAAAATGATTTTTAAACCAAAGGAACATTTTTATTTATGTGCATAAAAACAGAAATGATCAAGAAAACTTACAAAATAAGCCAGTATAAGTTTATAGTTTATATTTTTTCAGAGTATTAAGTTCGCTACTATTATAAATTGTTAGTTTTCGGCTCTATTTCGCATGGTTGTATCATTTGTTTATGACTCAGTTGAGCTGAAAAAGTTTTTGCTACTTTTTCGCAGCTCCACAGACCTTTTCCTCTCTCCGCCTTCCCTTACTTCTGATGTCTGGTCCCAGAGCGAAATGACCAAAACTGAGGGGATATAAAAACAGCGCGTGTACGTCAAATATGCCATTGGGGCAATTCGTTAGGCTTGGCATACGTTACGCTTTTTTGGTTTTTGTTACATTTTAATACTTAAGAGCTAGCAAGAGAGAGATAGAGAGAGACAGAAAGCGAGAGGTGTGAAGAGTGTGAAAATATGGCCAAGAAGATGATGGCTTAGCCATCTGATTCTAGACAGTTGCGAGCAAAAAGTGTCTTGCATGCGAATATTACCGGATGTTGAATGAGAGCAGAAAGGCATAAATAATGAAATGTAATTTCAAGCTATGCATATTGGCACATCGACAACAATTCTGTTTGGCATTGTAAAATCCGCTTAGCTGACACGCCCACACACAGACAGTCTGTCTCTCCCACAAGTGCTTGAAATGAAAATGCCTCTTAAAGGCCGCGATGCCGCACACTTTCCAAATGTAATTACACTCAAGAGATACACGTGCCGTCAACAACGTCGTTGTTGTTATTTTTGCAGCTGTTGTTGCTGTTGCTTTTGGGCATTTTCAATTTGAATTTGACTGTCTGGCTCTGCCTGTGCCTGTGGCAACAAGCCATCTGACTGACAACACAACAATAAGAACAGCAAAAGAAAACAAAACTGGGATGAGACGAGACGAGTACTTGAACAATTTGCATGCGCGCCAAAAACATTGACTATCGATATACATTCTCGTTAAATATATATATATATATATATATACAGTATACCTATAGTATGTATATTCTTTGGGGATCTACCAAAGCGCTTGCTGTTTTAAGTTTGTTTACCTCTTGCGAAAAATAGTCCCTACAGCAGCTCGCACTAATATAAACATAGTATTTTTGGTCATGGTCTCCGCTAAGCTTAGATTTGGGGCATGGTTAATGAGCTCCGACTGCGCTTGGGACTGCGAAAATAATGTTGTTGTTGTCTGCTTGTGGCTATTGCTGCTTGTTGGCTTTGAATGACAGCTCTGTTGAGTTTCGTCAACGGTTTTGGGAATTCGGGGCACCGTTACTCAAGGGCAATACCTTGTTTATCTTTCGGAATGACTAATGCACATCGCATACAGAGAGATTAAACGAAATGATAAATAATACATGCTTAATAATAAAGATGTTTTGCACAGCTTAGTAACTAATACTCAAGTGTGTCGTTTGTTTTATTTTTGTTACCGCGAAATTGCTGGCGCAACCCTTGAATAATGATTACTATATACGAACACTAATCCGATCATTAGTAACCCCATGGCTTTTAAGTTAATATGCCACATGTGTAACTATCTAATATTAATTAGTTTAAATTCATAACAACAGTTTGTTATCATGACACAATTTAAATACGTTATATAATCAATATAAAGTTCAGTAAATTGCTAATGTTTTGTCAGCTAATATTATTTCTGGCACGTGCAAAATTTATAATCATTTTTATTGCTCTCCTTAGGGGCTGATGATTTCATCAACACTCGCAAAAGCGCAAATAATTGTTTAAATAAGTTGATTGAACTCGTTACATTATGATTATTGAATTATTTGTATTGTGGTTGGCAAGCGGGCATGACACTTCGACATCAAGTCAATCAATCAATTAATCAATTAGATGGCCAATTAATTTTGCATTTTCTTTCTTTTTGTTTGCAGCTCAAAATGGCGCCCACCGTCTGCTCGGAGAAGAAAGTCCGTGTCGCGGGCATGAAGGAGTCCCGACGACGTGGTGGTGGCATGGGCGTGGCCCAATCAAACACTAACTCAGCTGGCGTCACACAGAACAGCACCGTGTTGAGTTATGGTGAGTAAAACATTGACAGAGTCTCACATGGCGAATACGTAACACGAGTCACATGTGTAGTTTTTGCATTTGCTGTTGTTATTTTAAGCCATTTACTAGAGAGTGCTGCTCACGTTACTTGAACATGTTTAATTAATTTATGTAAACTTGGTCAAGCAATGTTGTTGACCGACCAGCTCTTCGCTCCATTGCAACGTGGCCCCCAACAGAGTTCACCGTTCACGTGTTTCCTGCTTCATATTTCTGCATGTTGCTGCTGTGTGTTTTAGCATGCGACCTTGTTATGGTAACAATTTGCGTCAGCAATGCACAGTCTGCACCACGACAGATGTCGCTTATTCCCAGTACAGACAATTTCTTCCAGTCACTTTGCAGTATGACACATTTATATAAGCATCATCCAGTTTCAAACCTCAGTTTGCTGCTAAAAATAGAAGTTTTTGCTTACACAATGAGGCAGTTGTGTCAGGATGCCTACACTGATGCGAAAAAATGTTTCACAACTAGGATTTTAAACGCAAACTTGATTCACACAAAGTTTTGCATTGGAATAATTTTTTTTAAATAAGATTAAAATCTTATTATTTTGCTAAATTTTTATGTAAAAGAAAAATTGCAGTTTATTTTGTCGTTGTTTTTAGTAAAATTTCATTGGTGATTAGATTATATTTCCCTTATTAAACAAAGTTTTCTAAAATGTGCATAGATAAAGTTCTTAATATTAGCTCTAGCTTCTTAAAATTTTTAAAAAGTTTTTTCGATAAACTTAACCATAATTTTTCGTAAATTATTCCATACATTTTTCTAAATTAAAAAAGAGTTTTATAGGTTTTTCCTTATATATTTAAATATTTCTAATCTTATTATTACCATTATGTCAATTAAACAAGTCAACGAATCTTGATTTAAATTTTTCCAGAACTATTTTGGTGTCAAAACTCAAGTGTAATTTTGTTGCTTAGAAAAAATCTACCAGCTCAAACTCAATTTAAGACACATTTTTTGTTTTTCAGTGTACTTTCTTTAAATAGTCCTTTGTTTATATAAATAAACAAATAAATTTAAATCATCTCAAACAGTGAGATTATATATTTATACTTTTACATAAATCTAAATCTGCTATCGAAGAGTTTTCTTTACCCGTCAGTGTGGCGAAATCGATTATCACAACATGACACTAATTGGTTAGAGAAGCTCTCAACATTTTCTAGGAAAAATTAAATGTGTTAAGTATCAACATTGCATTACTAATTCTTGAATGGAAATAAGAAATCGAACCATAAGTATTGTGCAAGCATTTAATTTGATAAATAAATATATTGCACACACAGCGAATGAATATCGTAACCTTATTTTGTTGCCATTTGGTGTGCTAGGTTTTTTATTTTTTATTTTTGATGCCCCCCTTTTTATTTTTATTGTTTCTACGATTTGTTGTTTTTATTTAGCTGTTGTTTTTGTTGTTGTTGTGCTACTTTCGTTGGCTTATTTACAATTTTCCCACATTTGCTCGGTTGCTTATGGCTTTTGCCGACTTTGCTTATTGTTTGCCCTGTTTTTGATGTTACTGCTGCTCTTGTTGTTGTTGCTGTTGCTGTCGCAACTTTTATTGGTGCCATATTCAACGCAATTCATTCTAAATGCTTTTCTTTGCTTTTATTTTTTTTCCGACTAATTTCCAGCAACACGTTAAAATGTTGAATGCTAAATGGGTGTGACGAAGCCACGTGCAGGCGCCTAAGATTTATTAAGCACACCCATTCTTCCCCTCAGGCAATTACAACGTAACAAGCGGTGTATTGCACAGTGGGCAAAATACAACTCGTCATGACAATATCATATTTACGTAATTTATGTTGCGTAATGACTAGTTAGGACTACATAGGGTGTTCGTTCGTCGGTGCTAATAGTCGTTTTGTTGTTTGACTTGCAAATACATTTGTGTTTACACTTTTCGAGCTTGTTCGTGTCAGTGTGCATAGTAAAAGTTCAGCACTTGGCCTGCTGACTTTTGTATATTTATTTATAGATGCTTGTTGCGGCAATAAATGACACACATTAAGAAAGCCATTGTATCGTATATGACTTTTGCGAGCATTGCAAATGCCATGGCACCGACGACATTTGCTTTAATTAGGCATAAATAGTAACTAATTTAATGTGAGTGGACGGCACGTGTGTGCACTCCGTGGTGATGCTAACAAGGCCAAAGACGCTCCCAAGATCCCAGAGCACAGTCCACAGACCACGAACCCGCAGACCTCAGACCTTCAGCATGACGTATAAAGACACACACAAGCGACCAGGCAATGTGCGAGAAATGAGAAGAGCTAAAACAACATGAGATATATGCGATAAATCGACATGTACATATGTATGTACTGTGTTCCGTTGCTCAGTCAAGTGCAAGTGCCTCGTGGGGGACCTCGATACTTGCATAAGTCGATGACGAACAATTGCAGTGCAGGAAGTGAGCAAACACTCACACAGACACACAAACACACACTCACTGACACGGTTTTATGCAGGGGGCTGGTACCGGCGGATATTTAAAGGTGACAAAAGCATCAGCCACAATACCAGCCACTGAACCCAACATTTCCGCATTAAGTTACGGCTTGCGAATGATACGTTTTCTTACGCCCCATTGACTTGCACATGTTTGGAACGCGCTTCGCGAACTGCTTACGTATACGTATTAAGGGCAACAGCTGATGCAACAGTGTGTTCAGCCACAGGGGGTGGCATGAACAGTACAGAGATGACCTACATAACTTACAGCCTGTGTTTATACAATGATTAGCTATGTATTTGACTTTAAATTTTTATAATCGTTTGATTAAAATGCATTATATAATTTTATATTTCGTAATACTTAACAAATTTTTCATATTAAATCGTGACTATATAAGTATTTTTAAATTAAACACGTATTATTTATAAATCTACAAAAGCAGAAATTGTACAGATATTGAAGGCAAAGAGAGCAAGCGGAAAAGGGAATTTGATTTTAGAATTATAGCACTAATCGATGCCTCAATTGCTAGACTATTTACATGTTCGATTGCCGTTCTATTAGCACCTATTACAATGTGTACCTCATGCGTCACCTTATGCAAATACACAAACATGTGTACATACAATTGGAACCCAAGGCATCTTCCCCCCAAAGTGCCCTTGGTCCATTACCAGTGCTCACGTTTCATTACACTGGTGCAGCGTATCGAAATACTGCTTTATTTGCACAACGCAAACAATACGATGAATGCCCCGTATTCCGGGTAAACGGCTACTGTAATCGACGGATCTCGGCCATGTGCTCCAAGTGGTTGGCGTCGACGCTGCAGCGCTGCCAGCTAAACCTGACCATAGACACTGAATGCCGGAAGCTTTAATTGCAAAATGTTGTTTCTTTTTTCCCTCAGCGGAGGGTATCGCTGTTTACTTTTTGCTCTAACTGTCTGCCTGTGTATGTGCGAGTGTACGTGTGAGTGTCTGTGCGGGTAGAAGATAGTGTTAAATCCATGATTTGAGCAAGTAAAGCTTTTGGCATTTGACATGTGCCCAACTACGAGCATGGCAAATTGATGCGAAACGCGTTGAAATCGCCAATGTAGTTGTCAACTATTGGGCCCTGAGCGGTTGTCACGTTTTCAAAACACACGCGATGAACACACAAGTAAATGTAGTATATGTTTATTGTATATATCAGCGAAGCCACATGGTCATAGATAGGCGACAATGAGTTCCGATGACTGATTAGCAATGAGCGAACCATGTGCATTTTCAAAGCCAAGTCGAACTTAAAACACTCTATGTGAATTCAATATTTATTGAACATGATGTTAAATGTGATCATTTTGATATTAAATTTAAAACCATAAACCAGTTATATAAGCCCAGTAAATGTAGTTTTTCTCTTATTTGTCAGAATTTATTTCACTACAAATACATATTATCTTGACATTTAAGTACCAATGCAAAATTTAGAGAATATAAAATCTTTTAAAAACATTTAGTTTAAAAACAATACTTTATCACTGGATTACATTTCATAAATATAAAATTTCCGAACTTAGTTTTTAAATAGCTAAAGTAGCAAAATTCATTTATAAATTGTGCTTTGTTATAATGTTAACTCTTTCATTGCATACTTTTAGGCTTGCATTAAATATTTATTTCTCTACTGCCAGCTGCAGAGCCTGACTCTCCGTTTTATCGTATTAGATATTCTACTAATACTTACGCTTTTATTTATTTTCATTGCAGTTGCCAAGGGTTCAATGAACCCCGTGAGTCGGATGCAACGCCGTCGCATTGCCCGGTTGCCCTCCAGAATGCAACAAGTCTCGAAAAGCATGGCGTCGACATCGTCCGAGTCCGAGGGGATACAGGGGGACAGCATGGAGACAGATGAGGATACTAATGGAGATTATAATGAGATGAGCCTACAGATGTCGCGCACACATTCCAGCAGCACTAGCAGCAACATCAAAACAGTATTACAACCCACAACTGCCAACAGCAACAACAACAGCAGTTTGCAGCTGTTGGTTGGTAACAGCAACAACAAGACATCAACAACAACAGCCAAACTCTGTGATCAAATGCCGAGTGCAGATGATAATGATAATAATAATGAGGATGATGACGACGATGAGGAAGAGGATCATGGAGATGGTGACAGTGGCTATGAGTTTGCACTGGACCCAATCAAGGAGCCGCAGTACTGTCAACAACAATATCAAACAAATAACGAGGGATTACTTTCGATTGCTCTCAAGACCATCAAGCTGGTGCAGCGCAATAAGCTGCTGCAGAAGCGATTAGCACAGTTGCAGCTGGAGACATCAGAGTTCATTGCCTCGGTGCTGGCCAATCCCGAGAATCGGCATTTTCGCGATAAAACCACTGTTAAAGCGGACACACCCATCAAAGTGAGCAATGTTTTGCTGCGTCACTAAGCGACAGACAATGAGGATAAAGTGCTGCATACTTTTGGGCGGCATCGTTAAAATGCCCCAATCCGCCGTGTCACAGAATTTTGTACTGACTACAAACGTTTCTGGTCTCTACTAACTACAAATAATGGCAGTACATATTTGAATTAAGATATTTAAATACATAATCAGAATTATTTGCCCTATTAAATAGTTTACTCCTTTAAATATATAGTAAAAAGTTCCCTTAATGAAAATGCGACTCGAATTGGAATTAGTAGATATGGAATTCTGTGGCACACGGAATTTAGTTATGAGCAATTCGTACTGATTATATTTATAATTATTAAACAAAGAGAGCAAAATGTAAAATTTAACATTTTGATTATACAAAATAAATACATAAACATCTACACATGAAAGCCTACTACATATTTATATAAAATCCATAAAGAAAAGTCAAGAAGTAAATTCTGTTATGTAAGTAGCTGCTAAGTATTCCTATGTTCGACATTTTTTACATCCAAAACATTAATTTATAAATACATATTTAAAAAGTCGATTAGTAATAACTAGTTTTTTAGGCGTTTACAACAAAATACTGGCATAATCATTTTTAGAACTATGACGCTTTTGGCTTTATACAGCAAATAGTTACGTTAAGTTAACGTTTATTGAAATGCAAAGCAATTTGTTCACTAAACTAAGCCTAATAAAACCCCTATACGTAATACGCAATTAACTGATCGTCAAAACCATAACAAATATTCTATACACAAATCGGATAAATTGGAAGCTATACGAAAACATTAGTTAAGAGCTTAACCAACATTGTGTGGTTAGTTATTCAAAAAGTCAAAAAAAAGAAACACAAATGTATTTTGAAGCTTGTAATATTTAACTTACATATAACTATTATACCTACCAACATATTATAATTATAATAGAATATCAAATAGACCACAATCTTGAATAATCATCCTACAAATTTCAAATAAATTTCATTTTATTGAAGTACAAAATTTTCAAAAATTCTTTTCTTACTTTGATTGCCAATTTCAACACATTTCAGAAATACAACATAAGCAGTAAGTATTCGTTGAAAGCCATGGTAAGTCCCACACTTGGTGGTTGTGTCAGTAACACCAATCAAATCGTTCAAGTACCGTCTCAAAACATGACATTAAGCCTGTCAACTTAATCATGAAAATTATGATCGAAGGTGTGTTCCGAGAAACGTTAGCCACTGACTTTTTGGGTTTGAGCTATGCAACTTGGTATGGGATAGGGGGTTGTTTTGAACAACCTCTTTTAAGAATAAAAGCAATTTCTCATTTTCGGAACATCTTTTATTAATTTACTACAAATTGTCTGTCAATTTGAAATTACTCTTGAATTGTTTCAAGTTCAGTCATGACCAAAAACCTTTCGAGCACCATTCAACGGTTTTCGGCTTTTTGATTGTGATTTCGAGTCTTCTCAACACGCCACTCAAATCTATCGTCTCTCATTTATTTTTGGCCCAATATTCAGTATCGGGTTTTCAGTCAACTGTCAGCTTTGTAATCAGATTTTTGACATATGTATGCATGCTTTTGTTTTTTGCATACCCTGTAGCTGTAAAAGCGTATAACAAAGCAGGGTGAATTTGTTAGAGTTTGAGCAGTATCTATTAAGTATATATAACCACAGAGAGAATCTTATAGTTGGGTTGTGTTTGAAGTTGTACATGTTGTTGCAACTAGTATTATTGTTAACACATTTTTGAGTTTTATTGCCATTGTTTCAGCTTTTTGTGTGTGCAGCTCACGTCTTAATTTTTTAACGGCATTTCGTGTTAGACACATGATTTATGAACATCAGACAAATTATAGTGACCAAACTCATACTCACACTCAGATTTCGACTGGCTGACCACTTGACACTGGGTGGGTGTTGTTGAACAATTGCGAGAATTGTTGTTGTTTGAAATTGAAGTAGTTTTGAACTTGTTTTGCGCACATGTTCATACAGTTTCAGTTTTGATAATTTCTTTGCTTTGCTGTTGTGTTTGTGTTTGTAATTTAAATGAAATCAGGCTGCGGCGTGCGAATGTTTTTTAGCGGCCAAAGCGCCGCTTTTGACCAAATGGTTAAATTGTTAAAGTGTAGACTGTAGACGATCTTTTTGTGGGTGACCTTGGCAAGGTCGTTGGCTAGCCTCTTGTTTGGATGTCCGATTAGAGTCCAGCAATTAATTGTTATTTATTTTTGTGATACAATTTTTATGATCCAAAGACGCCTATAGCAAACATTTACAGCCAAATTCATGGACAGTGCATTCACAAATATAATTTCACATATACGACTGGCATTGCATTAGAAGTGCTGCGTTGGAAACTCACATTTATTTACCAATTAACATGTGCAAAATGCATGTAAATATTCAATAGTGCTTGTAAAATGTAATGAACAAAAAGAACCCTGGCTTCGAGAGTTTGGCGAGGTTGTTGTACACAATTTTGAAAGACACTATTATTTGCATTTGATTTGCGCAAATATCTTTAGTTTCGCCAAAGTTAATGATGTCATTTATCTGAAAGTATTTGAGTAGCCAAGTTAAATAGTGATGAATATTCTGATGACTTCTTGTTTACATTTGTAGCTCAGAAAACATTTCCTATTCATAGCTAATTAAATAAATTCAAAAAATCTTCCTGGTTCTATGTTCTACACATCTACACATAGTACATGCCGACCGTGTAATACCCTCTGAGCTTCGTTTTCACTTATATGGCCCCAAATTGGAGTAGGTGCAGCAAGAACTTAACATACACACACATTTGTGTGTCTGTCTCGCTCGCACAATGATTTTCGTTTTCGCTGCTTGTGTGACGCTAGCGCTGTGCAGAGCCCATGGCAATGCACGTGGCTGTACATCGCACAGCTTGTGTGAATGTTAGCTTTCTTGATTATAATCCGATCTTGATGCAATTTTCAGGATCGTTTAATATTGTTTGTCTCCAAATATACGCTAATCTACAAAACTATACGTTAAGAAATAAGTGAGCGGAAGGCACACGAAATTTTAACGCAATATTGCTTTTTTTAGGCGAAAAAGGCGTGGTATCCAAAAAATATTGATGGAATTATCTTTATATTGTATCTAGAAACCTGCATGCCAAAATTGGGATCCCTTGGTGCCTTAGTTACTGAGGTATTCGCCAAAAACATGTATTTTTTTTCCGAAGTATGTCTGGTTTTTCGCTTATTGTGGGCGAATGGGGCGTGTCATCGAAAAACCAAAAGATTCTTGTATTTCCAGACTAAATATGTGGTCGATACTGACTGGATATTCCAGCTCTTACCATTTTTGAGTTCAGTTTGTTTATACGGACAGACAGACAGACGAACAGACGGACATTGCTATATCGACTCGGCTCTTGATACAGTTCTTGAATATATATAGTTTATGGGGTCTGCCGCGCATCCTTACTAACACACTTTTCACAAACCCTATATACCCCTCAAAATTTACTGGAGTTCCCTAAACCAGACAACAGTTTTGAAACCATATTTAAAAGGAAATAACATAAATAGTATACAACAGATAATTTCGCTAGAAGAAAGGTCGCACTTAAATTTACTTCAATAAAAATAAGTTAATCTTAAATACAAATAATACTGCAAAAAGATACTGAAATTTTAAACATTTATCATTGGTTTTAATTTACCTCTTGAGAAACCCAACCCATTTATTAATTTTAAAATTTATCTGCAGTGGCTATTTTTGTCTGTTTTATAAGACGCATTTCAAAAACGCTTAATCATTGGGTCTTATGAATTTATTATCGACAGTAGACGACTATCACATTTTTGTGACATTATCAGATATTAATGATCAAAAACATTCGTTTTTAATTGTTTAGCGCTTTTAAAATTAAAATTAGCAACGTTTTGTTTCAGCTATTGATCTTTTATGTCAATTAGCACTATGATCTATGATCAGTTGAGTGCGAATACGAGTGCGAGTGTGAGTGTGTGCACTCGATTCAAATCAAATACTACAGCCAATTTGACAGTTGCCAAGTCATGCAAAATGAATATGCATAAAATCTGTGCAAATATCAACTATGGAAGTTTAAACAAAGGCAACGCAAAATGCAATTTGTTTAAAAATGTGTGTGTGTGTGTGTTTGTATTTTTTTGCCTTAAATCGCATAGAAAAGAGAAGAAGCAGATAGAAAATATATTAAATATGTTGCTGTGCCGGTACTGAAGGTCAAATGCGCCAATAAGTTGGTTATGAAAGTGGCAACAAAAGCAGCTCAAAATTGAAATCCAAACGATGCGTATTTTATGCTGTTGTTGTTGCTTTTTATGTGCCCATTAATGAATGTTGTTCGTATGCAAATTATAACGTTAAAGTTTTAAATTTGTAATCACTGTAACATGAAGTCATCAGCAGTAAAGCGCATAGATACAAGATACACAGCGATATTCATCAGATATTCGTCAGCAGAGTCAGCGTCAGCGTTGCATGACATTGAACTTGAACAGTCAACAAGATGGCTAAGATACACATACAATGCATGGCGGAAGCACTACAGATCATATTTTTATTTGTTCACAACTATTTGTTAATCGAACTTCACTAAATTTTGGATTAACACATGCTTGACACTGCCAACATTATGGGCATAAAACGGGTGCTAATCAAATGTTGAGCCAAAATATGCAAAAAGTTTCGAATGTGACTAAACCCAAATACCCACAATACTATATGTTCGTCTGGCGAAACGGGGCAAAGTCAAGATGCCGAAAATAGTTTTAGTAAGTGAGGGAGCGTCGAAAATGCCCGACTGCAAAGTAACCTGTATACAGACATTCTATCCCTTTGGATATGTATTCCAAATAATAATACTATTTTGATGAAGAACTACGTAAAATTCCGGCTCTTGCAAATATAAAATTCGATTCAAATATAAATAGTTCCGTCTGTTTTAGTTAAATATTAATATATCAAATTGGTTTATATAACTACCTGAGATTCGTTAGAGCACACCGACTGTGTTATACCTTCTAAGTATCGTTTCCATTTATATGAAATTGAAATATGTAACTGCTGCAAGAACTTTGTGTGTTTGTCTCGCCCGCACCAAGTTCGATTTTTATGCAATTTTCGGGATCGATTGATATTATTTGTCTCCACGTATACGCTAAGTTACAAAACTATACGTTTAGAAATACATGAGTTAAAGAAATGGTAACATTCAACTTGTTTTCTTTCTGGGGTGTTTCTGGTATTTTGCTTATTGTGGGCGAATAGGGCGTGGCATCAAAAAAGGGCATTCTTGTATTGACTTAATATGCTGCCATAGCGACTAAAACGGAGATTGTAGTTCTTATCATCTCTGATATCTTTTCGTTCATACTGACAGACAGACGGACATGGCTATATCGACTTGACTGTAAGTGCTGATTCAAGAATATATATACTTTATGGGGTCTGCCACGCCTGCTTCTACGTATTACATACTTTTAAACCCTATAAACCCTCAGAGGGTATATAGAAAAATTGGTATTTAAAGTTTCTAATTACTATATTTTGAAAGACTTACTTATCTTGTTTTAAAGATTTCGGAAATTTAAAGAATACATACATTAATTATTTACTTGGTCTAGTATTTGTTATTATTTTGTTTTATATTTGTATTATTATTTGGGTTTGTTGAATTAATTAATAGATAAAAAATCTTTCCTTTGTTATTTTTTTTGCATTATATTTTTATTTTAAAGTCTAGCTCTCGAAACAATAAAATGGCATAAAAGCAGCAAATTTTATTAAAAATTGTTTCCTAATATTATAATGTATATATGTATTTATTTGATTTGCATGCAATTTATATCGTTTGCAACTTATGCTGATGCCTTTTACATCTTGGGCACAAACATAGACTACCCTCGACACAGCGCTAAAAATGGAAAAAATGGAAAAAATGTAAATAAACTCGCACGAAATTTGCAAGTTCAGATGATGAACTTGAAATAACAAAAATCAGCATCGCGCCAAAAAGCCTGGTCAACTGTTTACCCGAATATCTTTATTTATTTATTTATGTTTTTTTCGAGATATTTGTAACTGTGGCTGCGTGTTGTCCCAAACGTAGTGCCAATCTGACCGACTTAGCCGACCGGCAGCTACCTGTCTTGACTCGTCCGGCTTAGGCTTCAACGTTGCATGCGTCGCCAGCCGCGTTTCATTCAGCTAGTGGACAGCAACGCGCGCGCATGCGCAGTAGTTCAGACGAGTTCAAACTGCCTATTAAAAACCGAAAACCGAAAAAGTAATACCATAACCAAATACAGAAAAAGTAACTCATATCGAACTAAGGAGATCAACACGTTCATTACGTAAGTGCATTCTTAGTGCAATCGACAAAACGTGTTTAGAATTTCACAAGTCATCTAAATTAGGCTACATATATTTTGAGCCGGATCTGTTAACTGGAAAGTGTGCGTGTGTGTGAGTGAGTCCGTGTTGTTTTTGTCCTCCTGTGGATGTAAATTATTATAATATCAGATACAATAAATAAAAGTGATTTTAATGTCTATAAAATGCAAATTAATTGCTGGAATACTAAATTAGTTTAAATGTGTTTTACAAATTGATTTCCTTTTTAGAAGTTTAAAGTGTGTGTAAAATAAAAAATTTGTTTGTGTTGTTACAAATAAGGTTTCAGTAATATAAAACAATTATCAACAAAATATTAACAAAAAGGTATATACAAAACTCTTAAAAATATAGTTTAAATTTAAAAAGTGGTTTGAGAAGCAAAAAAAGTGCAACATTTTTAGAGTTGTAAAATGCTTTGATAACAATTCATCAAAATGTCTGATAACAATTCTGCAACTAATTTGAAATTTATTTCAATCTGTGATAAGTTGAAACCCTTTACACATTCGTCTCGCCAGCTGAGAAATGTTTGCTAATTGGACACAGTTAATAAACTTAGTAATGTAGAGGGGCACAAACACAATTAAGGCGTTGTTGGTAACGTAGTAGAGAAGCGAACGTGAGCTGTTATCGCTGATTGAAAAAATAAATGTTATAAATAGAAGTAGTAATGATATTTTATGAAATTATTGTTAACCTGTTTAGTGTGTGTCTATAATGGGTCCAATTATAGATACTTGCCACAAGTTTAAAAACTGTTGTAGAAGAACATTAAACATTAACGAGCGCATTGCCCTTCGTTCGTTAATAACCCTTGAAGCGCTCTTGGCGTAGGTCAGTTCTTGGCGGGAGATTGTTGACCGGTTATTGATTGGCTTCACTTAAAGGCAGTTCAAACAAATTGTTGTGACAAAAGATGGCCTGTACAAGACTGTGTCTGTGTGTGTGTGTTTGTGTGTCGAAAGCATATTGAAGGCTGCGCACGTAGAAGAACTCTAAGCTGAGACAATAGCAGATGTATCTGTATCACATTGTGTTGTTACTTGTAAAACGAAACGAAACCTTGTTGCTTGTCGTCTGCCATATCGTAGCCGGATTTTTGGCAGCTTATTGGGGTTAATTGAAAAACCTTATTTTTGCTGCCATTTATTGTTCGTGCAATTTTTGACTTTAATAGACTTAAATTGTGAAAAATTCCCAAAATAACCAAAAATCGAACATTTCATTTGCATATGTATAAGCCAATTTATTTTTTTTCTTTTTTGCTATTTGGACAACTCAGCACACCCACTACTTTGCCTAATTTAATTAAGTAGTTTTTAATGCAATGGGGGTATAACTATTTAATCATTTAAATGGTTTGTAACTCAGAGAGTATAGAAAGTAAACAGTATTGCATTTAAATTGGGGAGTAATGTATAAAACATATCTGTTCGTATATAAATTAAATAAAAAATATATATTATAAGTATATACAAAATTTTTTAATATATATTAAAAGGGCTAGTAAACACTTTAATTAAAAACTTTACTTAAATGGATTTGGAATGATTCCTGCTTAAATTCTACAAAAATAGATTATAAAATACATTTTTATAAGTTTTAAAATTCAAAAACTAAATATAAAATGCAAAACATAATATAGCATGATTGCCAATGTAATCAAATTTTTAACTTCTATTAAAATATATTTTTTAAAAATTTTAAATATAATCAACTTACATGGTAATAAAACAAAGCTTTATTTAACTTTCTTACAAAAAATATAATTTTAAAATATATATTAAACATATAATATTGCTTTGTAATAAGTAAAATTATTTTTTAAGATTTACATAAAAATGCAGGTTTAGTTAATAATTATAAAAAAAATTAATTCAGTCAACTTATATTGTAATAAAATCTACAAAAAAAATTAAAATCTTATTATTATTATATTTTATTTAAATTTATAAAAATAAAAAAACTATAAGTATATAATAAATAAAATATATAATTTTGATTTTTGATAAGAAACAATATTAAATAAACTAAATATTTATATAACAATTTAGATTAATTTAAATTTGTTAATTTTCAACATCAAGTGTAAAAATAAGTCGTTTTAGTTTAAGACTTCAAATTTTATCGGCTTTTATACATTTTGTTTATGTTTGTTATTGATTTTGATGGTGTTTGTAAGTCTCAGTATGTCTGTCTGTCTGCTATTGACATCCGCGTGCTCTTTATGGGTCAACGTCAATGGGTAAATATTTTTACTTGGATTGCGCTCGAATTATTTTTGCGAATTTTGCTTTGGTTACTTCTTCATTTGTCTCTCTGTTTTGATCGCGAACCGGTTAGTGATCTTTTGTCTACGCATTTCTTTTTTTTTTTTTTGCAAATATATTTTGTTTTTTATTGGCGGTATTGATGTAAGTTGAAACTTGTTGAACTTGAGCTAAAAAAAGAAAATGATTGCAAGAGTGAGGGAGAATGATGGCTTAAGAATTATTATAGCCGGCGGGGCGTGAACTGCTTTGTATTCAGAACATAAGGGAAATCGAAGGTCGTCGCAATTTGCACTTGTTTGTTAATATGCAACTAGAACATTTTAATAATTAGCATTGGTTTTATAATATCTTGCAGATACATACATATACTGTTGCTACTAGCTACCAAATATGCGCTTAGCGTTTTTGCTGATCTTCTGGCTCTGCCTGGAATGCAGTCACTGCCAGTTACTGGTGGATCTGTTCCGTGACTTCGAGACTTCGTTGCTCAACAACCGCATACCGGATACTACGACGTTTCAGAAGGAGTATGATTTCATTATTGTGGGCGCAGGATCGACGGGATGTGTGCTCGCCAACCGGCTGAGCGAGATCAGTTCAGCTCAAGTGCTACTACTGGAGGCCGGTGATCAGGAGACATTCATTAGCGATGTGCCTCTAACGGCAGCGCTGACACAAACTACACGCTACAATTGGGGATACAAGGCGGATGCCACGCCCAATGCCTGCCAGGGCTTAAGGAACGGTGTCTGCAATTGGCCCAAAGGGCGTGGCATTGGAGGCACGAGTCTGATTAACTTTATGCTTTACACCCGTGGTCATCGTCGAGATTTCGATGGCTGGGCGGCTGCTAACAACTCGGGTTGGTCATATGACGAGGTGTTGCCGTATTTCAAGAAATCGGAACGCATTGGCATTCCGGACTTGTACAAGTCACCGTATCACGGCCGTAATGGACCGCTGGATGTACAGTACACGGACTACAAGTCGCGTCAGCTGAAGGCATTCCTCAAATCCAGTCGAGAGTTGGGCTACGAGATAACCGATACCAATGGAGAACAGATGCTGGGATTCTCCCGAGCACAGGCCACCATACGACAGGGCAGACGCTGCAGCACCAGCAAGGCATTCATTCAACCCGTGGTGCGGCGTCGCAATCTGCACATATCTATGAAGAGTTGGGTCACCAAACTGCTCATAGATCCCAACACCAAGGTAGCGTACGGTGTGGAGTTCATCAAGCAGCGTCAGCGGTACGTTGTGCGTGCCCGTAAGGAGGTGATACTCTCCGCCGGTACTATTGCGAGTCCACAGCTGCTGATGCTATCCGGCGTGGGTCCAGCAGCTCATCTCCAAGAACACAATATACCGGTGGTGCAGGATCTGCCAGTGGGCTACAATCTGCAGGATCACGTCACACTAAATGGCTTGGTGTTCATGGCCAACGATTCCACGGTGAACGATGCACGTCTGCTCAATCCCCAGGATATTATACGCTATATATTTGCGGGTCAGGGACCATATACCATACCCGGTGGAGCGGAGGCCTTTGCCTTTGTCCGCACTCCCAGTTCAACATTTGGTGAGTCATTTTAGCTTCTCTAGTGATGTTCATATCTAACCGATTTGTCTTAGCCAAGGATTATGCGGATATGGAGTTGGTTCTGGGCGCTGGCTCGTTGAGCGGTGATCGCTTTGGCACTTTACGCGATCTGCTGGGCATTACGGATCAGTTCTATGAGAAAATGTTTGGAGATATGCAGGACAAGGAGACTTTTGGCTTGGTGCCGGTGCTGCTGCGTCCCAAGAGCACCGGACGCATTTCACTGCGCAGTCGCAATCCCTTCCACTGGCCGCGCATGGAGCCCAACTTTATGCAGCATCCGGATGATGTGCGTGCCATGATCGAGGGCATTGAAATGGTAGGCGAACATGTTCTATTCTTTTCTACAAGTGTCTCTAACCTTTTGTCATCTTACAGATTCTACAGTTGGCCCGCACCAAGTCTATGCAGAAGATGGGCACTCGCTTCCATGATCGTCCCTTTCCGGGTTGTGAGCATCTGAGCTTTGGCAGCCACGACTATTGGCGCTGCTGCCTGCGACTCTATGGCTCCAGTCTGCAGCATCAATCGGGCACCTGCAAGATGGGTCCCTCAACAGATCCTATGGCCGTCGTTGATCCCGAGCTGAGGGTGCATGGCATACAGCATTTGCGTGTGGCTGATGCTTCCATTATGCCACATGTTCCAGCTGGACACACTAACGCCATTGTCATCATGATTGGCGAAAAGGCATCCGATATGATCAAAAATGCGTGGCGCATGAATATTGCCCCATTGGAGAAATAGGCTCACTCTTCTATTCTTAAGTAATTTATAATTTATTATTTATAATTTTCGTACCAGTCATTAGTATAAGAGGTTCAACGTTAATGTGTTGTGACAGGTTTTTTGTTTGAATAACGACTCACGTGGTTTTTAGTCAGTCAATTTACATGGCAAATTATTGGCTTGTTTTTAAAGAAGTAAATTAAGTTTTGCACATACTGTTAATGCTCTATTGTAAGCTTGCCCAAAAAGTATTTTTTTTCCAAAGTGTTGCTGTGTTTTTTAATTTCACTATTCAAATTTCTATATTTACCCGCCAACATGTATGTGCAACCCTGCGTTTGTGTTACATATAGTTGTCCCATTCGCACACTTCATCTGTGCTCTTGCGGTTGAGTTTCAAACTAGTTCACCGTGTTATATCAAGTAGCTTTTAGTTGCGCTTAATTCACAGTTTGTGTTGTAACCCAGAGATGGCGCTTTGCATAAGTTGCAGATTTATGGTTGGTTAACTTAAAGTTAACGCGAATATCTTGTATAATTCTATATAGCTCAAAATTGATATTCAAATTAAAATTGTGGTCCACCATATTTACTTAAGTACCATGCACTTGGGCAAAATTTGGTTGTTTCACTTGAACGCTGCAGTTATCCGTTTTATAGCATTTAGCTTTGACCTGAGTGCAGTCGTCAGTTTGCGATGCAACCAAGAGATGGCGCTTTCTAAAATTAACAAAATTACAATAATACATTTCCAAATGCAGTTTATTATTGATGCATTACGCTAATTCCATGTCAATCGTAAAATGTAATACTTATATTAAAATATAAATAAACCCATCAAATGCGTATGTTTATTGTAAAGTTCAGTATAGCGGAGTTAAATGTGTATGCTTACTTATGTAGACGTCACTGTAGCCACAAGTCGTCAGATGCTTTGCAGTGTCGCATTTAATGCTAACAGACGCTACTGTAAAGCGTAACAAGTGCAATTTTCAAAAACTATCTAAACAATAAAAACTAACAAATAAACTTAAAAATAATAAAATTAATTTTAGAAAATAATTATTTAAATTTTATAGTAAGTTTTTAAATTAGTTACCAGTCAAGTGTTAAGTTTGTTTTGATTATTCGCTGCGTCCTTTGCGCAGACGTCACAACTGTCATTTTCAGGCTGACGTTTAGTCGCTGTCTCTATCTCTGCCGCTGTCGCTGTCACTGCCAGCGTCTCTGCCAGCACAGACGTCGCTTGCAAGTGTTGTACGAATATTTGAATTCAGTATTTTGGCGGCTTTCAAATTCGTTGTAGAGTAGCGGTTAGAAAAAAGCTAAAGCACAAAATGTAAGAAACTCACGCGGAATACGTAAAAGTTAATAAAAATGCGAAGAATATGAAATCGAGAGGAATTAAACTAGCTGAATTATAGCTAAAATAAGGAAAAATCGTAGTAAATGTGGGTTAAAGTGGAGTTTGAATTCGTATGAATAATAAATAATATAATAACATAAGTACATGACCACAGTTAAAGCCGACACGTGGCGACTGCGTGTAGTGTGTGTGTGTGTGTGTGAGTTGTGTGCGTGTGTCAAGAAATAGAACAACACAAAAAAACTTTATTACATTTGCCTCCTACTGCAGTGGGCGGTGGGCGGTGGGCGTTCAAAACCAAGTAAAAGTAAAAGCAATTTTGTTTCAGTCTGCACCGATATTGTTTTTGTTTTAGTGAAATTAACTATTTTTATGAACCAACATACACACACACACACATATCCAGAGAGCTTTGCGTGCTTTTGTTGAGGATTTTTTTTATGCCCTTTTGCTTGGTTGTAATTGCCGCCCAGTGAATGGCAGTGGAAGTGGAAATGGAGGTGAAAGTGGAAATGGAGATGGAGATGGAGCTGGAAATGGGCAGCCCCTGGTCTTGTCTGGCAGCAGTCGCGTTTTTAACCCAGAATAACGTATGAATAAATGTAACCTACTTTGCTCTGCTCGACCACATGGCGTATGAGCAATATTTTAATTAAATGTTAAAATAACTGGCATAGAAACGAAAACAGAAACGCAGTCGGCGACAACTTATAATTATGCTCAACGCAAACAACTAAAGCACTCGAATTCCTATGGAAATGCTTAAGCACTTTTATTTTCATCGTCAGCAGATATATATATGTATATATATATGTACCTTATCGTCGTATCTGAACCGTTGAGTGCTCTTCGTACGCACCAGAAAGCGACATCAAGTGGCTAAGATTAAAACGTGGCACATCAATTATATGATTTAATCGCCATTAGCAGACAAACAAGTGAGTATATCGTTTCTTTTGTAAGCCAAACAAATGCTTATCCTGCAATAAAGTATATAGTATATAGTATATAATATATATAGTCTAAAGAACTTTGTATAATGCGTTTAAATTGTTTTTAATGTAGCTAAACTAATGCGATTATCATAAGCAGCTTAATGATAAAAGTAGATAATTGATATGGAATTAAGAGATTAACAATTATTCACAGCCATTTATTACAAGTTGTTAAAAGGTGTGATTCGTAAATATCTTTAAGAGTTGGCAGTGTGACAAATTGGCATTGAAATCAACTCATTTGCAAGCAATTGGCGCTTAAATCTAAATGCTAATTTCATTCATTTCATTCGCATATTTAGGCAACACTGTGGCCAGCTGTCTGTTCAGCTGTCATGCTGTCATTCTGTCAACCTGTTCTCTCTCTCTGTCTCTCTCGACTGTTGCCGCCATTTCTTTGCTGTCCTTCAAGTCCACGTTCCACATTCCCCAACCATTTGGCATATTTAATTATCTGGCAATTCATCAGCGAGTTGTATGAGTGCGTGTGTGTGTGTGTTTTGTCTTTAATTTGCAGCCGCAGAGCTGAAATAATGGCACCCGCATAAAGGCAGCCAAAGCAAACAAAAACGCACAGTTGCGATAATAATAAAAGAGTAATAAACAATAAAAAAAAAAAGGGAAAAAGTATGTGAGCACTGAGGACTGCAAAGGCACGAAGCATTACCAAGTGAGGCAGTCGCATAAATGGAATGACAATGAAAGCAGAGTCACAGTTGTTGCCTTTTCACACACACACACACATGGGAGAGAGCAAGGTGAGAAACACACACACACGAGCACGCTGGGGCAGCCTGCGGTTGTGGCGCCTCAAAAAAGAATGATAGAAAGAAAGTCTAACAAAAAGAAAAAGGGAGAAAAAAAGGCCAAGGCAAACGAGGCGGTCACAAATGTTGGTACAAATGTCATGCGCTACACTTTGCTCGCATTGCAGCGCAACTAAGCTAAGTAGTGTGGCTGAGTTTTGAAGCACGTCACATTACGTATACGCCCCACATTATGTTAACCCCATGCCAATGAACGTACATATGTACATTGCGTATACGCAAAGTTGCCACAAGAATATTACCAACAGTCACGTAGCAAAGCAAATTCTGGCTCGCTCTTTTAGTGTGTGTGCGTGACTTGCCGTGTGTTTTCACTTCTCTGTTTCGAGTCCCTTATCAGCCATCATAATAATTGTTGGGGCAATTCTCTGGCACTAAACTCACGCTATCCGCATGTAGCATAAAAGTACATAGAGAAAGGGACACACACACACACATACACATGTGTGTGTGTGCAACAGTAAACACGCAACCATTTTGGTCAGCGAGTCACATTTATTGCGGTCAGCTGGAATGTTGCCCAAGGCGCTTCGTTCGAGGCATAATTACACACGCATTTGGTGGTCATAAAAAGAACATTTGTGCAGATGTTTAATGCATAACTGTGAACAGTGCACAATACAATGGCAAACCCACTCCCACTCCCAATACACTCTCCTCCACCACCCCTAAATGGCAAACGAAAAGGACATGCAGGCTAATGAAAGCTCAACAGTTACATCAGCCATCAAAAGAACTTAACATCCTCGTGTATCCTTTAAATTATATTACTTAGTTACATTTAATTAGTATTAAAATAACATTTGCTTTTATTAGATAATCCACACTGCTAAGCTAAACAACTTCAAGCTGAAATAAATTATGACAAATGACTTTTGTTTAAGGCCCACAACTATACACAATAGTTTACACAACATTAAGCCCATTGGGTTGTCTTATGAGAATTCAAGCTATGTAATCAATAATGATTTATGCTCACCAACATTTTGCATTTTACGCATAACTTGGCTTTAAATTAAAATTTCGTTAAATTCCAAACTAGAGTAGACCCAATCCCCGGCCAGTCTGAAATCCCTTTTGGTTAAACGTCGCCATTGCGTTATTTGCTCTTCATTTTATGCACGCAACATAACGACATAACGTTTTATGCCAAAAAACCAAGAAAAGACAACATCCTTTAACAGTCAGTTGTTGGAAAGCCCAAAGCCGTTTTGGCTATTTGAACAGGCAACAAGCCCCACAGCGCCCAAAACAATATCGAAATGAAAGCTGAGCTGAACTGAAAATTGCAGTTTAAATGTGGACAGGCCCGGAGGGTTCGTTTGGACAACGGAATCGGATATGGCCAGTGATTTAAAGTGTAGTAAAAAAGTCCAAGGCAAAGTCTTGAATTACAAGAGCACAGGAAATACGCAACTGAAAATGGTCGATAACTTTAAAGGGCTATGAAAAATGATTATTACTTTTCATCCTGGCCATAAACAATTCCATTCAACGAACTCACCAATCAAATGGCAAACGCCTGCCATGATATACGACAAGTAAACATGATCCATGTCACTATATGATAATGTGGAGAAAGGTCTGTAGTTGGCAAAAGGGCTTTACACTGTTCATGGGGCTATGAAAACAAACGACGCAGCCGGAGCAATAACATTTGCAAAGGCCAAAATCAAATATGTATAAAGCAAACACGCTACAGGCCAATGGCCATCAATATAGACCAAGTCAACGGTCAGTCACTCAACTCACTCATAAACAAACATACATACATTTGTATATTTTCAACGATTGCCATAACATTAATACGTTTGATACTGATTTCATTTTCATAGCCAATAACACACAAATATGACACTCCATATCCATAACTAAGGTCAAACTATATTTATATTCATTATTCATAGACGATTTAAATGCTGAATGCAATTTAAAGTATACAAATCCAAGACATATGCTACTTTTGCACAGTATAGACATTAATTATAAGCCATGTGTAGGCAAACCTCTTTACATTTGTTCAGCACTAATACAACTAGGTTATGATAACATATTTCCACTCATATTCCCACAATTCTTAAACCAGAGATCGAATGAACTCTTTATGTGTTCACCTTCGCAGGCAGCCAGGCTACAAATTGCAATTAAATTGCAAAAGCTTTTCTCCCCCCTTCAAATGCTTTTGCAAATTACCCAGAAAGCTGACTAATGGCCTGACTGCCTGTCTTTCTGGCAGGAAACAGACTTTAGTGACAGTGTTGACGGAAACGGAAGTCAGCCCATGCACACCTTTATCATTCTTTTCTTATTTTCTTGGTTCTTCTGTTCTCTGTCAAAATTAAGTTTGCCTTTGTTTATATTTCTGTTAGTGGCTGATATATATAAGATAGGAAACGACTAAAATATACCCATTTAAGAATAAGAACTGATGAACCTTGTAACATGCCTGCACTTGGTAGTTTCGTTTTTTAAACAAACTTATTATACACTTATAACAGAGTATAATAGAATGTTGTCGTTATCTACGGACACTCGAATCAGCAGACACTCATTGTAATTCTTCTCTTTTAACGACTGTCAATGTGCTTGTTAGTTGCAGCCTCAATATTTAATACAATGATTATGTGTTTGTAGAAGGACTTGTTTAATCTCGTGGCTACAAAAGCTAAAGTGTCGAGTCAATGCTTATGATTGGACAAAAAGAGAAAGTTTTCTGGTCAGTCTTACAGACAAAGACAACTCAATTAGATGCATACTTTATCGCATAGATTCTCTTTATCTTCCTCTTCACATCTACAGACTTTAATGCCTTCTTTTTGTTCTCTTGTCTAATCTGGTTTATATGGGAGGTTCTTTGTATTGCCCCGTGGCGCACATTAAAAATGAAAAATGACAAAGTGCTCGAAACCAAAAGTCAGCCAAAAAAGCTTTTCTATTGTAGACCATTAATTTCTTAAACTGTAAATAGTAGAAGGAATAGGGGGGAGAGAAACGCAAGGGGTTTAAATTTAATAAAAAGCATGAGCTTATATATTTCATTCAGTTTCTAATTGTTGCAGCTTAATAAGTTCGTGGTCAGTTTAGTTAAGTGCCTAATGCCGCAGGAGAGAATTGCGTTATTCGATTACAAAGAAGAACATCACTTTAAAGCATTGAAAGTTTAAAAATAAGGATACTTAAGGATTCCAAGTACACGCTGCTTAAAAACTTTGAACAGAAGACAAGGAATTTCTTTTATCTGTTGCTGAAACCAAATGATTTATTATGATTTCGGCTTTGACAATAATAATCTGCACATAAGAAGGATTCGGCTTGAATTTGTTATGGTTGTCCCTAACAGTAAGCGAAGGCTGTCCTCTGTTCGAGTCCCGTGATTAGGCAAACTGCAAAATTCGATATTATCGGCCAAGTCATCACTCCCTGTCCTCTCTAGATGGGCTGACAAGGGTTCAAAGTGTCAGAGGCGACAAAAAAGCCAATCCATGGGCAGACAAGCAAATTCAGGCCTAAACTTTAGACAAAGGTCTCCACCCCAACATATTTTTCCCACTCTCTCCATCTTTCTTTCAACAATCGCGTGTGTCATTGTGCCTTAATGGTCTGGAAGTAAATGCCAGGGAGCGTCCATTTTGCTGTTCGACTTTGAATTTCAATCAAAGTTAACAAAGTTTCTCGCTCCACTTTTTTAAGCTAAGCTATTTTCAATTCTGCCAAATTAATTTTAAATAAATTAAAGTTAAACAAGCAGAAGAACAGACATTCATCGCCTAATGAAAACTTCTACTAAAAAGCAACGATTTTTTAATCAACATTTTTTGTTTCTGAAAAATTTTCGTAGAAAATTTTTTAATGCATAAGTAAGCAACTTGTATTAGTTATTTTTTGTTAAATTTAAATTAATTACATAGAATTCATTTTTCTTTAGAGAGAGAGAGAAAATCTATCCCATTCACGTACAAAAATGCAATTGCATAACTGCAACGTTAGGGACAATTTTGCTGTTTTATGAAAATTGTAACTTCCTCTCAGACTGTGCGAGTGACTGAAAATGTTTGTGAATATAAAACAAAAAGCCATATAAATTCGTTAAAAACTGCTCAGTCAGTTATTTAGTTATTTATTCTCTTTCATAATTTCATTAAAAGTACTTTTTATAACGATTTTTTAATTACTTTTAGTTTCCATTTTTATTATGATGAACTAAAAAGCTTTTAAATATGCAAATTGAAATCAGTTGCTAAACAATATTTTAATGTTATTATTACAACTTGCAAGCTTTAAAACCGTTTATTTTGAATTTCTTATGGCATAAATTAAAATGCTAATAAATAGTAGAACAATTATTTTTATATTTTTTTAATTGATACCCACAGTTAAGTGCACATTTAATGTTTCCCAATTCCATTGCTCTCTAATGTCGAGCCTTTTCGTGTGTTCACTTTGAAAGCCAATTAACTGTGTCCTGTTTACTACTGGTTTGTCCTGTCCCCACTATTTATGGGCCATGCTCTATAGGCTATCAACGGAAAACCGAAAACCGAAAGCAGAAAACGGAAAACGTTTAATGGACGCACAGTCCTAATAATGTTGGGAGCTCACGCAACTGACCTTTTCCTGGGAAACATTCATCCGAAATGGCCAGAGACTTATGTCGGGGTCATATGGGGGACTTGTGAGTGTGAGTGAGAGAATGTTTGTGAATCGGCTTATTGCCATGCTTACCATTAGTTAAGCACTTAAGCCAATTTTTCAATCATTGTGACCATCTGAATTGGCAGATGCCAATTTGTATGTCCCCGCATGCGAATCAAACGAAGCCCTCAAAAGAACATAATCCGCATTCATTGAAATATTTCTGCGGGTGTTAAAACAAATGCAGCCTGCAAGTGAACACCCCAAACTATACTGAAAACCACCGAAACCACCGATTCCACTGCACCACTCCATGTACTGCATTTGTGGTTGTCCTGAGGCACGCACTTTGCCTGTCTCTTCATCTCTGCGGGCATCCTCTGTGGTCATAAATCAACAATGCGACATGTGGAATGTTGGCAATTTCACGCTGCATCCACAAAACAATCCCACTGCATTGTGGAATCAAGCCCATGACCACTGCGATAATCAAATTTTGCTGTAAGCTGCGCTAATTGCCATGGCATATGATGGACAATTCGATTATACCCCTGTTATAAAGCAATTTCAAATATTATCATGCACCGGAAGTTCAATTGAAGTTGCAGTTGGGATTCAATTGGCATTAAATGGAAGAAAAAATAACCCATTTTCATATTTAATACTTTTCCTTATCTCGCATTGAACTTTGACCATTTCAAGGCTTAAACGGGCCAATGTCCATTTGCACTTAAGAAACGCTTAAGACTTCTGCTCTAATCCGGATTCAGTTGCACTCAAAGAAAAGGAGACAAGTTAAGATAAGATAGGCTAAGACTGCACTCAATAGTTGCTGGGTGGAAAAGCAGCTTAAGACATTTTACAGCATCTTCTTCGACAGCATGCAAAGTAGTTTGGCCCCCTACACCCCCCTTACTTTTCCCTACCCTTTCTTTAGTGAAAGCTCGTCAAAAATGGCAGTTGAGCTAATTAAGAACTTAATGAGGTGGCAAACTGACTGCAAATGGCTGCACATTCTGGCATCTAATCTTCCTCTGTTTGACACCAATAGCTTTGTGAGTGTATTAGAGTGTGTGTGTTTCAGTGTGTATGAGTGTGTGTCAGTTGTCTGTTGTGCTGTGCTCGATGACACTCGACCGCAATTGGCAAACCACAAAAGCGACCCTCTGCCTGATATCCGAGTGCTGAATGTGTTTGCCACTCAATAAGTGCCACTCGGTAGCAGAGAATGTCTCGTCTAAGTAAAATTCTTCTTCTCTTCGAGTTTCTCTGTTTCTGTTTCCTTCAGCTGTTCGCACGGTTCACTGGTCAAACGAGGTTGTTCACTTTCTGTTGCCTGAACTACAAAGAGCTTTTCATAGTGAACTTCATTCTGACGATGTCAATTCCACAAAAACAAAGGTGATTCAAATAGAGGAAAGCAGAAGGTAGATTGTTGGTCAATGTTTGGGTGTCCTTTCTGGCTCACAATTCATCTAATTGTGTGGTTATCCTGTTGCTCCAGTTCGTTGGCCAGCTAAATTAATGAATTGGCTTCACTTTACAGTTTTATCGCGTTGCCAACATCGAAAGTGAGCGATAGGAAGAGGGAAAAGAAGGGGAAGAGAAGGGAAAAGTACTACGTGCCGGTCCTAAATGAATTGGTTTTCTTCAGGTTTCATTTACAAAGTCCCAGCTGCGGTTCTCAACTAATTGACATAATACACAGAATGGGTGAAGGGAGGGGATTAGGGTTAGGGGTATTCTTCTAATTAATTAAATTATGCTTGCAAATACTTTGTTATTCTTTGAATGCTCTAATTTTTACGTGGAATTTTAAGAGGCTTTATTAATTAACTTGGAGTGTGTATGCGGTGTGGAGGGAGAAAGGAGACGATGTCCTTGCTCACACTACTTAATGGTTTAAGGAACCGACTTGCAATTAAAATTTAATGCAATAATAAGTAGAGAGAAATAGAAGTGACTTTTACTATACATATAAATTAATGCATTTAAGTTTCCCTGTCAATATGCGTGTCTTCTAAGTTGATGTAACAACAACAACAGGAGAGTAAATGTCATTTACAAGTTTCGCAGCAATCTAAATTTTTAAACAATTCCATGAATAACAAAACAGCAATCAGAGTGCCACGCCCACAGGGAAAGTTATCTATTACATTCTTATACAGTCTTCTCTGCGTATGGGGAAAGTTCTGCAAAGAAAACTCAATTTAAAGTTGAGTTCCTGAGGCTTCTGTCACATGACTCAAAGACAGATTGAAGAACTGAGCATCTCCATTCATGTGAAGTGTATATGCGGTGTGTACGTTGTGTGTGCGTGCGGTGTGTGTGGTGTGTGTGCATCTGCATGGGTCACAAAGGTGAGAAACCGAAACAACGAGCGGCCCAAGGGGGAAAGTGTCGCCTCAAGTTTCCTCAAGCTAAAACTCAAATGAAAATGGAAAGCTTTCTAAAGTAAAGCAGAAAACTGAACATGAAGAGAGGATAATACATGCGTATACAAGACACACACACAAACACAAAGGCTAACCGACAAGGCAATTAATTTGATGTAGTCACCTCATTGGGGAACACACAAGGACTCGCAGGGAATACAAAATGGCGACATGAAAACTTAAGCTAATTAAAGCGCTTATCAAAAATGTTGTTGTCTCTCCGTGTGTGTGTGTGTGTGAGAGAGAGAGAGAGGGAGAATTAAAATTCCACACAGAATTTAAGGAAATTATGTTGAGGCACTTAAGTGCGTGTTAAAGGCTCAACAAAATGTGCAGAGACTGTGGTTCTGGATGAAAATGTGGATCCGCATGTCCTTGATGATGTTTATCTCTCTGTTTCCTGTCACTTGATGCCTCATCCTGCCCCGCCCAACCACACTTACCAAGTAAATATTTACACATTATGAGAATCTCTGCTTTCACCTTTTTCCTCCCCCTATCTCCCCTGTCTGCTCAACTGTCAAGTTGTGACTAAGCTTTGTCTTATGAGTGTCGGCTGTTGGATTTGAACATCTAATTAAGTTAATCGTTTCACGTACACTTCGCAGCATGCGTGTTGTACTTTAAAATTACTGCAAGGCATTTGAAGCAGAAGTGTGATAATTCGACTTTTGATAGTTGAGTCTGAAGAAAGAGAACGAGGTGGATGAATGACTTCATGAGGTGTATCACGTGCCATGTTGTCCTGGTTAACCAGGAGTTCAAGAATTGAATGACCTAGTTGACAGAGTCAGAGCAGAGACATGTGAGAGAGAGAGAGAGAGAGATTCCTGCATCAATATATTTCTGGGTTGTGAGGAATGAAGAAACTGCATAAATTTTAATAAGAGAACACAATGCTGCATCGGACTGGGACTTAAAGTTTGCATTACACTTGCTCCCATAATTCACCCAGAACATAGGGAACATTTTCAATTTATGCTTGGGCTGTAAATTTAAGCTGCTTTTTACTACATGCTGTAGCCACAATGTTGCACAAAGCCGATGAGGCGTAAAGCGGCAGCAAGGACCTAGATTTTGTAGCCTAGAATACAATATTTGTTGGTATAGCGGATAATAAATAAAGTAGAAACATTTCAACTTCCTCCTCTTAAGCTATTTGCATTTTTAGCATTCAAAGAAGCATGCAAATTCCCAACAATAAATTCTAAATATTCATCCGATACATACGAGTTGCAATTTATGTGCATTAGAATATATTTTTATTGAATTCTCCAAATAAAGATTAAATTAAATGTCAGATTTAAATGAATTAAAGTTGAAAGTGCACACGTTACGTATACTTAATGCGGGCTGTCCACAACCATTTGTGTCAGTCTGACGTCACAACGATAGTCGACTGAGCCACTTGTTCGTCTCGAGGCGCATTGCGCCAATAATTTCTCATTATTTTTTCAGGAAGCTGATTTACAGCATTCGAAAAAGCAGAAGCAAAAGCAAAAAAAAAAAGGAAAGGAAAGAGAAAGCTGTCTGTCAGCTAGCATTACCCATTTTGGTGGCCCGCTTTAAAGTTCGGTCTGTCTGGTTCTGTTTATATCTGTTTGCACCTCCCTTATTGGCACTTTGCAGCCTTGTCTTCAGTTAGCCAAGCTCATCAAACAAAGTGCATTTTGTAGTTATGCAGCAGTGGGCCAAAAAGAGCTGAAGGGGAAACAAAATACAACAGTTCATTTTTCTTGTCATAGCTTTGTTTTTCTCATAGTTTATTTTATGTGCTGCATTTCTCTATTTTCAACTTTTTCCCTCAGTCTGCAACAATTTTTACTCATTTCTCTTGAAAGTATCTACAAAGTGCGCAAAACGCCGCAAAAAACGCAATACTCAAAATAACTGTTAAAAGTTGTGAACTTAAAATGTTCTAAGTGAAACTGGGGAAAGTGTAGTAGAGTAAAGAGGAAATTCAGGGATAGAGCAGAGAGTAGTGAATTATATAGCGTCTTTTGCCTAGCCAATGCTAGTAGTGGAAACTTGCGTCTTTTCTTTCACTTATTTGGCACATACAAACTGCGTATTTGCAGAACTTTGTTGAACTGCAAAGAGAGGAAAGGGAGTAGTCAGACGAAATACGAGGAAGGAGAAAGTTTCTGTGCCTTTGTGCAAATATTTTGCACGGAAATTGCATTTGCGGTGCCGTTTGCAACAATTACAACAACAATGATGAGGTTGATGATGATGGCGTGATAATTAAAATTGTGCTAAAAGTCAGAACAGACGGCAGTTGAAGAGAGAGAGTGAGAGGGAGGGAGAAAACGGGGAGAGTTGTGTAATAGAGTCGCGGATGCAATGCGGCGTGTTAAATGTGGCAAGCACAACGGGGAGCTGTGCCAAATTGCAATAAATGAATAATGGATCAGAATAAAGGGAAGGAAAGGAAAGAGGAGGAAAAGGGAAGATACACTCTGAAAACATGGAAGATATTTAGCTAGAGTTAGATGGTTTAATTAATGATGGATTCCCATTGCAATGCACACTTAGTTCTCTAAATTACAAAATATTACTTAAATTACCGAGTAAACCATGCTAATGAGAGATCAACCCAAAATTCTGACTTTGCAATTGCCAATCTCAGAGCAGACTTCCTTATATTCTGTCATTTGCATAAAAGTCAACAATATGAAAGCAATTTCGAAACAGTTAAGACCTCCAGTTAAGACATTTAGAATAACAAGGAAAACAAGTACAGGAAAAGGACAATTCAATTTGTCTTAGTGGCAAATGCAGAAATAATTAAGGCGCACTTGGTACGAATAATGAACTCCATAAAGTTTTACCAGCTGAATAAAATATGAGAGAAATGCCATAAAATTAAAAAACGTTGCAAGAGAGAAAAGTTGTTGTCGTTTAACTGAAAGTTTTCTTCAAGAAAATGAACAAGACTCAACATGTGTTCCACTCAGAGGGAAAATCGAGGAGAATTCGAGGGAAAGAAAAAACTACAGAACTGTGAAATCGTTTCGAGGCAAGTGAAATACACAAAAAATAAGGAGTTGTGGAAAAGGCAGGAAAAATATGGAAGCCAAGGCCAGAGGGCATTATAATTTATGATAAGCCAATAAAAATAATTGAAATACATTAAAGGCAGGCAGTCCGCCACACATCAGCCCATCAACGTGTTCATATGAGAGTACAACGAACCCAAAGAACTCACACTTTCTTGACATTCGTAGCTCCTTTATCGATTGCTGTTAAACAAGAGGGAGAAAATCGACATGGAGGCATCAGAATATTAAAGTAATGGCACGCAATAAAAGACGAGGCATAAAAAACGACACGGCAATGTCAAAGTTGAGACTAAAACTGAAGCCTCAAGGCATTGTGATTGCGGCTGCTGCCGTGTAAAAAGGTTTGAAATAAATAAATAAAACATTGCGGGAAGTAAAGCCAACAGTTGACTTCGATTTTCGCCTCCTAATATTTCTGAGAAAAGAGAAAAAACTAAGTGATTGCTGGTTGATGATGTTTTTCTCATGATCCATTGTTTGTCACAGATGCTAAGATGACAAAAGACTTTGATTTGCGTGCTTCAATGGATATTTCCCTTATGATTTACCTTTCAGCAGCTCATGTTGCGTATACGTAATGTGCACAGACAGCAATAAAGTGAGAAATTGCACACGTAATTCACATTACTTTCAGTTGTTTGTGACATGCTCAAATTACGAATATAATTGAGTGCTTTTATGTGTCGTTTTGGCATTAATGTACCTTAAGAGGATATTCTTCAAGGATAACACGTTTTCTGGGGCACTAAATTTATATTTACTATCAAACAGAAAAAACCCTTCACAGATCCCAGAATGAAAAGCCGAAAAGGAAACCGACTGTTTTCTAACATTTTGCTCAACTTTTCCTTCAGCTACTTGTCTAATATTTATCTTCTTTTAGTTTTAACCACTTGAACATCACTCTCCAGGCCACAAAAAGTTTTACGCGTTAAATTTCACAGCTTTGGCTTTGGCTTGTTAAGTTTACTTTTGGCTTATTCGGTTTATTTCAGGGAATGTTCGATGTTTGGCGTTTGACAGCGCTGCTTTATCTCATTTAACACGGATTTTAACTTAACAAAAATTAAATTGAAAACGTTAAATATTAATGTACATTCTGTCGTTTTGTTCCTTCCTGCATAACAAGTATATTTGGCATTGAATTTAGTACAAAAGCGACCCAAATTCAACCACAATGCCATCAATTTGAATTTGACCGAAATAAATTTTTGCCACATCATCAAAAATGCATCATATTAATAAATTTCATTAAATTTCAATTTGCTGCTCTTTTGTGGTTTGTAACGGATGTGAATGACAACAACACATACAATAACCTGTCGAGTTATTTTCATTATAATTTTTATTATGTGCTGCTTTACATAACAGCATAAACAGTGAAATTGCCAGCCAACAACAGCAAAAACAGCAACATGGCTATATATTTTCTTTTCATTATGTTAGATGGCAAGAGGACAGCATGAAATGCGATAAACAGGCTCGGAAAAATTGGAGCAACAATAACGATAATCATAATGACACCAACAATGGCGAGAGAAATTGTTAGCAGACACGTGGGCTGAAACCACAGGGCGTATGATTGACACTTTTATGCACTGGCATGCTGGTCAGTTCCGCTCTCGCAACTGAGAATACAGTCACATACATATATGTATATATATTCTGTAGTTTGGGTAGTTTCTGGTTGTTCGTCCTATCTGTGGGGTTAACGATGCAGCTCAACTAACTAACTGCTGTCACAAAGCTGCATCTGTTTCACCTTTTCCAATTTACTTATTTTGGGGCATAGAAAAGTCGATATTTAACTCTAACGGAAGTTGCAATAAGGGACTGACACTTTACATGACTGTGTCTTCTGTGCATCGTAGCAGGGCTAAAACGACAGGAAGATGAAGTTTTATTTGCTTTGATAAACGAATAAAGTAATCCATGATTCGTTTGAGGAGCAGAGGAAGTAAACATGAGATTAAAAATGTAAGCAAAATAGTAGAAAAAGTAATATATTTAGTATGAGAAGTATAAAAAGTATCAGAAAATGTGGTAAAAGTGGCTAAAAGGAGTTGAGATATAAATAATTGAAATTAATGTATTAAAAGTATATGAAAGGGGAGTTGCCTAAGTGCTGTGTCTTCAGTTGCGTTCAGCTTTAATGTTTCGTTCATGAAATCAAAAAAGTAGCAAGTTGTGGCAAAAGTTCTCAGCCGCAAACCAGTGAAAGGAATTCAATGGGGAAACCCCAAAGCAATTTGCTGATTAAAAATATAAAAAAAGCAAAAAACAATTTGTGTTTAATTTATTTATTTCGCTTTATAAATTTCATACAAAATAATCCTTTTATTTTGTACACTTGCCGTGGGCTTAATGTGCCTCCATCTCGAATTTATGAAATTGGCTTTTAAAATACCACGTTTACGAACAGCATTATGAGAGAGGCATCTGAGACTGACACATAAATCAAAACTCATAAATTTTATTATGCTTTATTTTTGTTGTGGATGGTTAGACGTCCTTTGGGAGGAGAGCAATGAACTCTTCAGCGGGGAATTAAATCCCCACAGAAGCTGCTCATATGACGAGAAAATCATATACTTGAAATGATTTTAACAGCACATTTTATTAACTCTACTGAGTTATGAGTTATGTGATTAGACCTCGTATCCTTGAAGAGTGGCTGTGGGAAATGTCGAAAACAAATGGCGAATAAGGTTTTAGTAAATTATTTTTGTTGGGAAATTCCAGATCTCCAGGAACATTTTACAGAGTCAGTTCTCTTAGCCAACCAATTAACAGCAACATCAGACAAACATGCAATTTAACGAATTGAATTGATAGTTGAATTCGCTTGCGGAATGAAATATGAATCCATCAGGACGTTCCCTGCGGACATGCAACACTTTTGGGCGGATGCAGAGGAAATGTTGCGGCTACTGTTTCAGCTGTTGTTTTGGTTGTCAGCTTTCCTCGTGTCCTTTTGCAGTTTTCTGCTACTGGTGTAAATTGAAAATTCCCGCTTTCATTTATTGAAAACAGACAGAATGAGGGCGGCAAGCAGCAGGATGCAGCTGAGACATTTGATATTTGTTTCATAATTTGAACAAGACATGCTTCACTATGTAACACTGTTCAACAATGAACAATGTTTGATAAAGTCAAAGATCTAAGTAAGCAAATAATTGAGGAAAATTCTCTCTCTATCTCTCTCTCTGTATGACCTCTTGGGCAGAACTGCAGGACTGAAGTTATGCATGCCTTCTGTTGCTGACAGACTGGATTCTGTAAAGGAAACAGACATAATTCTATGCCATCTGTTACACTTGACTCATTGGATTGTCATTCACACACACCCACACACAAACTCACATGAACACAACAAATACCCACACGTTTTGGTAAATAGCATTACGAATAATTCACTCGCTCTGCTCTGTTTATTTGTAATGTTTATTTTCCCCAAATAAGTATTTCCTATCCACGTTTCTTATTCTGTTAGTCTTAATAATTTGCTAAATTATATTTACCAAGTTCTTTGAGGCAAATGCATTATCTCAAAGCTGCCTGCCAAGAGAGAGTGAGAGAGAGATAAGTGAAAAGTCAAATACAATAATGAGAATTGAGACAAGCAGAATTATTCCTGGTGATGGAGGCTTCCAGTAAACACCCAGAATATTTTAGCGCCCAACCGGATTGTCGTGTGATTTACTGTGTGTATAATATATAAAGTTTATAGAACGTTGATAAGAAAGTAGATATCAAAGACACATTGTTTATCCTATTATTCGCAATATAAAAGAAAAAGGACTTTCTTTGAATGTAATTAAAATTCCTGATGTGGACTTTTGCCGAAAGCAGCTGACTTTCATGACATTTTTTTATTGCCTCATTTTATCTTTACACACAAATTGAATTTCCCTCTTCCATTTGGGATACGCTGTTGCTTGTTTTGTAGCTAAATAAATATTTACCTAACGAATTTTTAATTTGGGACTTTTTGCGTGCATGCTGGGACCACATGAAAAGCACGCGCCCCACAAAACACCACATTCTGCCAGAGGAAACCTAAATAATGAAAGCAACCGGATTCAGATTTAAGGTAGCTTAACCACTAGCAACGGTTTACATTGTTTACTCTGTGCTTTTTATTAATTTTCACAGGAAAAACATCGAATCCCTTCGTTTGGGGAGAAAGGTCTGTTGACATTTGTGGGTTTGCACGAAGCCCTTAAACCCAATTCTTTTTGTATAAATATGTATATAAAAATGCAATTAAGGTGGATCAAGATGGTTTTTTGCAGGCTATTCGATTGCCTTAAGTGCATAGTTGAAATCAGATTAAGTGTTAATGGTTTTGTTGTCGCAGTGCTTCCATTTGCATGGAATTATTGCCGAATCCCACTTGAAAGTGACGGGTGGCTCGTCAAGGTGAATTCATTGCCACGTAAACAGATTGAAAGAAAATTCCAATAGCGCGGAAATTTGATTTCCTTCAACTGAGGCACTCAACTGAACCATAGTCGAGGAGCTTTCATTACCTTCCGCTACTCTTAAGCTTCCACTTCACACACTTACAGTAAACAATCGAAAACAACAACAATTTAATTGAGAATTAATGCCACGTTTTTGTCAGCTGCTTTTAGCATTAAATTGAGAGCTTTGCATTCTCTATAAAGAGTATTATTATTTGGTCATTGACTTTCTTAGTTGGCAAAGTTGACAAGGTCAACAATAAATAAATTTATAACTTTACAGACTAATTAACACACAGACAAATCTAGCGCATATACAAAGTGAATATATATAATTAACTGCACAAGTTCATTCCAAGCTTTTATACTGAATTCAGTGTAAATCATTTTACATGTATACAAATGGAAAATGCGATGGAAAGCAAAAAGTAAAACACACGCCAAATGCGGAAAATCAACAATTAAACGAGCTGCCAAATAAAACAAACAAACCAAATTCAGAACAATAAAAGCCGCTGAAATTTAAATAATTATTCAGTTTAAAATTCATTAACCGACAACAAAAGTTTCATTTTATGTCAAGTTGAGCGACGCGTATTTGAATTGGATGGCAACGCCTGACAATGTTGCCGTTTAGAGTGAACAATTTGTACTGCCTAGAAAGTGTAGACAAACTTTAACGACTACATATCTTTAAAATTATAGTCCAAAGGGAAAACAGAACCTAACTAGTCTTTCTCTCAGTGCATTTGTTTCTGCCCCCTTTCTTCGCATAATTTGACTCATCTCTTTAGCTTCGCAGGAAAAACATGAAACAACAACGGAAGCAATTCACACAATGCAAATTTGTGAGTCAAGTTGAGCACTTCCTGCAGCTGTTATCCCTTTTAGACTTCCTTTCATCTACAGACAAAATATGAGAAGGCTCTTTGTAGTTTCTCATCAGCACTTTGCCACTTCGTATGTATATTCCCCTACACTTTGCATAAAAGCAAAGTCAATTAAAGATGATTTATATGAGGCATACATATGACTACCTCGGTACTTGTGGATGAACTTTTCTAGCGGCAACAAATAAATTCTTCGAAACGGAATACAAATCACCGCAAACTTTCCAACAACCGACAAATTCATTTAATCAAAATCTCAAAGGAATCTGTTTGGTAAATGTTTTTCTTTTCACGACTTTATAATATCTTTTGGACTGTTTTACATTTAATCCCATTCTCAACAAAGACTTGGACACCTGTGCTAAGTGGTTCATTCAGCTGAGTCCAGACCCTCTTTGAGTCCTCCATTTGTCCAACCAATTTTTCATTTTTAATGAGCTCATTCTAATCTGCTTTCTCTTTCCCTCTCTCTTTCATTCCATCCTTAAACTCGCAACATTCTGCATGGTAATTATTCTGAGCCTCTCTCTGTGCTTCTCAGAGGCACGTAGTCGATGTCAAACAGTTTATCAAAATGGCACAGGACTTTAAACTGTGCAACTCTGTTTGTCGCCTTATTAATGACAGCAATTCAAGTGTTCATTATTCTTTGTCCCTCCGAGCAGTTTACACTGCAACGCCTCCCCCATTTCTGTTTGATTGCCAAGCCCTCAGGAAATGATGTTGTCACCAAGTCAAATCACTTTATATCCGTTGCGACGACATAAATTCGGATATGGACTCACCTTATGGTTAGCTGTTGTGTTTTGCTTTTATTATTTCTGTACTTAGTTTCATTCTCCACACACTTCTTCGATCCCTTTACATTCTGAGTGCCCTCTTGCACTGCCCTTAGCAAGTTTCAATTATAAACAGTGTTAAATTGGCTTTATGGTCAGAACATGCGTCGGATTGGCAACAAACGGAAACGGCTGCAATCAGCAAGCGATAGAGGTGAATTCAGTGTGGTAAAGTTAATTTGAAGTTAAGAAGAGAAGAACACGTAAGCTACCTTTCATTAATACTGAGATGTAAAGCATTTATAAAGTAACTTTAAGAAGAATTTTTCAGATCGAAATATGGGGCTGTCTTATTTAATTCTAACTTTCGAATAAACTTTTTAAGGCGTCAAACATTTTCTAACACTATATGTCGCATAAAAACATATCATTTGGCTCCCTTAAAATAAAGTAAAATAAAACCAACCACATAATTAAAATAGTCGCTTTATGGCTAATTAAGTTTGCCAGACCTGAGGTTACCAGAAAAACCCACACAAGGCATAAAAGTTTATTGAAAAATAACTTGGGTCAGTTTATGGGCCCATTAAAAGGGTTGGGCTGGATTGTGAGGTTGTCCAGGAAAACTAAAAACACTGGCAGGTCAAGCAGCAAATGGCAAACGAAACTTGGCTAAAATGAAAAAAAAGCCATAGAGAGAAGAGAAGGAAACTCCAAACAGCCAGGACAACACACTCATATCCCTAGTTGACCGTAAAAAGTTTAAATGCGCTGAAGTGGCTACCGAATACAGAAACAAAGAAGAAAAAAACAAACAAAGAAAATAATATAAAATGCAGCAAGAGGCATAAACAAACAGTAAAAAACTGAAACACAACAAATTGTAAAAAAGTTACAAACTTTTGTAATTGGCAGCGTGAGGAAACAGAGAACACATGACAAGCAGAGGAAAAACTCAAAAAGAAAAAGAAAAGCAAAAAAATTGGGTTGAAAACTGTTGCAGTTTGGTTTGCTAAACCAAACAAAACTAGGAACAGAAACAGCCACTGGAACTGGAACAGAAAAGCCAACAGATATATGAAAGTAACAAGCAAATGTCCTGCCAAAGTCCTTAAGTACTTGCAACAAAGTGTGCAGCTTGTTGCTGTTTTAAATGTAGATTTTTGGCTTCATCACACATGAATTGTATGCTTATTTATGGTTTTCTCTCTCTCTCTTTCTGCCTCTGCCTCCCTATGGGGTTACCATATCATTATTCATCTCTCACTGAGCACAATTAATGAGCTGGGTTGGGACAGTGGTAACTGTTTCAGTGGTCTGTATGCCAAATGATGATGTTAAGGATTGTTCGGTTAGTTGACTCTGCAAACTAGGATAAATAGCACAGAAACTATTTGAGGATTTCGAATAGTTTGTGTGGAATTGTAGGGGATAACAAACTTGTAAGCTGCGTATATTTTGTGGGACAGATATCCTTCTCCAAACAAATGAAAAAAGAGCATTACAAAAGAGTGTTTCTTACTCATTCATTTGCTTACGCCGTTGTGAAAAGGAGAAAGCACATCAGGAATATAAAAAGGGGTCAAATACATTAAACTGGGTCAAACTTGCTTTCAATGATAGCGAAAAAATCAATAAAGAAGCCGCACGACCTGTGTCTATGAAAGTCTTTAAATTATATATCTACATTGAACTTCAAATATCTTTCAAAATTACTTTTTTGGAGATTCATCCAATCTGTTTTACTAATTCTCCAATATGCAATTCAATCAGAAAGGCTTTTAGAGTGCTCTTAAAGCCAACACGATTAAAATTCCAAGTGCTAGCGAGACAAAGTGTTAGCCAATTTCAATGCAATTTCCATGAAAATCTGAAAAACTACCACAGAATGTGTGTAGGGAAAGTGAAGTGCCAAAAAGGATCAGTTGTGGGTCATAGTGAATTGCAATTCAGCGGGTTAGACGGTTGTTCTTTGTTGTCGCTGGCACGCACAATTAGGTGCCCGAAATGCACACATCAAACACTGCGATGAACCCAGGTGGAAAGCGGAAAATTGCAATTAAGTGGGTAGCGAGTGCGTATACGTAATTTCCGTTGCACTTTGCCTTGCATATTTTGTAAGCAATTGTGAACTGATGGATTAGATATGTAGGTTGAAAGCCAGTTTATAAAAGAACAAAAATGTAGCTGGGGTTGACTCCTGCACCCTGTATTTCTGAGGAAAACCCACATGGCAGCTTTCTTGCTGCTTTAGCTGCATACGAAAAATTAAATTTCATATTTATTCGCGTGTGGAAATCCGCTCACAATTGATGAAGTGCATCACCATCGTGTATGAACTTTGGAGTATATGAATACACTCATGGAAGCGAGGATTCCACATTGTGGAGCACCACGAAATTAGATTCACTTGCAACATGCACAACGAAGCACGCCATTTTGCACGCGATCTATTTTTTATGACAAACAGTTGGGAGAGGAGAAACAGAAGAGAACTGGGGTGTTTGCCTAATGTGCGAGGAGCAGCTGCTTATCGGGGCACATCGTACACACGTCATATCCTTTTTTGTTGTTGCTCTTTCTCTCTATCTATCTCGTTCCCAAAACATCCTTCCTCTGCCAGCAGCCAAGTGTCTTCCGTTTGTTTAGCCCGTTTTCCCTCTGTTTGCTTTGCAGCTTTGTTTGTTGACGTTGCAACAGATACAACAAAAACAAAACAACATCACTTCAATGTTTCTTTTTACTTTTCGAGTGGAAAGTTAACATTTCTTCTTTACAAAAATTGCAACAGCTTTGACACCATAGTAATTTACAATGAAAATATGTGAAAATACTCTTATGTACGTGAAAATGGTTAGAGTTTTTAGCTAGATGGAATGATTGTCTGAAAAGTATTGTATTTTTTAATAGAGCTCGAATAACTTATTTGATAGTTTGTTTCAGTATAGCCTTGTGACCTGACCTGAATAGTCCACTATGCAGCAGATTAGATTTTGTCTCGCCTGTTTCTTTCATTGTTTACACGTGTTGCAGGTTGACCTCCTCCTTCTCCTTTAGTTTTTTGATAAATTGTGTTCCTATCCTGCATACAAATTTCAAGTTTCTCTATTCTCTCGAGTGTAGTTCTTGTTTATTCCCCACCCTGTATCCTAAGGCGAGCTAACGAACTCTGAAACCGAATTTTCTATCTGTCCTCTTGCCTGTTGAGTAATATTGTGTAGGAGTTTGATGCCTTGGGTGTAACTTAAAGTACATTAATAGAGAGTTTCCAGTAAAAGTGTTTGAAAGTTCACACCAAACATTTCTACATCTAAAGTTTATCAATTGGACAATTTGTTAAATTTTTATTGAACAATTCTACTTTAGTGGCAATATCTTGAGTGTTTCTATTAGCTGAATATATAACACCTAATTCCAGAAAATACAAGAAATACAAGAAATGCAGACATGTTTGCTGAAGTTTGCGGGTCAAGAAAACAACAACAAAGTTCACGTCGATTAACTTAAGCAACACGTACTACATTTTTATTGAATTGGACGCGGGGGTAAAACACAATGGAAAAGGAGAATAAAAGTCAAAGCGAACGGAAAAGCAACAACGAATAGAGAAACTATTAACAAAGCAAACAAAACAAACAAAGCCAAACAAAAGTCTAAAAAAACTGTGGCATGCCAACAGGCGCAACACTTTCACACACACACTTACATGGAGACCAACTAACACTCACACACATACTCTCATGAATATAGAGACACTTGACTGTGAGTAGCGACAATGTGCGACAGAGAAAATGTTAACTGGAAACGTTTTAAACTACGTAGAATTAAAACAACATGCAACAGTTGAGAGTACTCGACTAAAAAACACGCTGTAACTGTATTATAAATTTATTCAGATGAAACTCAATTTAAAATGTTACTAACTCTCTTTTCTCTATGGCCGAGTAGCTTTAACTGAAAATCTGGAACACTTTGATGATATGTTGCTGTTGTTTCCACATCCATAGCAGCCTATTCCTAATACCATATTTCTTGTACTGCCCGCGACTCCGACTCTGCTCGAAGCATGTCAATTGCATCATTAATAATGGCATTTGCCAATGGGAAAATGTTGTAGGCAGAAGAGATTGGGACAAACACAGGGGAGGAGGAGAAGGAGGACTTTACATAAGGATACGTGCCCAAGTTTGTGTCTTGGCAGTTGACTAATGGCTCGCACATACGCCAAGAGGTTTACAGACAATGAACTCCAACTGGGGCAGAGGGCAGGGAAAGGAGCTTAACCGACTGAGCAGCCCTCGGACAAAGCAGTTCGATTGAAGGAACTTTGCTTGTTCCGCTTTTCTCATCTTCCCCCGAAGTGCTGAAGCGAGAACGTGACCTGCATTGCAAAGCAGCTTCCTTCACAAACACTCACACTTTACTAAACATTTCCATATTCTTTTTTCAACTCCAACTCGAAGTTCAGTGAAGATGTGGTATTCACCTCTTAATATGTGCGTATAAGCACTTTTTCAATTAACTGCTACTTAATTGATTTAGCAGATTTTCTGCTACTTTATAAATACTTTTCACTTATAATGCACAATTTAACAAATTAGCAAGTCTACAGTGGTTGCTAAACATTCTTCCCCTCTGCTGACTCACATCTTGTCAACTAACAGGTAACCACAGCAACAACAACAAGAAAGAAAATGTCAGTCGGGCATGCCGACCGTGTAATACCCTCTGAGCTTCGTTTCCAATTATGAGTTCATTTTGGACTGCTTACAAGCTGTGCACTACTTAAATTTTATACACACAAGCAGTGCACTAAGTTTTAAAAACACAAGCACTGCTTGTGCATTGCTTGTAATACTAATAATACCTTTTTTAATTATAGTCCGATTTTAATGAAATCTTCACAATCGTTTGATATTATTTGTCTCCAACTAAATGCTAAGTTACAAAACTATACGTTAGGAAATAAGTGAGCCAGCCGCTTGCAAAGTTACAAAGTTTGTTGGGCGAAGGAGGCGTGGCATCCAAAAAATTTTGATGACATTATCTTTGTATTGCAAATAGGAACCTACATACCAAAATTGGTGACAGCAAGTGTCATAGTTACCGAGATATTCAAAAAAAACCTGTATTTTTTCCGAGGTATGTCTGGTTTTTCGCTAATTGTGGGCGAATGGGGCGTGGCATCAAAAAAGGAAACTTGTAGCTCTTACCATCTCTGAGATCCTTTCGTTCATACGGACAGACAGACAGACAGACGGACAGACGGACATGGCTATATCGACTCGGCTTTTGATGCTGATCAAGAATATATATACTTTATGGGGTCTGCCACGCCTCCTTCTGCCTGTTACATACTTCTGACAAACCCAATATACCCCTCAGAGGGTATAAAAATAAGATTTATGTGCCTACACTCCAGCGTTCTATATCCTATCGTTAATAACAGAAAAATTTACGCATTATGTTGCCAGAAACACATGTCCCCCTCTAGCCAAACATTGTCTCCCTTCTTCTTCGTTGTCCTCTGCTTCTACTCTTGTCTGTTTGGAACAGGCAAAGGCCATAAATATGTTGATGTTTGTTACGGTTAAGGTCCTTTCAAAACTGGTGTGTGGGTGTATATGAACGATTGTGTGTTACACATCCTAATTACATTTTAATGCCTCGGCATTTGGCACTTTTTATGCCAGACCTTTAAGATGGGATTCCCTTCCTTTTCCACTAATGGGCTGTTCAATACAGGTAACGTATACATAATCAGACTTTATGTTTGCATCAGTTATGAACATAAAGAATGTTAAATAGCATAAAATTAAGATTTAATTATAATTGCAAAAGAATATATCTTTCATTTACATTAATTTTAAGCTAAATCAATACTTGATTGGGCTTCACATGATACAATTTTTAAATCGAGTCTAGTGTTGTCAACTTACAGCCCAAGGGCTTGCAACAAAACTTTCTACTTAATAATTCTTGAGCTAATTATAGCGAAACTCTAGTAACAGACTCTCTAAGTACTACACGATATAGTAGCTATTATCTGATTTCAGATACAAGAATGGATGTCTCAATCAAGTACCTATTGTTTATAACGAGTTTGCTATACAGGAATTGATTTAAATCAGCAGAGGGCACGACTTATTCACAATTTGCTCCTAGAAATGCCACGGGCAACATCAGATACAGTTACGATGACAACAACAGCAACAACAACGATCAAAGCAGTAGGCTGTAAAATTAGAAAACTTCTCCTGGCATACAAATGAAGCGTTTAAATTGCCCCCTTCTTGCGTCTGCTTCTGCTTCTGTCTCACAGCCAGTCAACAATTGTCCTCTTAGCAGCCAATAAACCGCACCCGAAATCTTTGTGAGACAGTCTGCTCAGACTTTTATTGGGACTAGAGATTGGTATAACAGCTGGTGAGGAGCACACAATGGGTACGTAATTGTAACGGAAATAGTTGGACTGAAATCAACTGAAACTGCGATGGCTTTTGGCGCCATTCCAAATGGTTCCCTCAGCTGGTGCATGTAAACCCGTAATAGTTGTAGATGAGTTCTTATTGTTGCCCTCCTTTCAGCAACAGTCTCCATTAACGTCGAACCATTTTAATATTTAAAATATCATTCAGAAGGCGAAAATAGCACAGCCAAGAATTTTACGACAGCCTGAATAATTTAGCAGGCGAAAATAATAATAGTTAGGGTACACTATACGCCATACGGACGTATTCCTTACGCCTAGCCAGGTCTAAGAGGAGAGAATCAGCTAACAGGCTACAGAACCGTGGGCTTAAGTGCTTTGTGCTTTGCATGTGAAAATCCTAGAGAAATATACACACATTGTGACATGATACGCAACTCGGATATTCTTGGGCTGAGCCTAGGCGGGATTTTGTTGCTGTGGAACTTCAAAGTCTAGCTGGGAAGAAGGTATCACTGCAAGGCGACATTAAATATGCAAATTAAAGTGCAGCCAGGTGAGCAGTTGGCGAAAGAGACACAGATAGAGACGGAGATAGAGACAGAGACCCAATCTTAATATTCCACCTTAAGTTTAAGGTGCTCTCGAGTAAGCAAACGCTTAAATCAACACGGAACTTTAATTTGCCTCAATGTTGCGCATACGCCACGTGTGTCCAAGGACAACATAAGCCGAATGGGTGTACGTATAAATTGGTTGTGTTTGTATATGTGTAGTCAAAAGCCATAAATTTTCGTCGCTGAGTCACGTCGAAATTCAAATTTACTTGGTTGCCATTCGTATGAATTTTGCCAGCCGTCCATTCAAACGAGAAAGGCGAGAATGTATTCTAGTAGTCGCAGCAGAGACCTCAAAGAGTCCCCGTCCAGCTGTTGTATTTTGTCGTTGTTTTGAATTTGTTGTGATGAAATGCAAATTTATAAGCACAAAACTTGAATTGAGTTGTAGATAAAACAGAAATAAACAAAACAGAAACTGAAATACAAGAAACCATGAAAAAATATGACAAAGCCGCCGGGAAAAAAGGAAAAATGATATGTATGAGTTTTCAAAAAGATATCAAATTTATAAAAACAAATAAATGAAATAGCAAAATATCGAATGTGAAATAAGGATTGACTTACATTATTTATTTAATCTGTTCTGTCCACTTACTTAATTATTAACATTCTCAACTTTGTGACTATCAATCTCAGTAAATCACTTCACACAAGCAAAACTTACATTTTTGAATCTCTTGAAAAATGCCACAAAAGATAAAGTTTATAAATTCACGTAGCAGGGATCCAGAGGGTCCCAAAGGACACGCTGTTAGTGTGTCTGTTAACAATCTCCCAAGAGAATAAAAACTGATGACAATGGGTCTGGCATGCTACATTATAACAACAAATGAAACGCCCACTCGGCGTCAAGATTCTCGTTTTTCGACAGCTTAATGTTTGCATCTACCAAAGTGAGTATAGCAATGAGTTTGACCTTTCAAATTTGCATGATTTTGACGCAGACCTGAGCTTATTAATTGGGAATAAAACTTGGTTTTTTTTAGGACAGACACGAAGATGTGACAAATGTAGCAGTCTTAATTAAAAAGACATGAAACCTTAAACCATTTTATTTACCAAGCAGGTTTACCAACCTGTTGTATCTTCGGGTTTATTGTTTGGCAAATCCGTTTATTGTTATCCCTTCTCAATTCAATTGGAGTGAGAAAGCATCGTGTCTGGACTGAAAAAACACAAAACACAAAATGAATGAAAGTGAATAAAAGATTTTTCTTCAATAAGCATAAATGCAATACAATCTGTTATATGAATGCGAAAAGTATAAGCGAAAGGTTTCCATATTCAATGTGACATTGAACAGCAATGTCAATTTCTCACCTCTTGACATTTCAGTCTTTCTTTTTCACTTCCTCTCTCTCCCTTTCACCACCTTTCAGATAACACAAATTTCAATAGCTGCTGAGATGCCTCCTGATACAATTCAAGAAAATAACAAAAAGGAATCATTCAGTCAAGCACGTCCAACCGTGCAATACCCTCTGAATCACATTGCGTCTAGTTTTTCAAATTTTTTTTCGCAAATGGTGATATCAAAGATCTCTGGTATTGACTGACTAAATATAAAGTTCATTCGACTAAATTTGCACTTGCGGCTCTTACAATCTCTAAGATCTGTTTATGCATACGGACATGGCTATATTGACTTTGCTTGTGATGCTATTCAATAATATATACAATTTATGAGGTCTACCTTTTCTCCTTTTGCCTGTTACGTTCTTCTCACAAATCCAAAATCGTAGAAACACTTTTTCCATTTTTGACACCTCTCTATTCTAACCTATTTCAGTTGTGTACTTGCCGGATTGATCCCATCAAGGGAATTTCAGGGGACTCCGTTCTTCAGTTTTCGACTACTACTGGAATAAACTGTATTTTTCATTTCAAATCCACATCAATATCTATCTCTAAATGTTGCTTTTTCTGCGGTGATTCGAATTAACATATTTGGACTTAATGGAATTCAATGGAATCTAGAGGTGGCTAGCAAGTTCCATTTGGTTGTTTGACTTTTATTCGGTTCGAAACACCTCAGTGGTTGTTTAATGGTGTAGGAAACCTTTGTAATAAATTTGTGGTTGTCTGAGCTTTTAAGAATCGCATTCGTATTTAATGGCATTTGTGTAAATGAAACTGAAATTCAAACTGATGGTTTTCTAATTAAATTGATATGTGTGCAATATAGAGACTAAGACTGTTGCTTAATTATTTTTTGGAAGTTTATTATTAATTTGTGTTTTCTGCTGCACGGCTGATCTGTTGAACGTCTCTCTTATAATATGCTTCTTTGTTGACTGTTGCTGCTTATTTTGCTGTAAGTTCTCTGTAGTGGCACTGTTAAACAACATTGCCACAGCATTGTTACACTAACCATTCTTACATGTATACTTAACGAAAAGAGATTCATGTCAAAGATAAAATATGTTATACTGCTCAATTAAAAAAAAATCATTTTATATCGTCATTATTCAACAACTAATGTGTAATTCAGCTTTCTTAGTTTGCAAAATAAAAATCGCCATATGCTGATCATGTAAATATTCAAATATTTCAATATGGAAGCGCATGAATGCGATTACAGGCAAAAATAAATTCCAATGTATACACAAAATTTATTTGTTTACATTAGAATATTTTAGTAAGGTAGAACACGAGTAAATGCTATTCTTGGAGTGAAATTGAGTACACACTGTATTCACTTAGGAGATTATTTGCTTAATTTACTTTGGTATAGAACAACAAATATTCAAAAGCCACATGGCAAGATGGGAAATTGTGTTTGAATCATCAAATTGAAAATACGCACTGTTGACCACATATTCAAAACGACTCTCTCTTTTATGTTTCCTAGTATTTTCTTTTGTTCTCACTCTCTTTGTTTGCTTGCCAATTTGCATTGCCAGCAGAAACAGAATCAGAGTCAAAATGTCATCCATGTAATTGTTTACAATCTACTTCTGCGGGCTGTTTGCTTTAAATTTAACTTGTATTCTATTTGTTCGTGAGCAATGACAATAATATCTAATGGCTAATTGATGTGTACACTTCTCTGGCTGTTACTGCGTGCAACTTTGGCCTAAACATATGACAATCATTTAATGCCTCCATTCTTAAATGAAGTATTGCCATGATAGCACTGAGATTTCACAGAATGCCCCACATAGAATGTCACTTACTGACAGAATGACAGAAGTACACAATGACAAACTGACGCTATGACAGCAGCACAAGAAACAAACATTTTTTCTTCCATTCTTTCCTGCAGCTCCAACTCGTGGCTGACACTGAGCAATGTGCGCAAGTGTCTGCCTAAGTTGACTTCTTCTTCTTCTTTCCTTGGGGTGTGCAACATGAATGTGTCTTCCTGCTCCACTACTTTCCCGCTCCTCTTTTTTTCCTAGGACAAACGACGACATCATCATTATGCAACAATTCCAGACACTTGGTATGCAGAACTCGCACCAAAAGCTCAATCAGAAGAACAAGAGAAAGAGATATAGTAACATCTGCGCCAGTTTCTTTTTCTCCATCTTGCGGAAGCGATTGAACCACAAAAGGGCTAAACGACAGCCAACTATATGCCAAAATCACATTTAGCCAGGTTTCTTGTTAATGATGATGACAGCAAAAGGTGATGGGGTTTATATATATGTGTTGTCATCTACTTGACATTTTCAGCGCTCGTCTTCAGCCATATCAACGCTGACATATGTCACTCCGAGTGTCGCTCCCACTCAGAAACACTCGGTTGACTCATGTGAACCACTCCTGTGTGCAACCACAGGAGGCGACACGTGTTTGTCAGCGTGTTAAGCGGTCGAGTGCACAACAGGAGTGCTAAATATACATAGTATAATGCCACAACATAATAAGGAATGTAGAATATCCATGATATGGATTGAAATATGTTAACAAATTGCCACAGATATGTTTTTCGTGCTAGTGCTTCGTTTCCTTAATATGGACTTGTCTTAGTTTTTGCAAACATGACAAAAAAACTTCTCGTTGATATTTGCTGTGTAGTTTACTTATAGGTGGCAACAGATGCAAATCAAAATTTCTTGCTATGAGTTTTGTGTTTTGTGCTGAGTGCAGCAATTTCAATTCGAACTTTTTTGCATATGTTGCAGTTTAAAAACATATTCCTTTGCCAACTGACAATAAATTATGCTTCATACTTTTATTTGAAAAAGTTTGCTTTGATTTATGCAACAAATTTAAAAAGCAATTTATTCACCTTTTATTTGCTTTTTTGCTTGCTAATTAATTTATAATCAAAATTTTAAGTAGTGTGCTAGTGTGAAAAGAAAAATTTGAAGTTCTTAAATGGATAATTATAATATTATATTGGTCAAAGTGCTATAGCTTTAATTTTAAGATGTAATATAATTTGCAAGTAACTGGTATATAATATACACATACATCTTGAGAAAAAACCGGAAATTAAAAACGGTTTGAACAACAATATATATAAATTAAATTCTACAAACCACAATTATATTTAAACTTTAAGCCACAAGCTAAACAAAAAAGAAAAATTCAGTCAAGTATCCCGACTGTGTTATAGTTACTGAGGTTTTCGTTTGTAGATCCTCTCGTTCATACTGACAGACGGACGGACTGGCAGACAGACATGGCAATGTCGGCTCGGCAGTTGATGATGATCAAAAATATATATACTTTATGGGGTCTGTCACGCCTTCTTCTCCCTGTTGTAACATACATTTCCACAAATCCAATATACCCCTCAGAGGGTTTTAAAATGAGAATGGAGTAGTCTAACATATAAATAGTAATCACATTCTAAAGCATTGTTCATAATATACATTTATTTTGTATTAGTAATAGTATTATTAATTGGTACTTTCAGTCGTTTGAGTTTCAGTATCAGAAGCATTGTATCCGCAAATTCTAAGCGAAAATGGGTAAAGTTTAATAATAGATTTTGAAATATATAAAATATGACTCACCGTTGGAGGAGAGAGTTTAAAACGCTCCTTCTTAGAACAGTAAGAAGGCATAAGAAGACACCCTGAAGGGAAATAATAGGTCCAACGCATTCTAAAGATTCAAATTTGAAGATACCCAAAATAACAAAAATACTGTAAAACTTTTCAAAAATAGAGCATACTCCTGTGAAAAGAAACAATTGGAAGAAAAATAAAAAACTGCAAAGAATAAAATAGAATTCAATAAAAAATCTGAGTAATAATAATTAATTTAGAAATACACTTACTTTGCTTTATTTTTGAGCTGTGACTGAATATGGGAGTCACTCCATTCCTCTCTAACACTCTTGCTCTCCTTGTAGATGTGCCTTCCCGTCAAGATTGAGAGTATTATATTAAACAATATCAAAAGTACTATAGGTCCATGCAGGAAAACAATTGCAGTCCAAGTTCGTGCTGCATTAAAACATTTGCTTAAATTAAATTCTTTTTATTTACCTTGTAGTTTTACGTACTATTTACCCAACAGCTTAAAAGATCCAATTTTACTGACCAGACGTAACCACTGGGGATATGTATAAAATCAACCAAAACAATGAATATAAAAAAACAAAATGAACCACCCCAGACTAACTTATTGAATTTACTAAAGTTGCCCTGCCAGGTTGTCTCATACGTAACAAATGATTTCCATATGTTAAAGTTGATAATCAGTAGCCACAAATAAGTAGCCACTACAAAATAAAAGCCGCACATACCTTATTAACAAAAAACTAAATAAATATAAATATTCAAAAAGAAAACTTATTCGAGCATACTTAACGAAATACAAAAGCCCGAAGGAATAATTAATCCTAAATGTAATGAAACTTCGTCTATTGTTCGCAATGAAAAATGTACTGCCTTACAGATGATATAACAAGTGCAGGACTTGTTGTGGACGGTATTGTATCGTGGCAAGTAAAAAGTTAGATATATGCAGACACTAAGAATCATAAATAATATAGATGCATAACGAACTGCAAGTTGAGTGCATATTAATAAACTCTTAAATAAAGTATATAAAATTGTTCTTACAATATATGTCGATTGCATTTGTTTTTACTCCACAGAGCTGTGGCTCAAGGTTGAACGCATAAAAATTCTCCAATCTGTGTAGTTTTATGCAATAATCTGAGTTTTTTACACCAAATCCTGGAACATCTATTTTCAGTAATCCGTTCTAAACAATTTGAATAATTATTTATATATGTATAAATGCATAAATAGCGAGATATTAACAAACCTCCATAATCCAGTTATATTTGATAATTGATTTAAAGTCATACATTTTTTCACATTTTGTTTTATAGTTGTTTTGTATCACTAAGTCCTTAAATACGGTTTTCCGTGTACCATTTTTTTGCAAGAAAGTTAAATGTGTCGTTAATGTGTTCAAACTATAGAAATTACACATATCTTTGGATAAGGGAAGAAGTTTATCTGGATTGAAACAAATATCCTCTACACGTAAATGTTCGAAGTCATAGTCATCGATCCCATCCACATAATAGCATTCGGTGTCATCAGATACTATTTTAGTTACGATACTGAGAAAAATTATAACATAACTAATTCTGATCATTATAAAAAGTTTCCACTTTGGTTCTGCTTGTTTAAAAATCGTTTTATATTTCTTTTCGGTTTTTGTTGTGCTTTCCGCGCAATTCGAATGTAAACTGAAGAAATCGAACTATTAGAATTATGAAAACACATATGCACAATAAGTTAGTAAACTTATTTATCAATTACAAAAAAAAGCTTAATTCCAATTATAGGGGCTATTAGTTATCGTAATTAAAAACCCCAAAGATGTAAAGTTTTTACAGTCGTATTGAATGTGGTTTGAAAATACACTTTTTATTATTGCAGGGTATCGGGAGCAGCATAGACCACAACTCAAACAAATTTTCACATTAAATACCCTGATATTGATAAGTTGTAGTTATTGCAACTTTATGATATAGTCTCATGATTACATTTAAATTTTACTTAAATATATAATACATGCTCATGCTATGCGATTTATGATTTTAACGTTGCAAATCGCGATAGCGTAATAATAATTTAAATCGAACTTTATGAAGTTAAATAAGGTCACAGCTTTCTATTTTACTTTCATGTAACTTAATAGACCCCTATTTGATGTTATATAAGATCTAAATATAAAGTTATCACAACCACTTTTCCCTTTTACTAACCACACACTATTTAAACAAATATGTTCTATTTCTGATTTCAGTGGCGTCCAAATGGAGGCACCGTGCACCATCTATGTGTTAAATTTGTTTTGATTTAACTGCGCAAGCTCCACTAACGTCAAACGCCAATTGTTGGCAGCGACGCTTTCGCCTCTGCCGCTGCCGTCGTCGCAGTCTTCATCGCTGCCTCTGTCGGCGAACTTTGCCGTTAGTCGCATCGTACAAGAGTTCAGTTATTTTGCGGCATTTGTACACAACACAACGTAAAGCGACGCAACAAAACGAAGTCTTCATGAACGTTTCCTTTTTACGATAGACGGGTATAACGTAAGGTACAACAACAGCAACAACAAAAGCATTGACAAAAACAATAACAAATCGAAACCATCCGGCATTGTAATAAATGTTTGCTATGTGTCAAAGACGCGTAAAAATAGCAAAAATCGAAGTGAACTAATAAATAAAGAATCAACGAACTGTGTCTAACAGAATATAGGTGTGTGTGGGTGTATGTTTGTTTGTCTATATAGCAACAACAACAATTATAATCACAAGCACATATTGTTGCTATTGTGTGTTGTACTCGATGTAAAATAACAAAAAACAAAAAGTTGTCTAGCAAAAAATTATCCACACAGAAGTTTTGAAATTTTTATACCCTCTGAGGGGTATAATGGGTTTGTCAGAAGTATGTAACAGGCAGAAGGAGGCGTGGCAGACCCCATAAAGTATATATATTCTTGATCAGCATCAACAGCCGAGTCGATATAGCCATGTCCGTCTGTCCGTCCGTCTGTCTGTCTGTCTGTCTGTCCGTATGAACAAACAGATCTCAGAGATGGTAAGAGCTACAATATCCGTTTTAGTCAGTATCGATCACATATTTAGTCAGTCAATACAAGTTTGTTTCCTTTTTTTGATGCCACGCCCCATTCGCCCACAATAAGCGAAAAAACAGACATACCTCGGAAAAAATACATGTTTTTGGCAAATATCTCGGTAACTATAACACCTAGGGACACCAATTTTGGCATGCAGGTTGCTATTTACAATATAAATATAATGCCATCAAAATTTATTGGATGCCACGCCCCCTTCGCCCACAATTGCGTTGAAACTTTGAATGTCTCTGGCTCACTTATTTCTTAACGTATAGTTTTATAACTTGGTGTATAATTAGAGACAAATAATATTAAGAAATACTGAAAATTGCATCAAAATCGGACTATAATTAAAAAAGTTTTTAGTACAAACTTAAATTTTTATCGCAATAGCAGTGCACTGCTTTTGTTTACGCTGCAGTGTTTACAAGCAGTGCACAAGCAGTGCTTGTGTATCTAAAACTTACTCAGTGCACTGCTTGTGTGTATAAAATTTACTCAGTGCACTGCTTGTAAGCAGTCCAAAATGAATTCATATAATTGGAAACGAAGCTCAGAGGGTATTACACGGTCGGCATGCCCGACTGACATTTTCTTTCTTGTTATTGTAGTCTAAAATTTGAATTTGCAAATAATACAACTTATAAATATTTAAAACTTAAATTACGAATTTAAAAAAATTAAATTTAGTGAATTGATTATTACCTAATAAAAACAAATATTTTAGTGTTGCTAATATTTTTTTGTTGACTAAGGCATTATACAATATTCTTATCGTAATACACATTTTATTTTAATTTTTTTATTGATGCTTTAGAGAAATTAACTATTTGCATACACAAACAAAAAATGTATATATATCCAACATAAATAATAACTTTGCGTTCTTAGTTAGCGTGTCGTTCGGTTTGTGCCTTTCAGTTAAAAGTTTTTTTTGGGTTTGCTTTATGCTAGGACTCCCTCGTATTTGACATCCTGAATTCGTAATTGGTGTCCAACGGCTGGCAACGGTCACGTCGCGTAGCGTCGCACATTAAAAGGAATTTAACATACAATTATGCGCATACGGATTTAACCTACTTTGCAACACATGGCGTATGAGCAATTTTTTAATTAAATACTAAAATAGCTGGAGCGTCCAAAAGCTGTGCAATGTCAGAGTCGTTGTTCTGACTCCAAATTATAACGCTCAGTGGTGTGTGTGTGTGTGTGTGCCTGAATATGTAATAGTATTCAAAAATATGCATTATACATTTTTGCCATTGCAGGAATTCGTTTATAAAGTCATGAGTGTGTAACAGAGCATGTATAAAGCATAACGTTTAGTGTGAAAGCAAATACACAAAATAAAGCGTGAATTTAACAACAACAAAGTAACAACAAACAACGACATCGTCAACGTCAACTCGTAAATAATAGAGCTGATTTAAGATTAAAGCAGCAACATCAATTAGATGATTTAATCTGCGATATAAACGACTGACAAGTGAGTATTTAGCTCTGGTGTACTTTATAATAGAATTGCCCTTGTTACTCCCATATTTATAGCACAATTACTCATTCACTTAGGAACTGGCAAATATTTAAATTTAATTTATTGTTTGTACAACGGAAAACAGACAGAAAACACTGTAAGCAGATAAGTAGGTATAGAATATTTATTTATAGGATTTCTTTACCTAAACCAATGTTGAATTGTTTATTTGCTTGCTAGACATTTTCTAAAGCCCATATAATGTAGCATTTTAAATAGATCCGTTTTCATTGAAGTGAAAGTGATTATGCTTGACGAAAACAGTGATGTTCTGCTCTAGAATCCTTGAAATCAATCAACATTTGCAGCTGTCACAATTTGTATTGAAAGCAATTCATTTGCAAGCGATTGCCATATGAATCAATATGCAAATCTCACTATGTACACAAGTCCCAATATGTCCGCCAATACCTCCCAACTCTCTCTCTCTCTTCTGGTCTTTCGCTCCTGTGTTATATATTTGTGTGTCAGTTGGATTGTCAGGCTGCCAATGTATCCGACTGGCATTCAGCCTTAAAACCATGCCACCCACATGTGGCACGTTGCCTTCTCCCTTCATTCCTTCCTGCCCTGCCTCTTGTCTTCGATGGCATTTCGGTGTATTTAATTATCTGCCAATTCATCAGCTTGTTGTTGTACATATTCATATGCATTGTTTGCTTTGGCTAGAATGAAATATCTAAACAATGAGACTGAAAGAAAAACTCACAGCAGCTTTAGTAATAATAATAAAAGCGTAATAAACAGTAAAAAGAAAGCAACAACAACCATGGAATGTTGCTGTAAAATTACCATATGAGGCTGACATAGAGTATAAAGTAAATACAGACATGAACAGAAAGGTATGCAGTCAGAAATATAAATTATAGCAAGCAAATACTGGGCTTAGTTTTAACACGAGTCGCATTACATAAAGCACAAACCCGAGCATTACGTATACGAAGTATGTGCCCAAGCATACTATAAACTGGCAGTCACGTTTTGCGCCTCTGTTTCAGTGATGTTGCGTGACTATTCTCACATATAGCAAACACATCGTGTATGTGTATGTTTGTGTAAATACTTGAGCCTGTCACTTATCTGCTATCATAACAATTGTTGCGGCATTTATGTGGCACTTCAATCGCGCTTTTGTCCATTTGCGGTCACTCGGAGTGGATTTGAAAGGTTCGTCCCTTTAGCCGTATATAATCTAATTAAGCTCACATTTAAATATTATAAAAACAAATTTTATTTATTTTTGTACATGATATTCCATAGCTTGACAAAACATGGCAGCTCAGTGATTGTAGATTGTCACGTGAAAGCGATATTATAGGTGGTTGGCTTGCTTTACATGTTTTATATTCAGATTGTTTTAAATGTGCCATGAACAAATCTAAAAAAAAATATTTACCACATTTGACATGTAGCAGCCCAATTATTTATGGTATTCATATATTATTCATAAGCTGCGAATAAAATAAAATCAATTCAAAGCATAGTTTACCTTTCCTGTTTTTATTTTATGTTGCTTTATCTAGCGGGTGTCAGCACTCACTTTATGAAATGAGCTAACGAATCTGTGACATTTTGTTAACACATTTCAATTCATATCAGCATATCTAAAATTGTATACTATGTTATTGTACACGCATCTGTAGGCCACTCGACCGCTTGTCACACTGACAAATGTGTGTCGGTTATTGCGGTTGTATACACAGCTCCACATGTGGCACGAAAGAGTAGGACACACGCAAGAAGAGTCACTCAGAGTGACATATGTCAGCGTTGATATGGTATGTCAGCTGTAGACGACCGCGGAAAAATGTCAAGTAGAAGAGCAACATCAACTCAAACATAAGCACCAACAACAAGCAACTATCATCATCATTAACAAGAAACCTGACTAAATGTGATTTTAGCAGATAGTTGGCTGTCGTTTAGCCATTTTGTGGTTCAATCGCTTCCGCAAGATGGAGAAAAAGAAAATGGCACAGATGTTACTATATCTCTTGCTCTTGTTCTTCTGATTGAGCTTTTGGTGCGAGTTCTGCATACCAAGTGTCTGGAATTGTTGCATAATGATGATGTTGTCGTTTGTGCTAGGAAAAGTAGAAGAACGGGAAAGTAGTGGAGTAGGAAAACACATTCATGTTGCACACCCTAAGGAAAGAAGAAAGAGAAGTCAACTTGAGCAGACACTTGCGCACAGTGCTCAGTGTCAGCCTCGAGTTGGAGCTGCAGGAAAGAATGGAAGAAAAAATGTTTGTTTCTTGTGCTGATGTCATAGCGTCAGTTTGTCATTGTGTACTTCTGTCATTCTGTCAGTGAGTGACATTCTATGTGGGGCATTCTGTGAAATCTCAGTGCTATCATGGCAATACTTCATTTAAGAATGGAAGCATTAAATGATTGTCATATGTTTAGGCTAAAATTGCACTGAGTATCAGCCAGAGAAGTGCACACATCAATTAGCCATTAGATGTTATTGTCATTGCTCTCGAACAAATAGAATACAAGTTAAATTTAAAGCAAACAGCCCGCAGAAGTGGATTGTAAACATTTACATGGATGACATTTTGACTCTGATTCTGTTTCTGCTGGCAACGCAAATTGGCAAGCAAACAAAGAGAGTGAGAACAAAAGAAAATACTAGGAAACATAAAAGAGAGAGACGTTTTGAATATGTGGTCAACAGTGCGTATAATCAATTTGATGATTCAGACACAATTTCCCATCTTGCCATGTGGCTTTTGAATATTTGTTGTTCTATACCAAAGTAAATTAAGCAAATAATCTCCTAAGTGAATACAGTGTGTACTCAATTTCACTCCAATAATAGCATTTTCCCGTGTTCTACCTTACTAAAATATTCTAATGTAAACAAATAAATTTTGTGTATACATTGGAATTTATTTTTGCCTGTAATCGCATTCATATGCTTCCATATTGAAATGATCGGATGTTTACAAAGGCTGCATATGGCGAATTTTCTTCTCCAAACTATTAGAGGTAAATTAAACAGAACTTGTTAAATATGGCACATATAGAAAATTTCTCGTTGTATTTGTGGAGTCAAGAGTGGGATAAATATTTGAATCAATGAAATGAGCAGTTCAGTTCAGTTGTGGCATACCTTTCGTATACTATATACTTCGATTCTATTAAAAAACCAACTGTTTGAATTTCAGTTTCATTTGCACAAAGTCCTAAAATGCCATTAAACTCGAAAGTGTTCCTTAAAAGCTCGGACAACCACAAATATATTGCATAGGTTTCCTCATCCATTTACGTGCCTCACTGCCAACCACTCAGGTATTGCAGACTGAATAAAAGTCTGACAACCAAATGGAACGTTTATCATTTTAAGAGTTGGCAATTTAGGGATTGATTGCAAGCGATTTAAACTGCAAAACAATTTGCTAGCCACCTCCCGATTCCATTGAAGTCCATTAAGTCCCAACATGTTATTTCGATTACCTCACCAGGTACTCCTGTAACCATTGGAACCACCCTCGTACCACCCATGAGAATCACCACAGAAGCAGAGGAAAGCATCATCCAGATTTGGAAACTGATGTGAATTTGAAATGAAAAATACAATTCATTCACAGTAGCTGATGAAAAATGAAAGACGTGAGAGAAAAATGAAGGGAATACCCTAAAATAGTCTCTCGAGAGGTAACTGACAGGTACATATCTAACAGGGACTGTGAAAGGGAGTAGAAATGAAAAAGCTTGTGAAAGGGATTTTCACGCTGAAGTCATCATGAGAGTTTTTATTTTGTTGAATTGTATCAGGAGGCACCTCAGCAGCTATTGAATTTTCGTGTTTTCTGACAGAATATAAAAGAGGGGGAGAGGGAACGAGAAAGCGAGTAAGAAAGACTGAAATGTCAAGAGGTGAGAAATTGACATCGCTGCTCAATGTCAGATTGAATATGAAACCTTTCGCTTATACTTTTCGCATTCACATAACAGATTGTATTGCATTTATGCTCATTGTAGAAAAATCTTTTATTGAGTTTATTCTATTCCCCACAGTGTGTATATTCAGTCCAGACAGGATGCTTTCTCACTTCAATTGAATTGAGAAGGCATAACAATAAACGGATTTAGCAAATACTAAACCAGAAAGTTACAACAGGTTGGTAAACCTGCTTGGTAAATAAAATGGTTTAGGTTTCATATCTATTCAGTTGAGACTGCTCGATTTGTCACATCTTCCTAACTGTCATAAAAACCGAGGGTTAATTCCAATTAATAAGCTTAGCTTTGCTTTAAAGATAAGCAAATTTGATAAGTCAAATAAGTCATAAAGCTGTCGAAAAACGAGCATTTATGTAGCATGCCAGACCCATTGTCATCAGTTTTTATTCTCTTGGGAGATTGTTAACAGACACACTAAAAGCGTATCCTTTGGGACCCTCTGGACCCCTGCTATGTTATTTTAAAGAGATTCAACAATGTAATTTTTGCATTTGTGAAGTGATTTACTGAGACTGATAGTCACAAAGTTGAGAATAATAATAATTAAGTAAGTAGACAGAACAGATTAAATAAATAATGTAAGTCAATCCTTATTTCACATTTGATATTTTACTATTTCATTTATTTGTTTTTATAAGTTTGATATCTTTTGGAAAACTCATACATATCATTTTTCCTTTTTCCCCGGCGGCTTTGTCATATTTTTTCATGGTTTCTTGTATTTCAGTTTCTGTTTCCGTTTTGTTTATTTCTGTTTTGTCTACAACTCAATTCCAGTTTTGTGCTTATAAATTTGCATTTCATCATAACAAATTCAAAACAATGACAAAATACAACAGCTGGACGGGGACTCTTTGAGGTCTCTGCTGCGACTACTAGAATACATTTCGCCTTTCTCGTTTGAATGGACGGCTGGCAAAATTCATACGAATGGCAACCAAGTAAATTTGAATTTCGACGTGACTCAGTGACGAAAATTTATGGCTTTTGACTACACATATACAAACACAATCAAATATATACGTACACCCATTCGGCTTATGTTGTCCTTGGGCACACGTGGCGTATGCGCAACATTGAGGCGAATTAAAGTTCCGTGTTGATTTAAGCGTTTGCTTACTTGAGAGCACCTTAAACTTAAGGTGGAATATTAAGATTGGGTCTCTGTCTCTGTCTCCGTCTCTATCTGTGTCTCTTTCGCCAACTGCTCACCTGGCTGCACTTTAATTTGCATATTTAATGTCGCCTTGCAGTGATCCCTCCTTCCCAGCTAGACTTTGAAGTTCCACCGCAACAAAATCCCGCCTAGGCTCAGCCCAAGAATATCCGAGTTGCGTATCATGTCGACTCCACTTGTCACAATGTGTGTGTATTTCTCTAGGATTTTCACATGCAAAGCACAAAGCACTTAAGCCAACGGTTCTGTGGACTGTTAGCTGATTCTCTCCTCTTAGACCTGGCTAGGCGTAAGGAATACGTCCGTATGGCGTATAGTATACCCTAACTATTATTATTTTCGTCTGCTAAATTATTCAGGCTGTCGTAAAATTCTTGGCTGTGCTATTTTCGCCTTCTGAATGATATTTTAAATATTAAAATGGTTCGACGTTAATGGAGACTGTTGCTGAGAGGAGGGCAACAATAAGAACTCATCTACAACTATTACGGGTTTACATGCACCAGCTGAGGGAACCATTTGGAATGCCGCCAAAAGCCATCGCAGTTTCAGTTGATTTCAGTCCAACTATTTCCGTTACAATTACGTACCCATTGTGTGCTCCTCACCAGCTGTTATACCAATCTCTAGTCCCAATAAAAGTCTGAGCAGACTGTCTCACAAAGATTTCGGGTGCGGTTTATTGGCTGCTAAGAGGACAATTGTTGACTGGCTGTGAGACAGAAGCAGAAGCAAGAAGGGGGCAATTTAAACGCTTCATTTGTATGCCAGGAGAAGTTTTCTAATTTTACAGCCTACTGCTTTGATCATTGTTGTTGCTGTTGTTGTCATCGTAACTGTATCTGATGTTGCCCGTGGCATTTTTAGAAGCGAATTGTGAATAAGTCGTGCGCTCCACGGATTTAAATCAATTCCTCTATAGCAAACTCGTTATAATCATTAAGTGCTTGATTGAGACATCCATTCTTGTATCTGAAATCAGATAATAGCTACTATATTGTGTAGTACTTAGAGAGTCTGTTACTAGAGTTTCGCTATAATTAGCACAAGAATTATTAAGTAGAAAGTTGTGTTACAAGCCCATGGGCTATAAGTTGACAACACTAGACTCGATTTGACAATTGTATCGGTTGAAGCCCAATCAAGTATTGATTTAGCTTAAAATTAATGTAAATGAAAGATATGTTGTTTTGCTTTTATAATTAAATCTTAAACTTATGCTTTTTATCATGCTTTATTTTCTTTACTTATGTAAGCATAAAGTCTGATTATGTGTACGATACCTGTATTGAACAGCCCATTAGTGGAAAAGGAAGGGAGTCCCATCTTAAAGGTCTGGCATAAAAAATGCCAAATTCCGAGGCATTAAAATGTAATTAGGATGTGTAACACACACTCGTTCATATACACCTACACACCAGTTTTGAAAGGACCTTAACCGTAACAAACATCAACATATTTATGGCCTTTGCCTGTTCCAAACAGACAAGAGTAGAAGCAGAGGACAAAGAAGGAGAAGGGAGACAAGGTTTGGCGAGAGGGGGACATGTGTTTCTGTTATTAACGATAGGATATAGAACGCTGGAGTGTAGGCACATAAATCTTATTTTTGTTGTTGCTGTGGTTACCTGTTAGTTGACAAGATGTGAGTCAGCAGTAGGAAAGAATGTTTAGCAACCACTGTAGACTTGCTAATTTGTTAAATTGTGCATTATAAGTGAAAAGTATTTATAAAGTAGCAGAAAGTCTGGTAAATCAATTAAGTAGCAGTTAATAGAAAAAGTGCTATTACGCAAATATTAAGAGGTGAATACCACATCTTCACTGAACTTCGAGTTGGAGTTGAAAAAAGAATATGGAAATGTTTAGTAAAGTGTGAGTGTTTGTGAAGGAAGCTGCTTTGCAATGCAGGTCACGTTCTCGCTTCAGCACTTCGGGGCAAGATGAGAAAAGCGGAACAAGCAAAGTTCCTTCAATCGAACTGCTTTGTCCGAAGCCTGTTCAGTCGGTTAAGCTCCTATCCCTGCCCTCTGCCTCAGTTGGAGTTCATTGTCTGTAAACCTCTTGGCGTATGTGCGAGCCATTAGTCAACTGCCAAGACACAAACTTGGGCACGTATCCTTATGTAAAGTCCTCCTTCTTCTCCTCTACTGTATTTGTCCCAATCTCTTCTGCCTACAACATTTTCCCATTGGCAAATGCCATTATTAATGATGCAATTGACATGCTTCGAGCAGAGTCGGAGTCGCGGGCAGCACAAGAAATATGGTATTAGGAATAGGCTGCTATGGATGTGAAAACAACAACAACATCTCATCAAAGTGTTCCAGATTTTCAGTTAAGGCTACTCGGCCATAGAGAAAAGAGAGTTAGTAACATTTTAAATTTAGTTTCATCTAAATGAGTTCATAATACAGTTACAGCGTGTTTTTTAGTCGAGTACTCTCAACTGTTGCATGTTATTTTAATTCTACGTAGTTTAAAACGTTTCCAGTTAAGATTTTCTCTGTCGCACATTGTCGCTACTCACAGTCAAGTGTCTCTATATTCATTAGAGTATGTGTGTGTCCATGTAAGTGTGTGTGTGAATGTGTTGCGCCTGTTGGCATGCCACACTTTTTGTAGACTTTTGTTTGGCTTTGTTTGTTTTGTTTTCTTTGTTAATAGTTTCTCTATTCGGTGTTGCTTTTGCGTTCGCTTTGACTTCTGTTCTCCTTTTCCATTGACTTTTTCCCCCGCGTCCAATTCAATAAAAATGTAGTACGTGTTGCTTAAGTTAATCGACGTGGACTTTGTTGTTGTTTTCTTGACCCGCAAACTTCAGCAAACATTTCTGCATTTCTTGTATTTCTTGTATTTTCTGGTATTAGGTGTTATATATTCAGCTAATAGAAACACTCAAAATATTGCCACTACAGTAGAAGTGTCTCAATAAAAATTTAACAAATTGTCCAATTGATAAACTTTAGATGTAGAAATGTTTCGTGTAAACTTTCAGACACTTTTACTTTAAACTCTCTATCAATGTACTTTAAGTTACCCCCAAGGCATCAATATTACTCAACACAATATTACTCAACGAGGACATATAGAAAATTCGGTTTCAGAGTTCGTTAGCTCGCCTTAGGATACAGGGTGGGGAATAAACAAGAACTACACTCGAGAGAATAGAGAAACTTGAAATTTGTATGCAGGATAGAAACACAATTTATCAAAAAACTAAAGGAGGAGGAGGAGGTTAACCTGCAACACGTGTAAACAATGAACAAACAGGCGAAACAAAATTTAATCTGCTGCATAGTGGACTATTCAGGTCAGGTCGTAAGATTATACTGAAACAAACTATCAAATAAGTTATTCGAGCTCTATTAAAAAATACAATACTTTTCAGACAATCATTCCATCTAGCTAAAAACTCTAACCATTTTCACGTACATAAAAGTATTTTCACATATTTTCATTGTAAATTACTATGGTGTCAAAGCTGTTGCAATTTTTGTAAAGAAGAAATGTTAACTTTCCACTCGAAAAGTAAAAAGAAACATTGAAGTGATGTTGTTTTGTTTTTGTTGTATCTGTTGCAACGTCAACAAGCAAAGCTGCAAAGCAAACAGAGGGAAAACGGGCTAAACAAACGGAAGACACTTGGCTGCTGGCAGAGGAAGGATGTTTTGGGAACGAGATAGATAGAGGGAAAGAGCAACAACAAAAAAGGATATGACGTGTGTACGATGTGCCCCGATAAGCAGCTGCTCCTCGCACATTAGGCAAACACCCAATTTCTCTCCTGCTTCTCCTCTCACAACTCTTTGTCATAAAAAATAGATGGCGTGCAAAATGGCGTGCTTCGTGGTGCATGTTGCAAGTGAATCTAATTTCGTGGTGCTCCACAATGTGGAATCCTCGCTTCCATGAGTGTATTCATATACTCCAAAGTTCATACACGATGGTGACGCACTTCATCAATTGTGAGCGGATTTCCACACGCGAATGAATATGAAATTTAATTTTCCTATGCAGCTAAAGCAGCAAGAAAGCTGCCATGCTGGTTTTCCTCAGAAATACAGGGTGCAGGAGTCAACCACCGCAAAATTTTTTTCCTTTCATAAACAGGCTTTCAACCTACATATCTAATCCATCTGTTCACTTTTGCTTACAAAATATGCGGGTGTTGGAGTTGGAAAAGTGCAACGGAAATTACGTATACGCACTCGCTACCCACTTAATTGCAATTTTCCGCTTTCCACCAGGGTTCATCGCAGTGTTTGATGTGTGCTTTTCAGGCACCTAATTGTGCGTGCCAGCGACAACAAAGAAAAACCGTCTAACCCGCTGAATTGCAATTCACTAGGACTCACAACTGATCCTTTTTGGCACTTCAGCTACATGCAGCTGTGGGGAAAGCCCCACAGACATTCTGTTGTAGTTTTTCAGATTTTCATGGAAATTGCATTGAAATTGGCTAACACTTTGTCCCGTCAGCACTTGGAATTTGAATCGTGTTGGCTTTAAGAGCACTCTAAAAGCCTTTTTGATTGAATTGCATATTGGAGAATTAGTAAAACAGATTGGATGAATCTCCAAAAAAGTAATTTTGAAAGATATTTGATGTTTAATGTAGATATATAATTTACAGACTTTCATAGACACATTTCGTGCGGCTTCTTTATTGATTTTTTCGCTATCATTGAAAGCAAGTTTGACCCAATTTAAAGTAGTTGACCCCATTTTATAGTCCTGATGTGCTTTCTCCTTTAAACAACGGCGTAAGCAAATGAATGAGTAAGACACACTTTTTTGCAATGCTCTTTTTTCTTTTGTTTGGAGAAGGACATCTGTTCTACAAAATGTACGCAGCTTACAAGTTTGTTATCCCCTACAATTCCACACAAACTATTCGAAATCCTCAAATAATTTATGTGCCATTTATCCTAGTTTAAACTTAAGTTTGCAAAGTCAACTAACCGGACAATCCTTAACAACATCATTTGGCATACAGACCACTGAAACAGTTACCACTGTCCCAACCCAGCTCATTAATTGTGCTCAGTGAGAAATGAATAATGATATGGTAACCCCATAGGGAGGCAGAGACAAAAAAAAGAGAGAGAAAGCCACAAGTAAGCATACAATTCATGTGTGATGAAGCCAAAAATCTACATTTAAAACAGCACAAGCTGCACACACTTTGTTGCAAGTACTTAAGGACTTTGGCAGGACATTTGTTTGGTACTTTCATATATCTGTTGGCTTTTCTATTCTAGTTCCAGTGGCTGTTACTGTTCCTAGTTTTGTTTGGTTTAGCAAACGAAACTGCAACAGTTTTCAACCCAATTTTTTTGCTTTTCTTTTTGTTTTTGAGTTTCTCCTCTGCTTGTCATGTGTTCTCTGTTTCCTCACGCTGCCAATTACAAAAGTTTGTAACTTTTTTACAATTTGTTGTGTTTCAGTTTTTGTACTGTTTGTTTATGCCTCTTGCTGAATTTTATATTATTTTCTTTGTTTTTTTTTTTATTTCTTCTTTGATACTGTATTTGGTAGCCACTTCAGCGCATTTAAACTTTTTACGGTCAACTAGGGATATGAGTGTGTTGATCCTGGCTGTTTGGAGGTTCGTTCTTTCTTTTTCCTTCTCTTTTCTCTATAGCTTTTTTTTCATTTTAGCCAAGTTTCGTTTGCCATTTGCCGCTTGACCTGCCAGTGTTTTTAGTTTTCCTGGACAACCTCACAATCCAGCCCAACCCTTTTAATGGGCCCATAAACTGACCCAAGTTATTTTTCAATAAACTTTTATGCCTTGTGTGGGTTTTTCTGGTAACCTCAGGTCTGGCAAACTTAATTAGCCATAAAGCGACTATTTTAATTACGTGGTTGGTTTTCTTTTACTTTATTTTTAGGGAGACAAATGATATGTTTTTATGCGACATATAGTGTTAGAAAATGTTTGACGCCTTCATATTGTTATTCGAAAATTAAAAGTTACTTTATAATGCCTATTCCGTTTGCCAAACTACTGGATGTTCTATTCAACATTTTTACTTTTTACTGCTTACTTTTTCTTCACCTCCTAACTTTATATGAACTTTACCACCCTAAACACATCCCTTCTACCTGCTGAATGCAACTATTTCCGCAATGTACTAAGCCAATTTAACACTGTTTATAATTGAAACTTGCTAAGGGCAGTGCAAGAGGGCACTCAAAATGTAAAGGGATCGTAGAAGTGTGTGGAGACTGAAACTATGAACAGAATATAATGAAAGCAAAACACAACAGCTAACCATAAGGTGAGTCCATATCCGAATTTATGTCGTCGCAACGGATATAAAGTGATTTAACTTAGTGACAACATCATTTCCTGAGGGCTTGGCAATCAAACAGAAATGGGGGAGGCGTTGCAGTGTAAACTGCTCGGAGGGACAAAGAGTAATGAACACTTGAATTGCTGTCATTAATAAGGCGACAAACAGAGTTGCACAGTTTAAAGTCCTGTGCCATTTTGATAAACTGTTTGACATCGACTACGTGCCTCTGAGAAGCGCAGAGAGAGGCTCAGGATAATCACCATGCAGAATGTTGCGAGTTTAAGGATGAAATGAAAGAGAGATTGGAAAGAATGCAGAGAGGAAAGCAGTTCGAAATGAGCTCATTAAAAATGAAAAATTGGTTGGACAAATGGAGGTCTCAAAGAGGGTCTGGATGAACCACTTAACACAGGTGTCGAGTCCTTGTTGAGAATGGGATTAAATGTAAAACAGCCCAAATGATATTATAAAGTCGTGAAAAGAAAAACATTCAACAAACAGATTCCTTCGAGATTTTGATTAAATGAATTTGTCGGTTGCTGGAAAGTTTGCGGTGATTTGTATTCCGTTTCGAAGAATTTATTTGTTGCCGCTAGAAAAGTTCATCCACAAGTACCGAGGTAGTCATATGTATGCCTCATATAAATCATCTTTAATGGACTTTGCTTATATGCAAATTGTAGGGGAATATACATACGAAGTGGCAAAGGGCTGATGAGAAATTACAAAGAGCCTTCTCATATTTTGTCTGTAGATGAAAGGAAGTCTAAAAGGGATAACAGCTGCAGGAAGTGCTCAACTTGACTCACAAATTTGCATTGTGTGAATTGCTTCCGTTGTTGTTTCATGATTTTCCTGCTAAGCTAAAGATGAGATGAGGCGAATCTTAAATTGTACGAGGAAGAAAAAGTCAGACAAATACACTGAGGGAAAACAGATATAGATATGCTTTTTGCAATACAAAGAAGTGTCCCACAAATAGATTAAAACGCAAAAGTCGGCTTTAAAATACATAATTATTTAAATAACCAGAAATTTTGAATGAACTGTTTTGGGTTTTCCAATTTTTGTTGTTTTTCGCTGTTTGTTTAATTATTGGTTTCCCGAAATTGACGTGTGTTTAACTTTTTGCTGTCCATCGAATTCTACTTTTGTTTATATTTCAAATGTATTGTATTTTGAATAAACAAACGTGGAAAGAAAATGTGTAGTCAATTAAGTGATATTCACTGTATTTTCACATACGATTTGACTGTGCTTTGATTAAAGAGCATTGCGTCAGTGCTTTTGTAGTCTATGTAGATTTAGATACGAGTATTATATATTAGTACATAATGAATTTGACCTTATCATTCTGAGAGTTCTTTATGCGCAATAAGCCCATTGTAGCTGGCACACTCAATAGCCAGCTAATTATTTACGTAATGAGAAGCCGTAAAGTTCTCGACATAATGCAAAAAGCAGCTGGTGAAAATGTGGCATTAATTCTCAATAAAATTGTTGCTGTTTTAGATTGTTTACCGCAACTGAGGAAAGGAGGGATGCTTGGCAGTAGAAGGAAATGAAATTTTCGCGTCATAGCAATTTTCTTCACAACTGTTTTCGTGGCAATGAATTCACCTTGACGGGCAGCCTTTTCGTATATAGTATATATATATTGTAGATATATGTATATGAATGGAAACCGGTGCACTGCGAAAAGGAAACTGTTGATGCATGGCCTGATTTGAGGAAAATTTAATTACTTTAAGAAAATATTGGGATTTTTGTTAAATTCATATAATTTCCAATTAAGTAGTCAAAGTTAAAAGAATTTGATGTTGAAGCAACCTGAATGAAGGTGTTGATGCGTCGTGTGTTTTTCATGTGGTCTCAGAACAGACACAAAAAAGTCCTAAATTAAAAATTCACCAGGTAAATATTTATTTAGAAGTAAAATAAACAGCGCTTGAAATGTTCGAAGGAAAAATGCTATGAAAATGTCAGCTGCTTGGAGTGAAAATCCAAAACAAGAAATTTAATTACAAACAAAGAAGGACCTATCTCTCGAGAATCTTATGAACAATTTACAGACTTTTTAAGAGGTTTATAAAAATGATAAAATCGTTAGAAAACAAAAGCAAAAGTTGCTCACGAACAAACAACAACGTCCATCTTTGTCCCTTCTGGTCGCACAGACCCCTTGGGGTTGTCTCTTCCACAAACCCATCATTATATATTTTTTATTACACCAACAAGAAACCACACGACGACAATCAGTTTCATTTAAATATTCTGTGAGTTTATGGGAAACCTCTATTTATGGCGAGGGTAACTCAATTCTCGCTTTGCTCATAATTCTCCCAGCCTCGATTCTCTTTATTGTATTTGACTTTATTCTTCCCTCTCTCTCTCTCTCTCTTTGCAGGCAGCGTTGAGATTATGCATTAGGCACACAAGGCGAAGGACTTGGTAAATATAATTTAGCAAATTATTAAGGCTAACAGAAGAGGAAAGCAGGGATCGAGATACGTATCTGGGGAGAGTAAGCATTATAAACAAACAGAGCAGAGCGAGTGAATTATTCGTAATGCTATTTACCCAAGTGTGTAGGTATTTGTGGTGTTCATGTATGTGTGTGTGTTTGCGTATGACATCGACTCCAATGAGTCAAGTGTAACAGATGACAGAGAATTATGTCTGTTTCCTTTACAGATTCCAGTCTGTCAGCAACAGGAGGCATGCATAACTTTAGTCCTGCAATTCTCCCCAAGAGTTTATAGAGGGAGATAGACATCTCTTCAATTATCTGCCTTTGACCTAGCCAAACATTGTTGAACAGTGTTGCAGACTGAAGCATGACTTGTTTAATCTATAAAACAAATATCAAATGTTAAAGCAGCATCCTACTGCTTTCCACCCACATTCTGCATGTATTCAATGAATGCAAGCAGAAATTTTCAATTTAAATTGCATTAAATTTACACCAGTTGCAGAGAACTGCCAAAGCCCAAGAGCAAAACTGACACCAACAACAACAACATAAGCAACAGCTGCAACAGCAGCCGCAACATTTCCTGTGCATCTGCCCAAAAGTGTTGCATGTCCACAGGGATTGTCCTGACGGATGCATGTTTCATTCCGCAGGCGAATTCAACTATCAATTCAATTCCTTAAATTGCTGTTAATTGGCTGGGTGAGCGAACTCACTCGGTTAAATGTTTTCTGGCATCTGCAATTTCCCATCTGAAATATTTATATCTCTTGTTGGTTTACAGCTAATATTGCATTTGTATCCGACATTTATTTACGCACCCCCCTACATGAATATTTCAAAATACATAACATACAGGCTCTAAGGACGCTCAGCGTAATCACATAATTCAACAGAGTTAATAAAATGCGCTGTTAAAGTCTTTTCAAGTATATGATTTTCTCTCCATGTGTGAAGCTTGTCCGGGATTTATTTCCCAACTGGAGAGTTCATTTCTTTCATCCCAAAGGCCGTCTAACCATCCACAATAAAAAAGAAGCATAATAAAATTTATGAGTTTTGATTTATGTGTCAGTCTCAGTTGCTGTTATCAGCAGGCGGTGCGTATACGTGATAAAGGTATTTTTTGTCTGCATTAAGCGAAACGCAGAGATATTGTTTGGAAAATAAAAGGATTATGTTTCATTTAATTATATTTTTAATCAGTAAATGGCTCTGAGTATGTGAATTTCTTACACTGGTTTGCGTTCGAAAACTTTTCTCTCATTTGACTGTTTTAAAGACTTCAAACTTGAAACTTGTAATTTTATTTGGTTGTCATTTTCTAGGGCATATTCTAGCCTCACAACGATTTGCGATTTCAGATGAACCAAGTTAAGCTCCCCATATGTTGTCAAAGCCTTCTAATCAAACTTTGTCCGACTTCAGGCATCGCACTTTGTTCTTGTTTTGGCCACCAACAACAACATTTTACCACACAACACACGCTTGCAATTTGCCAGTCATTTTCCCTCAGCTTCCTCTTTCAGATCCACAGACTCTCTACCTGTTATCCTCTTTCTCTCTGTGTTGAAGCTTCTGTTTGACTGGCAAATAAAACCGCATCCTGCTGTAGGTTTAGTCCCTCTGGGATGTCCAGGAGATTCGCTTTACAGCGCACAGTCAGCTAGAAATGACAGTCTCTTATTGCAGTTCACATCCTGGTTGAATGTTGACTCTTCAGTCCCTGCAGAGGGGGCAGTTGGGATCAGGTGAAGCAGATGCAGATTTTTGACAGAAGTTAGTAAGTTGAACAGCAGCATTGACCCCACAAATTGGAAAATCTAGCAAACGACAGAGCATATGTACTCATGCGAACCTAGTTTAAAAAAAACTAACCATCTGGCATGTGTAAAAGTGTCAATCATACGCCCTGTGGTTCCATCACACGTGTCTGCTGAAGAATGTTGGCTTCATTATGATTATCGTTATTGTTGACCTAATTTCCGAGCTTGTTTATCGCTTTTCATGTTGTCCTCTTACCAACTAACATAATGAAAAGAACATAAAGCCATGTTGTTCTATTTTCTCTGGAATTTACATAACAGCTAGCATATTATTGGAAAAAAAATAACGATGAGACAACTCGACAGGTTATTTAATGTAAAGTATTACAATACAAACCACAAATGCACAGCAAATTGAAAATTAATGAAATTTATTAATATGTTGCATTTTTGATGATGTGGCAAAAATGTTTTGTTGATAGTCAGAGTCAAATTAGTGGCATTGTGGTTGAATTTCTGTTTCCTTTGTACTAAATTCGATATTACAATTACTTGTTATATAGAAAATAATAAAAGGACTGTATGCGCATAAATATTTAATGTTGTCAAGCTTAAAATTTAATTTAAGACTTTATCTCATTTACACGATTTTTGTAAATGAGATAAAGTCTCGCTGTCATGCTGCCGAGCGCCATAATCCAAATAAATTAAAAGCCAACCTAACATGCCAAAGTCAAAGCTGTGAAATTTAACGCGTGAATCTTTTTGTGGCCAGAAGAATTATACTCAAGTGATTCGTTCCAACAACACTGAATGTATATTTTAGACAAAACGCTAAATAAAAGTTTATGAACAAAGCGCTGAATGTTGTACACAACTGAGTTTCCTTTACCAGTTTTAATTTTTAGTTTGCTGAAGAGTTTTCTGTTTGATAGTAAATATGATTGAAGTGCCCCAGGAAATGTCTTACCCTTGAAGAACATACTATTAAGGTACATTAATGCCAAAACGACACATAAAAGCACTCAATTATATTCGTAATTTGAGCATGTCACAAACAACTGAAAGTAATGTGAATTACGTGTGCAATTTCTCACTTTATTGCTGTCTGTGCACATAACGTATACGCAACATGAGCTGCTGAAAGGTAAATCATAAGGGAAATATCCATTGAAGCACGCAAATCAAAGTCTTTTATCATCTTAGCATCTGCGACAAACAATGGATCATGAGAAAAACATCATCAACCAGCAATCACTTAGTTTCTTCTCTTTTCTCAGAAATTTTAAGACGCGAAAATCGAAGTCAACTGTTGGCTTTACTTCCCGCAATGTTTTATTTATTTATTTCAAACCTTTTTACACGGCAGCAGCCGCAATCACAATGCCTTGAGGCTTCAGTTTTAGTCTCAACTTTGACATTGCCGTGTCGTTTTTTATGCCTCGTCTTTTATTGCGTGCCATTACTTTAATATTCTGGTGCCTCCATGTCGATTTTCTCCCTCTTGCTTAACAGCAATCGATAAAGGAGCTACGAATGTCAAGAAATTGTGAGTTCCATAGGTTCGTTGTACCCTCATATGAACACGTTGATGGGCTGATGTGTGGCGGACTGCCTGCCTTTAATGTATTTCAATTATTTTTATTGGCTTATCATAAATTATAATGCCCTCTGGCCTTGGCTTCCATATTTTTCCTGCCTTTTCCACAACTCCTTATTTTTTGTGTATTTCACTTGCCTCGAAACGATTTCACAGTTCTGTAGTTTTTTCTTTTCCTCGAATTCTCCTCGATTTTCCCTCTGAGTGGAACACATGTTGAGTCTTGTTTTTGGCATTGCCGCTTATTGAAAAAGTTATTCCAGCACTCATTTTCTTGAAGAAAACTTTCAGTTAAATGACAACAACTTTTCTCTCTTGCAACGTTTTATAATTTCATGGCGTTTCTCTCATATTTTATTCAGCTGGTAAAACTTTATGGAGTTCATTATTCGTACCAAGTGCGCCTTAATTATTTCTGCATTTGCCACTAAGACAAATTGAATTGCCTTTTCCTGTACTTGTTTTCCTTGTCATTCTAAATGTCTTAACTGGAAGTCTTAACTGTTTCGAATTTGTTTTCATATTGTTGACTTTTATGCAAATGACAGAATATAAGGAGGTCTGCTCTGAGATTAGCAATTGCATAGTCAGAATTTTGAGTTGGTCTCTCATTGGCATGGTTTACTCGGTAATTTAAGTAATATTTTGTAATTTAGAGAACTGAGTGCATTGTGCATTGCAATGGGAATCCATCATTAATTAAACCATCTAACTCTAGTCAAATATCTTCCATGTTTCCAGAGTGCATCTCCCCTTTTCTTTCTCTTCCCTTTTATTCTCTTTACTATGATCCATTATTCATTCATTGCAATTTGGCACAGTTCCCCGTTGTGCTTGCCACATTTAACACGCCGCATTGCATCCGCGACTCTATTACACAACTCTCCCCGTTTTCTCCCCCTCTCTTACTCACTCTCTTCAATTGCCGTCTGTTCTGACTTTTAGCACAATTTTAATTATCACGCCATCATCATCAACCTCATCATTGTTGTTGTAATTGTTGCAAGCGGCACCGCAAATGCAATTTCCGTGCAAAATATTTGCACAAAGGCACAGAAACTTTCTCCTTCCTCGTTTTTCGTCTTTCTCCTCTCTCCCTCTCTCTTTGCAGTTCAACAAAGTTCTGCAAATACGCAGTTTGTATGTGCCAAATAAGTGAAAGAAAAGACGCAAGTTTCCACTACTAGCATTGGCTAGGCAAAAGACGCTATATAATTCACTGCTCTCTACTCTATCCCTGTATTTTCTCTTTACTCTACTATACTTTCCCCGTTTCACTTAGAACATTTTAAGTTCACAACTTTTAACAGTTATTTTGAGTATTGCGTTTTTTGCGGCGTTTTGCGCACTTTGTAGATACTTTCAAGAGAAATGAGTAAAAATTGTTGCAGACTGGAGGAAAAAGTTGAAAATAGAGAAATGCAGAACACAAAATAAACTATGAGAAAAACAAAGCTATGACAAGAAAAATGAACTGTTGTAGTTTGTTTCCCCTTCTGCTCTCTTTGCTTCACTGCTGCATAACTCCAAAATGCACTTTGTTTGATGAGCTTGGCTAACTGAAGACAGGGCTGCAAAGTGCCAATAAGGGAGGTGCAAACAGATATAAACAGAACCAGACAGACCGAACTTTAAAGCGGGCCACCAAAATGGATAATGCTAGCTGACAGACAGCTTTTATACGCCTCTCTTTCCTTTCCTTTTCATTTGCTTTTACTTCTGCTTTTTCGAATGCTGTAAATCAGCTTCGTGAAAAAATAATGAGAAATTATTGGCGCATTGCGCCTCGAGACGAACAAGTGGCTCTGTCGACTATCGTTGTGACGTCAGACTGAGACAAATGGTTGTGGACAGCCCGCATTAAGTATACGTAACGTGTGCACTTTCAACTTTAATTCATTTAAATCTGACATTTAATTTAATCTTTATTTGGAGAATTCAATAAAAAAATATTCTAATGCACATAAATTGCAACTCGTATGTATCGAATGAATATTTAGAATTTATTGTTGGGAATTTGCATGCTTCTTTGAATGCTAAAAATGCAAATAGCTTAAGAGGAGGAAGTTGAAATGTTTCTACTTTATTTATTATCCGTTATACCAACAAATATTGTATTCTAGGCTACAAAATCTAGGTCCTTTCTGCCGCTTTACGCCTCATCGGCTTTGTGCAACATTGTGGCTACAGCATGTAGTAAAAAGCAGCTCAAATTTACAGCCCAAGCATAAATTGAAAATGTTACCTATGTTCTGGGTGAATTATGGGAGCAAGTGTAATGCAAACTTTAAGTCCCAGTCCGTTGCAGCATTGTGTTCTCTATTAAAATTTATGCAGTTTCTCCATTCCTCACTACCCAGAAATATATTGATGCAGGAATCTCTCTCTCTCTCTCTCTCTCTCTATGTCTTTCACGTCTCTGCTCTGGTCCTGTCAACTAGGTCATTCAATTCTTGAACTCTGCTTAACCAGGACAACATGGCACGTGATACACCTCATGAAGTCATTCATCCACCTCGTTCTCTTTCTTCAGACTCAACTATCAAATGTCGAATTATCACACTTCTGCTTCAAATGCCTTGGAGTAATTTTAAAGTACAACACGCATGCTGCGAAGTGTACGTGAAACGATTAACTTAATTAGATGTTCAAATCCAACAGCCGACACTCATAAGACAAAGCTTAGTCACAACTTGACAGATGAGCGGACTGGGGAGATAGGGGGACGAAAAAGGTGAAAGCAGAGATTCTCATAATGTGTAAATATTTACTTGGTAAGTGTGGTTGAGCGGGGCAGGATGAGGCATCAAGTGACAGGAATCAGAGAGATAAACATCATCAAGGACATGCGGATCCACATTTGCATCCAGAACCACAGTCTCTGCACATTTTGTTGAGCCTTTAACACGCACTTAAGTGCCTCAACATAATTTCCTTAAATTCTGTGTGGAATTTTAATTCTCCCTCTTTCTCTCTCGCACACACACACACACACACGGAGAGACAACAACATTTTTGATAAGCGCTTTAATTAGCTTAAGTTTTCATGTCGCCATTTTGTATTCCCTGCGAGTCCGTGTGTGTTCCCCGATGAGGTGACTACATCAAATTAATTGCCTTGTCGGTTAGCCTTTGTGTTTGTGTGTGTGTGTGTGTGTGTGTGTCTTGTATATACATGTATTATCCTCTCTTCATGTTCAGTTTTCTGTTTTACTTTTGAAAACTTTCCATTTTCATTTGAGTTTTAGCTTGAGGAAACTTGAGGCGACACTTTCCCCCATGGGCCACTCGTCGTTTTGGTTTCTCACCTTTGTGACCCATGCAGATGCACACACACCACACACACCGCACGCACACACACACATACACTCATACTTCACATGAATAGAGATGCTCTGCTCTTCAATCTGTCTTTGAGTCATGTGGCAGAAGCCTCAGGAACTCAACTTTAAATTGAGTTTTTTTGAAATTTCTATTCTGGGGTTTGTTATTCATGGAATTGTTTAAAAATTTAGATTGCTGCGAAACTTGCAAATGACATTTACTCTCCTGTTGTTGTTGTTGTTACATCGACTTAAGAGACAAGCATTGACAGGGAAATCAGAAAATGTAGCAAACAGGATACTTAAATGCATTAATTTATATGTATAGTAAAAGTCACTTCTATTTCTACTTATATTTCTACTTATTATTGCATTAAATTTTAATGGCAAGTCGGTTCCTTAAACCATTAAGTAGTGTGAGCAAGGACATCGTCTCCTTTCTCCCTCCCCACCGCATACACATTCCAAGTTAATTAATAAAGCCTCTTAAAATTCCACGTAAAAATGAGAGCATTCAACGAATAACAAAGTATTTGCAAGCATAATTTAATTAATTAGAAGAATACCCCTAACCCTAATCCCCTCCCTTCACCCATTCTGTGTATTATGTCAATTAGTTGAGAACCGCAGCTGGGACTTGTAAATGAAACCTGAAGAAAACCAATTCATTTAGGACTGGCTCGTAGTACTTTTCCCTTCTCTTCCCCTTCTTTTCCCTCTTCCTATCGCCCACTTTCGATGTTGGCAACGCGATAAAACTGTAAAGTGAAGCCAATTCATTAATTTAGCTGGCCAACGAACTGGAGCAACAGGGTAACCACACAATTAGATGAATTGTGAGCCAGAAAGGACACCCAAACATTGACCAACAATCTACCTTCGGCTTTCCTTCATTTGAATCACCTTTGTTTTTGTGGAATTGACATCATCAGAATGAATTTCACTATGAAAAGCTCTTTGTAGTTCAGGCAACAGAAAGTGAACAACCTCGTTTGGCCAGTGAACCGTGTGAACAGCAGAAGGAAACAGAAACAGAAGCAGAGAAACTCGAAGAGAAGAGGAATTTTACTTAGACAAGACATTCTCTGCTACCGAGTGGCACTTATTGAGTGGCAAACACATTCAGCACTCGGATATCAGGCAGAGGGTCGCTTTTGTGGTTTGCCAATTGCGGTCGAGTGTCATCGAGCACAGCAGCAACAGACAACTGACACACACTCATACACACTGAAACACACACACACTCTAATACACTCACAATGCTATTGGTGTCAAACAGAGGAAGATTAGATGCCAAAATGTGCAGCCATTTGCAGTCAGTTTGCCACCTCATTAAGTTCTTAATTAGCTCAGCTGCCATTTTTGAAGAGCCCTCACTGAAGAGAGGGTAGGGAAAAGTAAGGGGGGTGTAGGGGGCCACACTACTTTGCATGCTGTCGAAGAAGATGCTGTAAAATGTCTTAAGCTGCTTTTCCACCCAGCAACTATTGAGTGCAGTCATAGCCTATCTTATCTTAACTTGTCTCCTTTTCTTTGAGTGCAACTGAATCCGGATCAGAGCAGAAGTCTTAAGCGTTTCTTAAGTGCAAATGGACATTGGCCCGTTTAAGCCTTGAAATGGCCAAAGTTCAATCCGAGAAAAGGAAAAGTATTAAATATGAAAATTGGTTAATTTTTCTTCCATTTAATGCCAATTGAATCCCGACTGCAACTTCAATTGAACTTCCGGTGCATGATAATATTTGAAATTGCTTTATAACAGGGGTATAATCGAATTGTCCATCATATGCCATGGCAATTAGCGCAGCTTACAGCAAAATTTGATTATCGCAGTGGTCATGGGCTCGATTCCACAATGCAGTGGGATTGTTTTGTGGATGCAGCATGAAATTGCCAACATTCCACATGTCGCATTGTTGATTTATGACCACAGTGGACGCCCGCAGAGACGAACAGACAGACAAAGTGCGTGCCTCAGGACAACCACAAATGCAGTACATGGAGTGGTGCAGTGGAACTGGTGGTTTCGGTGGTTTTCAGTATTGTTTGGGGTGTTTACCTGCAGGCTGCATTTGCTTTAACACCCGCAGAAATATTTCAATGATTGCGGATTATGTTCTTTTGAGGGCTTCGTTTGATTCGCATGCGGGGACATACAAATTGGCATCTGCCAATTCAGATGGTCACAATGATTGAAAAATTGGCTTAAGTGCTTAACTAATGGTAAGCATGGCAATAAGCCGATTCACAAACATTCTCTCACTCACACTCACAAGTCCCCCATATGACCCCGACATAAGTCTCTGGCCATTTCGGATGAATGTTTCCCAGGAAAAGGTCGGTTGCGTGAGCTCCCAACATTATTAGGAGTGTGCGTCCATTAAACGTTTTCCGTTTTCTGCTTTCGGTTTTCGGTTTTCCGTTGAAAGCCTATAGAGCATGGCCCATAAATAGTGGGGACAGGACAAACCAGTAGTAAACAGGACACAGTTAATTGGCTTTCAAAGTGAACACACGAAAAGGCTCGACATTAGAGTGAAATGGAATTTGGGAACATAAAATGAGTACTTTACTGAATACTTTACTTGATATAATGTTATCGTTTTGGTAGAGTTAAACTACATATTAAAAATATTTGAACACAAAGTTTATAAGCTATAAAGTAGTAATAATAAAATCAAATGTTTAATAAGCAGCATTTGCATATTCATAAGTTTTTTGTTTACTTTTTAACAAAATGAGTATGAAAATGAAAATGATAAGTAATTAAACAAGCATTGCACTATTTTTAATGAAATTATGGAAGTGAATAACTAAATAACTGAATGAACAGCTTTTAACTCATGTGCGCCACATATTCATACGTGAGGGGATAAGAGCAATTATAAACACTGAAACAAACACACATATACATATGTACTATATACACAATGCATACAGTCTAACTGCAAATTGCAAATACAAATTTCCACATTTTCCTGCGACAGCAAAGTTGTTCCTGACGTTGCAGTTATGCAAATGAATTTGTGTGTTTTTGCCGGTCATGCATTGTGGTATGAAAAGTGACAATCAGTATCTAATGGAAATTAACTAACAAAGTTACTCGACAATTCATGAACAGATGGCAAGTAATAAGTGGAAACTACCGAGGGGACAAACTAAAACTTTTTAGCGAAAGCAAATTTGAAATTCAATCTTTTTCGAAAAATATCCATTAAGCGATGGATCTCTGCTCCTCTTGTCTGTTAAACTTTAATTTATTTTAAATTAATTTGGCCAATAAAATACACAAGTACGAAAAAAATTTACAAAGAAAACGAAAAGCGAGAAACTTTGTTAACTTTGATTGAAATTCAAAGTCGAACAGCAAAATGGACGCTCCGTGGCATTTACTTCCAGGCCATTAAGGCACAATGACACACGCGATTGTTGAAAGAAAGATAGATAGAGTGGGAAGAACTTGTTGGGGTGGAGACCTTTGTCTAAAGTTTAGGCCTGAATTTGCTTGTCTCTCCATGGATTGGCTTTTTTGTCGCCTCTGACACTTTGAACCCTTGTCAGACCATCTAGAAAGGACAGGGAGTGATGACTTGGCCGATAATATCGAATTTTGCAGTTTGCCTAATCACGGGACTCGAACAGAGGACAGCCCTCGCTTACTGTTAGGGACAACCATACCAAGTTCAAGCCGAATCCTTCTTATGTGCAGATTATTATTGTCACAGCCGAAATCATAATAAATCATTTGGTTTTAGCAACAGACAAAAGAAATTCCATGTCTTCTTTTAAAAGTTTTTAAGCAGCATGTACTTAGAATCCTTAAGTATCCTAATTTTTAAACTTACAACACTATTAAATGTTTCCTTTGGTTACCTAATTCTGTAATTCTCCGGGCACTTACCTAACTGACCCTGAACCTAATGAGCAGCCGCAATTAGAGTCCAAATGAAATATACGCGCTCGTGCCTGGCATTAAGCACAGAATCCTTTCTCCTGCTGTTCCCCTTATTCCTTCGCCTATTTACAGATTAAGATATTAATGGCCTACCATTGAGAAGGCTTCTTTGAGGGAGGGAAAAGAAAAGAGCTTTTTTTGGCTGACTTTTGGTTTCGAGCACTTTGTCATTTTTCATTTTTAATGTGCGCCACGGGGCAATACAAAGAACCTCCTATATAAACCAGATTAGCCCGAGACAGACAAAAGAACAAGAAGAAAGCATTAAAGACTTAAGATGTGAAGAGGAAGATAAAGAGAATCTATGTGATAAAGAAAGCATCTAATTGAGTTGTCTTTTTGTCTGTAAGACTGACCAGGAAATGAGGCAAACTCTCATTTTGCCTAGTCATAAGCATTGACTCGACACTTTAGCTGTTGTCTGGCCATAAAGGTAGCCACGAAATTAAATAAGTCCTGCCACAAACACACACATACAGTGCTACTACATTGGGGCTGCAACTAACAAGCACATTGACAGTCGTTAAAAGAGCACAATGACAATGGATGTCTGCCGAGTTGAGTGTAGCCAGGATTCAGCATTCAAGGGACAGCCACAACGTTTTATATATTTATGAGACACAGACAGGAATACAATAAACAATGCACAAAAGGTAAACTTCATTTGGCCAGAGAACAGAAGAATCAAGGTAAAGGAGAAGAAAGAGAATGGTGTGAAATTGCTGACTTCCGTTTCCGTCAACGCTGTCACTTAAGTAAGTTTCCTGCCTCAACGAGTCAGTCAGTCAGCCCGTTAGTCAGCTTTGTGGCCAATTTACAAATGGAATAGAATGGGCGGGGACCAGCTTTAGCAATTTAACTGCAGTTTATAGTTGGCCTGCCAGCTGGCAAAGGTGAAAGCACAAGAAGGCCATCGATCTCTGAAATGAGTGCTACAACGTAAAGTTAACAATTAGTATCAAATATCTACTAGCAAAAATGTTGGCAGCCAAATTGAGTTGTAACAATTTGCATCAAATCATATGACATATGGGTAATGCAAGCAATGTTTAAAACAAGCTAGAGTTATAGTTTTGCAAACGTAAATTTGATTAAACTTTGCAATTGTGTTGTGACTGATTGTTAAACGATCCGTTCGTTGTGTCCTGGTCTTAATAGTCTTAATACGAATTTAATAAGTTTCCTTGCCTCGTTTTTGATTTGAAAGTTGCATATTTCAGTTAAATATAATTTTTGTCACAACGCAACTGTAACTGGCATAGAGTCAAATTTAGCAATGTATGAACGAAAGGATCTCATAAATGATTTGATATGCAAGTATGAGCTTCATATTAAGTCTATCAATATTAATCTTTCACCCATAAGAAATATCATTAAAATCATGTATTTCCTACCGTATAGTTTTGTAGCAGACCTACAGTTTAGAGAAAAATGATAATGTCAAACGATCCTGAAAATTGCAAAAGATCAAAATTTGGATTTGCTGAGCTGCGAGATTCGTTGCGATATCTTAAAAAACCACCGAATAGACTACTCTGTTTATTTTCCAAATACGTAGTAGTCTAAAAAGTGTTTCTTTGTTTTCTCTGTGTGTTATGGGAGCAGGATGATCCCGTGGTCCAATCCTGAAAACAAAATCCAAAACTCTAAACTAATTTAATAAATATGTTATATGTTGAAAATTGTATGGCTCTGGCTTTAAAATTGAGCTACTAAAGTTGCAAATAATCTGTCTTTTTGGACATAGTGGAATGAGAGAGAATAAAGTGCATTCAATCCATATGCTATAATGCATTGTATGGTCTACATTTCATTCAGCATTCGATTCGTCAATAATAAAAAAACATTTAAATATAGATAACCTCAGTTATAGGCAGTTAGACGAAACTAATGTCATTATAACCACACTCACTTATGGACTATAAAATTGAGATCGGTGCATGCAATAAAGTTATGGCAATCGTTGAAAATATGTACATATATTTGCATGTATGTAGTGAACTGATTGACTGAACCAGTGACTTCATCAATATTGATGAGCGGCAGCCTTTCACATATGCAGCAATTGGTCAGCATCGTGTTTTCACTCTACACATTTGATTTTTGCCTTTTGCAAATGTTGTTTTTGAGGTCGAAATGAAGTATCCGCTACTATTATTGATAATATGAATCGTGTTTGCTCGCCATAAATCAAGCCCAATCATTGCAATTTGATTGGCAAGTGGGAGGTTTTATTTATTGGCTATATTGCATTGAAAAGTAATTAATTTGTTTATGCAATAAGTGCGTGAGAGACCACGGGACTGTTGATGTCGGTAATGGTGGACGGTAAAACTCAATCCACACGCGTGGCACACATAAATTATGTGCTTTTGGCTAAAAGCAGAGGGCTGTCAGGTTGCTGACTTGTAAGTTGAAATCATTTGTCATAACTTGTAAAAGAGAAACAAAACTTGAGGGAAAGGGAGAGACGTAGAGCAATTGAGAAAAGAAAGAAAATTACTCAATCCAATCGACTTTGGCCATTAAACTGCCAATAACAACAGCAACAACAACAACAACTATTAACAAGAACAACAATAAAAAATATGGCGTACATTTGACACGAAAATCGACTGAAAAGCAATTATTTACACTGCTGCAATAAAAATATGCCACACACAGCGTTCGCAAAGGACTACTACCTCTCTCTCTTTCTCTCTTCCCCTCTCTTTTTCCTTTCAAGAGAAACGTTGTCAAAAATGGCGTTGGAAAATTTATGACCGTTTCTCTCTGGCTGGCTGTGCGGCTTGACTTCTTTGCTGGAATTGCATTTAGCGTGTTTCCCGACGAGTTTTTTATGACTTTCGCCTAAAAAAAATTGTTAAAGGGCCGAAACGGAGACGAAGAGGAAGTTTTTGATTTTTACGAGTCTAAACGCTTTTAGCCATTGAGTCGACAAATCCGAAATCCAAAATCCGAATTGACTTTTGCCATGAATAGACTTGGGATTTGCACAAAAGCCAATTATGAAAATTGAGGAGTAACAAAAAAACATCAGCATATGCCAAACTGCTGACTAGAGGTATTTTTTTTTCAATTTAAAGCCACCTAATCAATCAGTCATAATGCCTGTTCTTTGCTTACAGGCCAAAAATGTTGCAGAGCTCAAATTGGCAGTGGGCCACATAACGTTGCCCCCATTCAGCATCCTACGAACAAAGTTCCAAACATGGCGATGACCACGTCAATGGAAGTCTTCAGCTGCCTGGCGCTGCTGCTCGGCGCGTTCATCAACAGCGGTGAGTGACGTCACTAACATCATCATTATATCAAAGGCCGATTCTAATTTCATATTATCTCTCTTGACAGGCTATTGCATAGACTGTTTCAAGTGCGTTTCGTATAACGGCGCCAATAAGGCGTGCGATGATCCATTTCATAACAATTATTCTACCGCCATACTGGAGTCACCCTGTATGGGCGGCCGCAAAGGTCGTGATGGCCTGTTCCCAGCAACGGCTTGCATTAAAATCGCCGGATATTATGGTGAGTGAGATATGGATAATGGGATTACACTATCAAATGATTGAATTGAATTTCATTTGACACACAGATGACAACGGCGAGACGATAACTGTGCGAGGATGTGCTCTGGACAGTGGCACACTCACAACAGACACTGAGATTATCAGAATGTCGCATTGCGGTAAATTCTACTATGATAACAGGTGCATATGTCTACCCACACACACATAAAATTATATTTATAAAACACCCACCAACTTATGCCATGTAATATGCGTGTAACAAAGAAATAGATTTAATTTAATTTTAAACTTGAGTAGCTCTTAATTTAAATTCTTGGACTTATGAAAAAAGAGCAGGAAAAAGTGATTAAAATGTTTTTCTTTTTGGCATTAAATTAAAAATTATAGTTAAGTTTTCCAGAAAAAAAAATTAATCAAAATCTTTTATTTATAACTTATACAGCAAACCAGTTTAGTTTGGTTTGCTAAGGTACTGAACAGCAGCTTGAATCGAACCATTTAAAAACCCTTAACACGAACCAAACCACATATAAAATAAGTTAGGGTTCAGTTCGGTAAAAGTATTCATAAGTATACACACAATTTTTGAAAAATATTCATAAAATTTATGCTTTACAAGGATTTAGTTTAATCATTTATCAAAGCTTTAGTCGTAAAAATTCCGTGGCACAGATTAAAATTGTCAATTTCTGAATTCTTCATGGATGCTGCACATGATTTTTATGCGCGATTCTCTTAGAATGCATAAGTAGACAGACTATATGTTATTTTACTAAAAATAGGATGTTTAGACTCCAAATTTGGCAAGCCAGATCTTGAATACTAAGTATTCGCAATTTTGCGTTGTTTAAAATTTAACAATTAAACGCCCCACGTAACTTCACTAATTTAAAAGATATGCACTAAAGATTTGGGATACATGACAAGCATATCTGTCCAGATGTGTCTTTAAAGTGGCATTACGATTGGATAAGGAACTAAGGAGACATTATATAACTCAATATGAATTAGGAGTTAGCGCGTTTGAAGTTCCAAGAATTGTGACGTCAGACAGTCCCGTGTTCTTTGTTTTTGTGTACATATATTAGACAAATGTAAAATCATTTAAAATATATGAAATTAAACCAAGGTTCAAATCTGAACCTTGGGCTCAGAGGATATACAAACCGGTTTACACCTAATTTTTGGTGAGCAGTTCAAACCTCTGAACTGAACCGTCTTTACAAATTTTGAGGCTCTCAGCCTTGATATTTATAGAATCAATTACAATGTTTTAAAAGAGCCAGTCACATTATCTAAATAAAATTTTTTCTATTTATTTCAAAAAATAAAATATGTTGTTAAGCAAAAGTATACCTTCAGTAATTACAAAGAATAAACGAATTATTAAACATAAAACGACCAACAATTATATTTTTTAATTATTACCACTCCGATCACATTATCTGAACAAATTGAATTATGTAAAAAGCTGACGTCATTAAAATGTAATCTGCAAGTTATGCATTAAATTTGCATTTACTTCATGCATTCCCCTCATTAATTAACAAGCTCTTCACAAAAAGGCAATTAAAAATGAATTTTGCACAAGTGCAGCTTAATAAACAAATGCTAGGTAGCTATTAAATGCCAGTATAAAAATATAATAAATAACATGCCTTTATTCATTGTATAGAGTCATTCTAATGCATTTCATTCCTTTGACGTGCACATATTAAATGGCATAAAGTTGTGCTTTAGCAAATTCATATGTTTGTACATGTTGACATGAATATATTCCCATTGTCGCAGACATAACTTAACATTATCACTCTTTTTCTCTTTCTCGCTTTTCCCTCTCTATCTGACAACCTGTTTTATCGCGTAGATACGTGCACGGTTGCCTTCAGAGCTGCAGTGATGCGGATGCCTGCAATGGCAGCCACCCAAAGGACGTCGAGTCCTTATTACTTAGCGTTGCGTTGCTGCTGCTGGCTGCAAGGTAGCAGTGACAACAACAACAAGAAGGATAACAGCAACAAAAAGGAATAAGGTATAACAAGAGGAGCTAAAGCAGACATCCCATAAAAGTTAAAGGAAGCTTAGCTTAAGTGAACGTGAAAAAGCATTTAATATAATTCAGCTGCGCGAATATTTTTACAAAACTCCATACGCTATATTCCTGACATCGGCAATCCCTATTCTCTCCTCTCAGTGTCTACGATTGCACCTTACCGTAATTGCACACCCACACATACACACATCACAAGGAATACACAGGATAATACAAAAATATTTATATGGAATTCATCAAGCAATTATGTGATTTATAAATGAATATTTAACAATAATTGATGAAACTACAAATTGAAATGCAATGGAAAATGAAATTTCAAACGAAACGAAACTAAACTAAACTAAATTTAAACTATATACTTAGTTATTAACTTATTAACGCTAAGCGCTGCTAGTCAAATATCGAGTCAAAAATCAAAGCTACTCAAAACGAGAATTCAAATTCAATTGCAATTATTTTTAGCTAATAATACAATTAGGTATATATATATATTTACATTTATGTATTGTACTTACTTACAACCTGTGTACTTATTGCTCGACTATTGTAAATAGGTTGACTTATTCGTTAGAGATGATGCTGAATTTTAGGCAAAACTAAATGACAATTATGAATAATTAAAATTTTATGGCCACCATCTGTAGATAGAGTTAACAAAATGTTCAAAAACTGCGAAAACAATTCAATTCAAGCCGTTTTCATCTTCACACTAATTAATATAAATTACTGTCAAAATTAGTTTACTTTCACTTTCTGTTAATTTGCGATAAGAGTACTTTTCTAGCACACTAAATAGTGTCGTAAAGTGTCGAGACTATCAATGTAGTACGATCTGATATGAGGCACTTAATGAGCTTGACTCACCCAGCTGATTGCAGACTAGCTTATCACTAGGTCTTATCGCTGTTTAAAAGCCTTCATTGGTAATATTCCATATCGAGCACTTAGTACTCACTCAAAAGTCGAACATAATGGATGGTAAGCAGAGGAAAATTAAAACTCCAACCGTTAGCCGACTAACATTGTGATTAATCCTTTGTAGGAAATAATTGGTTACACTATAGCAACGGTACCGTGCCGCAAGACGCTGTTGTGGCTGGCCACGATTCCGATGGACACACCATATTCGTTGGACGTGCCTACTACAACAACGATCTGCTGCCGGCCAAGATAATTCCCAACAAGGGCAAGGCCTACGTGTCATTTGCCAACCAGGAGATCGAGCTGGACAACTACGAGGTGCTCAGTGGCGAGAACTACGAGTGGCTGCCAGGTTCAAATGGTGAGGTGCCTCACGGTGCTGTCCGAGTGGGTCGCAATGTGGACGGTGAGGATCTGTATGCCGGACGCGGCTATCATGCCGGCAGTCTGACTGTGGGCAAGGTGCATCCTTCCCACGGCTGTCTCTACATACCCTATGGCTCCGAAGAGGTCAAGATCTTCGAGTATGAGGTGCTGTCTCGCCGCATGGAGATGCGATAAGCATTTCCAATTTGTATAAAGAATGTCCGCATATAGTTAGATTTTGTACAATAAACTGCAACTTGTTTTTATAGATCTTTCATATCTTATCTTTAGTTTGGCTAGCCATAAAGTTTAATCGTTAAAATTCCTACTGTTTGGTGGATTTCTAGGTATTGCAACAATCTATTAGTCGTTAATGACCTCACTTTATGATCGGCTTCCTGTGTTTCGCAGTTGATATTATGAGTTAACTCCGCTCTGGCCCAGTAATGCAGGAATTTAATACGACAGGCAGTACTAAGTTAACAAATTAAAAGCGAGTTGAAATTAAAATGTAGACAAAAAAAGCAATTTAAAACAGTTTTCAGCTTGAGAAACTACAATACGTTAAGCCTAAAAGTTTAATTATAGAGTCTAACTAAATTTTACATACTCATATGATGATGACAAACCAATAGGACCAAACTAAATCTATGCGCAAAGCTTTTAAGATCAAAAACAATAGCATTTTATAAACGAGAATTGTTAATTATAAACAAACTATTTGATATCTGTATCTTTGACCATCGTTACAACTTAGTTTCTCATACAAAAAGCGAGCTTGCAATGGTTTCCGCTCATCAACAAGAGAATTAACTATGTAAAAATTACAAAATAATAATAATATAAAATAAAAAGAATAAAAAGTAAAGAATGTTTGCACATGTTTTTGATAAGATAACAAAATTTTGCTGAAATCGCTTGCTTTCAATGCAACAATAAAAACCAAAAGTTCTTAATCAAAAGCAAAAAGAAATTAAACATAGTACTAAGGCACCTGATTGGCTAGCAACCGATATACATATACCGATATATATACATATACAGAATTCAAAATCTTTAACTCACACACAGTTCGCATACCCGTAAATATAGGAAATATATAAGTGCATACAATGAACGACCAAGCAAAGTGTATAAAACATTGCAAGTTTCACGGCAATTGTAATTGCTAAACATTTATATTTAGCACTTAAGAAGTTTATATATTTACATTTAAGCGCAAACGGATAACTGAATAACTGAATAACTAGATAAACGAAGCTACTAAAACTAATCCAAATGAATTCAAATTGTTTCTTTTGCATTTAAATGCGAGCGTACAACTTTTTTTCTAACGCTAATTAAACACACACTCTTACACTCACACACTGAATGAACATATATAAACATTTCTGAATAAAAACTGCAAACATATATTGATAAATTCAATACGCTTACCGTGTTTAACTAAGTCTATACATATTTACACTCTGAGTCAATGGGTTATCTAATCTAAAAGAGTCTTAACATAGGCAGCATCCTCCTGGACAAACTTTTCGGCCTGTTCAGCGGGCACCTCAACAGTTTTATAGTTGTCCAAACCAATTTCCTCCTCCTTTCTGTGATACAAAGAAAAACGGTTGGTTAAGAATTTATAGTAGTTAAAGTCAATACTCACTTGATTAGAATGTCCACAACATTCTCACAGGCCAATACGCAGTCACTGTCACGCCCCACCTTGGCCTCCCACTTGTGGTATTCCCGCAGAATCTCATAGACGCCTTTCGAGCGCAACACTTCGCGGCAGCGACGTGTGGCACACAATTGCAGCAGACACTCAAGCAACATTTTTCGCAAATCTGGATCCTCTTCGCGAGTCTTGGTTTCTGGCAGGTACTGTAATCGATTGAAGAACACATGAGCTAGAGTTGGAATTTGTAGTTCAATGAGCTACTCTAGTTAAAGCAACTGCAAAGGATCAGTGGTTACATAGGCTCATGGAGGCTCCTGCTCTGTTTCCTAAAAGAGGCATTTAAAAGGACACAAGACTTTAAGCCATAACATCCTCAGCTATCGGGCTTCCAAGCTCCAACACTGACCTATGCTTGGTCAGTCCAGGAGGACGCCCGGAATAACCAAACCTAACCTTTAGTTTAATTTGCAGAATACTATTCATTTTTATTTTTTTAAACAAGTCTGTCATTTTATAAATATGTTAATAAGGAATGAATGAGAGAAGTAAGCAGATCACTTTTATGACGTGGTTTTTGAAAGACATGCGTTATTTTAAAAAATACCAAAGTAAATTAAATAAAATTAATTATTTTATAAGACAATGATATTTGTTTAAGACTTTCAGTCTAAAAGCACTTAAAACTAAGTCTTAAAATCATCGAAGTATTAAGCTTTAACAATACTTCTTTTTTATGGACATTTCTATAAGGAATTTTATTGACACTTTGACACTTTGGAATATAGAAATAAAGAAAAAACATAATTTGCAAAAGATTCTAGTTCATTTTGTTTATTAAAAACCCACTTTTTTGTTGGTAGCCAAATATAAACAAATTTAACGATATACAAAAGATTTTTAACACACACAGGCCTTGGCAATCTTTTTGATCGGCATGTGTCTATCTTCTATAATATTATCTTTTGCCAGTTACTAGCAGTCACTCATAAGATGGCCACTTTTAGATTGCTATAGAAAAAAATGAACATAGTTTTGTTTGGCATCTTTATTAATGAATTTTTTTTGGAACGCAGACAAATTGGAAAGATTGGAAGTGTGTGGTATATTTTGAGTTACTTCCAACCAAAGGATTAATTCTGATATCTTCTGTAAACAACTGGACAAATTGAATACAGCAGTGAACAATAAGCAGCCAGAGTTGGTCAATGTGTTTACTTTCTATTTAAAAATTAGCAATGATTTCTTGAAGAACCCAATATTTGAAAGTTCAACAGCAGCCCTTAGCTATGGACATTTCTATCAGGAATTTAGTTTAGACTTATATTGACATTTCAGAAAATAAAATGAAAATGATTCTTGTTATATCTATATAACAAAAAAAAAAACATTTTTTCAATTTAGCACCATAAAGTCAAAAATTAAATGATGTTCACGAATGACTGAATACGTTTATTCGTTCATTTCACCGACACTTTCAGTTCAACCTAATCTGAACTAACCTACCCACCTTCTAACATGAAAATGTTACCTGTTGCAGTTGTTAAATTTACTCACCTGCAATTCAATTGGTAACTTTTCATTGTCTTCATCGCTGAACTCTTCGGGTCCACACAACGGTTGCAGTATGGCGACTAATATATCGTTCTGTTCATTCAGTATCACATCATGATACACTGCATCGAAGCATATGTTTTTAATGATGCCAATGGTGCCGCCACGGCGCACCACGCTCTCCTCAAAGGAAGCAAAAGGCAGCAGCTTCTCCAGCAGCCTATATTTGAGTTGACAGCACAGTTCGCGTCCACGCGGCACCTGGGTTAGATTGCAGAAAATGGGGGCCAAGTAGTGTAGCTTGGACTTTTTCTTATTGTAGTCCAGCTGGGCAAAGGCTTTGGCCAACTGAGGTAATGTTGTCTCCAATGTGTCGAGTATGCCGTGCACGAGAGACTCGACGCGAGTCAAGTTACTTAGCACCATGCTCCAGGCATCTGCCAGCTCCGCCTGCTCGTCGGTGATTTGCTTGGCAGCCACCTCGGCAATGGCAAAGGTCTGCAGGAGTCATTAGTTACATTATGCTTAGCTTGGAATAGATAGTTTTCTACCTACAGGTTGCACTTGCTTCGCCAACTCGTACACTTTGATGGCCCCCGCTTCCTCGGCGGTTAGGTTAATTAGGCTCAGCACCGCATCTTTGGCAACAGTTGCGTTGGCATCCAATGTCAGTCCGAAGATGGCCATTAGCATATCGTCCAGCGAGAGTATTGCTTCCTTGCCCTCCGCACTGCCAGTCAAACCTATTTAATAAGAAACACAAATGAAACACAAAACACATTGCTGAGCACGTGTGGCTTAAGTTGCACTTCGCTCATTTTTGCCTGCGCATTTACTTACTCAGCACATGTGTGAGTGCCACAGCTTTTAGATCTAGCCGCTGATTTGGCTGCATAAATTGTATTAGTTCTCTAACATTGTCCATTGTTGCTGATTTTAAATTTTGTAAATTGTTTTATCAAAAGTAAGCACACTTTAAACAGCTGCAAAGTGTGACCGTGTGTAGTAACACGAAAAATACTGAGACAAATTAACATTCTGTTAAAGGGAGGAGCACAATGTTAAATGCAGTATTTTCTGTAAAACAGTTTACGTATCTGTTAAATGGTGGAGCTTGCAGTAAGATGAGTTGATTCTGTAGTAGCAAACTATAAAATCAATTGGGAATTTAACTTTGGTTTTTAATAAATAAAAATAGTTTTTATATAAATCAACTTAATGTTTTAGCGATATTATGGCGCCAACGCGATTATTAAACCTGAAATTCATTGATATTTGAACTTAACATATCAATGTAATTTGGTGGAGTGGAGGAGTACTCTGTTTGTTAACGGAGTGCACTTTTTGCCATTCAGCTGTTAAGGTAGTAGCGTGCATAAAAAAAGCTAAATGCTACGGAAAAGTAATACAAGTCAGCTTCTGTCAGTGAGTAAGTATTTAAATTTTTATTCGACTTAAAATTTTATTCGTGTTAAGAAAATTAAATTTATTAGAAACAAACACAGTATAAAACGTACATTATTAATAAGTTTGAATAACATTTGTCTGACAAATGAAAGGACTGAATATAAACTTATATTACAGGGACTTTTGTCTTTAAAATAAAGCAAATAGACAAGAACGAAAATAAAAAGAAAAACCATTTTGGCCATGAAAATCGAAGAATTGCTCACTTGACTTGAATTGAATTTAAACTTTAGCGATTTCATGGTAAACTGTGAAATGCGAACGATACAAACGAAACGGAATACCTCACAGTTGCAAAAGGATCAACAATTGCAATTGAGAAAGGATTCGGCAAAAGAGTTTTGTGCTCGTTCGCTCGCCTTTTGGATCCGTTGAATGAATCCCCGAAGCGGCTTTATGCGCAAAACTTTTGCTTGTTATTTTTAATGGTCGGCAATAATCGTTAAATGTGTCGACTGTATCCTTGCGACGGTGATGCTGCTGCTGCTGCTGCTGCCAGTGCCACAACAGCGCCTGTTTCTGTTTCAGTTTCAGTTGCCAACTCCGCTGCACTAGCAACAGCAACAGCAACTCAGCAGTATTCCCCATCTCTTTCTCCAACTCCATACCAATTCCTAGCCCCCGCCTCGTGCTCTGTAGTGTCCAGAAGGGGGCGTGCGATGTTGGCAACTCAACTGAAAATTTCATTTCGTTTCGGAAGAGCTCCCCACCGCATCGCACCGAGGAGAGGAGACCAAAAACTTTTTAGACTTTTTGTCGACTTTTCGCATTTTTAGTTGCGCCCAACTGGCAAGTGCTGGCTCAGCATAGGATTGGGGTGGAGGGAGGATGTGGCATGTGGGATGGGGAGTGAACAGAGGACCTTAGCTTAAATTGAACCTTGCTCGACTGCACGGCAATGCTCCAAATGTTAATTTCATAACCCGATTCGTGCACGGCTAACTGTTGTTTCATTTATTTGTGTTATATGTAAATTTCATACGCCCACAGGCGTACCTCATTTGGGCGTGGCTGTAGGAATGGAGGAGTGGAGAATGGGGTCAAAGTAGTTTGGCTGCTAGCTGGAATGTGAATCTACCTGTTTGCTTTTGTTGTGCCCCCAATGGGCCAAACGCTTGTTTTTTGTTGTTTTTATAAATATTTAAGAATTCTAATCAAGATCCTCCTCTTGGTAGTTGGCTTCCTGTGAGGAGGACACGTTGACTAGGTCCATCCGTCCATCCACACCCACACACATCTTGGCATCCCTTTGAAAATGGTGAAAATGTCGTGTTGATTCTTTTTTGGTGGCATTTTAATGTCCTGCCAAATGTGCAATTTTAAAACGAATTCAAGCCTCAAATAGTTCATAGCTAAATTCACTTTCAAGGGACAATCTATTTATGGAAGCAAATGATGATAATGATAAAGTAAAGTGGTACAGTAAGCTACGGAATTTTATATATTTCTTTCAAATATTCCTATAAGTTTCTTTCAATATTCCAGAAGTCAGATACTCTGATTGTTAGGGAAAATTTCGTTTTGTTTCGATATCGCAATGTGACTTTTATATGATATCAGGAACTCCATCTGTCAGTTAGAATTAAAAGTTGATTAAGAATAGGAACGGCTTATTGGATATTGATATTGGTTATTAACGAAATATGGCATTCGATTAAAAATGAGACAGTTTAACACAGTTTTTTGAATGATTTTGGGGAAAATCAAATAGAATAGCAGTGAAACTTATTGGACGGTTTCGACTATAATAAATTTATCAAACACATTCCGTATTCCCTTGCACTAAATGTGTTTTTTTTTAAAATCAAGATTCTGAGACTTTTGCCAGCTTTTATCATATTTTTCTAAATTATCGGTTCATTAAAAAACGGTCCTATATTAGCTTAAATTTATGAAAGACCTCATTATTACTTGCTGAATTCAACATTAAAAAAAATGTATTTTATTCTGAATATATTGGTTTTCATATAAATTTATTTTGAGTACACCTAAGTCTGTTTTTACACGGTAGATTGGTTCCAGAAGAAGCCGTGTAAAAAATCCGTGTAAAAAGTACACTGACATTGGAAAGAACAAACTTCGCAAAATTTAATTTGACAAAAAATTTAAGTACATTAAATTTTAAATCGTTCCAAATGGAATAAAAATTTAAAAATTAAAAATTTTTTTTATCAGTTCTCAAACTCGGAACACACACTTGGCTATGAACTACTACACTATCAAATGAAATTATTTAAAAAAAAAACCCCATAAAAGAATTATCAATTAAGGGACGAAAGCGTAGATTCAAAGCCCAAAATATGTTATATAATTTAGAAATTTATCTAGAATATAAAATAATAATTTTTTTTTCATGTGAATGTTTTGTCCCGGACATAACACTGGAGAGTCGGAGAAAACGATTAAAAAGATTAGATCAGATTCAGCCGAATTAATGCAGAGGAAACTAAGATCAATGAGCTCATTCTACATTAAGCTTTATCTCACGGCATAAACTTCTTTTCTTGTCAAGTCTTTTATGCTTGATGTTATTGCCATATCATTTTGGTATAAGTTTCCTATGGCAACTTTAAAATAATTTACTTATAATAATATACATATACATAAACTGAACAGCATTTTCCACGTCTCCTTCAATGCGTTGCAACTTTCCTTACTCTCTATTCCAATACTTTATTATAATATATTCATTGGAAGTGTTTCTTGAAGTATATAAACACGCAAAAAGTTATAAAAGCAATTCATTTAAAGCTCTTTTAAAAAACAAAGCAATTATTCTAGAAAATTAGCAGTTAAAATGAATACGGAATACCCCCAGCATACACTTATAGGAATATAAAATTTGACTCACGTGTGGTCCGTCGCTCAATTAAGATAAAAACAATAGCAACAGCAGAAGCAGCAGCAGCAGCAACACAACCGCAAATACGAACCGAAGAACAGAGCAAAAGGAGAGGAGAGGGGAATTAAAGAGAAGAGAAGAAAAGAAATGGTTTCATGAAGAAAAACGCCATTAAAAGGAACGTTGATTGGATTTATGACTTAAACGCGATGGGGAGTGCTGAGACGGCAAAGACAAAGAAAACTTGTTTTGGGCCACTCCTCCGCCTTTGTTTGTAGCTCAGTTGAGTTGCGTTGAGTTGAGTTTTTATATTCCGACATGGACTGGACCAATACCAGTGCCGAAGTCGGCCATAACTTCCATTTGTCGACGACAGTCGCGGCACACTCAGAGGCGATAAAAGGTCATAATTAACTGGTAACATGCCAACCAATCCGCAGCGTAATTAATTTCAGCATTGCAACTTGTCAGAGTTGTTAGTCTTGTTGTTGTTGTTGTTGCTATTGTTGTTGTTTGTGTTCATTAGTGCGCAGTGAACAAGCAACACAGGTAACACAGGTAAGTGGACAACTGCGTCTGCTATGCGATCCAGTATGGCGTTTGTTATGAAGTTGACATTTAAATTAATTAACAACAGCTTCAGCAAGGCAAACATATAATTTATATTTTTAATATGCATTTAAAGTAATAATTACAGGGAACATAGTAAATGCTGCGAGTCACTTTTAAAATTTACGAGCTGAGACGCTGCTCCGAACTCTCCAAATAATTTTAGTAGAATTCCATATTAAACTGTCTAATTGTTAACTTTCTTATACATTCAAAATGTGCAAAAATTACAGTAGGTTGTTAAATAACTACTCTATAATTTAGCGTGTCTATGATAGATAGTTATACTTAAAATCAATAAAATTCACTAACTTTACTCATAATTTTTGTAATTTAGAAGCTTATCTTCTTTTCTTTTGAATGTCATAATAACAATTCAGTTTATTTATGTAATATTTGACCTGAATTAAACAGTACTTTTTCTAACCATCTCTTTTATTCCTTCCCTTCAAAATTTAAATAAAATAAATTTTATTTAAATTAATTAATGCCTCTATCAGTTCTTAAAAAAAATATTGAGTTTTAGCTAAGTGACTTTTAATTGTTTGTTAAATATACATATATATATATAATGTAACTCTATAAATTCGTAATCATAACTATATGAATAAAGTTCAATATATAAAAATGTAATTAATATTTTTTTATGTAAACATAAATAAATAGAATACAACTTGATGAATTCGTCAGAACTTATTTGAGTAATTTATTTATAGAAACTAAAAAAATGTTCAAGTCTTAATTTAAGATAAAATCAAATACTTTTTTTTCGTAATTTGTTATTTAAATAAATAAATAAATATGTTTTATTAAAAACAATTTTATTGTATATAAATAATTTTTAATATATGATTTGGATTAAATTATAGAATGAAGATATTGTTTTTCAGTTTTATGGTAAATACCTAAATGAATATAACATGACATTAAATATTCGTTATTAGTATAACATTAAATTCAAAAGTATAAGTACTAGGTTGCAATAATAATTATTATGTAGATATTGTTTTTAAATTTTTGTTTAAAATGTTTTTGTACACATCAATAAATAGAATACAAATCCGTAAGCAATTTGTTTAGCTAAAAGTATCTTAACATTTATGAGTTCAAAAAGTTTTTTAAAAACTTAATGAATATTCAACTTTTAATTTATATATAAAATCAACACATTTTTTGCAATATGGTAAATATGTTTAATTATAAACTATTATACAATATAATGCCGCAAAATTCCAATCAATATTATGTGAATGAAACGAAAGTCAGTTCCTTGAACATTTTGCATGTTCTGCGAATATTAAAACACATAAATGAGAATTTTTGAAGACAAAGCGTGCGTCTTAACGATTCCAAATGGCAATCCCGCACACATTTGCTGAGCTGGCTGAATACGTCGGATATGAATACGGCTGTAAAGGTCGAACCCGTAAGGAACACGATGCGCAAGCCAATTGAATGGGCAAATATGTACATACATACATGTATATAGACGTAGAAAGTATAAGAAAAAGGGGTTTTGTTTCGCCATCTCTGCTCGTAGTCATTCATATTTATGCATTGTAAGGACACAAGGACATAAGGACACAAATTCTGTACGTGTTAATATCCTGCCAGGCACACAGATACACACACATACACATATATGCAGAGCTTTGTGCGATGCCGTTGTAAAAATAAAATGCCGCTGCACTTGTTGTTGTACCGAGTTGGGGAAATGGAAACAAGGAAAAGCGGAACCTGCTTTCCACTCAATACAAGCATCGAACAGTATATATGTATAAAGTATGCGTTGTGTGTGTGTGGAAATTGGTAGGGGCTGATGTGTTGCGTATTCATTAAAACTTTATAATCACCAAACATGAACGATACGTGTTTCGATTGCAAAGTGCGTTATATGCAGCCACATACAATATATATGTATGTACATGAAAGTACATACATACATGGAGTAGACAACCATTTATTGTACATTAACCGAAGTCATTGAAAGTAAAGGATGGAGGGAGGGAGATTGGTAGAATGTACAACAGCATATGTGAATATAATAATACCTACTTATTACTCTTGGCATGTAATGCCCTATGATGTTTATAATGTGATCATAAATTGAATGCTCAGCAAATAGCGATATGTGAACGCAATTAAAAACTTTTATTTACTTTTATTAACTCTTTTGAATGCATTGAAACTATCATCATTTTAATTTTATGTATACATTCATTCATTAATATTATTAAAATTAACGTAATAATTCCACATAAATTTAAGTATACGAATACTTGATTTGATTAATTAAGTCTTTTACATATAAATACTGTATATAGCAATGCATATTTTGAGATTTGAATATACTGTGACAAGACTAGACAAAGATTCTTATTATTATTAAATCTACATAGTACATACATTGTTTTAAACTAAGTAGTACAGTCGGCTACATTCGAGCTATCCGACAGTAAGAGACTACTATTATTCTTTTAAGACAACAACATGTACGCCATTTATGAAGTTTTATAAATCAAAAAGTTTATTTACATATTCATCTATTTGGACCGATGCTTTCTATGGCTTTCTATGTTAAAGTTATTTGATTATAGCTTAATTTAGCCCGGTAAAAACAAAAATAAAATGCATATGCGTGGAGCATAGGCGGACCTACATAAATATATATATAGTTTGGTAGCTCCAGCTTTTATAGTCTCTGAGATACTGATGTTCAAGTGGGTTTATACATGGGTATATCAAACAAGAGTATATTTTAACTTGTAAGCTGGTTAATTTGGCTTAAGCTACATTCTTGGTTAGCACAAGCCGAGTCGATAAAGCCATGTCCTTCTGTCCGTCTGTCTACCTGACTGTCTATCCATCTGTCCATCTGTCCGTATGAACAAACCGATCTTAGAGATGGTGAGAGCTACTACAATCTGCATTTTAGTAAGTATCCAAATTTATTCAGTTAATAAAACGTATGTATTTTGTTTATAAACAATATTAAGCGATTTTAATACAAATTGCTATTAAGTTAAAAAATGTAATTATTTTCAAACGCAATGTTAAAGCCTGCGTGCGAGCGAGACAGACACATACAGCCGCAGTTCTTACAGAGCTCATCTTTAATTCAGTTCAATTCATACAATTGGGAATGAGGCTCAGTAGAGGGTATTACACAATTGGGCCTGCTCGACGGAATTTTCCTGTTTATTTAAATAATAAGTCGATGTAGATAACACAACATCATCCATTTATCTATTTATCAAAAAATTATTTAATTTAATTTACTACTTATTTAAATTACCAAGCAAATAGTTTGTGTAATACAACTTGGGCGTTTCAATATAAGAAATATACTATAATTAAAAGTACATAACACAACATCATCCATGTAGTTATGTTTAATTAATAAAAACAATATAATAACATTTAAAATGTTCTTACAGAAAATAGTGTTACAAAAAAAAATTATTTAATTTAATTTACTATTTATTTACATTACCAAACAAATAGTTTGTTTAATAAAACTTGAGCTTAATAATATAAGAACTATACTATAATGAAAAGTACATGTAGGAGAGTTACTACATATGTAATGTCGATCATACTATTTAAAAATGTTTCACTAAAGTATTCAAAGATTCATGTATGGAAAGTGTTATCTTCTTCAATGAATTTCAATTCGTATATTTAGCTGGTTCTCGTTCACTTTATTCATTCAGTTTTGCGGAGTCTTCAGCATAATAATTTCAATGCACACATGAATATTGCTTTTGCTTCTGTGTTATTTTTTATTTTTTTTTTTGGTTCATATGCAATTTTAAAATTTCCGTTTCATAATTATATTTATGCAAATGTGCAGTGCGCACAAACACACACACCCACTCGCAGAGGGGGTGAGTTGCCATGAATATATACAAATATATGGCATATACATATATATATATAAGTATTTGTGTGTGTGTGCTTGGCAGCTTCTGGGTAGAATATAATTTTCATTTTTAATATTCTCTCGCATGCCCGGAGTTTGTACATTAAATTTATTTATTGGCGCAAATATTGGATCGGATGCCGTTGGCTCGTCTCTTCCACTGCCATTTGCATTATGTACCCCAACGTTGTCCACTGGAAATACATGCTACATAAGTAGACAGGCAGCATTCACATGCCGCATGTGGCAAGTGTGGGATGCGGTATATGTATATATGTGTGCGTGTGGGTGTCAACTGGCTGCAACTGCGACAACTAAGAGTGTCTTGCCTAATATAGTATGGCAGATGCGACTACGACATATAGCATATCCAGAAGATTCGTGTAGAGCACAAGTTGCTCGAGCTACAAGCAGCCAAGTTTAACTCAAAGTGAGTGTAGGGACAGGGAAGTGGAAGAGGAAGAGTGTAGAAGAATGAATGGAGCAGAGCAGAGCGGAGTGTTGCCTGTTGTTTGCTCAAATGGAATTTCCAAAGTCGTTTAGCTCCTTATTTTTCTCGTTTCGCTTTTCTTAAATGCCATTTTTTTCCATTTCGTGCGTCCGCATTCAGACAGCTGCCGTTGCTGTTGCCGTTGCCTTGGCCCGGAAGCTGTTCCGGGGGTGGCTGTGCGGAATTCCTGAGTGGAATAACAGCAAATGCGAGAGCCACAGCGTTTGCCGAGAGCAACATGGCTGACTGGCACATAACCCACCCCTACGAACAGTGCCATGGCCACTGCCATTTGTTTGCTTTGCCGCATTTCTTTGGCTGTTCAGCTTCTTCGGCTGCCAACTGTTTCTTCTTCTTCTTCAGCAGCAGCAGCAGCAGCAGGAGGAGGAGGAGCAGAAGTAGCAAAAGGAAAAGGAGCAGCAGCGGCAATAGCGTCTTCGGTTCTTCGTCTTCTTCTTCTTCTGCTCCGAAATGCCATTCAAATAGTTTGCTTAGGTTCATTTTCCCCTCACTGACTCAAGGATGATGCTGGGAATGGGAAGGGGAATGTGAATGTGAATGAGGGTGAGGTTAAGAATGGGGATGAGGGTGGGCACGGCCATTGTTGCCAGAGTGTGCGGTCGTAAAGAAGATTTATTGCGAAGACGCGCGCGTTTCTTGGTCTTTCGTTTTGGGGTGGTGGGTAGCACGTTGCTTGTAGCATGCCACAGCAGATTCCATTTGGCCGGGCTGTATCCCAAGCAAGGAAATTGGGTTTGCTTTTCCATTTCCCTGAGACTTGGCAGGCTACAGCTTGCTAAATTGCTTTTGCCCGGAATGGGGGAGAGCTGAGGTAGGAGTAGGAGAAGCTCAAGAAAAATTACTTTGCTCACAAAAACAAAGATTGTATCTGTGGGTGTGGGCGGGTGTCTGTGTGTGTGTGGGCATGGGTTGGTAGATAGGAATACTCTTATTCCTATATCACATTTCTCACATCTGAGACTAATGCGATTGTATATTTATTTTTTTTTTTGGTAGAGTTTTTCTAATTTGCATTTAATTTTTTGCAGCTGTTACTTTCTGTCCGCTGGTTTCGCCTAATTTTGCCGCCTTTAAGTCGTTAAAAATTCTGAAAACGTTTCGCTTAAGTTTAATGACGCCTCACATTGAAAGATAAACATTTGAATTGTCTCGGATTAAGCACACCGAACCACTTTGTATGCAACAGGATGTCGCAAGGAGGTGTTGCTGTATTTCGTTCGATTTGGCTAAGTTTAAGGTTTATGATAAAGATTTTTCAATTAACTATTATATTGAAAGACTAATGGTAGTCTAGTAGCTCAATATGCTAAGTTGCTTGGACTCGTCACAGCCTTTGAACAACTTGTGTAAGAGAACCGAGCTCAAACCCCAGTAGGATCCATCCATTTGAAATTATTTGAAATTGTATGAAAGTGTTTTGAGTAATACGCAACATAACCAACAAATAAACAAATTATCAAAAACAAACAAAGAAAAAAATACTAATAATAGTATTGAGTTTTGAATGTTTTGCATCAAATAAATAGTTATAGATAGCTAAGAAATTGAAGTTTAAATTTTTACATCAAAATGATGTCACCGATTTCGCACTGGTCAAATATTTTTTAATGTATTTGATTTGCATTTTGATTTAACAAATTACATTATTGCAAGTAGGTTATACTAAATAATTTATTATTAAAACTCTACACTCAACGAACCGACGCTATTTCCGAAAGACTATTCTAACTTACATGTAAGTTTGAAAGGTTGACGAATTTTCGTTGTAGTAACCGGACGGACGCTATAAGCGGAGTCTTTATAACCGAATTCTACTGTAGTTATTTTGCCACAAATTGATATCACAAATTTTAGGTTTTGAAGTTGAGCTTTCGTCCCTAAACCATTAAGCTGTATTATAAATGATTTAATTTAGCTCACTTATTTAATAATGTGTTTTAAATCGAATAATATAGTCATATAAAAAAAAAATATTTTTATTAAAAGTTATAGTTGAAATATTACAAATATATTCAAAATATTTCTTATGATTGAAATAAAAATTCTAATGTGTCTAATGAGTCTCTACAAAAATTATTAAATGCCAAAAATTATTTCAACAACTGCTTAAAACAAATGTAATTTCGAAACGTAATAATACAAAATAATTAAAGAACCTTGACTAATTAGGTTTCAATTCATTAAGCTTGTTTTGTTTTTACTGTGGGACTTTGGCTTTAAAAAAACGAAAAATGTCTTTGTATATCCGAACATAAATTCACTACGCCAAAGTAAGTGCTAGTTCAAGGACACTCTTAAGAGTTTTGGTCATGTGATATCTTTGCAGTTATTAAATGAAATGAGGCCAGTAAAAATGCTACCAAGGTTAATTGCCAAAGGCAATAAAAAACACAAAGCAACTCAGTGGATACCATAATTCACGCTTATTTGCCTCACCTGCGTACCTTGCACATCGAATCCAGCTAAACTAAAAAAAGGCCATAACAGGTAAAAGATAGAGGTGCATATGCCGTGGATGACCTTCTTACACAGCACGAAGGCGACTATATCTAGTCTAAGTACCATTTGCTAAAAGTAAAAAATAAGCAAAAAACTTGAGTTTTTGATAGAGAGAGAGAGAGAGAGAGAAAGGGAGAGTGAGAGGGAGTGATAAAAGTAAATATTAAAACATGCGCGAGGAACATACTTGAAATTTCCCACAAGACCCATAGAAGAAAATCGAATCCGTAGTCACGAACCAAACTGCTTACCTGTTCCCGTTTCCATTTGCTTCACTTGCTCCTCTGCCCAGTCTTGTCCTGTCCTGCCCCTGCGCATATCGTTACGGTATTTGCGCAGTCTCAGCCTCGTCCTTAATCTCATATATCCTGCACTGTGCACCGGTGGAGGCGCAGGGGGAGGAGAAAGGGTCCTGCGGCGGCGCCGGTAGAACGCCCATTACAATAAACAACAAGGCGGCGGCTCCATCGCGTATCGCGTTCGTATCTTCGGATGTCCTTTTGCCATCATTGGTGGAGAAAAAGTCAAACGTTTTTCTTCCATATTTTCTTTTTTCTTTTTTGTGGCCTTTTCCTTTTTTCTTTCAGTTTTTTTTGTCGCTTCACTCGCCGCCTTATCCCTTTGGGATTTTTGCGCCATTAACGTGAATTGCTTTTTGGGGAAATTATGTGTACCCCGCACACAGCTGCTTTAATGTTTTGTAAATTCACATAAGGAAACCATTATCACCTGAAATATGAAAGCAATTTTCCTGCATTCTTTCCACTCTCAAGTTGATGTTACTCGTCCCTTGGCTCGCTTATCTTCATGTCTTTCTTCTGTCCCTTTGACTGCGACGCTTTCGGAATTTCGAAACCTTAAAAGTATTGCATAAGCTAAAATAAAGCAAAAGGACTGCTTTAGCGGCTCAATACTAATCGTTTTAAGTATCGAAATTGGGATTAAATAAGAAACATTTATCAATAGTATGATATATTCATAAATTGTATAATAGAAATATTTATCCATGACTTTTACAACTAATTGAATTTGCTCTAAGTATTATGAAGAGTAATTAAGCAAATAAATTATATTTTATCCTTGACGAGATGTTTTTTAATAGTATTTGACTAATCGTTCTAATGGTAGATAGGTATACCACAAAAATACATAAAATGTAAGCGAATTTTGGTTAAGATAGCTCAATAAACTGAAACTTGTTCATCTATAAAGTTAACTTTAGGAGCTATTTACTATAGTATTCCCATTTTTGCAAAACTTTTTTAAAAAGTTTCTTACATATAAAATGTCAGTAACCACGTGATGTATAAATTTGGTGTAAAGGGTTTATCTTTATTTCATTATTTCTATAAGTTGTACTATGATAAAAGAAGCTGATTTGGTTGAGAATTGGGCGGTAAATATTAAATGGAAGTATTATAGATAAATATTTTCTGAGTAACATCTTAATAAACAAAGAAGTTTTTCATAATATCAATTTATTTACCGGATTTATAACCTATATGAGTTATACTAGAAGGATTTGCACTGTATTTAGTAGATATGCTTACAATTTTAGCAAATACATATTTCGAGGACTTCAGTAATACTTTATAAATAATTCTAACGAGCTGTTGAATAAATTTAATGATAAATGGTATCTATCTATTACTATATACTATCCGTTCTGACCATTTTTGCACATAAAAAGGATTGAGAGAAATACGCATCCGTATCAAATTTCATCGAGATACTTATAGAACTGAGAGAATATACGTAGTTTGCATAAAAACAGACGGAGAAACGGCCATGGCTATATCGACCCGTCTATTGATGGTGTTCAAGGATATATGTACATATTTACTTTATGTTCTTTTCGAAATAACTAGAAAATAAATATATATTGTTAAACTGCATCTGGGTTACCACATCTACCTTTATAATAGTAAAACTTACTTAAATTGTATATTTAAAGCAATAAATCCAACATATTATTTAGCTATTTAGACATTAAGTTGTAAGCTTTATTGATGATAATACTTATAATAGATTGATAATATTGCCAGTTTATTTTCAAGTATTAAGTTAACCTTTCTATGAACACAAATGCAGCATTGATGTCAGTTTTCGAACAAGCAACAACTTGAAAAGTTGAGGGTGCAACTACTGTGTGTGGCAACCAAGAAAATGAAAGAGGCAAAAGAAAGCGTCGAAAGAAAATGAAGATAATGGGGAAGCAGCGGGGTGCAGGGAAACATCAATTGCTTGCAACATCGTGGTATCGTGTCGTTGTCGCTATTTCGGTGGCCATAACAATTCTCGTAATACTTCGGGCATCGCCGACTAAACGATAATCGCGCGTAAATGCCCCACTAAAATCAATACAACGACTGCGACGACAATGCCAACGATGACGATGACTAGAACGAGTACCAGGACGAAGGCCACTGCTGCTACAGCGGCAACAGCGAGTGGCATTCAGTTTCAGTTTCACCTTCCTTAAAAACAACTCTCTTTCCATATTGGCATCCTTTTCAGCAGCAGTTGGCTATGCACATGCGCTTGCCAAATGCGACTTCGGATTTCCTTCTACGTTTTTCTTAAGATTTTTTTTCTTCTTTTCCTTTTGGCTTTCCTTGCTGCCATTGGGCAGCACCATTCAAGTTGAGTCTATTTGAAGTGTATCAGCAATAGATTTATTTAAACGCACTTATTAAAATCTTCAACATGTGATTGCAAGTCAATGATAAGTCAAGTTGAATAGTAGTTGTATTTAACAAATATTATTTAAAGAGACATATATAAAATGCTTGTTATCTATATAGTTTTCAAGTTGTAGCTTACATTATAACCAATTAATATTATATGCAGAGCATATGTATTTTTACAATCACCAGTTTATTTTTAAGATTTTTGCATGTTTATTTAACTTAATTGAATTATTTATTATTTGATTTCGCAAACATAAAGTTTTCAAGTTTTCTCGTATGTGACGCTTAGTTAGCGTAATTAAAAATTATCTTTCATATAGTTAATAAATGAATAAGACATATGAAATATTTATGAATTTATACCGGCTACAAAGTTGCAATCAATGAGATGACAACACCACTAACGCATAAATATTAATTTGCATTTTCTCAAATGATTTAATTGCAGATTATTTTTAATTAATAGCCATTTTTATGTTTATTTTAATTGAGACAGACATAAATAGATAAATTCGCAGTGAAAGAAGTAGCAGATAACTTCAACTGCAATTTTATGTCTATATGATGTATGCACCTATAGAAACTCAAGTAAGCAGTCAGCTAAAGGACATTTAGGATTACATACGAAAAATTCATATACGAGTTTACCTTACATAACCTGTGTACATATAAAGAGTGGAGCAACATGTGCAGTTTTAATTTGGCTTAACTAAATAATTTTTATTTTAAAACCTTTTATGTAATGAGTAAAGTTTCGTGAACTTTGAAATATTTTTGTAGTCTGGCATTTTATAATTATAAGATTTAAATTGTGTTTTAATTTAGCTGTTTAACTTAAATAAATGTAAGAATATTTATATAATTATCTCATTATTGTAATCTCTTTAGAATCTACAATGCTGCTAGCTACCATATTTAATTAAACCAAATCACCTGTCGTATATAAGTACCTGTCTCAGTCACATACAAACATTCACATTCTCAATCGTAGTCTCAGCTTCCCACGAGCATTGCTCTCGCAGTCGCCGTTGCCGTCGCTGCCGACGCTACCGCTGCTGGCAACGCATGCAAATCGGACCAGGGACAAACAGTTGACATTTTGTGGCCGCAGCTGAGCGACAAATATACGAGTAACCATAAAAATAGTTTATGACTTTTAATTACGGCCTCAGCATGAGGTCCCGCGGAGTGAATCGTCGTCGACGTCGATGATGTTGTTCTTGTTGTTGTTGGTGAAGTCGCTTCTGAGCAGCAGCAGCAGCCAACGAGAAACGGCCAACTGCCATTGGTAGAAGAAAGCGAGGAGTTAACAGCGGCAGAGAACCGAGTCCAGAGCTCCAGAGAGAATGGTAGGATGATAGGATGGCAGTCAGCCTACCTTGCTTTTGTTTCTGCGTTGTTATTTATTGGTTTTTTAAGACACCATTTTTGTGTGCCTGCGTCGCCGTCTTTGTAATTTCTTTGAATTATATCTCAATTCATTCCCGACAATAAATTTGATAAATTTCTCATTTTGTTTACCTGCCCGCTGGGTTCCTTGAATCGATCGACTGAATCGACCATATCGCCATCTTACGAGGGGTTTGGGGGGTATGGCCAGAGGCATAAATTAATGGACGACAGCGACATGTGCGCTGCAACCCTCGATCAGGGTTGTCGCTGATTAAAATGTTCGGGTCGAGTTCCTTGATCGTTAATTAGGAATGCGAGTCGATCGCAGGCGATGCAAACGATAAAGTGAAACAAAATTTAAATGTATAATTCAACTGACTCAAATGGAAAATTAATTACAAGTACGAATTCAAAAACGAGTATGAATATATGAATAAGCAGCGATGGAAACGAATATATAAATATTCATGGAATTAATTTGTTATTTGAATCGTTTGCTAATTGAAATGTAATTTTTACACAAAATACAATACAAAAAGTATGTGAAAAAAATTGTCTTAGTTTATTAACCGATCATAATACATTTTTTAAGACAAGTGCATATATGATTATGCAATAGGTATCTTTAATATTAGAGCTATAGCTTTAAGAATGCTATATACCATGTTCGTATATATACGAATCTGATATACTCAAAGTATGCTTTTATTCTATGCTTTTTTTTATTGAAAACAATTTAAAAAATTTTAATATTTTTATAGACATGTATTTTGGTAAATTTGTCATTATTGCCATATATAATGGCCAAGGGCGAGGTGAGTGCCTCGCCGAAGGTAATCAAATTTTCGGAAAGTTTGGTAAGTTTTAATGGAACTCAGCAAACGCAGATGAAAACCCGAAATCTCTTTTTGGCGGTAATTGTAAGCAATATTTGCGCGTTTTGTTTTGGAACCACTGCCGGCTGGACGAGTCCTGCAAGGACTCCAGCTTTAAAGAAGAATACTTTCGAGTTTAAGTTAACAAGGGAAGATTGGAATTGGATAACTTCCTTACTTCCATTGGGAGTCGTAGTATGTTGCATTCCAATGGGTGTCTTGATGAAATACTTTGGCTGTAAGCCTCTGATGTACCTCCAAGTTGTGCCATACTCCTTGAGCTGGGTGCTGCTAGTCTGTGCCAAAAACATATATATGCTTTATGTGGGTCGCTTTCTACAGGGCATGTGTGGAGCGGCTGTCTGTCTGGCTGTACCTGTGTATCTGGACGAGATCAGTCAATGGCAATATCGTGGTTTTATTGGGGTCTTCTACTTTGGAGCACTCCTTTATGGCATTATCTTTAGTAACTTGATGATTGAAATTACCAATTTGCATACCGTATGTTTTATAAATCTTGCATTGACTGTACTTTTTGGACTGCTCAAGATAATACCTGAATCCCCGATACGTTACCTTTGCAATGAGAAGTTGGACCAGGCGCGCTCAGTTTTGATCTGGCTGCGTTGCAAGGATCATGACGTGGACCAGGAGCTTAATACGTTAACCCAAGTGATAAAAATGGATTTTGGTCCAACCTCCGGCTTTTGGTCGGAACTTAAGCGTATTGGGGGCTTGCGAGCTGTCTTGAGGGGCTCAGTACTAATGTGTCTGCATCAGGCGGGAGGCGGCGTTGTCATCATCTGTTATTTGGAACCCATACTAAATACAATAGCCCAAGGAGACTACTTGTCGTGTCTGATCTGGATTTGCTTTTGTATATTTATCGGACATTTTATATGTATTTTGTTGGTCGAACGAATTGGACGACGACCCCTTTTGCTCATCTCCTCAGTGATCATGAGCTTGTGCGCTCTATATTTGTGCTGCTGGTTGAAATGGACAGTGTCTAGTAGCTGGCATGGGTTGACAAGGATCATTATGTACATATTCATAGCTGGATACACCATGGGCCTTGGACCTATAGCCTGTCTTCTCAACGTAGAACTCATTTTGGCCCTAGCACGACCTTATGGATGCGCCATTGCCAACTTCTTCTCCTGGCTAACAGTCTTTGTGATGGGTTATTGGTTAACTTTCCCAGTGTACAATTATACCATTTTTTGTTTCCTGCTTATTGTTTGTCTGATAGTATTACTCTTTACCATAATCTTTGTGCCGGAAACCAAAGGACGATCTCCTCTAGCAATTCAACGCAGAATGGATCCCAATATGGAGCAATATGCTTCAAGTGATGCTTCATCAACTTAATTAAATTAAATTCCAGTTTTCTTTCCGAAATTCGTTGTTTTTCTATTCAAAAGCACAAACTAAAAGGCAGTCTGAATACTATATGTACATTGGAGTTAGTAAATATCCAATTATGTCCTAAGTTCCATACATACAACTATTTGCTGATGTTTTATCAAGATGGGCAAAATTTTATGCAGCTTTCAGAAATTCTCGTATAAATTTTATAAGGATTATTAATTTGTAATAATATTAAGAATAAACTACTTAAGAGTTAGCAGTTTGATATAATAATTGACGAATAGTTTTTATACCCTCTGAGGGGTATATTTGGTTTGTGTAAAGTGTGTAACAGGTGTGAATCAGCATCAACAGCCTAGTCGACTTAGGCATGTCTTTCTGTCTGTCCGTTTGCCCACAAAAAGCCAGAAAAAACCAGACATACCTCAGAAAAATACATGATTTTAGGGAAAACGTCAGTAACTATATATCATGGGAAGACAATTTTAGAACGATGGTTGCTACATGCCATATCAATACCAATATCAGTATAATTTTTTGGATACCATGCCACTTTCGACCATAAGTAACAAAACAAATTAAAAATTTTCAATCATCTAACTCACTTATTTCTTAATGTACAGTTTTGTAACTTCACATTTGTTTAGAGACAAACAATATAAAACGGTCCAAAAATACTGATCAAGATCGGATTATAAACAAGAAAATTATCATACATCAAAAAATGAAAATTTTAGGCAGAGGCGCAATCGCATTTCATATCACTGAGCTCTGCTGCAGTGCTGGCGTCACACACGCAGCGTAAACGAAAATCTTTGTTCAAGCGAGAATAAACATATAAACACTTGTGCATGTTTGATTCTTGCACTCATGCATTTGAAAACAAGAAAGAAAATGTCAGTCAAGCATGCCGACCGTGTAATACCATCTGATCTTCGCTTCCAATGATATGAGTTCAAATTGGAGTAGCTGCTGCAAGAACTTAACATGCACACATTTGTATGTCTATCTCGCTCGCACGTTTTTAGTTTTCGATGCTTGTGTGCAGAGCTCAGTGTAATGCATATGGCTATGCCTTTCTTGAAAGTAACGATTTTCGTTGTATGACCAACTTTTTAGTTATTCTCCGATTTTAATGAAATTTTCACAATCGTTTGATATTAATTGTCTGCAAGTATACGCTAAGTTAAAAAACTATACGTTAAGAAATAAGTGAGCCAGCGGCATGCAAAGTTACAAAGAAATTTTGCTTTTAGAGGGCGAAGGGGTCGTGGCATCCAAAAAATTTTGATGGCAATATGTTTATATTGCATCTAGTAACCTGCATGCCGAAATTGGTGTCCCTAGTGAGATATTTTTTAGATATCTTGGCATTATTAAATATCTTATATCGAAAATCGCTTTTTATTGTAGGAAACTTCTATCTTTTTGAGATGTTGTGTGTTGTTGCTTCACAATAAGTACATTACCGTCAGTTTGCTCAATTTTCTTTTTGCACAGTGTATTTGTATTTATATCTGTGAGTGCACATATGTATCTGAATCTGTCTGCCTGTGTAAACTTCTGACAAGTGCAAATATTTATGCGTATTTGATAGCACTAATGGGCCATTAAATGCGTGCGCAAATACACACACACATGCTTGGAGGGTGTGAGGGTGGGTAAGCGTGTGTGTGGCAAGGATGAAAATGTACCTAAGCGAATCTAAATGGCATCAGGGGCACAGAACATGCAAAATCATGTACTCGTAAATCTCTTTAATGCCAACGGCCTCCGGCCAAAGCTCTGAGACACCGTGTGTGGGAGGGATTGTGGGATCCCTTTCCAGGGAGTTGAGTGTTGGGAGTCCCGGAGCCGCCCACATGCAATCACATGGTAGATGCTTGTTTACCCCCAGGGCCACAAAAAGAATAAGCACACAGATCCGGCATGTGGTTGAGTTTGCTTTGCGTAATGAAACTGAATATGTGTATGTGTCCGGATGCTGCAGAGGGTGTATGTGTGTGTGTAAGGTACTTTCGAATACGTATTACGTAACTAACGAAAATTAACGTTAATAGTCCTGAGTATCAAAATAATGGCTAGCAGCTCTGCTCCCTTCGATCCAGTTGCCAGCTGCCTGTTGGTTACCCTATCAGCTGGGCCGTGTTTCGGATTGGATGGGTAGTCATTAGGGGTCGGGGGGCCCAACCGTAGTCGGAGCCCGTAGTCAGCCATATAAATTGCAAAAACTCATTCCGGACTTAGGCAAAACGTGAAAATATTGTTATGACCTCTTGTGCTGCTTTTCCCTCCTACCAAACCCGCCGCACTTTGTTGCTGCAGCTTCGGCAGATTCCGCCCATTGAAATAAATTTGATTTTAGTCGCAAAATTACGATATTCCTGCACTTAATTGAGAAAAGTGTAGCTGCGATTTTTAATGATGTTGTGATTGCAAACAACAATCTCAAGTAGAACATTTATGTACGTGTACCGGACACATTTTCCAAGAGAAAAGCTATTTAAAGCAAATGAAGACAATATTTTAGTAGTCTGATTATATTTTAATAGCAAAACATGGCAGGGGCTTTATTAAATATAGGACAGATAGATAGATAAAAGAAGAAACGCAGAGGAAGTGAGGGAAGTCTTCAGCAAAATCCATTTAACTGTTTAACTAAGTATCTAGAAGATCTTAAACATCAGTATGTTTTACTGAAAGTTAAATCTATAAGATAAAACTTTCAAATACTTAAAGTATACAACTAGTTAATTCTGTCCAAGAATTATAAAATTATAATTTTATGCAGCTACATAGTTACTGTTATCTTACCTAATATTTAAGACTTTTGTATTTGAACTTCAAATCAATATTCTCGTATATAGTTATCAACGTTTAGACTCCCTAACTCAAATATGTTATATCAGAAAATTAAATACTATATATATACTTTGTACTTTAATGTACTTTCAATTAGATTCAAGCATTGCATATTGCTTTTTGCTCAACGAAATTAAAATTTCAATTTTAAATCCAAAATGTGGAAATGTCCTGCAGAACCGTCTCAGCCCGCCCAGCCGCACATTCCGCCCGTCACAGTCCAATATTTTGAGCACTTTGTGTGCGTACGAGAACGAGTATATCGTTAATTTTTATTGGACAGCTTTTGAGATCCTTTTCGCATTGAAATCGAATGAAATTCAGTTGGTTGTTTGCTTGTTGCTGTGGCTGATATGGTCTCTCGGGATGGTTGGATAAATGGAAACTGCGTGCGTCAGAGAGATGTGGGAGGGGAGGGGGTGAGAAGTACTGTACAGTACTGGTTTCCATGTTTGGGTTTGTGTTTGTGTTCAACGGCGACCAAAACGCAATAAGCAGTTAAAAAATACTCGTAATTGCAACGGGAGTCATGCTACTCGAAGCTCTCATGGTTCATGCCCCATATGAGTTGTTATTGTTGTTGTTGTTGTTGTTGTAGAACGTGCACAGTGCTATCAACAACAACAACAAAAACGATACACTGTGGAATCGTTTCTCGGAAAATTCATTCATGTAAAAATGAAATTGCTTCGCGAGCGGCCTTCCCAAAGATTCTATGCATTTTATTCGACAATTCTGGAAACCATTGAGCTAAACTTTAAGTTCCTTTCTTTAAATCTAAAATTCGGTTACTTTAAACTCGAAAGTTATTTTTTCTATTGTTCAGCTGGCCAGTCCGTACTTTGTGTGTAAGAAAGTGTAGACAAATTATTATTATGGTTCATTTAATGCTTTTTTCTAAAATATCAGCACAATTTCTGTAATTTACAAAAAAGAAGCAAAAGAAAAATAACGAGTAGGAAAAACGAACGCATCTCACACAAAATTCGCAAAATACTCTAAGTTTTGTATATTTTTTTGAAACCTTTGAGTACTTCAGAGTCTCTAAACTTAAGTTACTAAAAGTATGATTATAGGGAAAGCGAATTTATTTAGAGTTTTTTAGTAAACTTATGTTTTTTTAATGTTGTTTGAGTAGTTTTTATTGTTGAATTTAAAATAAAAATTAATCAATCAATCTATTGTGGCTTAGGCTCCAAAATAAATAAGAGAAATGAAAGTTATATTAAAAAATAGAACGAAGTAACAAAAATAATAATATTTTTTTAGTTTTAGCGACCTTTTTACTTGGTTAATTATGATTATTCGTTGACTGGTTGTCCATTAAATTATTTGGTTGTCCATTTATCAGTCGATATAGTTTTATTAAAATAAAAAATATAAAATTAGCAAATATACTTATAAAGGAACGGACTGTATTTATAAATCTCCACAAAACAGGGTGTTCATACTTCGGCTAGTTTGCAAGCCGCTTTTCTGCTTGCTCCTTTCTCTTTTAGTGCTCGCTTTTTTTTGGTCCGTTCGTTATTGCTATAATATTGTTGGCCGTGTGCGGACCTCACTGTAGCTCCTTTTGTTATTGTTGTTGTAGTTATAATGGGCTAGTGGCAACAACAGCAGCAACAGCAATAGCAGTAGCAGTGGCAGCTATTCTTTGGCCCGCCAAACGCAAAGGCAGCGGGAAAATGTTGCCCAAATGGGTTCATATTTTGACGTTTAATGTAGCGAAAATGAAGCAAGGATTTATGAAATGCGCACGTTGCCCTCGCAGACCGTGGGTTAATATCGAAATGAAACGAAAACTGTAGCCCTCCCCTAAGTAAAGATGGCGAAATTGCAAATCAAAAATCAATTGCATTATTAGAGGCCATTGGAAATCACAGGGGCGTACAAATGAAAGTCGAGCAACTCAATTGTCTTGTGTCTAGACATTGCGACTGTACATTTTGCATTGTCTACTGCAATTAGATGTCTCACAAGATCTGAAAAATGTAGTCAGTTTGTGTTTTTTTTAAGCTATAGGCAGTCAGGTGGCACCGGTGGCTTTTATGGGCCGTAGGATATGATGAAAATGCCACTCGTAGCTGGCTTAAATATGTCTAATCGACTGTTTCTGGGCACTTGACGGCAGCAGTTACCAGTGAAAGTATTCCCAACCCAACACCCTGAGGGACTACACCCTAGCTACCCCCGTCAGTCGGCAGGGGATCAAGCAAATTGCGAAAACTATGTGCAAGATGGGCTGTTATTGCAGCAAAAACGCTTGTAATGATGACTCTAAGTGCCGTTTCCTTGAGTGTATTACCTATAAAAAATTTATACAAAGATGCTGCCAAATTACCCGTACACAAAACTGAGACTATGTACATCCCACCACCACCAAGAAGTCACGCTATCCCCTCTGTCTATCTATCTATCTCTCTTTTTCTCTCTCTCAGTCTCTCTCTCTCTCTCTGTTTATAAATAGATACAATGGCAGCCACCTCATCAACTTCACCTTTGCCCTCGTGCTGCGTTCGTCTGTGATAAGAAAGCCGAAGGCAAACGCCACTTGCTTCTTCACTTGACGATAAAATGCAACATTAAATTGCTGATTTTTTTTGCTATCTTGTTTTCCCCGGATCCTGAGTTTCCACTGGCGCCCCTCAAGTGGCAGCAGTTCATTAGGGGTGGTGCTATTCTAGATACCTTCTGCCCATGGCCAATGCATACCAAAAAGGGTCTCTAACTGGAGACAATCACCACAAGTGCCTTTTAGCCGCGATTCCTGCTCTGATTCCCGTCTTCTGCATACAAATTGCAATTATTATTTTTGTAATTATCGGATTTCTAGCTAAAGTGGCAACTCTAGTGAAGTTTGTCCAGAATTGTTCTTAAGAGATATTTATAACTGTCAGGCTATCAATATTGTTAATTAATTATTTTAGATGATTATATTATTATATGAATATTTTTTATTTTAATTAATATTCGTGTGTATATAATAATTTTAAAATTTTAATAGTTAAATAATTTAAAGGTTATAATTAATGAAATACTTTTTGTCACATTTATTTTTTTACATATTTTATCTGGTTTATTAAAACGATAACAAGAACAAATACTATAAAACTAACAAGTAAGAAATTCAGTCGAGTATCCAGACCGTGTATTAGCCGATGAGTTTAGTATCCAATTTAACGGGTTCATATCGGAGTAAAACCTATTAGAGCCAAACATGCACACGTGTTTGTATGTCTTTCTCGCTCGCTCATATGCTTTTCTTTACGCTGCAGTGTTTGCAAGCAGTGAATTGCTTGTGTGGTTGCAGCTCTGTCCTTTGAACAGCCTCTGCTGTTACGCTTTTCGATGAATGATTACTTTCTTGATTATAATCCGATCATACGTGATTTTCAGGATAATTTTATTTTGTTTGACTTCAAACAAATAAAAAGTTACAAAACTATACGTTTAGATATACCCGAGTTAAAGGCATGCAAACTTTTAATTTGTTTTGTACCCTATGGGCGAAGAGGGCGAGGCATTCAAAAAACTATGGTGCCATTATTCTTATGTTACATCTAGCAACCTGCATGCCAATATTGATATTCTTAGGTATTATAGTTACTGAGATATTCGCCAAAAACATATATTTTTCCAAGGTGCGTCTGGCTTTTCACTCATTGTGGACAAATGGAGACTAACATTGGAAAAAAAAAAATTTTACTATTCACTGTCTAAATATATGGTCGATACTGAACTAAACGGAGATTGTTTCTCATACCATCATACGGACATACAGACGAACAGACGGGAATAGAAATTATTGCATACTTTTCACAATACTTCCTAATATATCCCACAGAGGGTATAAAAATACAAAATGTTAGATGGTAAAACATGTTTGTAAAGGTATTTTTTTTATTACATAAAATCATATTTATAAAAATATCATAAATATTTTTTGTAATTTTATTAATTAATTTTCACTTATTTTTATTTATGTTATGTATTTAAATATTTTTTGTAATTTTATTAATTCATTTTCACTTATTCTTATTTATGTTATGTATTTACCATATTCTCTAGACAATTAATTACGATTTTCCCATAGCTTTTCGTTTGCGTCGCAGTAAATTTATTTCCTGAGTAGAATATTAGAAAGAATATTGTAATTTGCAATGGATAACGCTTCACATGCTGAAACTCAAACTCATTCCAAATTCCGCAGGGTTATCCCATGGCGCTCGTAGTTTATGTTTACGTAGAAATTAAAATAAACACTAGAATGAGATTTATGCGATGTTTGTATTAAGCCGCTGTCCACACCGAGAGCAGGCAGCAGTAGCAGCGACATCAGTCCAAGGACAACAACGAGAATCACCAAACCCACCACCATGGTGGCTCAACACGGTCGGCCATTGCGAGGCAGTGCTTGTGTGTGTGCGTGTGTCTGTGTCTGTGGCAGCATAAAGCGCAATTCAAACCCATTTGGGGTGATATCCATAATGGTCGAACCAACCACCCGCTTTGTGTTTGCTTACACACGCCAGCAACTCCAACCGGTGGTGGAGTTGGAGGTGGTTGTGATGTTGATGTTGGTGCTTTTGGTGGTTCACTGTCTGCCGCTGCCAACGGATTTAAATTCTAATCTAGCGCTCACAACGGAGCCCAACAGACTGGAGACCGCTTCGGGCGACGCTCATACTTATCCGGCATGGCGGTAATAGCTTTATCTGCCAACAGAATTATGGCCAGTCGCTTGATTCATGATCCGACATTGTGGACGTTGTTGCGTCTTTGTTGTCACTCGTTTCAGCTCCCGTTTCCGTCAACCTTTCCGGGGTTCTGCCCGCTTCACGCGAGTTACCACCCTCACAAGGGGGGCTCAGTGTGCTCTGGGGTTGCCATTGTGACGTTTAGTCGTGAATTTGAATGAATGCATTGTCACAGGAGGATACGGCTACAGTACAGTCTTGGACATTACAATAGTATCTGGAAGTCACTGATATATGTAGATACACATTTAATGTATTCAAAGAAAGTTAAATAAAATATTTAAATATAGATAAAGATATAAATATAAATGTTGCAAAAATTAAACAGTAACTATAATAATATAAATAACTGTTAACATATATAATTGTATCTGTATGTTAATACAAATCAAGATTTATTTTAGAAGTAAATAGTAAGAAGAGTTAGCAATAACATTTTAAAAGAAAACATATACTATACTTTTACTATTATTACTAGAAAAGAATGATTTATAAAAATTAATGGAGTTTTAAAGCTTGATAAAGGAGTATTTAATATTTTTGGGAGTATACTACATATACTCCATATATACTCATACATTCCATCAACAGTTTTCAGCAAAGTTTTTGGTTAAATTATATAGGCGAAAAATAGGATCGGACTTTGAGTAATTAATTTTCTGCTAAACAATAAATTTATGCTATGGGGTTTTTATTTCAATTCTAATATCTTGTGTCTATATTTTTGTGGTCACACGTGTAATACTCATAGATATGCGCTGATCGACTGTGAAGCTCGGCGATGAGCGAGCAGAGGTCACAATGCAATTTTTGCTATCTGCACGCGCAACAGAGGAAATCCTGTTTAGTCAGGGAAGAGACTGGCTCCACAAAGGCTGAGTAAACACACAATGCACATACACACACACACACACACACACATACATACACATGCTCACACACCCACATACAGGCACATGGAAAATCGATTTTCATAAGAATAAGGCAGGGCAATGGCTACCAAACGCCCTGGGTTGGGGTTGGGGTTGGCTCTGGGGTTGTTTGTTTAATTTTCCGCAGAGCAAGTGATGAAAATCTATTGAATGTGTGGCCATGCTGGAGTTTCCGTCACTGTGAAAATATTTACTCAATGCTGCAGCTCAGATGGCGGTGCAGATTGAAACGGAAGTTGTTTTCAAGACACAAGGCGATGACGACGTTGAGGCTGAGCATACTGATGACTCCGCCAGCAAGTCCTGTGACGAGAGACGTACGTACAAGGGGACGGAGTAGAAGGACAGACCGTGAATGATACGCACTCGTTTAAATTGCCATTTAATGTCAATCCAATGACAGTTATTTTAATTGTGTTTGGGTGTTGCGACAATTTATGTTATGACTGTAATTGTTATAGCTATTGGGATGCGTACTCGATGGCAGTTCCTGATATTAAAACATATGTCTAGCAAGCAACTTATATAATTAAAATGCAAAGAAGAGATTGGAAATTGTTGCAGTATAATTAAATAAAAAATTTGTTTTTCAAAATGATATATTTAAATTGATTTGAAAGATTTTTATATATAATCCTTTTCAGCATAAAAACTTCCTTCGTGAAAAATAAAAAAAAAATTTAAAAAAAAACATACACACACACATTAAAATATTTTAAATTAATTTTGTGAATATATTTTGAAAAATGGTCTTACATAAAATTAATAAATGTTATTGGTTTGTTTATATAATATGTCCAAAGTCATTATTTATTCTTATATTTTTTTCAAAATTTATAAATTTTGAAAATATTACTTATTTAAATGCATTGTCCCAATAGTCAAATACTTAATTTATTTAAATTTTAAAAATATTTATATTTTGCCTAACATCAGATATCTTTATATTATTTAAACATTTAATCAGTTAATTTAAAATATGTACTGTTTTTTAATACACAACAAATTTAAATTAAAACTGTTTTAAAATATTTTCAGACTCCATTACTCCATTGGGCCCAAATGGTCGCAGCACTAACAACTGCGCTCCTGTGTAGCCTGTGTCAAAAACCAGTTTATAGCCTCTATGCAGACATTAGGGCAGCCGAAGTGGAGTAGGGGAACAGGTAGAGACTTGTATATGTACGTGCGGACTCCCTAGCTCCAATTGCGATCCACAGGCATTTCATCAACATCCACAACCACACACACACTCACACACAAGCAGACGTTTTAAAGTTTTTGATTGTAGGGGAGCGGGGTATTTGCTGGGCTCCATGACCACCGCTTAGTGCACTCACATGCCGCTAGATGGCGCGCGCGGGTCAATTTAGTGGAATTAATGGAATTGGAATTCATGGCGCGGAAATTGAATTTATGCGCCTCGCTGAGCCGCGCCGTTGGGCCGCCGGGGAAATCGGATTTTAATGCGCCATTGAACGCTTCGGAATGGCTGCGATTTTCAACCATTGGCATTGGCAAATGCAACGGCACTTTGTCGGAACTCAATTCAACCTTTACCCTTCGTCCTTCTGACGCCGCCTACCGACCACCTACAGAATGGGCCAACAAAAGTTTGTCGAACTTCGTACTCGTACTTGGGCTAATGTCACACAAACAACAAATAACGTTAAGGGGCGTCCTGTCGAAATGCCAGTACGAGTAATTAAAAACACGTTTGTCCTTTTTGGTTTGCTGTCCCAGGAGCTGGGCCATTAGACAGCAACAAAAGTTGCTCGCATTCCATTGCCGTTGCATGGGAAAAGTTGAAAATAAACTTTGCGGCATGACAACGACAACAGTAACAACAACAACAACAACACAATCACATAACTCGGTGATGTCAACTCTGGCGTTTTGTTTCGCATTCCCATTCTCATTCGCCTTCCCATCTGCTTTTTCCTTTGCTGTTTCCTCTGCTTTGTTTTGCTTTCTGTCCCGTTTGTTGCCGTTTGCTGTTCACCTTTTACCGCTTTTGCCATTTATCAGTTGTTGGTTGTTGTTGGCTGCCGGTTGATTAACGCCAAAAGGACACGATATGTTTTTTTGTTTTATTATTTCGGCACTTTTTCTGTACGAATCGGAATACATATGTACATACATTTGAAATATGTGAAAAGTAAACGACATTGTAAACGTATAAGATCGATAATTAGTCTTGGGGTTTGGTTTCTGATAGTTAATAAGTAGTTATTCTGGTGAGAAAAGAAACAGCTGTGAAAGTTTCAATAGTATTTGAAATTTTAGAAGCTCTTTCTATGAATAACTGGAATCTTATTAAGGCAGCTTTCAGTCCTCATTAAATATAGTATAGTTGTCTTTTCAATACAATTTAATTATTCAATAATTTATCCTAATAATGCAAGCATTACTCTTTAAGCTTCTTAATGGGATTATTAAAACAAGAAAAAATAACAAATAAAGTTGCTTAGAATCTTGCATTGTTTTTCATAAATATACATCATTAAATATCAGTAAAGTTTAGATTTATTAATCATTTTAAAAGTATTAATATTTATAAACATATGGATTGTTTAAAATGAATTTAATGTAATTACATTTCTTAAAAAATTTCTTTGTACTGTTATGTAATTGAACAAAATATATATTTAAATAGTTTTACAATGAGTTCGCAGTAAAACTAAATGGTAAATTAAGTTCTGAAACTCATATAAAATATGGGGTATTGAAACCGGGTCCACAATTTTGGTTAACCTACGTACTGAGATTTAACTAGAATTTTTTTCTATTACAATAGTTTATTTTATTAGATTTTTGTAAAAACTATAGAATATTCATAAATTAAAGTTTACCTTATACTTGGATTAATGACACGAAAATATTCAAATATTTATCTTATTATTATTTATTCTACGTTTAAAATAAAAATTTCAATGCTTTTGTGTTATTTTATAGTTTTGTAAACTTTTGTTCAATTTATTAAAGATAAAAATATAAACATAAGATCTTTGCTTATTTATTTTTTTTAAGAATTTCTGTTTGTTCATGATTTAATTTAAGCATTTCATTGGATAATTTCATAAATTTTGCAGACATTTTTGTTAAAGGCAATGAAACACTCGAAAAGCTAAATTTATGGCAAGAATTTTGGCTAAGAAAGGACTTTTGGCAAAGTGCTGAATTGTCCTGTTAGAGACAGGACTTGCGTTGAGGTCCTTTTGGGCCGTGGCCAAATTGTGCAAAGTTGCGAACTTTGTACGAATTAATTTGTTCAACTTTTCTTGATATATATATATACATATATAAGTGTGTGTGTGGGGTGTGTGTGTGTGTGTGTAAACTACCGCTAAGACCGCAATAAACCCACATGAGCCCTGGAAAATGATGCCGAGTGTCGGCCAGAAATCCAATCTCACAAATCACATCGATAAAGCGCCAAAAGGCACGCAACCCTTTCGACGCTCTAATACACACATACACACGCACTCACACACACACACACACAAACACATACACACCTACCCACACACATGTCTAAAAACATATATGGCCGCTATAAGCTCGCCTTAATTACACTTTATACAGAGGACAACCCTTCGACCGGTGCGATGCTGGAAAAGCCCACCCGCAATGTCCGTCAAGCCGTAGCGGGAAAGGAGAGAAAACGTAGAGTAACCCGGGAACAATTCTGGGTACAAGAGTTGCGAGACAATTAAGCATTCATGGTCGGGCTTAAATTTTGACATTTTGCTGTTTGGTCCATAATCAGACACACGTCCTGTCCTGCTCTGCGTTCTCCATTCTCTTGATCCTGGCGACCATTTTATAATGTGTATATAGCAGCTTAGTGCACCCGGGAGACCCATTGCCGTCGGCACTAAACAATTTTATCATTTTTAATCATCAAAGTGGATTTCAGACGCCCGTCTCCTTAACCGATGACACAGAGTCGGATTAAAAAGACATATTAAGTTATTATCAGACTGTGAATACTAGAATATGAGTACACAGCGAAAAATAATACTATATTTCTATGTCATTTAAAATTTAATTCAGTTATTATTGCATTTAATTTATACTCTGATTTATTTTACTAGATTTAAAGTACTATCTCTGTAATGTCTTTTAAACACACAGAAAAGTAAAGAATTATCGGCAAAACCGATCTGAAACGATGTCAAAAGTCTGATATACCGAATTTTGTAAAAAATAGTATAAAATTAAATTATAATTAAAATAAGTATCGGGAAATAAGATAAAGTTAACTCTCATTTTAAACTAACAGTTTTACATATATATATTCAACATTATTCACTCTTATTTTGTTGTTAAATACAGTTTTCGCCAATGAACATTTTTTCGAATAATAGACTCACATCTTTTGGTCAGTGTAGTATTAGAATTGGAATGGGACAATTCATGAATACTTCAGCTCACACTCTACTACTGCTTGCGATTGCTTTAAAGCCCTTTTCGTTGCCAAATAAAAATTCAAAGTGAAAATATTTTAGCGTATGTATAAAACATGGTCTGCTGCTCTGCTAGTAATAGGAATCAGGTGCGGGAGTGTAAGCGGGAGTGGAGACGTTCACGATTCACCACTTGGAACAAAGGATTGCTGCCAAATTGGTCTGAAAGGGGGAAGAGCAAGGTGATAGCGCTCATGGTTAATGCATGATTTAATGTAATTTGGACGCTTGCACGCATTCAGCAGTTTCAGCCACCATCATTGTTGTTGTTGTTGTTCTTGTTGTTGGCCAGGTCCAGCCAATTTGGCAGCGCATCAACACGCCATTTGGGAACCAGAGGCAGAGGCAGCGGCAGAAGTTGGCAGTTAAAGTTGTAGCAGGAATTTGACGCAGGTGGCGGGAGACAAAAGACGAGGTCTGGGCCAAGTTGTCTGTCTCAGCTGGAACATTGAGCAAATTTCCATTAATGGTCACATCCTTGGTGGCAAATTGGAATCAGTTTCAGCGGCATATAACTCAGCCCCGACGGCTACTTAACTGCTGTTTATAGCGTTATATAGCTAGAGATTCCTTTACTTCAATTGTTCGTGAATGTTTTAGCCCAACCCTGCCTCTTGCTACATGCTGCATGCCTCAAGCCTGCTGCATAACTCGCAGGCATCAATGAGCCATTGTTTTTTCGGTCGCTTTCAGCGCGTTAAAGCTAATTTGTTAAACTAGTGCCAAAAGCTAGAAATTACCTATGCATTAGAAAATGGTTGAAGCATTCCAAGTTTATACCACCCAATATATACCCAATACTTTGCAGTTGCAGCGCATATTCAGTGGGTTCCTTATAACTCATGTTTTGCGATGTTTGAACTATAAAATTTATAAACATAGAAACACATCTTAGTTTGAAGAAAACTTTTAATAAGATTTTAATCTTATAGATAACTTAAAAGCTCCTAGTTTTGTAAATTTAAGGAAGGAAAAATGTTTTGTATTTGAAATGGTTCAATTTATCTATAAAATTGTTTTTGATTTAGGATATCTTTCGTGTTCAGTGTAATTCTAGTTTACTTCAGATCCTTCCTCACCGAAGGACAGTTCTTGGAGTCATTTTCCTCTATGAACTTTATATGGTGATATAAGCGTTTTAGCTCTTTTAGAACGGCTCAATTTCAATGTCCCTTTCTGTTTAAGCAGCTATTTTTTGCCTTTGCTTTACCTACATGCTCTACTGACTACATACGTAGTACGTATTGCGAAATCGTTTTCGGAAATTATGCTTTCACTCTCTCTCTCTTTCTCTCTCTCTCCCTCTCTCTTTTACATCATAAAAGCTTTTTTTCCATCACTTATGATATATTTCCAATCATACAGGGCGCAGTCATAGACCAAGATGCCTCATTATAATCTCTTTTTACCCTCAGATCCGAAATTTTCTGTTTTTTTTCCAAATCTAGTTAGGTACAAATGTTGCATTCAATTCTTGTATACTTTGCATTTCCCAGACTTTAGTTTTTACATTTTTTTCATTTCAAGTTTAGTCTTGCCTTTAATGTAACCATTATTTTATAGTTGCAAATAGTTTAATATTTTATGTTATTCAATATCTTTGCAATTGCCCTTAACTAGCGTTAATAAATTGAATAAATAAAAATCTTAATATACTATATTTTGTAAAATGCTTTAACAATATTTTATAAATTATTCTAAAGCTTTTAAAAATAAAAGATTTAATTATCCATTAAATATCCATTTCTTTGAATGCTTTTCAGATTGAGATTTATATTAACTCTTGTCATCAGAATTTTCTCCTTTGTTTGGCATATATTGAAAACTAAGTAAGACAAATATTTTATATACTAAATATATATGAAGTGTAAATATCTGTAAAAATTTTTAAAGCTCAACTTTAAACACAAACAATCGATAAGAAAATTCATGTTTAAACACCCAACGCAACTGCAGACTCAACAATTGAAAGGATTTGGCTAAATGCATTGTCAGGAAACTAAAATGTATGCAGAGTGCGAAGAAGTTTTGTACATTTAATTGGCCATTTGGCTGATCAAGTTGCACGTGGCAAGCAAAGTAAAAGTTTCAGATAGAGATGTCGTAATTGCAACACGTTTAACGTTCAACGTTAGACCGTTAGGTCCATTAGGTGTACACTGTGTACACTGTGCACCACAAGAGTAGAATACGAATGGTATAGTTAAAGTACTGGTATCTGCCAACCATAGCCATGGCTATAGCCATATCCGTAGCTGCCTTTTGCCTGTTGTGACTCACAATTTTAGAATTAAAACCCCAAATGCATAAATTGCCGCAAAACCGCAAGAAACTTTGGCCTGCCTGGCTTGGCCGTCCTAGCCCGATTTGCTTGGCTTGGCCTGAAGGCATGAAGCGTTGGCTCCTCCGGCTGCAACAGATGGAGATGCTCTCGAAGATGCTGGCACAAAAAGTTGCTTAATTTAATGTTATTTGCGTTTTAGCATATAAAGAATTTTGTGTCTTAATCTTTTGACTCTGCGGCAGCATTCGACTCTGACGCTTTGAATATGCTAGCACTATTTATGCACCAGACGTGAGTCGAGAGACGAGAACCAACCTTACATACTACAATGCTATATATCCAAAAATCCATTGAAACGCTGTTGAGACTGTCGTGACTGGCTGCACTTTGACGATATATACATATCTACCTATCCCTCTCTCTCTCTCCCTCTCTGCACTCCCAATCGCAGTTCACTTTGTTTGTGCCTCACAAAAAGGGATGCAAATTTATTTCTTCATTTGCATATTTTAAGAAGAGCGATACGATATATATTTTCGCCATCTTCGATTTCCAATATTCATGGTACTCCTTCAGAGAGCGAACGTGGCTCCTTTGTGCACCTAATCCTGAGTATAATCTCCTTTTCCCTCTCTTCCTCTCCTGCTCAATTCAATTCCTTCTATACCTACTGCCAACTTGATGAAACTTTATGAACTTTGGCTTTGGCTGCGAGTGTACTATAAATTTTAAGCTGTTCGTCTGATTGCCATTGTTGTTGTTGTTATTATTGTTGTTGGTCTCATCGTCGTGCATATAAATTGTATCTGAATCTTTTCAATTGTGCGCAATCAGCAAAATTGTAACGCAGTTCGTTTCTCAGCAACTTCTCCAAAAATTCGGTCTCCAGTTCAAAACTGAACCCACAACTCTAAAGCATTGCAAATCTTTCAATTACGTATAAAAAATATATAATTACCACAGAGTACAGTCAAACCTCTGTGTAGAAAAGTTAAAGATATATAGAAACCATAATTTAAAGCCCTAAAATAATTGCGTATTCCATGAAAATAAAAACCGGCATAAAATTATGCGTTAACCAAGCGACGATGCTTGGGCTGCAAACACATTAGAATGCTGGCCATATCCTTATTGATTTATAATCCGAATTGAAATCGATGCGGCGACCCTCACTAATAACTCATTTAAGGCGAACGCCGTGCGAGGAATCGAAAGCGATTATGCAAATGTCAGGAGAAACAGTCTGTGCAGAGGGAGAGGGAGGTAGAGAAGGAAATAGTAAGCGTCACGCGGCACATAAATATCTGCGAATGCTTCTAATAATAGCACAATGGAGAACCGAGTAGTGAGAACTGGCAATGAGTTCCATTGGCAACTCAAATGAAGCGTCCGCAATTGAGGAATGATTTTTGCATGGACGCCATTTGCTGCATGGTGGCAAGCATCGAGGTTGCAGGTTGCCTTTTTTATATAATTTTTAATCTGGCAAAATTTATTTCACACTCGTTGCAAGCCCTCCCCTGTCGCGTCTTTCCCTTCGTACCTATGACATTTGCAATTGTGTCAGCGGCTTCCGGACGTATTTATGAGTTGCGGCTTGAAACATTTGAGCCACGTTTTTGTTGTTGTTGTCGTCGTTGCAGTTGGCATGGCAAATTGATACTCGGATTTAATTTCCAGTATGCCATTTGGCCGTAAATAATACAATTACTCATCCGCATTGCAATCTACTGATAAAAATATTTAATTGGCTTTTTTTTGCCGCTGTCGCTGGAAAAATCGAAATGCATTTTGCTACTGCGCATAAATCCTTGAATATATATAAATATATTACCTTTTTTTTCCACTAGCTGATGCAAAAGTCTGATAAATAATTTAACGAAATTGTTTTCATTTGCTCAGCAAAAGCTGAAAAAAACAACAGAAAAACTGAAATAATCAAAATAGGTAGTATAGAGGGGGAAGAAAAAAGTAATTATATCACGCACTTCATTTAATTTTAATTTATAATGACGCCGCTGCCGTGCAAGTCAGTCGAGCCAGCCCCAGTCATGTTTTATGCCTAGGTTCGCCTCGGGCTATATACGATCCGGCTCTAGTCGAACCGATAGCCAACTTGCTCGCCCATTCGGCAAGCCAGCGATCTCATCTTACAGCGTTGCATTTTGCAGTTATTTTTATAACTAAATTATATACGCCTTGTCTCTGTCTCTGTTTCTTTGGGCCAACAGTCTCCGTCTCAGTCATTGTCTCAGCTTCAGTCTCCGTCTCTTGGCCAGCTACAGAGTCCCTTAGCCAACTCGATTGTGGGCTCAGACCGCTGTTTCCTGTTCGATTTATGGCGCACAAGGAGCGCGAAGCCATAAACAGCTTTTATGGCGTTCTACTGGATTATAGCCAAGTCCCAGTCTCTGAAGCATACTCTCCTGCTCTCTCTCTCCCCATCTTTCTCTCTAGCTCAACATTTGATTTAATCAATTCGATAAATTTGCGGCCCACTTGCAATTGTCTTACTCGTTCCTCTGCCTATATTTGAACTGAGTTTCAATTAAATATTCAAGTTGCGAAAATTTCTCGTTTAAGGTGAATATTTGTCTATAGCAAAAGCTACAAGTTGTAGATTTACAGGCGCTTGATTTATCCCAAAATTTAATTAAGAAATATATGGAAATATAAAATAATTATTTAGCTAATAAAATGTTAAACACGTCTATATAAATATAGCATATTCAGTGCACCAAATGTTGAAACATTTAATACGTGACACTTCCAGACATTTCATTATTACACTTTTCGTTTTAGTTACATAGTTATGTTAATAGGCTGCAAATCTCCAAAATTTCAGATATGGAGAAGGTGTACTGGTTCGAGTCAATCGCAAACCGGTTTTTATAACTTCTAAACTCGAGGTTCAGATTTAAATCTTAGTTTAATTTAATATAAAAATGTATTATATATATTTTTTTATATCATTTTGCATTTGTATACCCACTGAGTGGTAACTTATTCCACACATGGTATTCTGACGTCACTATTCTTGGAACCGCAATCCCAATGGCAGTCAAGTATAATATATTCAGCTCATCCGATCATAATGTAATCGTACCATCTGGACAGACATCGTGTTCCAAATCTTATAGCATAACTTAAATAAATATTATGTAAAACGTATAAATCTCAAATAGATATAATGGTACGTTTCGGTTTCAGGTTCGAAAAGAAAGTTCAGGCAATCCTAAAAGAACGAACCGAACTTGTTCAGCGAGCTTTGGCTCTAAACCGGTTAACAGGCTTGCATATTATACGCATAAATTTAATTCACTTAATTTTAATGTTCATTTTAAATTTGATTATTACATTTTTATTTTAAAATTCAATTTATCGATTGGTTTCAGTAGACGTTATGTAACTAAATAATTTAAAATACTTATAAAATATTTAACTAAATGTCTTCATTGGCTTTCAAAGCGCAATAAGCTCCATCTAAAAACCAATTTTTGTTCATATTTTTACAGAAAATTTAGCAAAAATTTTGGACTTGAGCAAATGGCTTGGAAAATCAATGCGAGACACGCCCCTACATAAATAAGTCTCATCTGTTTCAACTAAAACAAATACATAATTTTTCCATGTAAGCGAAATGCATTCATTGGCATTTGTATAATGAGAAAAGAGAACTCTGCTGCGTAGTACAGCTTACAAATATATATACATATATACTTATATACTCTATATCGTCTCCAGTTACAAGGAAAATTGAGAGCCAGAGTTGTAGCTACTTTTGTTGCTGTTGTTGTTGTTGCTGGGCGTCATGTTGTTGTGTTACAGTCCCCTTGCTGCCCCCTTGGGTTTATTCATGACGCATAAATCTGGTCGGCAACACTTTATGCGAATACACAAACAACACGCCACCACTCGCCATGTACTCCTCGTAAATTTCGCAAGAGCAACTTTTTTACGAAATTAAATCTTGTTACAGCAACAACAGCAACTTCAAATACATATACGATATGTAGTACTACACATATACTATTATCAAGGGTTTCATATGTTTGTGTAGGTTATGTAACAGGCTGAATAAAGCGAGATACTCACTTAGAAGTATAGAACTGAGCAGATAAAATATAAATTGAGTATTGTGTTAGCTAAAGATTGACTCTCAGGGCATCTCATAGTCGAGCACTCTCTACTTAAGCTTACTTGATTGTATATGTAGTGTTGTTGCTGTTGCTACGCAAGTCGCCGCTCTGTCGTCTAAGGCAAAGTTTTTGGAGCCAAATCTGAAATCTGGTCAAGCTTTGAGTGGTGCGCCAGTGGGGCGAGAAGTGGTGTGGCGGTTGTTGGTTGTTTGGTGGGTGTGCTGACTTGGCCGTACGCGTGTTTATTGCCGCCATCGCCACCGCCGCCGCCTCAGCCACTGCCAGAGGCAAGAGATTTAGCATTCGAGCAGCCGTGCCACATAAATTGCCACAGCACGGACCGTGCCCAGAAGGAAAGGTGAGCGTACTCAGCGTACAGTTTGTGTATATCTGTAAGAGACGGCTCTAGGATCTGCAAAGAGTAGGATCTAGTACACTGCTACTCATATATATATGTACATACAGTTTTCCAGCATTCGTTGCATGTTGCAAGGGCTCCAACAGCAACAACAACAACAACAATGAAAGCATAATGAATGCGGTCAGCTAATTGTTAATGCACTCGCCATTATGAGCGCACAGCAGCAACTCGTAAATGTAAAATGCATTTTAATTAACCCCCACATATATTTCACTTAAAGCATTTCAATGCAAATTTGCAATACCTAACCAAACCCAACCCCTCTTACCCCTTTTCGCTCCACTTTGCCACATTAAATGTAATTATTTGGCAAAAATTGCGTGTTTAGGATTAATTATGTTATGGATAGCCTAATAATGCGCTTCCTAAAGTGCAAAAAACCACATTTTAAATGATGTGCCGCTTTAAATGCCCGCTGATTGGTGGATTTCATACATTATAGAAATTAACCACACGTTCAAATTGTGTCCGACCCCATGCGTGATCTGAATTTAATAAGCTTCTACTTTAAATGCAACAAACAATTTTGTTTTACTTTCCAGATTATGCTATAAGGCCAAAATATACACAGAGCAAGTGAAACAACGGGGGAAAGAGAGTGCATGAGGGACCATGTAAGAAATGTACTAAGTTTGTAGAAAATGCTTAAAAATTTTTATTTTTACATCTTAAGAGTAATTTCATAATACACCGATGCATCTGATAATCAACACAATTTATTTTTTATAAGAGGAAGGCGTGGCAGACCCCATAAAGTAAACACACACATGGTTAGCAACAATATATTGGTTATGCAATATAAAGACATTATTATAATATTTTTTTTTTTTTATTCCATGCCCCTTCGCACATGAAAAACAAAACATATTGAAAGTTTGCATATCTATAACTTACGTATTTCTTAACGTATAGTGTTGTTGCTATATGCTAGTTTGAAGAACAAGAATATCAAACGATTCTGAAAATAGCTTGAAAATCGAAACATGATCAAGAAAGTTATCATACAGTTAAAACGTTCTTTTTTGTGCTTTAATAAATTTATTCACTAAAGAGATTCTGAAAAAATATGTACTATGTAAGTATAGTTTTGAAAATACTGTACTTAATGTACTTAATTCTGCAAATATTAGGAAAATCATACAAAAACTTGGCATATTATTATTTTATATTCATGTAGGAAACTATCTATCATCCTATTCTTTTAATTAAAATAACATCGATAATAATGACATAAATAATCATAACTATGTTAAAGTGTGTATCTGTGTACAAATATTTTAGATAGTTTAGAGCTTTATCTAGGTCGAGCTCTACTTTATGCATGTGTGAAAGTCTCCAGGATCTTTCTTAACAAACGCAATAACTAATATTGGCACCACAAAAATCTTGTAATACACATAGTTTGATTGAAAGGATTTGGTTTTATAATGGCGTCAGTAAGTCGAATATCTCCAAATTCACAGAGTATGGGTATCGAACAACCATTTTATGTACATAGCTCCATAATAGCTTCAGGATATGCTATTGTAGAGAACGAGTTAGCCATACAAATCTATAATAAAAAAAATTTAATTTTTTCATGTAATGTTGAAGCTCGCACTCGTTTATCGTTAAGTGAAACCCAAAACTGGCTATTGGATGGAAAGAGCTGAAGGAAGCACACGAAACAGAGTTGGTTAGAGACGGAGACAGTCTGGTCAGAGGTCAAGCTGTTGCAGAAGAGATTAAATTTGCAACAATCTTGCAACACATGACAACAACAACGACAACGATGCTGATGTCGATGTCGATGGTGTCGATGGCCACAGGCATTTTGGGAGGCTCGGAATATGCACTTCATAAATTGAAGCTGTTTTTTTTTGTTTTTTATTTTTGGGAGGGAAGTAACTGTGTGAGGTTTACAGAAGGTCAATTAAGCGCAGCTGGAACCTTGGCAGCAAACATTATATAGACTGCACGACTTTCACAGTAAATCTCAAAAAGGCAGGTTGCATAATTTGCCACACCTCATAAAAAAATGAGACACAAAAAGAAGTAAATCATAATTATGACAAAAAATATAATCACAGTCAAGGTTAACCAGAAGGTGAGGTCAGGTTGCAGCTCATTAAAAACGCACAAGTGCAGTTTGCCAACGATCAACATCATGGACTGAATATGAGAGTAATTGTCTCTAACTGTCTCGGTTTATCTGCTGTCCCTCTCTCTCCCTCCCTGGCAAAAGCGAATGTGTGTTGCACCTTTTTTTAATGGCCGACGTTGTGGCTGACGGATGCGTTGACCTTGGTGCGAATTTTAAGCGGAAATTTTAAGCAGACGTTTTTTTACGATCTTTTTATGGCAAAAAATTTAAGTAAAAAGCAACTAAAGAAAACAAAAACAAAACTATTCCCGCCGCGTTTCACGGCGCGTAGCAAACAGTTTTGGATTTGGTTTTTAGCTGCAACCTCTGGAAATTTATGATTTATGATGATGTCCGTGACCCTTTGGCAAACAAACACACAAGCAAAGATCGCCATCGGCTATAGCATCGGTTCAGAGATCGGCGACTGCTGTTTTGTAAACACTCAGTATGAATCCCAGTACCTGGCTGCTAGGACGTTCCGATTTAACTTAAAAAGAAAACTCTAAACTCGCGACGGCAAACACAGTTCCAAAACAACACAAAATGAGTTAAAAATTTATTAGAAAAAAATATGGCAAAAATATTAAGTGCATATGTTCAAAGCAAATAACCGCTGAAAAGTATGTCCAAAGTGCATATGTGAGTGTTGTGTGCAGCTGAGATGAAAATAATGTTGAAAATTGCTTACCCAAATTTAGTTAACTTATATGCTAACAAACAAAACCAAATCAAAAGTTAAAGGGAGTTGCTAAACTTGGAATATTTTTTATGGAGTATTAAAGCACATTGTAAGTTTATATTTTCATTAAATTTAGCTTTACGTTAATCAAAAATGTTTGTTTTAATGAGCATATTGAATTTACTACTGCTTAGTTTTATTGAGAATATAATATACATATATTTTTTTAAGAACAGGATTCTTTGAGTCAATCTAAGCCTAGTATCTAAACAGTTTATAGCACTAGTTTAATCAAATATGTTCGATCAGTTTTAATAATTGTATCAAAAATGAATATTTAGCAATTGTAGAGTCCCATTTTAATGCTAAATGTATCATCTATTCTAGGTTTGTAACAATATGCTTATTTTAAGGATATATATTAAACTATTCTAAGCCCACCCAGCACATATAAACTAGTTCAGTTTTAAGCACAACTTACTTAAATTTATTCAAAAAACTGTACTCAAATCACATAACTTAAATAATTTCTATCAAATTTAAGTGTTTTTGAAAGTAACTTAAAAATGTGCACAGCACAAAAAAAAAACAAACAAAGGAAAGGTGAATAAGAGATGAGAAACAAAAATAAAACTAAATACAAAGTAAAATGAAATGCAGAAATAAATCAGAGAGGTAGCAGATCCATCTGATGGGGCGACTCGCATCTTGGCTTCTCATGATTTCCAGAGGCGTTCGCAGTTGAGTTTTGAGTAATTCCGCGGAATACACAACGCGGCAGCCATGATTTTATTTTTGTTTTTTTTGTTTTGTTCAAAAGGAGAAAAACATCGTGATGAACAACAGGAACAAAAAACTGAGATACACAAAAGCAAGGGCTAAAGAAAAATCTTAAGAGAGCAATAAACAACATGGTTGACAATCTTAAATCTTGCAAGTTGCAGGGCACCGCAACAGATACAGATACGAATGCGAATGAATGTCGCAGCCATTATGGTAGGTTGCTCTTCGCCTTCTTCTTCTTTTTTTTTTCTTCTTCTTTTGAGTTGGTTGTTGGTTGGAGCCAACACAATCACAAATTCCCAACAACACAAGCTGAATGTCTGCTGCGGTCATTGCTATGCTGGAATGCAGCAACAACAACGTTGAATTTGAGCCAGGCCAGTTTAAAGGCTTGGCCAGGCCATGCTCGGGCCAAGACCCAGACCCCATGCCCATGTCTCTTAGGTAGAAATAGCCACGTTTCGTGTTGCCTGCTCCAACATTGTCTTAGCTCGAATTCAGCGAGTTCTTGGTCGTGTGCCTTGTCTGTTCTGTTGTGCTCTGTTGTATACTGTTCTGCTTTGCCATGGCCTTTCTTTCTTGTAGTTTGTCTCCTTTATGGCTTCTTTTCGTACCCTTTTATCTATATCTGTGATTTTAGATTTTTTTTTTTCGCCGCACTATGGAAAGAATTTGCAGCTGATTTCATTTTTAAGAAATTGACAATTTGAAAGGAGCTCATTCACAGCTAGTAACTATTAATTGATGATTCGAAAATTTCAAATATTTAAAAAAATTATTACTAATAAATTACTCTAAACACACTATGTCAAAGTTGTAAATATATCGAAAAATATTTAAAAATTTTGAATATTGAAATTTTTTAATATCAATTTAATACTTTTTAATAACACACGTTTACCTTAGTTAATACGCTGAAATAAATATAAAAATTTTTTTAACATTTTTTTTTTAAATATTTTTTATATTTCAAGATTATTTATAAGCTGTTTATGTTAAAGTATCAGCTAGAATAAATTGGCATAAAAAAATTATATGTGAACTTTAAATTTGTAATACTATTTATTCGAAAACCAAATTTACTTCTACTCATTTCATCTCTACTTTTATTTTTTTTTTAACATATAAAATTTTTAAAAAATTCTATTCTAATTAGTTTTTCTTAGATGCTTAAAAGCAAATTTCGAAACCTAAGACGTACGATTTTGCATGAAATTAAGATTTAGTCTACCCACTGTGCTTTGTTGTCTAGCGTTTTTTTTATTTTCGGGTCACATTTTCGTGCTTTACAGGTAAGAGTAAAGAACAGAATTTTCACCCGATGTTTTTTTGCTGATATCGTGTGGCAGCGTCTCGGCCATGGCTGATAAGAGTCACGCACACACTTGAGTTATGCCTGCCAAGTTGCTGGCCATTAAACTAGCCAACCCGTTAAGCCGATCATAATTGCCAGATAGTCAAGTAGCTTTATGCTTCAAATATTTAACGACATTTTAAACACTTGTGTTGCTCTGGGGCATGAACAAAATTCAATTCAATACACACACAAATTACTACACTGATGACAGACACAAAAGCATTTGGCATTTGATGTTTATTTAATTTACCGCAATTCATAACAATTTCATTTACGACATTTTTACTGCCGAAAGTAGTCGTAAACAATGTTTGATGCCACGAGCCGCATGCCACGAGTGGCGTCTCTGTCTCCGTCTCCGCATACGTCTGACTTCTCTGAGCCAGCTTGTAATACACAGTGCATTGGTCTGTTTTACCGGCAATTAAACGCTAAGTGCAGTCGCCCCCTCTAGCCGCTTCCACTCCCACCTCACCCGCACCCCAGCGATTTATGTGCGTTTTATAGATCGTAAAAGTAACACTAACAACTGACAAACAAACAACAAGGCAGTTGATTTTATGACGTGTTGAATGGCGAAAACGCAATGAAAGGACGTCTGCCGAAGTGAATGGGAGTGACTTTTCCACATCCAAATCCACTGCCACATCCTCAACAGCCACAGTGTTTGGAGTTGGTTTTGGTGTTGGTGTTGGCCTTCGGTGTCCCTTTGAACTGCGCTTCTGATTGGACTCAAGTGCAAGCGCCATCGTAAAACTCTGTTTAATGCCTTAAAGAACCATAAAGCGACTATAAACAAAAGTGTGTGCTTCAAGAGAGAAGAAGGAACAGAGGCAGTTAGAGATAGTTAGAGAGAGAGAGAGAAAGACACACGCGTTTTAGAAAATTATGTTTGTTTACTGTATTTGGCTTGTGATTTGATATGGATAATGAGATGTTATACATGCCATTAAAAGTACATAAAATCAACTGTATGTTCTATAAATGATTGAGTTATTGCAAAAAGTTTAGATTTACGATAACGAATATAGCTTTTAAACAAATTCAGTGCTCAAGACAATTGATAATATCATGTGAATAATACAAATTTCACCATAAACTTCATAGTGATTTTCTTTGAAAAAGCTTCAAATATTATAATTATAAAGAATAAACATTTTATAGATATTTGTATAAGAATTCAAATTAACTGAAATAAAAAGTATAAAGAATATTTTTATGCAACAGAAGAAATTCATACACTTTTAGTTATTATTATTATTATGCATATCATAGTTTTACAAATCTTTAAAGTTAAATTTTCAACTGCAGACTACGTAATTCTTAAAACAAATATATTGTAGTTCAAACATAGTAGTAAATAACATATTTGCTAAAAAAAAAAAATATTAAATACCTTTCTAACTATTGTTCTTAAGCTTTAAAAAAATATAACAAAAAAATTCAACACTCTTTTCGATGTAGCGAAAAGCGACTGTCAAAGTCAACAAACTCGAGTGCATTTATGGCTAATTACAGATAAAAGCAAGCGCATAAAAAAGAATACGCAAAGTATGAAAGTATATGTACTTTTATACAGTATACACATTCGTATCTACATTGTGTATGAGCGTCATTGTTGTGCTCGTTGAAGACTTGTTGATAAGCAGTGCCAGACGGAGACGCATGCATAGACACAGACAGAGAAACAGACACAGATCGAGATCCAGTTCCAGTTCCAGACCCATAACCAGACCCATAATGCAGACCCACGTAACGGACACGGTAGTCCGAAAACAATTGAACTAATGACGTGACTATGGACAGTCGGCATTGGCATCGGTCTGTTGTACGCTCAACAGTTTGCCTTAAGTGTCCAGCTGAACTGGGGAGCATTTTGCCTCATTGTTATCATTGGGAATGGCAGACTTATGCATTGAAAGTGTTGTTAAATTACGTCAAATTGCTTAATTCCAATAATGAAACGAACCGACCGAAAGCCAAACCAACCACTTTAATGAAATTATAAATTTTCGTTTAAGTTTTTTGAATGGAACCAAAATGATATGCAAACCGCATGAAAGTGAAGCTCCATTCGAATTCGTGAATTCAATTTTATATCTGTTAAGGTTCGCTGTTTCTGTTTCTGTATCTGCAGCTGTAGATCGTTTTGGCGGCGATCGCACCTCATTGCAAACGCCTCGAAAACCGAAAGCATTCCCGAATCCAATTTCGATCCCAATTCGGATTCCGACCAGACGGCGACGCGACGCGATGAGAGCCGTTTAATGGTCCCATTCAATTGGTCGTTAATGTTGCTTTTTATTTGCCTTTTATTATGTCTGTTGTTTTTGTTTTTTTTGTATCTCATTTTTCGTTTTTTGTTGTTCTTACTGTAGACTTACTCAATTTTATTATTGTTTATTTATGCGATTTTAAATAATGCGCCGCAATTCAAAAAGATAAGACGCGGCCCGTGAACTTTTTCTCTTCGCTTCGCTTCTCTTCTCCTCTCCCCTCGGTTTATTTTGTGTAAACATTGATTTACTGCCAAATTATTTATTAGACGGGTGCGGGCGGGACCAAAACTTTTGCTTTGGACGGTTCCAACTACACTTTGGTAATATTTTATTGAGCTTTTTTGTTTGTTTGTTTATTCTGCCTTCCAAACAAATAATCTTATTAGCTTTTTTTGTTGTAAGTTTTTTGTTTTGGGCGTCAGATAAAAGCAAACAACAAATCCAAAAAGTCTATCTGAAGTTTGTTTTTATTTATGTGCATTGTTATCGTTGGCGTATAAGCAAAATTTCAAAAATTTCTATTTGTGCCAAAGAATTCGTGGGTGGCTCGACTTGGCTTAACCGAACAATGGAAACTATGTATGTGATATTTTGAAACAGTTTATGCAGCAGCTTTTCATTTGACTTGTGTGTCATTTTGGGGTAAGAGATGAGGTTAGGAAAAGGGAGTGTTTTTAAGATACACGCCATTAATAAACACATAACAATTTGCAGACAAAAGCGAAGTTTATAAAAGGAATATACTTTTATCTTGTACATTTTAGCGTAATTGAGTGATTTCATTTACTTAAGATAAAGTAAAGTAATCAAGTTTATTACTGTTTTCTCAGTATTAATGAAAAGTTCTTAAATATGTTGCACATAATATTAATTGAATATATTTGCTTCAAGATTGCTTATTGATAGTCTAGTAGCTCAGTGTGCTTAGTTGCTACAACTTGTTACAGCCTTTGCACAACTCGTATATGGGAGCAGAGTTCAAATTCAAATAGAATCATGTACTAAAATTCATTGTAATTGTATGAAAGTATTTTAAGTAATACGCAACATACCCAAGCGCAAACAAAATATAAAAAAAAAAGATTTCTTATTAAAGTTAAACGATAGTGTTGTATTAGTGTTGTAATAGTATCGGAAAAATGTTGAAATAAAACTAAAAGTTAAGGGAAAATATTTTTTAATTTAGAAAAATGGTGATAGCGCTAAGATCAATGAAATTTTTTTGGACAACTAAAGATCTGAAATGAGCTGCAGTTTAGAAAAATAATATAAAATTATTTGGGAATAAAATTGTTGGTTTCTTTATACATATTTTCCCAAATACTTTAATACTTTAAATAGGAATAAATGTTTTTATACTTTTTAATGGGAGAATAGAGAAGATTTAAGTAGCTTATTAAATATTTGGTTTCATTTTGAGTAATCTTGAATTCAGAATTTAGGATCTCTTTCTTCTTTTCTAAATAAACGTGGCAGATTTTAGCTTTAAATAATTTGTTTTATTAGTCTACTATCTGAATATTTCAATTTTTCTTAAAAATTCAATTATTTATTTCAGTCCAATTTCCAGTTTGCTTTACTTTTTAAAAAGAATTTACAAATCGCTTAGTTTTCTCGGGTAATTTGTTTAAACTTTATCAAATTTATATATAGAAGTGTATATATATATATATATATATATATATATATATATATATATATATATATAGTGTATATATATTGTGGAAAAATAAGTTAGCTTTAAATGGAAATCTTATGCAAATGCATAATATAAAATGTTAAGTGCACTTTTGAGTTTCTCTTTGCATTTTCTGGCGCCAATTGATTCCATATTTCCATTTGCCAAGTGAAAAGCAGGCAACTCATGTTTTTAACACTGTGTTGTCCACTTCGCTGTTGGTAATGCTGCTGGCCCTGGTCAAAACAAGACGTTGACTGCGCGGGCGTACAATATACGTCAACAACAACAACAACAACAACAGCAACAACGATAACAAGAAAATCAACAACGTGCACAGCAATTGTGAGTTGGTTCTGGTGACTTTTGTTGGCACTTTATCATGGTCGCGTATCATAATTTAAGCGAATCGCATGCAAAGAGACAGAACGACAGAACGACAAACGGACAGACAGATGGACATACAAGTCGTTACCTACACCCACACACAATCGTTGCTGTCACGCTAACAACAACAACAACAACTGACAACTGCAATGAATAAAATTCGTTGACATTCGTTGCGCTGAGTAAGCTGACTAACAAGACTAAAGACAGAAATAGAGAGGGTTAATGGAGGGGAACTCTGGAGGGACTCTGCTTAGTTGCAGATGCTATGTACTCTGCTGTGTTGATGGACAAAATGTCTGGCCACGCCCCCCAAAAGCCCCAACCTCTGTATTCAGTCATTGACTTCCTGCGACATGTTTTTGTGCTAAAAATTCGTATTAAGTATTTAATGGTTTTGTTTTCATTATGCGGCCTCCTGTCCGAAAACCAAAAACGTCGACAGTTTACTGACCATTGATTAAATGAAATGACCATCAGACCCCACACTGCTGTTTTGGCCAACAGTCTTTTGGGTCAAAACACTGAAATTAGTTGGCATTTTAACACGAACACCTGACGCCAAACAACATGGTGCCAGGAGTTCGAAGAGGCTTACTGCAGTGTTCGATGAATTGGACTGGCACTAGTATCTCTTTGGTAAATTGGATTATGTTACCAGTTTCATGGAGAGTAGAGCGAAGAAAGAAGTGGAAAGATGTAGCATAAGTGCACATGCGATATACCCGGCTGGAGCCAAAACAACAACAACAACGTGTACAATAGGTTATTGAACGATAATTCCATTTAAGCAAATGTTCGCGTTGAGCACCAGAATTGTCCAAATTATATACTGCACTACCACTGAACCGCCCTTGTAACCCCCCAACGAAATCAATAAACTGTTGTTCATATGAATTAAAAATAAAATTGAAAAGTTTCCTCAAAATCCGCTCGATATCATCATGTTTTTTTCTCTTTGCTGAAATGCGCGTAATGACAGTATGTACTGTGTACTTCTGTCCCATCTTCCCGATCACCTTTCTCTCTCCTTTTCTTTCACATTCTCATTCTGTTAACCCTTTATGTTACCATGTGTGTGCGTTTTTGTCGCTGGGGACTGCATTCAACAGCAGCATCCAATCCGTCGAGAAGATGCATTTTCTCTTAAACGTTTTACCCGTCGTATAATGGCTTTAATGACTTTAATGGCGTACGGATAATTTGGCCAACGGGCAAAACAACCCCCTCCTTGCCCTCTCTGTTCCTTTCTTCTGCCTTAATTTACCAAAGTTACGGTGCACACACATACACATACGAGTTGCAGTTCCTCCCCCTTTTGGCCAACTGAAATACCTGTAATTTGTTGTTGCTCTGCTGCGTTTAAAATGCAGTTGATTGGCTTAGATATACGGAAAGCTCTGATCTAAGTTAAAGTACTTGTTGCATTGAGAACTCCTTTCTAAGATAAATCAATGCAACTCATCAATCACTTGCTGCTCAGCGAACCATTCATTAGATTTAAACATAAGAGATACAAATTCTATAACCAATTTTATAAGATTAGACAATCTCACGAAACAGAATTGATTTTAACAATTTAAAATTTATAATTTTAATACCAACTGCAATTCAATAATTTATTTATTTTTCTAAACGCAGAAGTTTCTTCAACTTATCTATTTAGAATTTATTCTTTTGTAATGAAGCATTAAAAATATCTTTCTTGAGTTAATTTTTTAAAGGTTGTACAATTTATAGATAAAAACATTTTTAGTATAGCCCTTCGCAATTGAATTATGTATATTTCTATAAAATCTCTTTACAAATTTTGATTAGAAAAAAGTTTTTTTGTAATAAAGTGTTTAATTATCTTTGTAATGAAGTGTATTTGAAAGTGCTTTCTTAAAATTGCTTTACAATTCATTTTGTTAACCAAAAATCAATATAGAATTTGTCAACTAAATTATCCATGATCATATAAAGGTGTACTCAACAAAGGCAACCTTGAAAACTTGCAACACTTGAACGTAAATGACGCTTCATTATTACAAAAAATTTGGGAAATTTTAAAAAACAAAAAGGTAATGAACAGGTATGACTTTTTTTTGCCAACAAAAAAAGTGTCGCAAATCAAAAGGTGCAACATAAAAAATGGCATTGAGAAACAGATAATTAAGTAAAGAAGAAATGGAAGAGAAGAAAAGTGGAAAATGGCCACCGGAGTGTCGGGTGAAATGACATGAGACAACAACAAATGGACAGCCAATGTAGAGGGAGAAAGAATGTGAGAGAGAGAGTGCGGGAATTTGTTGAATGACAAGTCGCTCATTTTCAAAGAAATTACAAAAAAAGACTAACATGAAAGAAAGAAAACATTGGAAAATGCACATAAATTTTGGGAGACAGAAACAACAGACGCAGACAGTACGGAAAAGTGGTGAGGAAAACAGGGAAACAGCTGCCATCCCCTTTGCTGATGGACATGTGTACATCGCTGAGAAGTGGCTAGCGGTGGGGGCGGTGCATATGTGATGTCTGAATATTCCCAAATTAGTCAGAGAGAAGTCAATTAAAAAGAAATTTATAAAACATATAAGAGAGATCCGAGGGGAGTACTTAAAAACGCATTTATTAAAGAATATTATTTTTATAATTATTTACAAAAAACATTCCGCATGTCGCCCGATATAATTTATAAGACAAACAAACGAAATGCGATTTTTTCATTAAAATTCCAGAGGCATCAAGCGAAAAAGAGACCAAAGAAAAAAATGCTTTTATTATTTTAATTACCAATTTCGTGCAGACTGACAAACTCAGCTGGCACTTTTTGCCAGTCAATATTAATTTCATAAAAATAACTTTGTTGTGCCGCCATTTTACTCCCTTTTGTTGTATGTTTTTCTTGCATTAATGTCGCTTACTAAAAACGTGTCTTTTGTTTCTTGTCGCACAGCTGCGTTCCCAAAAAAAAGAAAAAAAAAACGCCATGCTGAACCACTGGGAAGTGGGGAATGAATCTAACAACTGGGAGCTGGAACAGCGGAATGTTTTCTTTATAAAAACTCCCAACTGAGCGCGACAGACATGCCAAACATTCATAGATAGATGCGCATTTGTGTCCCCTTCGATAAACATTTATTGGGCAATCCAATCACGGAATTCACGTTCAGCAGTCGTGACAGTTTCGTTAAAATGCTTTTTGTTTAATTTTCTTTTTAGCTTTTTTCCCCACACTTTTTTTGCTGGCTTTTTGCTAGTGAAGTTAAGAATTATGTTTGCTATATGAAAAGCAAATAAATAATCGAATATGTGCACAGAAAACAAATGAAGCGAATGAAATCGAAACTGATTGTGTAAGAACTTAAGTGACTTTAATTAGCTATTAACAATTGGATATTTCAATGTTCTTTAAACCTAAAATGCATAAGAACCCGATTATACTTCATAAAGGTTTCAAGTTTTCCCCAAGTTTTTATGAGTGATTTTAAGTTATGAGTGATTTTAAGGGTTGAGTTTGAAGAACTTGACAAATATTGAATAAAGTTAAAAGATTCAGTCATCAAAATCAAATTGTTTTCCTGTATAGATTAGATAAATTTTTCTTTTTTACAAGAGATATACTTATGTCGAACATTGCGCACTTAATATTTATGAGAAAAGTATACTTTAAGTTATTTTCAGGCTTTTGATAATACGTAGCATACTCAAAACATAAAATATAATGAAAACAAATATATAATTATTAAAAAGGTTTCCTAGATAATTTTTCATCTCAGCATATAAGAAAAGTACAAAAGTGTACAAAAGATGACTAATAATTCCATTATAGTTTAATATGGTGTTATAATCGTTTTGTATGTCAAACACACAGCACGCATAACATATTATATATTATGCAGCAATTTAGTAAAGCACTAGCAACAAATAATTTTACGATCCATCAGTAGAAGAGGCTGAGACGCAGACAAATTGCCATTTGATTCAATGAGGTCAAAATGACACACACAAAGCACACGCAGTTAGCTCCTTGATGGGACAAGTCGGTGATTAGGCGCATCATCTTGGGGCAATTTGTCACCACACATACACACACACACACACAACAACAAGCGACGGCAGTCAAATGGCTACTAAAAATCATTTAAAGCGAAATAAAAATATTTTTTATAGCATTTTTATAGTTGTTGCAACAATCTAATAACAATCCAAATAATTATCCAAACAAACAATTTCACCAACGACGACGCCAAAGCGACGGCAAAATGTTGAGAACAACCTTCAGTTACAGTTACTCCGACTGTTGCTCCGACGGACGATGAAAATGAGCCATAAAACGGACATAAAACCCCAGTGCGAAGCGCTACTGCTACTGCGTTAGGCCACGCCTCCGCTGCGACAGCGCTGCCGATGCGATGACGACGCATACGGAAGCCATAACGGCCATAACGATAAGTCAAAGAAAATGGCGTGTGCAAGCGAGACAGATAGTGCAGCAAACAAAGAGCAAGAGACAGTGTGTATTGAGAGAGCGGCAAGAGAGAGCACAAAACGGCGCACTCTAATGGCTGCGCATTAAGCAATGACTGGTTTGTTGTTGCTCTGCTGCTCTGGCTGCTGCTCTCACTGCCTCTGCCTATGTCTGTGCTGCTCTTGCGCTCGCTCGGTCGCTCTCTCACGAAACCTGTGCCGAAGCCGAGGCCACGTGTCTCTCGCATTAAGGCAAGTAAATCGGCAGTTGAGCATAATCGATACGCAGCTCGTTCTGATTTCATTCGTGAGAATTGCTTTTCTCACGCTCTTCGACACTGGCAGCGCGCCGACGTCGACGTCCGCGTCGGTGAAGTGGCTGTTGTTGTAGCCATAACTGTCGTCGTTTATGGCCGTTTTAAGTGCGACTGAGATGGCCTCATAATCGTTTGCTGAATGTTGCTCAATTGTTTGCCGTTACCGACGCTCTTTTTTGAGTTCGTTTGCCCGGCGGTCCCCCCTTCTGCCCAAGGGCTATTTGCATGTTTGTTTGCCAATGCTGCCTCTAATGATGTTTGCGCACATTAATTAGTATTGATTTAATTAGTGTGTTGTGTCCAGCGCCAACTAAAAGTTTCACTCTAGACCCAGTGTGTGTGTATGTCTTCTCACTCACATATGTAAGTCGCATTTGCTCTCGCTCTCTTTTGGCGCTTTTTCGGGGGCGCTTTTTGCTGCTGCTCCACCACCACCAGCAACAACAACAACAACAACAAAAATGCTCTCGCGCGCGCATCTGCCGACTTAGCACGGCTGCCAGAATGGGACATAAAATGTGCCAGGCAGTTAAAATGTAGATTTAAGTAAGTGGAAACGAGATCGTTACGTTGGCGCATAAAAATAAAAATCATTGTTGTTGTGCACTGATTGAAATAAGCAGCAACAGCAACAGCAGCAGCAGTAGCAACAGCAGCAGCAAGAAAATCGCACGATTTTTCCACCCCAACCAGCAGGCAACTCAAAGTCTCGTTCATTTCGTGTATTTTCACTCGGTTTTTCTTTGAGTGAAAATGTGCAGCGCTTTGAGTTTAGTTCAGTTAAGTTCTCTTCTTTTGCTACGAACATGTTGCGAGCACTGCTCGCTGCCCCCTTTAACACTCTCACTCAAGATCAATCGGTGTTGTAGGCCTACAAATATAGTCATGGCACCTTAATAACACCTAAAACTTGATTATTTTTCAACTCAAAGTGCTCCATGGACGCATGTATATTTGTTCCCACTCATGAGCGTAGAGACTCTCAGTCTTCACCATTTTACTATTCATTAATTCTCGTTGTGTTTTTTAAGATTCTTTTCATTTTCATTTTATGCTTTTTATGCGGGTCTTTATGACTTTTATGGGGTTTAGTGCGTGCCAAAAACGAACAAACGAACCAAAAAAACAAAAAAAAAAAAACCAACAACTTTTAATTGAATAATGCCCAAGCGGCCGCCGGCGTCGGCTTTTCGGTTTGTTATTGTTGTGGTTGTTGTTTGTTGGCTGTTGTTAGCTGTTGTCTGGGGCGTTGGCATCAACGCCCGCAACGGTAATTAGGCAGATAAACATTTAATTGGCAAATTCAAAATTGGAAACCGCCATGAAGTCGCCATATGCACAATAATTGGGTCAAAAAACTATGAAGCAGCATCTTAGTTCCGGTAGAGATTTGATATTTAAGGATATAAAAAATTATGAATATTGAAATGTAGTTTTCATTGAAGCAAGAAGTAGATGTAGGAGTAGCTCTTTTAGATTAGTTATTAATAAGTAAGTCAATTTAAGTAATGAATATTTTACTTAACATATATAAAAAGAAGCTAAGCTTTTCAAATTATTTATTTTAATTTAAATTATGTATATATTTTGTTACCCTTAGTTTGCAGACTGAAAGATTGGAGATTGAAAACTTAAAAAAAATTAAATTTATTTAATTGAATCATTTTACAGTGTATTTTTGGTTATTTACATTAAATTATATATTATAATTTTTCTACTTATCTACTTTAATAATTTATATTTAATGGCTTAAGGCTCCAAGAAACTATTTAAACCTTGAGTTAATTATCTCTCAAACTTAAATAAATAAAATAAATTTCTTTTACTCAGTTTATACTTAGCTAACAGTCTATATATAATAGCAGGCAATAAATCAATTTATTTAAATTGTCAGTAACTTTACACACTTCGGTAAAGTAGACTTGCTTCATTTGGTGGCACGGTGTTGCAACTCTACTCAACTCTACTCACAATTTATGCGTCCAAATAATTAGCTAGAGTTAAATGCAGGAAAAGCTAAATTGTTAAATTATAAAATAAAGTGCAAAGGAGAAACTTAATAATATAAATAATCAGTAACTGCAACTTGTCGCAACAAGGCACTTGCAACTGGCACCCGGACGCAAACGGGTCGCATTAATTGAAGTTTTTTTTAATAGGGTTGCTCTTCTTTCGTTGCAGAGTGGAAAGGGCGGTTGGATGGATGGACGGACGGGTGCTCAGACGTTGGGAAGTGAGTGTAAACACGACATGAAATGCTGCCATTGCCAGCTACTTACACGACTGCAACAGGAATTTGCGTGTGCAGCACATGCAGCAATCAACATGCCGCATGCAACATGCCACATGGCCGACTACAACGACTACAACTCCGTCTCGAGCTCTATGGAGGACCTCCTGGACGGGTAATGGCAACTCCTTTGGCATGCCGCGCGTGAAAGGCTGCAAAGGATGCAATTTATGACAGGCAGAGAGTCATGTAATTGCACGCAATGCTGTTGCAGTTGCAACACTCGCAGCCAGCGAGGAGTCGCCGACCTGAACGGGGTCGAGTTGAGTCGAGTCGGTGCCGGTGCCGGTCACACGAGTTTCAATTTTTCAAAATTATGAAAACAGAATGCAAAAAATGAGAAATGAAAAAAAAAAATACTGCAAAAAGGACAAAACAAACAAAGCACACAGCACAAGCCGGACACGTCCTTGTTTTTCTCGTCCTGGTTCTCTTGGTTCTCGGCCGCATGTGGCGCTGACTGCCTGCAGCGAGAGTCCATTTGCCACACCAAGTGCCACACGGATCGGTTACGTGGAATGTCCTTTTAATGGACTTTACACACTCACACTGAGCTGAGTCTCATCCTTTTACAAACCTTTTAGAGCTTGCACTCGTGTTACGCGCCGTTTGATTGCCGTGAATTGCTGCCGCATGATTTTCATCCTTTTTCCATTTTCCGTTTTCCGCCAGTTTTTTCTTTCACTCTTTTGTTGCCACAGTCACAGTTGTCACAGTCACGTCATAATTTTACTGTCCGCAGCCATTCCGGCTATTTTAGGATAGCATTGTTGGACAGCAGCTGACCAGTTGACCGGTAAAATAGTTGGAATGGCTTTGTGTTTGGCCAGCTGACAAACACTTTCAACTCATTAGAAACAGTATATGAAATGGATTATTTGTGCAGTAACTGTGCTATGAAAAAGTTTAGAAATTTGTTATAGATTGAGACAGTTAATGAAACCTAAGAATTTTTATTGATAAATTGATAGCAATCAAGACAGAAAAGTTCTTTTGAGCAAGAGCGACACTCTTAATCTTATTTCCGTAATATGAATTTACATGGAGTAAGCGTTGCAAGAACTCAACAAGCCCTCGGGCTTGTATATCTGCCTCTCTCTCACACATGCTTTGATATTACGTTTACGCTGCTAGTTTGATGGCAGCGAAGCAGCAGCTCAGTGCTAAGCACTTTGTCTGCGCATCTGCTTTAAATTCACGTTTTTCGATTTATGATAACTTTTTTGATTATAATTCGATCTTAATGCGATTTTCAGCATACTTTGATATTGATAATCTCTACACTACTGCCATAGTTGGAAAACTTAAGTTTTAGAAATACGTGGGTAAATGGCATGCTAAATTTCAATTATGTTTAATTCTTATGGGCAAAAAGGCTGTGATATTCAAAAATGTATAATGACATTGCATTTATATGGTATCTAGGAATTTTAATGTCGAAATTGGTGTCCCTAGATATTATAGTTGCTGAAATATTCGCAAAAAATGGCCAAATAGCTAACAAACATTACTCAGAGCTCTCTCTTTAAACATCAAGTGTCCTTTTGGTGTGCTCGACTTGACATATCCTGACAGTCAACTAAAAATCCCGAGTGTTAGTTTGTGTTTCGCTTTGGAGTTTTGCAATGGCGTTGTTTGCGTCAGAAATGACGCTGAATTTATTACTTGACATTATTTATGGGCTTATCGTGTTGCCAGTTGCTGGCCTTAGCACGTTGTGAAGTGTTTATCTTGGCCCGGACACAGACAGACAGACAGACAGAGAGACAAACGAGAGAGAAGAACTCAACCCAAATGAAGCAAAATGAAATGAAATACCCGAAAAAAAGCTTAAAATTAAATTTATGACTGCAACTAAATCATGCGACGAATAAAAAGAAGAAGAAGATAAAAAGTTGAAATAACAACAACTATAGCGTATTCGTATCTGTATCTGTATCCATATCTGCATCTGTATATCTTGTAGGAGTGTTGTTACCGCTTGAATGAGCCTGTCGCATGATTTAGGTGCCATGCCAGATTCAAATTTAAATAATAAATATTTCATAGTTACAACAATACGCCACGAAAAACCAAAAAAATCAAGAAAATCGAATAGCAAATGCGTAAAATATTCAAAACGAAACACACACACACACTGGCACACTCGCACAACAAAAATGTGCGACTAAATCAAAATGTTGTCGAAATAAAACGTTTGAAAATTGAATTTCGGGTTTATTTTTTTTGTTTGCTTTTTCTCTTTCTCCCTCTCTCTCTCACTGTTGTGTTCAACCAAATTGAAAACATTTGTAACGGAAATGAAAACCATTTTTCTCTGTTTCCCTGTCACTCATCCCCTCTCTTTATCTCCCTCTGTATCTTCTATACTTACTGCTGTTGTTTGGTTTTTGGAGCTGTGTCGGCAAAAACCCCAAAAACTCGACTCGCTAGCAAGTCAACGTTGGGGTCTGAATTTAAATTAAGAAATTTATCTTTTGAATGCGTCTCTTTTTTCCATTTCGTGTTCCTTTTGTGGCTGCCTTTGTTTTGTAAGTCGTCTTTGTGTTTGCACACCAAAAAACGCAAAGAAAAGAAAAAGCTAAATAATATAATAAAAACTCTCTCACCTTCGGCTAAATAAAATTGAAATATATATGATTATTTTTCATGATATTCTTGAAGCAGAGCATATCACAATCATGATGTACTCTTGATTAAAAGCTTAATATTTATATAGTAGATTAGTATCTTTTGGTGGAATCCCATATTTTCCCTATTATACGATTCGTTTCTGTTCTTGGAATGTCGCTAAATGTTTAGTTAGGGTATCAGACTGTCGTTTGTTTATTTAGTTTTATATAGCAGACAACAATCTCATGATTTATACAAAAGTAATTCCAAGATGTTTTTAAAAAAAACGAAACGAGTTGCTTCAAGTTGCTTAATTTAATTTCAAAGATACATTTAAACGTAGAATTTTGCACCTTTAAAGCATAAAATTTATTAGAGACTTTGACCCAGAGTAGAAGCAAAACTACATAAATTAGCAGCCCACTTAGATAAGCAGACTAAATTACGCATTTTGAAGATAATTGCCTTAAATTAGTTGATATTTAGCATTCTATAAAATAAATCTGAAGAGTAAATAATGTCATTTGTTTTTGTGTTGTTGTGGATTTTGCAATAATTTCACAGTTTTTATTGTCTTCAATTGGATTTTTATATTCATTTCATGCTAAATTTTGGTCCATAAAATGCTCAAATTATGTGCTAATGGCAAATCAGTTAAGTTATCCCGTCCAAGTGGCCATAACAATTTGAAAACACGCATTTAGCATTTAGTATTTAGCATTCGGCAGTAAACGATATCAATTTCTCAACATATTCGATTCATTCACATGCTGATTTAATTGTCTTTGAATATTCGCAACGAGTCACCAGCTGAATAAATAATTTGCTTTTATTGTGTGAATAAATGCGTGAGAATTAAACAAAACTTTAAATTTATAAACTCAAACTCAAAACTCAAACAACAAATACTATTTTGGTTATTTCTCAATTTATATTGAATATGGCATAATGATTTTGTAATCCAATTAAATAGCAATTCATATTTAAAACTTATAATCATAATTTATGTGACTTCTGTAAAGTGGCTATAGTAATTAAATATTTCATTTTGTGCTAATTATATGAGGGTGTTGATGGTGCTTTAATTATATCATGCGGGTAAATTTAGACCTACAAACTGTAGGCTGCAAAAAAGTCAATTTAGTTAATTATTGTTGAGCGACAATGCAGGATTTTTTTATAAGCGGATTATAGTCAAAAGTAGTTATTGAACTTATTTAAAGCTTAAACTATTAACAGATATAAAATATTAACTAGCTCCAACAATAATTTCTCATGTTTATATTGCAGTTAGACGGATAATCGGAGATGGCAATATCAAGTCGACTGTTGACTCGGATCAAGAATATACATTGTTACGCATAAAATTGTTCAGTCAAATTCAATAGACCCTTGTACTTATATAAAGTTCATGATCTTAAAACTTTCTTAAGTAAATTAAAGATTGGTAAATTAAGCAAAAATGTTAATATATATTCACATATGTTTGTTATTTAGTTTTAAAACCATGCTACTTGATATAGTTTAATGGAGTTCTCTTCCTTTGTATTCATTATATATCAATTGTTCTTGAAATCACTTTAAAATATTTGTGCGGTACTGTATGATTAGAGCAGTAGATGAAATACTTTCGACTTCTTTACACTATAGTGCAAAAATTGTTTAGTAATATTAGTTTGTTATTTAGTTTTTAAGCAATAATAATTTTAATAAATAATTGACGTTCACTTCATTTGTATTCATTATATTTCTATTGTTCTTAAATTCATTTTAAATTAGTTTTTTGTCACTATATAGTCAGGACAGTAGATAAATTTATTTTGATTTGTTAACATTATAAAGCTAAAATTGTTTGTTAGTTTGTTATTTAGTTTTTAAACAAAAATATTTTACTTAAATAATTAACGTTCTCTTCATTTATCTTCATATTACATATATTAAATGTGTTTGAAATCACCTTAAATCATTTTTGTAATACTAGATATTGTAGTTAGGGCAGCAGTTGAAACATTTTCAAGTTTTTAACACTATTTATTTGACAATTAGAATATGGCACATATGTAATCATGTACATAACTAACTTACAGATGCAGTTACCCAGTTTACAACCCAACAGAATTAAATGGACTTTCCAGTATTTAAACATTAAAAATTCCAAACGCATTTTTGGTGAGTGCTTGTCCACTCACATATGAATAAATGTGAATATGTGTCCATATTTATGAGTCCTTCCCTGTCTGTGTGTGTGTTTGTGTGAGTTTATAATGAAAGAGAACTCCGTAGAGTGTTTTGATGAGATGTGGAGTTGTGTTGAGGTCATTGGATGTGTGTCAGTCGGTCTGTGGGGTAGCTAAGGATATTTGGAACACACACGGCGTAGAAGGGAGAGCGGGTTGAACGGACGTGCGGTCCAATTTGTGCCATGTGGCATTTCGAGCCCAAAAAGAACAGGAATAATAACTGGAAACAAGGCCAAAAAAACAAGATACAGATACAAAATGTAGGTGAAGTGTGGACTTGGGCTGAAGCACGTTGACCGCTGGACATTGACCGGTCCAAGAGGCACAGCACCAAGTTAGGGCTCAAACGAATCTCCGAGTCAAAGCGGGCGGCATGAAATACTCAAAGACTCATTTGCATATTGTGTGGCAAACGGTAAATGTAACAGGGAAAGTGCCCAAAAACAGTGTGGAATTCATACGGGTGTGAGTTTTAATTCAATTTTTGAGACTGTTGTTGGTTTTTGTAATTAACAAAAGAATTTCGTGCGTTTCGTTGTTATTTACGGCAGCCATTGCGCAACCTTTTGACCTATCGCCAGCCAGAGAGCTTCTGCCGACGAATGAGTTATATTTTGTGCACTAAACTCGATAGCGATCTAATTAAATGATTTATGTGTGTTGGCATAATGTTGTAGTGCTTTAGCTGACATCGCATAATCCCCGACCAAACGCCACTGCGCCCGCCTCTCCTTCCTCAACTAGCAACCGCCTCTGATAAGCAGAACTGAATAGATATGCGGCTGTTTTGCTGCAGTTGTTGGCAATTTATGGGCTCGCATTTTGCATAGTTTCAAATGGCTGTTATTCTCGTAGGACTACACAAATTCAAAGCCCGAAACACACACAATTCATTTTGGTGCCCAGTTCAACAAATCTCCTAACGTCGCCCGTTGACCCTCGCTCAACCGCAAACAAATCTAGCGTTTTGCATTTGGCGGCCGTTTATCATTTTAGACCGGGTCAACAGCAGTACCACCAGCATATTCATAAAAGGACAGCTTAAAAGTATAGTGATATTAGAGTGGAACTATATTTCATAGGCAACTGAAAAACTGTTAAAAAAACACTATGTTTAAATATTATTTAAAAAAAATTAAAGTCTTTAAACTTTATAAAAACTCCTCTATTCACTATTAAGTTACTTCACATATTAGTTGTAATATTTATTTAAAGCGCTTGTATGCTTAAATATTATATAAGTTTTATACAAATTATAATGTTATAAAACTACTATTAAGTTACCTCTTCTTTCTATTGTAACAGATGTTTAATTGATTCTTCTTTGATAAATAAAAGAATAAAACCGTTAATTTGAAAATATGAATAGTGTTTTTTGTTTACTGAATAGGTTTTATGGTTTGAATAAGATTTGAGATTTACTAAACGCATTGAAATTATTTATTTAAATTTAGCTGAAAATGTGTAAATAATATAGTGAGTAATGCAAGTGCAGTAACACCTTAATGACATTTTTTAACACTTAATCAAAATAACATGAAATTATTTTGTTTAACATAAGTTAGTATTTTTAATTTTGTTGTAATTTAGAGTCTTCTTTTTTAAAATTTATATTTTCTTACTATTACTATTTACTTATTTTCTTAGTATATTAATTATAATACAGAAATCATTGTTAACGATATAATAACTTAGTAAAAATAAATGAGCTAACTACAGTGTCATCGAATCGTATTTCAACGTATTACATTGTATGTTTAACAACACGAAATCTGTTTGATATTATTGTTACTGTTTCAAAAATTCAGAAGTTTAGGTAAAAGTCACAGTTTATTGTTAAACCGTTTTTCAAAAGTCGACTATGACTTTATGTAATTTTCATATTCACTTGCTTTTGCTTTGACTTCTAATAATTTATAATTGAAAGTGAATGTCGTATTCCATTTTTTACACACTCGACTTTTGGATGTTGAAAAGTAATTTATTTTGAATTTTAACATTCTTAAAATATGTTCGTGTTAATTGATATGATTGAAAAATAAAATGTATCTACAACATTTTGAATTTTTTAGTTGTTTCATTGCTTACTATTTCATGGTTTTCATTTTATAGGTCCAAAATGGATTCTGTGTTCTGTTGGACTACTCGTTAAACGAGTAGACTTACCAAAACCACGCTAGCTAACTCCTGGTTTCAGTTATCCGTTGAATAGAAACAAAATTTATGCATATTTTATTGACCAACACTGAGAGAAATACAACAGTACGTAGTGTTGCTTGTCGTTCGTTGGCACAACAACATGTCCGAAAGTGTTTTATGGTCGTTGTGGGTGCTCAAGTGGCCATTTTGGGCTGGTCTCGATGCTGTCTGTGCTGCGAGAGGTGAGGGGAGAGAGAAGAGAGTGAATTGCATATATGCACTCGCCCATCTTGTCCGACAAGCACTTGACGGAGCAATGTGTATAGAATACCCTGAATACAGATGAGCTGTGCGCACTCCTTGGGCAAAAGGGAACTAACTAAATATGGTTAGTTAAGAGTTGAGAATCCGTTGATTTATTGGGCTTGAGGTTGATTGAGGAACGCTTTAGGCTAATCGCAATTAAGGTCGCATTGCATGGATGTCAATGACCTGGTTCAATCAACGAACCGAACACACAAAAGCGGTTCAAAGTCAAAAACTCAATTAGCTACTTGTTGTGGTACTGTGGAACTGTGAGGGCTTGAGGGAAGAGGACGGAACTCTGAACGTGGTGGCATCGCATCGTCTAAAAATAAGTATGGAAAATCGCAATGGAGTCGGCAGCGGGAGGGCTGAAAGTGGAAATCTCGTTAAAAGTCAATAACAGACGCCATTAAATGCGCATGAAAATGAAATGAGAACCGCTTGATGATGGGGCAGTCTGAATGGTTTGTAGACTGCAGATTGGTGGGGCATGGTCTTCGGTTTGTAAATGCCACGCGACCACTTGAGCCACAAAATGTTCATATCAATTCTGTGTAGTAATTTGAACTGACCTCCGTGCAACCAGACAAGTTCAATGGCATTTATGCATAATAAAACTGTAGATAAATGTAATTTTTTTTTAAATACTTGTGAGATAAAATAGAATTTTTTAGAGAGTGGTAGAGTAATTACATGATGTTATTTGAAGAGAGAAAGTATAAGGAAATAACTTTTTATTTTGCAATACGGAAAGCCTCTAAAATTTTGAGAAATTTTCTGTTCAAAGTTTCGAAATTTGTTTGTAGTTTTTATAACTGTGAACTCGAGTTGTGGGCTCGACACTTTGTTCAATTTATTTGATTTTCAAAGTAGTTTAACATTTTTTATTGTAAGTATACACAAATGCAAGTTTTTCCAAGTAGACACATCATGGTCTGACGCGTTGTCGGCTGAGCAATCTTATTTCGTTTACATATTCTGAGCTTACTTTCCGATAGTTTTGTAATGTGAATAACTTGATAACTAAGCAAACATATACATGAAACTTCTATATATCGTATGTTGAATGAATTAAAAATTATTCAACTTTAGTTCAGAAAAATACTAAAATATACAGTTTCTCGGGAACTTTTGTGCACTTCAAAAAACTCAAAGCTTATCGAAAATGAATCGCATGCTGGAGGATGTAATCCATAAGAACGCTGCCAATACGGAGCGCATCACATCAGAGAATACCTTGGGCTATGTGGTCTCTGATAATACCACCGGGAGTGTGGCTGCAACATCTTTCGATAATACCACTGCCCAGGGCATTGTGAAGCATATGAATGGCATGCTCGTGGGCATCGTACAGAGTGCCATACGTGATCTGGATCCAACCAATAAGCTATGCTATCTTCGTGTGGGCACTCGCAAATTTGAGTATCTAGTGGCACCGCAAGATGTATTTACCATAACAGTAATACAATAATGATTATGTAGAGTTTAAATTCAGTTTCTCTCTATGCGAATGTTAAAGTGAGTTAAATATATAAAATTGAGCAAAAAAGTAAATGGCATATCTTTCTATATATTCTTCTCTGTTGGAACTTGAACTTGTTTAAGGGTCTTTATATGGCGTATAGGGAAGAAATGCTTGAATCAACAATGCGAGTGAGTACGATAAATGGCAGACCGAAAATCCTTTTATAATACCCAAGTGACATTGGCAATATTTACGACATGGCTTCATTGGGCATCGTATACATATATCCATGAGAATGCGGCATTCTAATGCGATAATTCAAAAGATTTACTTCTGTCAACATGACCATTTTGTTAGACAAACTCGGGGTGGAAATGGCCTTTGACCTTTTTTTTCCATCTTGGATGCTGCCTGCTATTTTAATTTAAAATGGCAGAACTCGTAACTCATTTTAACGGCGCACCCTCCAGCGTGTGTGTGTGTGAGTGTGTGTATGTGTGCGTGCGTGAACTTGTCCTATTTTTAAAGGCCTAGCTAGGTCTTTGCAGGGGTTGCTCACTCGTTACAATAACTTATCTGCCCTTTTTTTTACCCCTCGGCCATAATCACCACGACACAAGACGCTCCTGGGGTGCGCTTTGTACTTTATCCATTCTCTCATACCCATTACTTCTTTTCCTCTCTCTCTCGCTCTCACAGTCTCTTCTATTCTTTTCGCCTTATCTAATTCTATTCTTCCATTGCTATCTACGAGCAGTTGTCCATTGTCTTGCATCGTTTTGTGGCACATACACAATATAGAAATAAATAAAATTTGTACAAAAATTTTAATTCATCCAATGCCAAAAAAAATTCAACAACAATTCCCTGAATAAATATAACTGGCTTTTCATCTCGGTGGTCTCTGTCTCACATTATACGTATATATATATATATATATGTATGTATTTCTTTAGCTATTGTTCAGAAATGTCGGGTTCATCGTGGCACTTCATTTTATGCAGCGTGAAATTAAATTAATCCATGGACCTTAGCTGATGACTTCATTTGAAGAACTCGTCGTCTTGCCTTTTAAATGTTTCATAATTCATACAGAAATTCGCAACACTTTTAATCATATTCAAATAAAACGATTTTCATTCGCTCGAAAATTGAATATGCTGTCCAAAAGCACTCACATATCCTTTACGGATATATGTACATATGTATGTACCTTCGTCCCGATAATGTCCCCCGGGGCGTGTCCAGTTTAAGTGCGAGCTGCTCTATGAATTTAATTAAGTTGTGCGACAAACCCAAAAGTGGCACTGCAACATGAAGCATGAAACAATAATAAACATGATATGAATCATTTGATTATACATGCATACGACTATGTCCTGTTTATGAGTGTGATTTGGAGTATGCCATTAAATAAAATATGGAATAATATAAAGAAATATCTGCTAAGACTATAGCAAATAATATCAAAGGTTACAGTTTGTATAAACTTTTTTCAAGTTTTAAAATATAGCTAAATTTTTTAATAAAGCTAATTTGTGTTTCTTGGTTCTAGTATATTAAATCCAGTTTATTGCTCAATTAAACACTTTGTAGCATAGAAACAAACTGTATCAATAAAGTTCATTCAAATGTCGAAATGCTATACTAGCTCTACGATTTAAGTAAGTGCACAAAAAAAGCATAACCAACTGCTAAATATAGAAGAACAAAAGATAAAGGAGAGAGAAGAAACACACATACCAACACCAAGTGCAAGACAGAGACCGAGATTGGTTCAAAGGCAGAGCTAAATGAGCAGCAGATGTGCTCTCACTCTAACGCGCAGTTCAACTCCGTTTGGTTTAGCCACTACCTCTACACTGAGAAAAAGAAAGTTGAACCTGTATTTATTGAAAAATGTCAACTTAATATTTAAATTGTGAATATAGAAAAATACGTCTTTCACTTCTCAAAGCAAATAATGTATATATATTAATTAATAAAAATATAATATTTATTTTTTAAAAAATTTAAGAAATTTTGTGTTTATTGCTAAAAGTACTTTATTTATACATACAAACACAAATATTTGTATAATGTAATTGACTTAATTAAATATATTTTTATATTTATATTCTTTCAACCAAATTTTCTGTCAGTGTAGCCTCTCACGAACCCGTTTTGATGAAATGTTGGATTTTTTGACTTGTTCAACCACCGAACATTTTCAGTTGAGACTCGCAGCGGCGCAGACGTCGAGCACGAACAGCGGTGGAGGCCATACAGACATTTTTCTGCTAAGCGGACAAACAGACGGACGAACAAACTGACTTTGAAGGTGATACAGAGGAAACACTAGAAAAAACTAAATAAAACAAGAAATAATATACAATATAATAAAAAATAAATAATTAAGAAAAAATAAAACAGTTAAATGCCAAGTGCTGGACAGACATAATACAAAATACTACAACTAATGACACATAAATAAATTATAAATATTAATGAAAAGTAACAATGATCATAGAAAATAATTTATGAATAAATTAACAAACCAAATCAATCATATCAAACAAATAAGAACAAAATCAATTGGAAGAAAATATTAATTCTTTTTTCTCTTTTTTGCTCTTCTTCTTCTGCTTTTGCCTGCCACCATTTTGGTTAAATTTTCGCAGCTGCAACAGTCATGCACTAGATGGCGACAGCAGGTTGCATGCGCCATCTATTGGTCATTATGCGCTTAGGTCTAAATGGGTTTTAGAGTCATTGCGCGAGCAGTTTGAAAGTAATTGTGACTCCTTTTAAAGTTTCGCTACTCAAACTGTTTACAGCGAAGTTATCTTTGATTTGTGCAACTGTTAGGATTATCTTGTTTGTACATTTGAAAACGCACTTATTTAGTTCAAGAAAGCAGGAGTTGTGTATGAAGGCAATAATTAATTTTTATTTTAAAATATTTGAATGTATATTTATATGAATAATGTACATATATTATATATTATATCTTTGTTATATTTGTTATATTATATATTTATTATCAGCAGTATTTAATAGAAATAATGCATAAATTGATTTTCAAAACATCTTTTGATAAAAATGCATTTGAAACAATACATCAGCTAAAACTAAAATGCCCGTATAAAATACTGGAAATATATACGAACTAAATATTATATAGATATTTGTTATTATATAAATATATTATATATTTAATCATTCTGTTGATTCAAATATCAAATAGATAAACTGATAATTATATACTATCAATCTAAATATATATATTTATAGATTCGTCTGAAATCCGCTTCCCTTCTATTCTCTATTCTTCTCCCACTGAGAGAAGTACACCCAATGAACTACAAAATGTAGTTAAATTTTAAATTGATTTGATGATCGTTGTGCTAATAAAACGAAGCACAGTTAATCCAAGTACTCGCGTAGCTTGTTAAGGGGTAAGAAAACAGACCAAAGCATATTGCCAATCAAAGATTTCAATTCAATTTCGACCGCTTGTCACAATATTCGGAATGGTGCATAAAACTGAAGAGCGGGTGATGCAACGCGAACCATTTCATTCAAAATCGGAGCAATCGGAGCAATCGAGGCATCAAGATGTCAGTAAACGCGGTTAAGACAACAAGATTGCATCGAGGCATCGTTAGGACCATGACTCCAAACGGGCCAACGGAATGGCCATTGGCATGGACAGAAACAGGGACAGAGACAGGGACAAAGCGAGAGCGAGAGACCAGAAACAGGGACAGGGACAGAGACTTGGGCTGACGGTTGAGGGGCAATTGCTGAGGAAAAACATGAAAATCATCTTTCAACGCGATGCAATTGCTTTTGATGGCAATGCCAAGGGAGTGGAGGTGAAAGCAGAAGGCATTTGCAACCTGGTAAAGTGGGCGATAGGCAATGGACAGCCCAGCTGGGTTGAGGCACAGGAGGGAGTGGAGGTGGACTGCACATGTGCTGCCAACAAGTGCAAAAAAGGCAAACTGCAAAACTTTAACTAAAACTGAGAAACCGAGATGGAGTTCCTGTTGGAGTGGGGATTGGGGTAGGAGCAGGAGAAGGAGAAGGAGACTTATACTGAGATTGGCACTGAGACCTCTTCGAGTTGCATTTCAGCTTTTCATTTTGCTGCACGCGACGCGGCCCAAAACCCAATGCAAAACTTAACTGGTTTTCTGGACATTGTGATGCTATCTCACTCTTTCAAATCGCCAGTCACTCTCCCTACTCCCTCTCTCTTAACTCATTCACTACGCATCATACCAAATATAGTATAAATATTTAAGTATTTATATATTCCTATACGAGACTTACAAAAGCCGTAAGATTACAATACAAAAACGGACTTTATTGTTTGTTTTATATCATTTAAAAGTTTAACTTTTGTTTGCGATCATTCTATATGGTTTGTTTATAAATTTAAAATTATTTAACTTGCTCTCACGTCATTTGTAGTTTATGCATAATTAATGTTTAAGCAATGTTTTAAACGAATAAAAGTTTATCATAAATCTACTTATACTATTAGTTCTTCGAATCGGGAGGTATAAATTGTTTAATGTACGTATCTTATTTTATCTTTTGCACCGTCTGATTTTTTAATGTAAAAAATTTGCACACTTGGTTTGTATGTCTCTCTTGCTCGCACAAAGCTTATCGTTTACGCGGTGAAATGGCTGCGCCTCTACTGGTAAGTTATGTTTTACTTGATGTGATTTTTTAGGATAATTTGATTTTGTAGTTCCTAAGCGAATATAAAGTTACAAAAACATACGCTAAGAAATTCGTAAGTTAAAAACAAGAAAATTTTTATTGTTATTGTTATTCGCTTTTAAAAAAATTCTCGTTTCGAAAAATTAAATAGGTTTCAATGCTGACAGAATTGAAAATTGTATGTAGCTATTTCCTTCTCCGAGTTCTGTTTGTTCACACGGACAGATAGACGCCTTATTCTGCCTGTTACATACTCTTAGTAAAACCCAATATACCACTCAGATTTTATAAAAATATTATTATTGCTTCCTTAAAAGTATCGCTGAATACTATATAACTAGTAAACATTTAAGATTGTACTTTACTTATTTTGCTACTTGTCGATACATTTATTTGTACTTTACATTTTCTCTAAACTTTTTAAGTAATTCATTATCACTCAGCTATCACAATTGAACTCCTTTAAAAAGTGCCTTGGAAATTGACGCTTTTCATGGAAAACAAGCACCCACAATCCTTAGTTTGGCAGCCAGCAACAGAAATAACAACGTCATGACTATTATCAAAGCTGCATCGATACACAGATACAGTTTCAAGCAGTTGTCCCTCTTTACTGAAGCTAAGCACTATCTTACTCGCTCACTCTCTGGGAATAACTGTATGTATGTGTGTATCTTTTGTCTCTGTTTGTGTGTCAGTTCCGTGTCTCAGTTCGTTTTGGTTTTGTTCCGTAAATTACACTTTTGATTTTTAGTGGCCGTAAAATAATCGTAAATGTCGTGGTTATTGCGACCGAAAGTGCCCATTTTGAGTGGTGCTGCTGTTGCCGCTTGTTGCCTGTTGTTGTTGGTGTTGTTGTTGTTGATTCTGAGCTGGCATTAACTGATATTCTCGTTTCGCACAGTGCAGCGTTCTCCGACTGAGACTGAGACGTGCTGCCACTGCACAAATAGCTTGTATCCCGCTAAGCACTGACCCCCTTGCCTGTCCCCATGCCTCCCTCTCCCCGACTGTTTTCATACATCTAGCTCCCAAAAGCTTGAAGCTGGGAGCTGCACTTGTTGTTTTTAATAAGTTTATGCTTGCCATTGTTGTTGGTTGGCTTTCTTCCTTTGATGTTTCGATTAAGTTCGGAGTTCGCGTTGTCGAACTGGTTGGTTGAGTTTGCCCACCTCTCCTCTGCACTCTGCACCCCCTACTCAACACTCTCTACTCCCCACTCTCCACTCTCTTGCCATCCCTGAAGCCATTTGGCTTAAGTTTATGGCCATTTCGTTCTGCACTGTCTTTGCAGCAGTTGCCTCATTCGCATTGCTGTTGTTGCTGGTCGTTTGAGTTGATTTTCTTAAGCATTTCACCCATTTACCTTTATACTTTTGCCTTGTGCAACACATTTTCTCTCACTGCCTACTGCTGTCTCTACTTCCCTCTGTTTTTCTCTCTCTTTTTGTTTCTCTCTAATTCTCCTTTCTCTGCAGCAACTGGTTGCCAATTGCCCAGTTGCCAAGTCACCAGTTGCCAGTTGCGCTCGTTGTTTTTCTCGTATTCACAAATTTAAAGTTTAATTTTATTGTTATGATTTCAATTGTTTTTAGCTATGTAAACTCTGGAGATTTTCTGTCGACTGCTCTCACCTCAATAATTAGATAAAGTTTTAAAGTATTTGTATGTCACTTAAGTTAGTTCTATTTAATCAGTTACTGAAGAATATTAGCTTAAAAGCTAAATAACCTAGTTTTAAATTTTGTAAAATTATTTAACAAAGAAAGAAAGAAAGTTTAATTTTATGAAAAAAACTTTTACTTTTAATCTTTTAATTTTTATTTAGTAACATGTATTTAAATGCGTATATTTCGATTCTTCTCTAAACTCATTCATTCAATATATGATTTTTTAGGTAACTAATGTGGTTTTAGCTTGTATATAAGATAGCTTTTTACAATTTTTTCTTAGGCAACTAATATTGTTACAGGCTTGCAAAATATTTATTATATGTTTAAGTAATTTTCGTTAAGTATTTATTTATATATAATATAATAAATAATAATATTTGCTTAAAGAATATTTAAAATAAATTATTATATAATATTTAAACTACTTAAAAATTATGAATAAATTAAATACTCACAATTTCAGCTCTTATATGTAAATATCTATATTTTATTTTGTATTCTTCATTAATTTGCTGACATATTCTCCACGCAATTAATCTAATTACCGTATTCCGAGCAGTCACATCAAAACGCCTAAATACCTTGAAAAAACAAAACAGATTCTTTAAGATGATCACAATGCCAAGTTGTACTGTTAAATTGTTTTGAGGCCAGAGGCCCTCCCAGCGCATTGAAGGTTGCGTTTCCTAAAAAAATGTTCGAACAATGATGCCAAACGGCGAGATCGGTGTTAAAGTGTCTCGACTAGGAAAACCAAACCAATTCATAAATCATAAAAATGTGTCATAAAATAAAAAAAAAAAACAAAATGGAACAAACATTAGCTACGATGCAGTATGAAGCTGCCTTTCAACATGTCCTCGAAACGAGCATAAAAAATGCTCAGGGCAATAGACTTTTTATTGACTGACCTTAGAGGACGATTGTGGATTTGTTTTGACTCCTAGCTGAGGCTTCTTATCTAGCTAAGGCTTACACATATCTCTGACATAGAGGACACACACATACAAACCTTGTTGCATTGTCCTTACAGTCTGTTCGATTATTGCCGGCGTGGTAATAAATCATAAAAATATGTTTCAGTTACCCAAAAAAAAAAAACAAGAAAAAGCCGACGGTTTCATGCCTCGATCGCCTCGTTACACGGTGGAATACTAAATGCCTGTAAAATTGCTGGTGGTGTCCCGCTCTAGGTAATTGGGACTGCAACAGAGACTGATATTGGTATTGGCATTGGTACTGGCACTGGTAGTGGTACTGGGATTGGCTGTGTTACGGGGCTGCTGCTGCGGTGATCGCGCCCTCGTCCATCTGATAACAAAAACCACTGGCAAATGCCAAACAAAAGGGCCAACAACTTTCTCTTTTGCTGATTTCGGGCTGCATTCTTTTGACAATTTTGCATTGCCAAATATGAGTAAAATTTTGATTTATATTCCCAAAAATTATATGTATTTGTATTTGTGTTGCTGTCACCAAAAGGCGCCTGAATTTGTTTGCGATTGTTTCTTCTGTTTATTTGAGTGCTCAGCAGCACTGTGAAGAGTATATTTGAGTGAAAATTTTAGTTAATAATTTGATAAACTGGTTAACAAATGAGACAAGTACATAGTTATTAATACTTTTGATATTATCTTATATTTTCATATGTTCAAAATATACAAATAGAGCTAGATTATAGTTATTTTATCATTTTGAAATCCACACTTGAAAATGGAAAAATAAAAATTAAACTAACATAGTTTTATTCCGTATTGCAAATATTACATTTTAAATTTATAAGATATTTTTTATGTATTAATAATAATTTTAAATAAATTTAAATTCATTCAAAACATTTATTTTAAGTTCTATATATCAAAATATAAACAAATTTATATGAATTCTCTGGCAATTAAAATTCTCAAGCTGTAAATTGTTATAAATTCTGTCGAGTTCAACGAGAGACAAATGTGCAGCTCATTTATTTGGTCTCATTCTATGGCGTTGAATATGACGATGACGATGACTTCATTTCCAAGTAAGAGTGCACATATTTATATGTATATAGTATGTGCATATGCATTATATACTTCTAAGGCCTGTACTTGTGCCACCTCCCACTCTTGTTCCATTCCAAAAAGCGGACATGATATACTACAAGCAGATGATTTAATGTGACCGCACTTAAGATGCAGCAGTCTAACCGATTGTGAACGAACCCAAATCCGATCCGAATACGAGCTCGTAATACACACCAAGTGCAGGCGTTCCACATATGTTTCAATTGAAGCATTCAAGAACTCAACAGACTGGCGACCATCTTGAAAATTGAGCCCTGGGAGCGTATATATGTATATATATATTTCAGAAAATATCTGTATCCTCAACAATTTTCGTTGTTTACTCTTGAAATATTTGAGCAACAATTATGCCAAAAGTATTTTGTATTGATATAGCTAATTTATAGACTAATCCAGTTAATGCCTAACCTAATTTCTTGCATTTTATTACAGCTAGAAGAAAAGCTGTTTTCCCAGCCACTAAATCAGTGTGCCAATGAGCTGTGGCATCTCATCATCTAGAGATTGGCCAAATCCGCAGACAAAACAAATCGTTAAAATGCTATAAAAAAGTCCATATGCAGTCCAGACCAAAGAACGAGACGAATGTTAGATAAAGGGAAAACAGAGATAGAGAAAGAGAGAGAGGGAGAGGGGGAGGGGAAGAAAGCGGAAAGCAAATGCATTCGAATAAAATTTTACCACCGTTTCCTACAAACATCATGAACATGAAAGTAACGGCGGCAACATCCGAGTCACCTCATAAAAGTAACGATGTCTATGAAAATGTATCTGATGTATACGATGGAAGGCTGCCATCATCAATGAGATGATGAGATGTTGAGATGTTGAGGGGTATCACACAATAATTATGGCATACGTCACGCAACTGGGGTTTTTATGTCTTTTATATTGATTGTCATCATGTCACACTAACAGATCGTAAAAAAGTCGTAAAATCCATGGGCCTCTAAGCACTTGAGTGCAAAGACAAACCGAACGCACTCAAAACACACAGGATCAGGCTCAACAGCCACCACTGACTTTACTCACTCTCTCTCTACCTCTCTCTCTCTTTACTCAGGATGCTGAGGGATCACCAACTTGTGGAGTGAAACGATTGAGCCGAGTGAATTTGGATTTGGTTGCTCAAGTGGCGTCAAGTCGTAAAAGTTGGTCATAAAATTTTGGGCTGCTGTTGGTATTAACCGCAATTTGTTTATATAGTTGTTAAAATGCCATTTTAGCTTGTTCTCTATTCTGTTGGCATTTAATTGCCGACTGCCGGTATATAATTCACTGCTTTCTTCTTTTTACGAGCACACACAAAGTGGGCAATGCTAATAAAATTTATTTTTACGACAATTTAAATGTTTTCATTTCGAGTACGGTTGATAATACTGACAGAGCAACACGTGGCAGATTAGCTAAATTATACAAGGGATTAATAAAACTTTGAGAAATGAATGATAAATATGCATTATTCTAATAGTTTTGAGAGCAGAAATTTAAATTTTTAGAACTTAAAAACACTTTAAAGACAGTTTCGGGGATCGTAGAAAAATAAATGTAATTAGAACAAAGTAGAGGACTTATGTTAGAATGATTACAAATCAATTTAATTTTCTGTACAATATATAAAACTCTTTAAAAAAGTAACACAAAATTATTAATAAGTAGCAAACGACTTGCTTAACAACTGTCTATTTTGTTGCATTTAAATTGCGAGACGAACAATTGGATTGAGAACAAAGTTTGAGACATATGTTTAAACGATTAAAATTAGATCAATTTTCTGCACCTTTTATTTTATTGTACAATTATAAAAAATATTTTTTTCATTTTAAAATAAGCATTTGCAAACGACTTGCATTATAATTGTCTGCTTTTTTGCATTTCAATTTTACTTCCGCATCATTTGATAAATTTATTGTGCCATACACATTAGTTTTATTTACAAATATATCAATAAAAAGTATATTGTTTTATAAGGAACTGAGCTTTATCATTCAAATGGCTTAATTAGAAAGTTTTTCAAGTGCTTGTAAACCCTTAGAGGGCAAGTGCTGAGACACGGAAATACACTGTGGGCGTTACCAACCCTCTACCCTCTGTCGACTGCTACTGTTGGTAAGGAGGGAACGGGGAACGGGTCCGTACCGGGCGGGTACTGGGTTGCAGTCATCATTGCCGCCTTGGCGTGTTTGTGTGCAAAGCAGTCATAAAAATTACAATAAACAATCATCATCGCGATCCGTTTACACCCACTTTGCACGTTTTCGCAAGCGCCGTTTTCATGGAAAGTGAAAAAGGATTTCCCACTCTAATTGGCTCAGCGAAGAGGTAGCCAGGTAAGCTAGGCCAACAAGCAGGCAAAACCGTGAGCTAAAGCAGTCAACATCAAAAATGCTCAATTAGTTTGGCTAAAGGACTCACTGCCATTTTGGCCGCATTTGATGAGCAAAAGAGGCACACACAAATGCAAATGCTGCCAATTGTTTGATGAATGGAAGTCAAGGGTTCATTGTCTAGCTGGCCCTATGGATTAAATCTAGGAAAAACCAAAACCAAAACCGAAACGAAACGAATGTCTTCATTGTATGCGACGACTCTACACTTACCACTGCCTTTCCCTATCCCTATCTCTATCCCTTAACCTCTCACTTTGAACCTATTTAAGCCAGCGGCGGCTCTTTTGTATGGCTATTACAGTTTTGCATAAGGAGGCGTTTGGTTTACGCTGGTGTTTGGACTGCAATTGATTCTTGACCTCATAATGAGCTGTTTGCGGCTGCGCTGCCACAGTTGAGCCACTTTGTGGTTTGGTTTGACTTAAATTAAGTCATCATCACGGCGGGTTTTACTCGAAAAACATGCCGGAAAACCACTTTTCATCACGTCAAAGGTGCTGGGTTTGAACTGTATTTGCATTTTAAACAGCATCGATTCGAATTAAGCAATTGAACTCCATAAAAATGAGAATAGAAGCGAGACAGAAATATTGGAATAGATGAGAATTGTAACATAACACTATACACGAAGCTACAGAATGCTTGGCATGAAAATCGTTTATGTCCGTTGAGCGATTTTAACCAAACTTAATATGACTTTTCTATCATTCCATATATGTTCGACAAATCTGATCGAGATCGGTCTACTATATCATACAGCTGCTATAGAAGTAATCGTTTGAAAATACTTAGTACGAAAAACTTTTGTGTTTTTTAGTAATCGAAGTATCAAATTCTATACGAAAACCATGTTTCATTTTAATTAGCCAATTATATCATATTGCAGTACTATGAACAATCGGTAAGAAATCCTAAGTAAGAAAATCTTTTTTGTCTCTTGAGCGTTTCTAACCAAATTTATACAATATTCATTTGCTCTCAATCCCCATATATTAATTAAATTTCATTTAGCTAGGACTACTATCTCATATATCTGCCATGGGAAAACTTTTGTGTTTTTTAAGCCTACGGCCTACGTAAAAACCAATTTCATTCTGATCAGGTCACTATATCATATAGCTGCCATAGTTACAATCGTATACTTCAGGGTTATACGAGTGTATCTCAACTTTGGCGAAGCAAAAACTTGTATGAAGATTTTAGTTGTCATATATTAAAGTAAATATTAATGTAAGCAATGAATTACATTAATATTTACTTTAATATATGAAAACTAAAACTCGTAGAACTCGTACTATATATTTCAATGGTTTCAAGTATGTTGCATAATTATGAAACACAATTAGTGAACTTACTCACCCTTAATAGGCTCAACCTCTTCAGAGAATTTAGTTGAGTTCAATATGTACTCAAGATAACTTAAATTAATTTAATTAAAAATTGTTTTAAGAGTGTAAATACTTTGACATATTTTGAAAACAATGAAGGAAATTTTGCAACATTATAATAAATTTTTTTCTATAGTAAATAAACTAAACAAAATTGTAAATTATGCCAAAACTTATTTTTTTTTTATTAATTTTGAATTAATATTATATTACTGCGATTTATTGCTGTGCATTATTTTATTTTTTCATTATTAAAAATAAATAAATAGCTGAATGCTAAAAATATAAATGCCTTGTAATTTTTTTTTAAAGCCATCGAAATGTAATCGGATAAAATAATTTTTTAAATTATAAGTATGTTAGATTCTTACTTTTCCGGGGTAAACTAAGTAAACTGATGTGGGCTTAAGTCTTTTGGGGTTTAACCACAACTTTACTGAATTGTAGTAATTTTATATCTAGCTTTATTCGATATGAAATTTCAATTGATGAGTCAAATTTAATCAGACATGGTTGCTGATGGGCATTCATCTATCGTCTGAACTGGCAATCATCTCGTAAGTGCAACAACTGAATTGCAACCAAGAGGCAAGTGGTGGTGGCTGCCACAAGACTATACGCACCAATTAGCGGGTTTTTTGTTGTTGTTGTTGAAGACTGACTGGTACTGGTACAAGTTGCACATGTAGTTGCGGTTCTGGTTTGCTTTATGGCCAAGGTGCTGAGATGGAGCTGTGGTTTGAGCCGAACGTTTGAGCCATGAGTGGAACACCAGTTGGGAGCATAAATTATGGCAACGTTTTGCGAAATGGCGCTGGGGGGCGTTTATGATGCATTTTTAATTGACGTTCATTTGAAGAAACGCGCAGAGAACGCTTCAATTCAATTATGCGACGCCCCCTCCTTCCTCCCTACCCCATCTCTTTCCCCATACCCCTCACAAAAAGCAGCTGCAGCTTGCGCTTTAGCCGTGTGTCAGTGTGTTTGTGTGTGTTTTAGCCCATAAAAGGCGCTCGCAACGGTTTTTGGGGCCAAATTGCCACTTTGTGTGCAAATTTTTGAATTGTGGAAATGCTGGGCATAAAAATGAAAATAGCTCTCAACAATTGTTGAACGATTCGTACGTATGTACGTACGAATGTCCGTACGTAAGTACCTAACATACATATCTCTTGCATGCAATCTCGCAAATAGTTTAAACGATGCAAGAAATCACAGCTTGGGGGAGCAATGGAAAGAGCGCGTGGCATTTACCTTTAGGGGGGGAAACAGGCTCCTGCTAACCAGTGGCACGCCCCGTTTCGCGCACGCCTACGCTGATTCATGCCACTTGGCAATTACCGTGTTGCAACGTTGGTGGCAACTTCTTCTGGCTTCTAAACGTTTCTCTCCTAACGAATGCACGCCCAATTGTTGCACATCCATTGACAGTCGATCGCTCTGCAGTCAGTGGCACGTCAACTTATTCATTAATTCATCAAAATGAATCTCTCCTCCACCACCCATTCTTCTCCCTCTCTCTCACTCTGTCTAGCTTCAGCTATGACGATTTATTTGCAATGCAGAGTCGCATTCGCCGTTGAATCGTTGATAGTCTTAATTGGCTTCGTTTCTTCGTTTCGATTGCATAAAATAATCGTTAGAAAACGTGTTTTGCTTAATTGGAAAATTTGTATGTTTTGTCTGTCTTTCTTTTTTTTGCTTTCCTCTATCTCTCATTCCCTCTTACTCTATCTCTCTCGCTCTCAAGTTCTTCTGCTGCTTATTTAGCTTGTCTTCTGTGGCGTCTTCCTCTGATGTGCGTGCTGGCCATTCGGTTTATTGATTTTCCACAGTTTAATGAAGAAAAATGTTTTTGCCCAGTTCGCAAACAGCTCCATTAAACTAACAGCACCTTTAGAATTTTAAATAGTTTTTGCAAAACTAAACTAACAATCAACAAGTTTAAACTGACATGTTTTATGCGAAAATTCACAACCCCAATGGGAGTTGGAAATTATTATGAATTGTTGTTAAAGTTCCTTATAGTTCAATACAAATTTCATCGTTAACTTGAAAAAAAAAACATATTTTATAAATTTAATTTCATTTTTTTTAAATGTGTATAAAAATTATTTTAATTTTATATTTATATAGACAAATGCATTATTATGTATCCATTTAAAAAAGGGAGCTAATTTTTTTTTTATATCTGTATCTCTTTCTAAATATTATGAAAATAATTTTTATAAAGGAACCTCTGTCCAAACTTTTCTATAAAATAAACAAGAATGTTTTATATTTAAAAACAAAATAAATTTATTTTAACTTTTTTTAATTTTCAATGAAAATTTACGCTTGCTTCATTGGAGCGGGGTATTTGGGGGTAAAAACTCGCACGCAAATCAGAGTTAAGTTTTTAAATCCGCAAATATTTATAATTCCGTATTAAATTCATAATGTAGAATGTTTAATGCATAAATACATAATAAAATTTTACGGTTTTTACCTTATCTTGTCACACAAAAACAATAATAAACTTTCATTTCCAATGAAAACGTGGAAAATGTTTCACCTACCCATTTTCCGTTTTGTTTGCTGCATTTTACGACAATTTTATTGTGCAACGTTGGTACGTTTGGTTGCAAGTATACCATAGGCAATGCACGTGCAAATGCGGCATGTGGCAACTTCACTCCACTCCGGCGACATGAATGTGGCGCTCAATTCCTGCGCCAATCGAGCGCCAAACAATTTGTCATTTTTTGCTCGTCCTATGGCGACATCAGTCCAACAATTTGGAGGGGAACTGCAAGAGGGGGTGGAGGAGTAGGGCAAGGGTATTGAGTGGGTTGCGGGGAACTGCAACGATGATCAATGCTTTGAATTATGATGAGGATTTATGCTTGACACTGTCGCAGTGTGGCAGATAGCGTCGGACAGACGGACGCCTGGACAGCTGAATGAATGGATGAATGGACAAACATTTACAGCACTCAGTGTGCAGTGTGGAAGCCCTGTCCCTGGCAGTGGCGCTAGTTTTATGGCCTCCACTTCCCAATGCACCACGTCACTCGAAGTCAGTTGGATTGCACAACAGGAGAAAGAGGGAGAAAGAGAATAAAAGAGAGGGAGGGAGAGTAACAGTTGTGTCTCCGCTCAGATCCGTCTATGATTTATTAAGTGTTAATAAAGAACTTAAATCCATTGGTTTGCATTTCGTATTCTCCATTTTCATATCACTATTTTACGTTTTCTCTCTCTTTTCTCTCTCTCTCTCTCTTTGCTCTGGTCAGGATTTCCTTATCAATGCCATTGCATATTCGCTTCGCACTGATTTCATTTTGCCCAACAACAATTACGCTATAAAATTTTCTGCCAGCCTGCAAATTAAAATTGCATTGTAATTGGTTAATCCATGCGTACATTACGAGTTCGCTGCCAGGACCTCAGGACATCAGGCCAACTGTGTAGGAATTCCGCAGATTGTTTCATTGTGTTTCAGTTTACATTTCATTTGAGTTTCTCGCTTTTTTGTTACGAACATATGGGCTTGGCATTGGAATGAAATGGTTTCTTTTGGAGTTGAATTTTATTTAGTTTAACTGAGTGTTAACTCATAGGAACTCTTAAACTTGAATGCTACATAAGTCCTCTTCTTGATGTATAGATTATTCGTCATATTAAAAGTAATGGATACAAATCCTATCCAAAAAGTGATAGTTTTAGTATTAAAACAAATCAAATTACTGGCAGAATATAGAGTAATGTAGAATTTGTATATTTTCTTATACCCTCTATAAAGCTTTATCCATCTGGCTGTCCACATGAACAAGCAGAACTCAGTGATGGTATGAGCTACAATCTCCATTTTATACAGGATCGACTACATATTTAGTCAGCCAAGACAAAGTAATTCCTTTTTTAGATGTCACGTCTCATTCCCCCACAATAGTCAAAAAACTAGACATGCCACAAAAAAAATTTTTTTTGGCGTACATCTTAGTAACTATAACACCTAGAGGCACCAATTTATGGATACGGGTTGCTAGATGCAATATAAAGACAACGTCATCAAATTTGGCATCCCAGCCACGCCCCTTTCGCCCATAAGAAACAAAATTAATTGAAAACTTGCATGCCTTTAACTCACATATTTCTCAATGTATAGTTTTGAAGCCATTCTATTTGGTCAGAGACGGGTAATATCAAGTTATCCTAAAAATCACATTAAGATCGTATTATAAACAAAAAAGTAACCATATATCGAAAAACTTAAATAGCAGAGGTGCAGCCACGTGCATAGCACTGCTGCTGCGTTGGCGTCACACAAGCAGCGTAAACGAAAGGATGTATGTGAGCGAGAAAAAGAAGCTCTTACTCTGAATTGAACACATATAATTGGAATATGAAAGTCAGAGTGTATTACACGGTTGGTATGCTCATCCGAATTTTTCTTTCTTGTTAATTGTCTTAAGAGAATAAAATAAATTTAAGTTTTACGTATGGCATCAATCAAATTATTTGAAAATTTTTTTACAGGTATATTTATTAAAAAATGTCAAAATAATAGGAAATTTTGTTGACAGTACAAAAATGTTTATTTCCATTAAAAGAAAATTCTGTCAATAATTCTATTTATAATCTATTTCATAAATAAAGATAATGTTAACAATTTTCTTTAACAATTTGAAGTAATGAAAAGGTTTTTAGAACCAACCTAAATGCTCAAGTGAAATAGCAAAAATTTTCCCACCTCATTTTCGTCTGCCAGAACGTACAATCTAGAGTTCACTTTTTGCAAATTCTTGTGATACTTATTTAGCGGCGATTTCGATTTGCATACAAAGCAAACTCATTACCATATGCGACCCACCTCCCTGTCACGGCTGTCAACGGTAGCCGAGTCTGGAATTTACGAGTGCTACTGGTCAGATGAAAAAGTAGATACTAAGTAAAGGAAGCACTAGTTGAAAGAGCTGTGGATCTCACTTACTCTCTGAACAACCGTAGATCACAGCCCGAATGTTTTGGGGCGCCACACCTGAATGATGAATTGGGTTTTAATTCAGGAGCTCGCGAGTATTTTGGTTTTCAAAGTGCAGAGCTGTTGGCAATTACCCGGTATACTTAATTACCACTCCCACCTACTGTTTAATTGGCCATAATCGCTCAAAACGAGCGCGGGTGCTGATTGCCATACATTCGATATATTGAGATAGACGCCCATTTCGAAAAGTATCTGCAGACACTGAACTATGCTGGGAGTGATGGGATGAGATGGGTTGGGTTGGGGGAAAGGGATCTTCATGTGCTGTGCCTGCCACTTACGCAGCTAATAAAGCAGCAATTTGGCAGCTGACGCCGCTGCCAAAGCAAACAAAACATCAAAAGGCCCCACAGTGTACCCACCCACCGCCACCACCAGCACCACTACCGCCCACACTGAGATCAAACGCCAACTGTGCTGAGGTTTATTTACAAAGTATAAGCAAAACAAAAACAAAAAAACAACTCATTGCAAGTACAAAACACTCGATCGTGCGTGTCTGTGTTTGTCTATAAAGCTATTTGAAATTTTCGGCTAGAATCCGCTTACTTCGGCACCTGTTGGATGTTTTGAAGGGCGCTGTTATCGCCGCATACCCGATTTATTTCAGCAATCGTTCAGTTTTTCAAAGTCAATACTTTTACCGTTTGGCCATGTGCCTTTGAAGCGACCGGCACAGACATTTTTATGGCCCAGCAAATGAGCGAGTTTGATGCATTGCCATTAAAATCGGTTTAATCAACACCTCAAGTGGCTGTATATCAGAAGCAATGGACGATCAGATACCTTATATTGACACGGGAAAAACTTAAGGATCTCAAAAGTAAAGTGAAATTTTTGTTATACATTAAGTAAGAAATTATTTTAATTTTTAAGTTTTGCAAGCTGCTAATGCTTAGATTGACATATTTTGATTATCTTTTAAATAAATCATGGCACAAATTAAATTTGTGTTGTTGATCAGTTTGTGACTCAATTCTAGATCACGTTTTTATTTAAGAACAAAATAGATTTTCTTATTTAAAAAGCTATTTTAAGAAAAGTTAAAAATATTTCGGATTAATTGTTTTTTTATAGACAGTCTGAATTCGTCACAAAATCAATCACCATGTTCCCATAGAATATATTACATGTATTTATATTAATGTTTTTAAATAATTTAAATGTTGAAGCAAATCGTGCTAAACTCGTCTATTAGATGATTAGTCTTAGCCTCTTAGAATATATGTATGAGAGCATCTAAGATTAAATTTGAAATAAGATTTTTAAAAAACATAAAATATAAAACCATTAGTACACAGTAGTTGACCAAGGATTTATTTTTTATAAATACTACATGACTATTAAAATTCGATGTATAAACTTATGTATATTCTATAACATTTATTATTTCTTATGTATTTCCATTATACATAATTCGTTAAAAAAAAAACAACTACTTCTATAGTTTTTTAAATATTATCTGTATTTGAATCAATCAATTTTTTAGCATATTCTACATTTTTAAGTCAAGAAAAAACAATTTAAAATATTAAAAATAGAGAACTAAACAATTAGTTCGAACTTATTTTAAAAATCGTAGCTATTTGATGATGAATTTATGAAACATTACCCGTTAATACTCAATGTCCAACTGGTGACTGAATAGGGGACCAAAGAGAACAATCATCGATTTAGAGCAGCATCCACTAAACTGAAGCAACACCCAGGGAACAAGTAGCATTCACATTCCGACAACAGCAGCAGCAATAGCAACAACACAGCATCTGCAACAACAGCAACAGCAGAGACAACAACAACAACAACAATGAGGACATCAGAAATGTAGCAGCCACATAACGAAGCAAGTTTGAATATACTCGTAAGATTCCTGAGTATATTAGGTAGCAAAATTTTTACGAGCTCATTATGGCTCATTTCGGCGATTGTTGTGATCCTTTTATGCGCCTTCGAATTGCTTCAAATGGTTATGAGGCTATTTTGTCTGTCACTGGCGTCCCAGTGTCCCAGCTTTTCAGCGTCTTGCTCCAGCGCGTTTCCTCCGAGTCGGAGCCAGAGCCAGAGACAGAGTCGGATTCGTCCTGCTACTCATGATATTTAGTTTGCAGTTGCGACTGCGATTTTTTACTTGTGCTTTACTTTTCTTTTCTCTGCTCTGCTTTGCTTTGCTTTGCTTGTACTTTTTGCTCGGCTTTTCCGCTCATGTTACTTGGCAGTTTGTTTGGTCCTCGCATATTTGGCCAAAATGTCGCCGTCTGTCTGTGAATGTGTGTTGATGTTCGTGTGTGTGTGTGTGACATCCGTGCAAGTTTTTGTATCTTTCGTATGTTGTTGATTTTAGAGACTTGGCAATGAATGTGAGCGGCGACTGTGACTCTGCTTTCCATTGGATCAATGGGGGGAGTGGGTGGTAATGGGCGCGGTCGGTGGGCGGGTTTGCAAAAGTAAATTTCTTCTTATAATAAGTTTATTTTGCAAACACTTGTGGCAAGCAACTTTGTTTGCTTCGTCCTCGCTTTTGGCCCTAATCTACGAGCCGTTTGTGCGAATGTGAAAAACTTTGACAAATATTTGCAAAACTTTCGTTTCGTTTCGTTTCGTGAATAGCACTGCGATCTCTTTGCATTATGCATATGAATTTATTACCATCAATTTAAAGACACATTTGGCTTTACATTTATAAAGAATTTCAGAAATATGGATATACATATAAATACTTATTTTATTTATATATTGGACAGTCGACACAGACATTAAATTTATTTTTAAATTCAAATGAACTAATTATAAATAAGTGGTAAATATAAATGATTTAAAAAGTTTAATACAAACAATTTGAATTTAAATATTGCTATTAATATGCAATTAACCGCAACTAAATTTAATTTGCTTTAATTTAAGTTTCTCAAAAATACACTCAGACAAATAAACGCTTTAACTACACTTGAATGCTATTTTAATATAATATAATTATTTAAAGGTTCTTGTGACACTCAAGAGTTCTACCCCTTGGCAAATTTTAATCTAAATGAGAAATTCAGTTAGCTTAAAATACTTGCACAATAGTAACTTAGATGATTATATTAATTAATTATTATATCATTATTATTATTAATTTGAGTTGACAGTTTGGTTTTTACACTCGTCACTTACATGCATGTATATTCTAATAACAATATGTGAATGTTTAATAAATAATACTTATCTGTTTATCTGTAGGTCTAATTTGTACTATAATTTCTAATCCAAGTTGTATTAATACAAAGTTCTATCGAATATTTTTCAACTTTAAAGTGAATGGACAGTTTTATTTCATTTGTGTAGGTTGTAGGAAACCCATTTAAGATCTTGTGTAGCAATTTACTGGCCTAATACTAACGAGTAGAAAAACATTGCCTAAGGGTAAGTTTATTGCGAAATATTTTATATTTTTAGCTAGTAGGAAAACTTTATTAGAATCATGTTTTCGACCATTTAAGAGAATCTTTTTGGATCCACTGCTTTATCGTTCCTGTTCTTAATCTATAGAATCATTTGTTTATGCCCTTCACACTTTAATTGGCTATGTTTTCTACCTGTGTCTACCATCTGTCTACTATGTTCTGGATTGTCACAACCAAGTTTTTTAGTTCGCGCAAGAGAGAAATTTCTTTTTTTTAATATATTTGATCAGAATAATCTCTTAAAAGTTATAGTTAGTTTATTAAATGTATGTATGTGTAAATAAAAAAATATATCTAGGTTAAATATTTGATTTTCTTAACAATTTATAAATTCTGACTTCCAATTTTGTATGTTTATTTTATTTAAAAATTTCCTAGCTAATTTTTTTTCTTTTTTGAATGTAAAAAATAAAAATTCACATAAAAATAGAGGCCTTAAAAACTAAATATAAATAAATTTATGAATGAAAACTTAAGCAAATACTTGTTTTATAAAATTCGTTAGAAATACTATTAAATTTAATAATGAAAATGTACATTGAGAATAATTGTATCTATAAAAACGTATAAATTAGCAAATGTAATGAAAGTAACTGAAAGTACATTTTTGTAACTACAGCGCGTGCCGTGCAAATGGTAAATGGCAACTGGCAACTGGCGCCTGGCAACTACTGACAGCAGTCGGACTGGCAACTGCCAACTAAATTGAGTGCAAATGAGCGAAAAACGTTTGAGTGGAAATGAAACGAAATGAATATGCAATTCATGTTACGCTCGCCTGGCCTATAAGAAAAATCCATCCCTCCACCATGATGAATTTCCACGGCAGAGTAAATTTTCCAAGCGAACAAATGATGAATACCCGAAACGAACCATGGCACTCGAACATGTTCGAATGAATGCGCTCAAACACAAGGGAATGAACGCAACCACTCAACTGAGTGATACAGAGAGCGAGAGAGTGAGAGAGAGAGAGCGCGAGTGGTTTGAGTTGCTCTTATCACTTTGCTGAGCGAGTGCTGCAGTGAGTGTGGCTCATTCTGTTTCAGTTGTGCTCATTCATTTTGTTGTTTCGCCTCTCTGTTTTGGCTGCTTCTTCTTTTTCGATGGTGGTGCTGTCGCTGTCGCTGCCTCTGCTGCTAGCGCTGCTGCCTTTGCTGCTGCTACTGCGTATCGGGGGAGCTCTACAGGCAAAACGACGCTGCCGACGTAGCCAGCCGTTTGCTGTTGCTGTTGTTGTTCGCTGCTTGTGGCCCGTTGCCATTCAGTTGAGTTTAGTTGAGTCTCAGTCAAAACACAACCAACTGCGATTTGGTGGCACATTCGTTCGATGGCAACGGTTTGGATAACAGGCGCGCGCTTTGTTTTATTATCCCACATTATCAGCGGCATTATTGTTATTGGTATTGTACGCTCAATTTTAATGTTAAATGGCCCTCGCGCTCTGCATTCGTGTCTCTTCATATCTGTGTGTAGTGGGCAGTGAATAGTAGTTACTCAAGTTCAATTTGAATTTGAATTTGAATTTGAATTTTAATCCGATTCTGAATCTGAAACTGAATTTTATAACTCAGAATTCTGAGGCCGCCAGTTTGTAGCGTGAACGCGCGTCGCCGTCGTCGGTCGTTTCGGTCAAACGCTAATAACAATAATAATTATAATAACAATAACAATAGCAATAACAAATAATAATCATAATAATAATAATAGTTTGTAATAACAATAATAATGATAATGCTATGAATGTTAAGCGATTCATTCAGTTCGAAAATTGAATTATTAAATTAGCGCCACTTCAAATACTTCAAATCATTAGCAAACTTATCATTTCCAAATGTGATGCGAGTGTCAAGTGAATTAAATAAATAATTAAACGAGTGCAATTTCAATAAATAATAATAAATACGAAACCAAAATCAAGTATACGCCACACCAAACTCTTATACAATAAATAACTAGATTTAAACTAAATTAAATTATTCAAAATATTTACAAGTGCAATAAAACACAAAAAATAAAAACCTAAGCAAATAAAATTACTTAAGTAACTGAAGCTTAAATTTCTCCAAGTGTAAAGTGCAGTGTAGCTTGTGCCGCGTGCAGTTACTTTTAGTAGCTGCTGTGAACCGCCAAAATTCTCACCGCCAGCAGCAACAGTAGCCACAACAACAACATGAACTCCTATTTCGAACAGGCCTCCGGCTTCTACGGCCATCCACATCAGGCCTCCGGCATGACAATGGGCACGAGCGGACATCACGATCAGACGACAGCAAGTGCCGCAGCAGCCGCCTATAGAGGATTCCCCCTGTCTTTGGGCATGTCCCCCTATGCCAACCACCATCTGCAGCGCACCACACAGGACTCGCCGTACGATGCGAGCATTACGGCTGCCTGCAACAAGATCTACGGCGATGCAGGCAGCGCCTACAAGCAGGACTGCCTCAATATCAAAGCAGATGCCGTCAATGGCTACAAGGACATCTGGAATACGGGCGGTGCCAATGGCGGGGGTGGTGGGGGCGGCGGTGGCGGTACTGCAACCGCTGGCAACACCTCTAACGGCTCGAATGCACCCAACGCTGCCAACGGACAGAATAACACGGGCGGCGGTGGCATGCCCGTCCGTCCATCCGCCTGCACGCCGGACTCCCGCGTCGGCGGCTATTTGGACACATCGGGCGGCAGTCCGGTCAGCCATCGTGGTGGTGGCAGCGCTGGCGGTGGCAACAACTCCGCCGGCGGCGTACCACAGAACTCAGCTAGCGGCGTGGGCGGCGGTGTGGGCGCGGCCACCGCATGGAATGCCAACTGCACCATCTCGGGCGCTGCTGCGGCCCAAACAGCGGCTGCCAGCAGTTTACACCAGCCCGGCAATCACACCTTCTACCCCTGGATGGCAATCGCAGGTGAGTCCACAGCAGATCCAAGCAAAAGTGAGTGTCCATTCTGTTTGGCAACCTCTCTCAAATCCACAAACGATTTATGTTTTGCTTTAATTTGTTATTATTTTCTTAAATTTTTAATTGTTGCGATTCAAGCAGTTGTTGTTGTTGTTGTTAAGAGCTGTTTATATAGCTGTTTTCCTGATGAGACATTAGATACCCAATTGTCCAAGTGAATTGCTAATAGTGTAATTATATCAATGAGTAACATAGTAAATAAAATATAAACATATTGTTCATTGATCAAAACAGTTTAAATAAAGTTGCTATTAAGCTATAATAACAAGACCGAGTAGCAATTATAAATTATAGTCCATGACTACTTTAGTATTTTTTAATGTTTAGACATGTTCTCAATTAAATCAGATATAATTTTATGTGATTTTCTTGTTTTGAGCTTTTATATTTAACATTTCACATGGAAAAAAATTCAATTTTAAACTTTATAAAACAACAATTTTATTTGAACATTCATAGGAAAATTTTTTAAGATTTTATTTATACATGTAAATTTTATTTTTCATTGCTTAAAAATAATTAAATAAAAAATAGGTTGCGTGTCTCATAATACAAAAATTTTTAAATTAAAAATCATATTTTATTATTATTATTTTTATAGAAATTAAATTTGCTTTAAAATGTTTTATTTCAATGCAGTTTTATAAATTATTTGTAATATTTTTTTTTTTAATGAAGAAATATTAAATAAAATATGCAATACTATTTCTAACAGCAAAAAAAAATTAAATAGTATGATATATTATTTAAAAAAGAGTGTTTAGCCCAAATTTATTCAACATATAAATAATTTTACACTTCGTATAAAAAATATGTATGTAAAAAAAGAAAATAGAAAATTAATGCTTATAACCAGGGACCGCAATATATATGAGTTTTATTTTAAAAAATAACAAAATATAAATCATTTTTTAGTTTTATCAATTAGATCACAAAATATTGTTTAAATTAAGTTTTTTTTAGCAATTTCAAAAAATATGAATTATTTTTGAGCAATAAAATAACTTATAAAATATTGATTATTCAATGAGGTTTTATTTTTTTGAACAAAAATAAAACTTAACTTGTTATTCTAGCCATTAAGTAGCGAATGTGGACAAAAGGTATAGGTTATAACTTTCAAATTTAATATTGAAGTTGTAAGCAAAATTTTACTCCAGCATAACAAATTCAGTTTTATTTTTCTAGTCTTGTAAAATATTGTAATTTTTAAATGAACAAAAGATGTTGGTTTGCGTTATTTATTTTAATAATTTTGTTAATATTTATTGCCTCGATCTTTAATTAAGATATCCAAAATATTTGAGTATTTTTTATAGTTTTTTAAAATATATTAACAAATCAATAGTGACATATTTTTTAATTGTAAAATGACTTAAAATTAATCTTGAAAATTACACGAATATAAATAAAATTGTTTTCAATTTATTTCACTCAACAACTTGTTCATTTAAAAAACTTCTCCCAATTTCTGTTAGTCACTTTTGTCACTTGAAAGCTTATTTTTCTAAACATTGTTATTAAATTGAAAAATGATTGTAATTTGTAAAAGAGCTTAGTGCGTAAAGCGTAATTTAAATGGAATGTTTAACACATCTTAAGTGCTGTCCATCAATTTGAAGTCTAATCACAGGTTAGCTCGCACACTGTGCAACAGACTCATAAACCAAATCAACTGGACAGTGGGGCAAGCAAATTGAGTATGGTGCAAAGCAGTTGCCGCGTCTACGTCTGCTTGCCACACGCCTTGCAGCAGCTGCTGTTGGTGCTGCTGCTGCTTTGCTGGCTGTCTCATAATTTTCAACACTTTGTTTACTAATTTTTGTCACCTTTGGTTTTAATGATGCTCCACAACGTTGTCGTGTAATTGTTGCAACGAAGACGGCGGCAATTTGTGCAACAAGAGGCAGCCAACTGGCAATGCCAATGGTAGCTGTAAATTACGACCAGTCGGCCAAAAGAGCAGCAGCAGAAATAGTCAAGCAGCGTTAAAGGCAGCAATCCTTTTTGCCAGGACACACACTGAGCACAGAAGTTGCGCTTATTACAGTTAACAACGCCATTATGTAATTATGTACAAAGCACATCGGGGAGAGAGAGGGAGAGACAGACACAGTACGTCGAACACAAGTCCACAAAACCCCTTTCAAGTACCCGGCCACCAGCCGAGCAGAGTCCTCACAGTTTGCTGTTGCTAACCTCGACATTACCTGCCACTGACTTTTACTGTGCAAAACCTACAACCTTATCAGCTATATATTTTGTAGCTGCTTTTTGGGTTCACTTTCGGGTTCAACGTGTGTTGATAAGCTCAAAGCTCATCATTTTTATTTCACAATCAATGCAAGTAAATTAATTTGAAAATTTATGACTGCTCACATGTAGGTGATCTGCTGGCAAACATAAATTTCACTTGAGACTCCAAAAATCAATCAAATTTCACTTGAACTAGCGATAATTACAATAACTGGGCACCCCACGAATTCAGCTGGTTAAAAAACAATTAAAGTTGAACTAAATACGACAGGTTTTTTGTTGCAGGAACAGGTTCGGTTCCCAGTTCCCAGTTGCCAACTCCCTACGGTGTGGCTCAATCTCAATCAATCGATTTTGATATAACACCGAGATGATCGTAATGAAATTTATGCGTTTCGCAAACTGGCAAACTGAAATATTGATGATGTATTGCGGTTTTCATTTTGCTGAAAACTGCATACAGGGTGCTCCACAGCTGAGGTATGCACGACACTCAAGGCCTGACTGTTATGACGACCAATTCAGTTTCAGTATAACAGCTGCAGTCAAATAGGAGCAATTTTTACCTGAGTTTCTATCAGCATTAAGTCAATTCTAATAAGAATACGATATGTGGTAGAAGTTCACCACGCCTTAGAGTTATTTGTGGTGAATTTGTATAGGAACGAAAGATTGCTGGCATCGTGTTCTTTATATAAATAAGCTATTTGTTGGCAAGATATATTGTTAAGATATTGAAAATATTTAATTCTGTTCTACCTTGCCTCACAGTCTCACAATCTGTTTAGACCAAGTACTTTATAAGAACTTTATGGTCGGACAGGTTTGTCAGATATTTGTGTGCAACAATATAGTTTTGATTAGTGGACAGTGCGATGTGCATCTGTCATAATCATAAGCTTTAAGAGCAAGCTGATATATCTTAGCTAAATTAATACAACTAACTAATCAAATTTTTATAGAATAAATAAATTAGTACTGGGTAAATGTACTCATATATTTGATTCGTATTTTATATATATCTTGCCTAAACTAATACATTAATCGATTAATTTTCTAAAGGCTGAATATATGTAGTTAGGATTGGTAAACTAGATAAATATTTCTAAAGCTCTCATAGCATAGTTCATCTAAGTTTATAAAAGCTCTTATACAGCATGCTTGAGATTGCTCAAGAGTACGTACACGATCTTTTAGAGTCAATTTGTTCGATTTTAGCTACTTTTCATATATAATTTAATTAATTTTCTGTCAAAATCAACGCACACAATTCGATTAAAATCAATATCCAATGCAATTTGTTGTCATTTTTATGATTTATTTAACACTCGCTACAATTTGTAATGTATCAAATAATTGAATATGATATGTTTTTGGCTCTAAGCCGCACACACTGACCACAAAAAAAAAAACCAAACTGATTCCATCGCACAAATATGTTCGATATGGCTATGGAAGGAAAAGTAAATCAAGCCATAAATAAATCGGTGCACACTTCCAGCGATCATCGATCATTTGCAGGGGGCTCCAAAGCCAAACAAAAATCAAGAGAAATAATGAAAAATTCCGTTTCTTATCGTATCTAAACATGGTTTAAGATTTGAGAATCAACTTCAACATTGCTTGGCTCTGTCGTCTCTCTCTCTCTCTCTCTCTCTCAGTGTGTCAGTGTGTGTGTGTGTGTTTGTTATGTGTGAACACGTTGAGCGCGGAGCCATTAAATCATTGTCCTGAAGGCTTTTAAGTCATTATCGATAAATTTCAACATAAATTCGCAAATTCATAAATTTGCTTTATTTGCCTGGACCCCACGCACATAACTATACAGGTTGTGTATGTGTGTGTGTGCGTGTGTGGGTGTCTGTTTGTTTGTGACATGTTGTGTTTTGGGGCTAAATTTGTTTTTGGCTAATTTTTTGGTGTATTTCAAGCACAAAGAGATTCGTATCTTAGCTCAAAGACAAACGACTCGCACATGTTTGCATTTCTATTTTTTGATTTTTTTTGTCCGAATATGACCTTGAAAATGTACTGCTTCTTCTTGGAGTTACTGCAATTGACACGTCCATAGGTAATCATAATTCATATTTTGAGGCAGTCTACTTGCTGTGTCTCTAAATGCCTGTAATTATCAGCGGACCCAGGTAGACTGACCTATCGACCTTTGTCTCAGTTCCGGGACTCTGTCAATTAGTTGCACTGCTACGCAATTGTGGTTCACACGTAGGTTGAGTTGACTTTTGTTGCTGATGCTGATACTGTCAAGGTTAATGTTCTCTCTCTATATATATACATACATGTTAGTATGCAACTCATAAGTCACCAACATGCGATTATGCATTCAGTTCAAATGCCAATGTACTGCAAAAGTTCTGCGTGTCGTGCAACTGCTACATGTAATACACAATTAATAGGCCACAAGTGGCACGAACACTACAGACCTCAGCCTAACAGCTAAACAAAAACGGAAAAATGAATAAAATAAAAATGCTATTGATGTTTTTGCAAACAGGAAAACATTTTCATCGCGCGCTTTTAATCATATTTGCCACAAAAATGCACAAAATGCAAAATCAAAAGCAAATCAAATCCGCTTTTGGAATTGGTTCACAATTTGCAGCGGATGCAGCAGCCGCAGCAGCAGCAGCTGATGATGATGATGATGAGTCCCAATGGCCCAGCTCTGTGTTATTGTTGTTCTTTGGGGCAGCTTCTTGCATTTTTTAATGTATTTTTAAATAAGGAATTTAATAAGCACCTTGGCGATCGTTGGACAACGACTCGAACCTCTTCGAACTAACTTGGCCGACCGACAACGACATCGACAGCGAAAACGACGCCGACGACAACGCAAAGTGGCCCAGACACATGGCCCAAAAATACAAAAAAGAAAAAAAAAAACTCAAAAAAATAAGAATATATATATGAAAAAAATATAAGACTGCAGGGCGAGAAGCAATTTTTGGTTCTGTTTCAGACCAAACAGTGGGCAAAACTTCTCTAGTTATGCAGCAAAGCAAAAAATCAATTAAATGAAAACGAGGAAGTTGGGTTAAATGAACTTTAAACAAGATTATTAAATAGTGTACGCAACAAAACCTATGCGTAAGGTAGTTAAATGAATAAAAATATATAATGGCTTTATTTAAACTAGAAAGACTTTTCTCATAAAATTAAATGTATATTATTAGACAAAGCAAATACTAAAGTAATGAATGAAAATCTATTAAAATTTATGAAATGAAAACATGGAATTTAGGTTGAAGGACTTTAAAAAAGGTTACTTAATCAAATACTTTGCAAAATTTAATCACAATTTAGTTAAGCTAACACATAAATTGATGGCTTCATAAAAACTAGCCATGAAATTTTATAAATATTTGAAGACAAACTCATTAGTATTAAAACTCAGTAATACCAAAATGATATATAATTTCAATTCAATTATTTATTAAACAATTATTTTGTAATAGATGAAAAATTTCACTTTCTGAAATTATCAAAAACTTAATAGAAGCAATTTTATTGCTTAATAAAAATTGTTCCTAGAATAAATATTTAAAATAATAAGAATTTGCATTAATAATTAAAATAGTGAAAGACTTTTATAATACAACTTGCATAAGAATCAAATTGTATGCATGGTCACTGTCTTATATATTATCTTTATTTATATTACAAAAATCAATAACATAATATTAATCAATTACTAGTAATAGCACATAATACAGATCAGGTTAAAATATTAATAGCCATTTTAATACCCTTTGAGGGGTATATTGCTTATATTCAAAGTACAAAAACTCACTACAATTATTTTGACAGCAGCTGAATTTTAAAAATAACACAAGTCATTTTATTTAAATACGTTTTTATCATCATTTTTTTAGTTATTGTTTTATGTATTGTAAAAAATTTAATATATGTGCCAGAATATGACTAACTTATTTAACAAATTTGATGGACTATTATTAACCGGTTTGCTTCTTCTTGCATATTAAGTATAAATTGCAAAATTTTTTATTGGCAAAGTCGAATTGTATGATCTCATAGAAGACATTATCAAACAGCAAAGAACTACAAGCTAAATATCAAAATATGCAAATAAATTAAGGTAAAATTAGTTTAAAGGACTCTTGAATATTTTTCATATGCAGTTTAAGTTTGTTAAAATTATTTATATATATATATTTTTTTTTAATAGTATTTTTGAGTCGAAGTTTACATTTTTTATAGAAAACTCGTAACATTTTCCATAATTTTGCAAGCAAAGTTATTATTGTTATTTTTGCTCCAGTGTTCATTGGCCGTTTCTTGGCAGTTGCAAAATCATGTTTTAAGGTGTTTTTGATACCTAATAAAAACAACAACACGGCCCGGCAACAGCAGACACACACACACACACACTCACAGAACTGCAACGAAAAACGCGCCATGGCAAAGGGTCAAATGAAGATGGGAATATGGAGAGGGAAGTTAGTGGATTGCAGAGGGGAACAGCAACTTGGCCTGGCTGTAAACGCAGCGAGCGCCGCAGTGGCCAACACACACACACACCCATACACACACATACACACACGCTTACTAACACACAGAAAATTACGTTTTTTTGGAGCTCAGGTCCCCCATCATACGTCATAGCCACGACGTCGACAGCGACGTCGCTTCGTTCGGCGTGTTTATTATAAAACAACAAATCATTCATTATAACCACTTGTGTGTACAGATACACACACTCACACACACACAACTGAGGGTATACATCATATATATATGAGAAAGTGGCGTAAACATGAAAAGAAACACAAGTTGGCAACGCCATGAAGTTTTTTTTTTTTTTTTTGGCTTTTGGTTATAACCATCTATGTATCTGTATCTGAAGTATATGTTTGTAGCTGTGCTGTTGTCGTATAATATGCATATTTGCGTATTATTTTGATTTTAATAATGATTTATTTATTATTAATAATTCATTGGTGGTGGGCTCCTCGCTTCAGTTCGGCTTGAATTCGATATGTTGGCTCTCTGTGTTGGCCACTGATTGCGATCTGATCTCTCAAAGTTTAAGCCATGTGCAAAAGCTACTACATACTACTACTACTACTCGATTTGAATGCGAGTGAGTTTCAGTTTGAGTTTGAGTCTCAGCTTTGAGTTGGACTCCATGAATGGGCATATAGTATGTGGATCCAGCTGGGCTGATCACTGGCGATCGGTTTGGTAACACAAGTTGCGTTATGTATAGTATGTTGGTAGGAAACGCATATTATAATGAGCTTCAATTAAGATAGAAATCTTGAAAACAAAAGAGACAAAGATTTATAGGTTCACAATTATTCAGTGACCACCTTGAGGCACTAGACCAAAGACGCTATAAGCTATCCAACTACAAGTCCACTAACTAACACACACACACATAGTATATTCATATGAAACTGTTTTGAGAATTTTTTGAACTATAGGGAATACCTTGAACACATGTAAAGGGTTGCAGATCATACTAGATTATGTTTTATTTGAATTTTTCGTTGAAACAAAACAATCTACGAAGCAGCCAAGTGTAAAAATTTGTGTGAATATATATTTTACATCTAAATAATTTTTAAAATTATTTAATTCAAAGTATTTGCTATTCATTTGAAATATTTGTATAAAAGATAACGTTTTATTCGATAATTCTACATAAGAAAACTAGTAGTAGTAAGATACTACGACGTATTCTAGAGCAAAATCAAGTATTTTATGTACGGGCAGACGGACATGGCTATATCGACTCGGCTGTTGGAGTCTACCACGCCTTCTGCTACCTGCTACACACAAATCTCTGCGGTCAAACTTAATGTACTACTAGTACGCTTTAGTAGAAAAATAGTTTTGCAATTCAACACGTGAACAATATTCCAAAGATATCAGTTAAGAATTTTTTGAAACAATAATTTAGGAATATAATACTATTATTAATACAAATTTATAATGATTTAAATGCTGCTTATTTCTAAAATATAATTTTATATAATAATTTTAATAGCACACAAATATAATGCAGTTTTAACTTAAAAAATACTCTAAATTCTTATTTAAAATATTAAATTTTTCCTTTAAGTCATTTCGGTTAGGGCATTTCACTTTCGACCCGTACAGTTGACCCTCTGAGGATTGCCAAGTCTCTAACTGTGATTTACGAGTGCTCCATGCAAAACTGGGTAACTGTTATACCAGTTTAAATATTTGGGAAAGCGAATCGATGTGCTTCATGCATGAATTATAGACTTACTATTTTGATTTACAACCAGCGTACATTGAACCCCAAGCAAAAAGGGCCTCAAGAAGCCGCGTTTGGCGCCTCGACTCCAACAACAATAGCAGCAACAACAACAATTCCCAATTCCGACTTTAACTTCTAGTTGTATAACAAATTCGTGTTTTTTGGGGGCCTGACCACTTGGGGTGCTCCGCCTGCACATTAATGTCAATTTAATGTTTCCTTAATGACTTCTTTCGTTGCAACTTATTTTCCTTTTCTTCTTCTACACTTTATTGTTGTTGTTGTAGTTCTTATCAGTTGCTGGTCAAACTTGTCGCTTGGTCTGGAAAGTGTTTATGTTAAATAGCTAACGAGTTTTCCTACACGAAAGTGAAGACACTCTTAAAATAGTTTCATCTATTCAACGTTTGCTATAGCAAAGAGCTACTGCTTATAACAACTCTTATTAGTCTATACAGTCTCTGAGGCATCTCTTTGACATGTGCTGCGATGCTTTCGTCTATTTATTTGGGTCGGCAATTAAGATTTATATCGTTTGGCTATAAAAACCCTAAGCGCAAGCTGCAGCCAAAGTGCAAACAAAACTAAAGCGAATCAGTAGCTAGCTGAACTCTCCCTCTCCCTCTCTCTCTCTTTCTCTCTGTCCTCCTCATTTACTCTGCTGTCTCTGTCTTACACTCAAAGTCTCTGCTCATTTATGCGACTGGGTGTATATTGTCTGAAGCGTGCTATGTATTTAAAGAGTCATAAAAATCAGCTAAATGCGCCTTAAAAAAGGTGTGAATTTTCGCTGAAAGGGGGAAAGGGCATGCTCTGCACTTGACGAACTGGTTAACAACTTCAGCCGTTAGCAGACCACAAACTAAATGTTTAATTTTTCCATGTAAACACTATGTGCCCTCAGATCACCGCTCATTCCGCCTAGACTCCTACTTGGGTCACAGACTCCAGCTGACTGTCTGCCGTCGCTGCGGCGGAGCGACCCGCTAACCATTTGTTTGAATTTGTCTAAAGTGGCTGCCCTTTTTTTTCGTACCCCCTCTCTTTTTGCCATCACACCCTCTCGCTCTTGTTATTTGTACAATTTTCATAATTTTCATTGCTGTTGCTGCAAAAACAAAAAAAAAACACATAGGAAAAAGCGTTTGTCAAATTTTCCGTTTACTTTTAGTTGGCTTCCCTTTTGGCACCACCTCTGCACCACCACACCACATAGTTGTGTTTCCTTTTCTTTTTAATTTAATATTTTCTTTGTTGTTTCTTTTTGGGCGTTGTGTGTCTGCTGTCTGCATCTGCAACTGGGTGGGTGTCCGTCTGGTTCTCTCACTCTCTCTCTCTCTCTCTCACTTACTCTCTGTGTTGCTATCTCTCTTTAGTGGAAAATTACGTTTACTCAGGCGCCAGGCGCGCATATTTAAATACACACGTGTTTTATCGCTGCTATTAAATCATATTTTTATACTTTACCTTTTTGCTGTGCCACCTTCAGTGACTCCAAAAAAAACCCCACCTCCCCCAGTGCATCCCCCTGTCCTGTGTTGGCATTTTGATTGTTTACATTTTGCACTTTCACGGTGTAAACAAACACAACAACAACAAAAACAAAAGAACGACGCTAAATATTGTGAAAAAATATAACAAGAAATACGAGACAATGAGAAGACGCAATGAAACACTTGGCGCATGAGTGGTAGCAGGGGGTTTGTTGGGGAGAGGGGAGGGAAGCGAAGTGGGTGTAGTAGAGAACTATGATAGTTTGACTCTTGACAAATCTCTTGTTGTGCCAGACGAAATATCAAGTGGTAATTTTCTATCATTTTAGAGATTTTCGAACTGTTTCCAGGCAGTTTTCAATAGCTGTCAATATATATTTGAAAATTCTTTAGAAAATAAGAAAATTTGTCTAGATATATGAACTTAGTTTAACTTTCAGGAAAACAAAGTTATTTTTTATAAAGTATTTTATTAATGGTCTATTTAAGTTTTTAAAAACTTTTAGAGCTTTTTTTTGCTCGTTTTTAATGGCTGTCAATATAACAAAGTTCTTAAGATATAAGAAATTTTGTCTTAAAATATGTCCTCAGCTTATGTTTAAACAGTGAACAGTTTTTTAATAGATTTATGTATCTAAAAAATATTTTATTCAAGATCTATTTGAATTTTTAGTGCATATTTTAATTACTATACATTTTCTAGAAATAAATTCTCAAACCATTAGTACTTTTTAAGCTGATAATAAGACTAATAAGTTTTATAACAAATTATCCTAAAATATAGAAATTATCTTGGCTAAACATATATTTTAATCCATCAACTATTCGCTACTCTACATAGTGCAATTGTGCTTCATAAGAGTATTGGCTTAGTCTTTTGCTTTGAGTTACATGATCTGATGTGAGTAGCATGGGTTGAAGATCAAAGGAACGTGTGCTTAATTGGCTACTGTGCAGTATGGTTCTACTCCACTCCCCTCTAAATACACAGCTCATCTAGCAATTTGCTGCACCAACAACAACAACAACAACAAGAACAACAACTGCAACTGCAACAAAGCTTAGTTTCAATTTACTCAAGTGCTTCACCACGTGCGGCTGCTTAACCTTAATTCCACACAACAACAACATCTCTCTCTCTCTCTTTTCCACACATGTTCTTACTCTCTCGCTTACACTGTATGGCATCGAGTACATTAGCTGTTACCTTGTCTGATGTTGGCCAAGTGCAGATGTAGAGAGTTAACAATTTTTTAGCATTTTTTAAACGTTTCTTTTTCTCTGGTCTTCTGTATTTTCAGGTAAGATAAGATCCGATTTAACACAATACGGCGGCATATCAACAGACATGGGTAAGAAAATTTCCACATTTTATTTTTTATTTATTTTATTTTAAGTTAAAAAGCAACAAAACAAAAGATATTCTTCTCTATCGTAGCGTTGACTACTAACTAGCTACATAATAGTTAAGGTGTTGGTTGTAATTTTTAGCATACATCTTGGCGTTTGTGCAAAGCAAAATCATAGGTACTAGACACGCCTCTACGCCCACATATGTGCATGCATATGCTTGCATATTCATGTTGCCGCTAGAGGTGTCCAAATGATTGATTTGACGCGTTTCTAAGTCAGCCAGATTAGGCCGAAATGTTGCACGCTACGTTGCGTCGTTGCAATTAATGTTAACATTAAACAGCGCCAAGTTGCAACAAGTTGTGGCAACAAACTTGCCGTATCTGCGAGTATCTTAAGTTGCGGCAGCTTCTGTGGCTCTAGAGGCGTTTAATTTTCAGCCTCGTCGTTGCATGAAACCTTTTTTGCGTTGCAAGGTTATCAATCAGCTCGTCGTCTCAGCTACTTCTTAAAATCCAATTACACGCACAGACCGACGGACGAACAGACGGACGGACGGACAGAGAGACGGACAAACTGTAAGATTGGCAGACTGATCAGCGCTTGTTGTGCACTTGGAGCACTCAAATTACATGAATCGCCTGGCACAAGACATGATTTGAGACTCGAAATTACCGAGACGAAGCCACCCAGACTTGCAATGTATCTATCTCTCTTTCTCACTGCTTTTTTACTCTCTCTCTCTTTCTCTAGCTGCGCTGTAGCTTATTATTTACTATATTCAATTGATTATCTCGTGCAAATCGGTAGCTAAATATTGGCACAAGGCGCAACAAGTGGGCAGCCAGACTTGAGCGTGAGCGTCAGTTTCAGTTTCAGTCTCAGTCTTCGGCTCAGCGTGAGCGATTGCCAACTAGTTCGATAGTTTTGCACAAGGATTCCCCAAAAGGAGGAGGCCTAAGCAATTCTTCTTCTTCTCCTTCTTAGTGCGGTGGGCAGCTCTTTTGGCACTTGGCAATTAAGTGACTGTAGATAAGATGCCAGATGCAGATTAAACCTGGCAAGTAGCTGCCACCGTACAGATCTACCAATTTGTGCTGTAGACCGTAGAATAGTATAGTGCGTAGACTGAGTGGGAATTAGTTGCTTGCTTAACGGCATAAACAGAAAATTTACACCTACTTAGGTCATACTTCCATTTGGTTTTCATAAGTATAGCTTATTATGTTGGGAACTGCTAAACCTAACACTATACAATTTGTAAAACGAGTCTTTATAAAATGATTAAATCAAATTCTCTTTAAGCTAAAAAAAGTACTGCATAATATTTATTTTCAGTCTTAAGTCTTTAGTTAAAAACTATCAAATAATTTGAAAATTTAATATATATAAACAAATTAACAAACGAGTAGAAAAAGCTGAATCTATGAGATCCAAATGTGAATATGAATAAATATTTTCTAGAACAATATCGTATACGATAAAGGAGATGTTTTAAAGACAAACAACATTAAATAATACCAAATTTTAACCAATATATGTATTAATAATGATTCCAATAAGCTCTTTTTACTATTCCATAATACACCTTATTAAATACAAAATCTTGATCTTGATGAAATTTGTATGAATATTTCAAAGAGTTTTGCTAAATTTTAACAAAATATGAAAAGGTTTACATATTAATATTGCCATGTATTGAAAACAATTAAAAGTTTTCTAAATTATAGTTTTAAAATTAATCAATCACTTAAAAACTGCGAATAAAAAATCTCAAATTGAACTTAAAAGATGATCCATAATCCAAACCAGTTTCAGTTGCATATCAAAGTTTATTATAAAAGCAACATATTCAATTTTTGTAGCCTGATTTAAACGCTTTTTGATAGTTGTCCAAAAGCCTTTTACCAACTAATGACCGCTTTGACTGGCTTTTAACTAATAAATAGAGCAAACCCAGCAATTAGAAACAACCCTACGACGAAGTATCGTGCAAAACAGTTAAAATCACATAATTTCGCTGTCATTTCTCACTCATTTTAGCGGGAAGGCAGCAACAGTAGAGGCGTATATCGAAGTGGCAGTGGCAGCGAAGGGGTAGGGTATCGGGAAGGGGGCGTGACGTTTGGGTTTTAGCCATCGCAATGCTGCTGACATTGAACATGACATTTTCCCCCAAAGAGATAATTAAATTGCGGACTTAATAGAATTAAATGCCGTGTTTGCATTTCAAAATCCAAAACGTGCCCCAGTTGCATGCCCCAACACACACACACAGACGTACACACATATATGAAAATACAGCGTACCCCAATCTGTTGCAACAATGCGGTGGTTGGTCAGACAGAACACAACAACATCAAAAAAATACACACAAAAAAATAAAAAGGGAAACAAAAAAAATGTCAATTTGGACAAGTTTTGATAATTGCAGAGAGTCGAGAGCAGCATTTGGCTGTGTGTTGTGTGGCAGCTACTGTGCTGCATGTGGCACGTACATATGTATGTAGCAATTGTTGTTGGCGGTAGTTGGTTGGTAGTGTTGGTGTGCGTGTGTGTGGTATGCTCCATGTTGCATGTTGCAGTTAATAATTATTGAAATGTGCGGCCGCCAGGAGTTGTGCTCGTGCTCCTTGTGCTTCCTGCGCGGCTTCCGTCAGCAGTTGCAGTGGCAGTGGCAACATTCGACAATGTGGCATGCATCGTTACCTTTAAGCTCTGCTGCTTGTGCTGCTGCTGGTGCAGTTGCTGTTACTGCTAAGCTAAAGACTAACAATGCTTGCATTTTCCCACCTTTTTCACATAACTTTTCAGTTGTTGTTTTCGTTTTCTGTTCCGTCTTCGCTGCCGCAGTCGCTGCCTCAGCCGTCGTAGTTGTTGTTGCCACTGGCAGGGTAAACAAGTCGACCACCAACTTGTTACCCCTCCCACTGCCGCCACTCACCACTCTTAACCCTCTGCACACACATGTCGATGTCGAACTTGTTACCACTTTGAAAGCCAAGACCGGCCTCCGCTCCGTTCGGACTGGGACTGGGAGCCGTGTAATAAATTCATATTCAAATTGTTAATTGAATATTATTTGTTAAATTTGCAAGCATTAAATGTAAATGTCGGCTGGCTGGGCAAATGTGGCGGGGGCGTGACCACAAGTCCGTGTAAATTCCTGTTTATATGTTTTTGTACACTTTTTTTTACCCAAAAAAATAAATTTTCTGTTTACTTTTCGCGTCAGTTTTAATTGAATTTAAATAAATTTGGGCAAAAATGTTTAACACTGTAGCAATTTCAATTTGTATGTCAACCAAATTTGGTTACTGTACCAACAACCTCCATAAAAAGTGTTGCATCGATGAGCAGCGAATACTTGTGACTGTAACTGTAACTGTTACTGCTGATCCTTGTTATTGTTGTGTCCTTGTAAAAGCTGCTGTTGTGTAATTTCCATAATTCATATTCATAGACATAGCAAACGTACAGATAAACAAACAAAGACAGAGACAGAACGACACGACGCGTCGCGACACGATGTTACCTGCATCTGCAATACGGACAATTGTACGTCCGTCTGTCCGTCTGTAGCGTGGCAAAAAAATGTAGAAAAAAAGACAAATGAAAAGAATCTGCAAAAGTGTAAATGCGGACAAAAGTGCTAAAATTTTCACATATGCTTTTGCGGCAGACAAGGGAGCAAAAGCTTTTGAAGTATCTCCAACTAAAGCGTTGCCAGACAGTCAAAAAAAAAGAGAGAGAGAGAGAGAAAGAGACAGTTTGCGGCACGCTTATACATAAATTATATGTTATGACCTCAACAAGTCTGTGTAGGACTCTTAATTTGATTGAGCTTTAAATTACGAGTAATTTATGCACAGAGACAGACAGACAGACAGACAAATACATTCGATTTAAATCATTGCAAAATAAGCCAAAGTATCTGATCAACTTCAGTCATCAAATCTAGTAAAGTATCTGTTAGATACACGCACACACACACGCACACACACACAGAAGCTAACGTGCCACATTTGATTTTACACACTTTGAAATTATTAACTGGGGAGCATTTTGTAGTTCGGCAAAGCATTAGTGTCGTGTCCTCATGTCCCTGTTATCCTTGCCATCATCCTGTAGCACAGAACAACAAACACTTCATAAAATGGCACACGGCACTTTCGTTTTTACCGTTGGCATTTGCAGCACGTGGAGAGCAGCAGAGAAATAGACAGACAGACAGATTGAAAGGGGGGCAGGACTAAAGGATGCCACATGTGGTGGCAAGTGACAGTGTACTGCTGCATACCAGCAGCTGGTCAACTGGACAACTGGTCAACTGTTCAACTGGCACTGACCATTTGGGCTTCAATTAATGAATTAGTAATTTCGGCTTCATTGCTGTAATGAACACTTGGACTATCAGTTTTAGTGGGTGGATGAGTCTCAAATTTCCTGTTAATATTATAATAATACTGCAGGTGCTTATAGCAAAGGATAATATACTGATGGATCTGTGCATTAAATTTGAATTATTAAAATTAGATAGAAACTAGTTAGGGAAATGCTTCATAGCATAGTTTACTAAAGTCATAAAGTTAGCTGGAAGAAATGTATACAATAAATTGTGTATGTGTTTAATGAAACATTCTGAATATGGAGCCAAGTATATTTGGCTAAATTTATCAGAGTTTTTGAAACAAATAATTTTATTCACAACATATTTTAATTGCCTTAGCAGCACATAAAATGTGTTAAGTGTACTAGCTTAAAAATATTTTTAAAAAAAATTATACACGTCTAATGAATTGCTTTAGTTAAATTATGTCTTTATTGAAAAGTATTTAATAGGATATAGGCTTTTTTTTAGCAATGATAAATTATTTGCGCTAGCATAAAAATATTTTGAAAAAGTTTAATGTAACTAATAAATAGTTTTTGTAAAATTATATACATATTAAAAAGTATTTAATTTCATAATGACTTGTTTTATGGCAAAGATTTTAGTCATGAAGCCAAAAATAAATTAATATTATTTTAACTATTTTTGATAATTTTTCTAAATTTCAAAATGTTTTTAGTGATTAGTAAATTTCAATGAGGAGTAGTTTTTATTTCTGTTTTATTTATTTTTTTTTATATATTTTTATATGCTTTAAAATTAGATAAAAAAAAGGATTGAAAGTTCTGTTATATATGTTTTTTTATATTTATTATTTATATTATAATTTTTGTATTTATATCAATTCAAATTAGTCCGCCAGTAGCTACTACTTTTAAATCATAAAAGCTTTCACTTAATTCCCTTTAAACCAACAAAAACTGAATTCTTTTCTTCGCTCACAACGTTTGTATATTAAGCGTATAAAAATGTAATTCCAAAGAATTTCCCTTTTGGGAAACTTCAGTCCAGTTCAGTCCGCGTATTGCCTTTTATTACGCGCTCTATCAGCAAGTTTATTGCATAATGGAGTTGGGAATTGAGTGTATATCCATTAAGCGTATTAATACCTTTAAATCATTGATAATTCTTTCATTTTGTTGTTCTTTTGTTTATGCAATTGTTGTTGTTATTGTTGTTGAGTGCACATTTACTGGTATTAATTTAGCTCCATTTTGCTGCATTTGTTTACGGCGGCTAATGAAAGGTTGCACTTGTATCTGCACTTGTGGACACACCTCCCTTATGGCAAAGTTGTGGTAAATGTTATGGAACCCGAAGCTATTTGTTTTTTGTGTATCTCAGTGCAAACACACGGCAATTGTGCTGGCATTAGACCTGTAATATCATGTTTACTTAGCAATTACCAGCGATAATGCATAGATTGTCTCCCAGGGAGTTTTCCAAAGCGATAAGAAATCAGCGTCGATATATGTTTTTTGCGCTTCCGATGTTGGTATCTACTATATGTTGTTGGTATGCAATTAGTCAATTAAATTAAACATTTATTACGAGCTAAAAAGCAATATTTTCACGCACACAAACTCGCGAATTGCCGTCGGTAAAGCGAAAAGTAGAATATGAAGTTCGATATCGATGGCGATAATATTACGGGGATCACGATCGGTTCACATTCACGTTCAACGGTCAGATGGCAAATGAAGGAGATACACTTTCGAATGAATACTGTGAATATCTTATACTGGCAAACTTGTTCAGTTCACACACACTCACACACACGGTTTAAAGGAGTAGACGTAGAACGTAGTGCAGATAATTTATGGGTTCAGTTTTGAGTTGCTGCCCCTTTGGGCAGCGGAAGTGCGTGCGGTTGTGTTTTGGTGCTTTATGAATAAGTATCTTTGTATCTTAGAGATACGAATCGCAGCTACTCGACTTACCTACACACACACACACACACATTTTGTAGGTCAATTTGCTGTGAAACCGCATTAATAAATGACTTTTGTGCATGTCGCGCACCAACAACCGTCGGCTTGAAATTTGCCCATAAATTTATAGCTCAAAAATCTAAAATTTGTTTTTAAAATTTTAAATGATTCACGTGCTCGTTTTGGCAGCGTCTGCATCTCTCTCTCTCTCACTTACTTTTTCTATCGCTGTCTCTCTCTTTATCTCTTTGGAGTGCTGTGCGTGCTGATGATTAATAAGGTGAAGAGTGAAACCTGCTTTTAGTTTTGTGTCTCTCAGGCGGCCATCATGGCGATCAGCTGATTTGATCGTTGGCAGAGTTATTTGCAGTGTTGTGCGGAGACACAAGTCATGTCACCGCCATGACCGTCAGCCAAGTGAGCAACTCATCTGTCAAAGTCAAACCCTATATCTATACCTGTAACAACCACTTAATGGTAGTGAACCCATTTTGAATTACAGGTAGAGTAGCAGATACACAAATAGAATGAGAAATATGCGCTCAAGTGATGACGTCCGTTTCGTTTGCTGAGCGCACTTTGCGCTCTCAGCTACGCTCTCTTGCTCTCTCTGTTGAGCGCGCTCTCTCTCTCGCTCTCCGCGTGATGATTGATCATCTTTTGGCTCACCTACAGCCGGTTTTCTTTTAATTTATGTGTGCTCAGCTGAATGAATCTCACCTTTATTCGAATTGGAACATTTCGTTTGTTCGCTAGTTGGATTTTATTCTCTCCCTGTCCCTCTCTTTCGCACTTCGGTTGATCGTAAACGATATTCGGTGCGAACCATATTCTGCTTGGAGTTGCGTTTGATGTTAGAAGACAACCGGAAAGTGTTATACAGGACAGTTCGCACCTGAATCAAGCGATTTCTCATTTGAACCTTGGCTCATCTGATTAGTTATTTAGATGAGCAACTGAATGCTATAGCAATCAGCTTTTTTTGGTATAGTTAAATAGATTTCAAGTATAAAATATGTATTAATTTATGATTTCTAAGTATTAAATACTTATTTTTTTCTTAGTTTCACCACTTTTAACTTAATCTATAAAGCCCTTTTCTTACTCTAGTTTCTATGTTAATGCATCTATTAAAATTAATATTGTGGTAATTCCTAAAATACAAACGCTATCGCTGAGTTGTATAGTGTTTTGCTCTAATTGCTAAAACATTAAAAACTATTAGTAAAGATTATAAAGAATTCTAGAAATTGGAATTCCCAAAGAATTCAAAAAATCAAAGCAATTACATTTCTAACGCTACCCGCATATGATTTGATTGCCAGTGTTGCCACCTTGTTGTTGTTGTTGCTGCTATAATGCCAGTTAAGTTGGTTTCAATATTCGGTTAGCAATCGAAGCAGCGGAGAAACGACATTCCAAAACGTTTGACAAGTTCAAATGAATTCGAAATGGGGACCTACCACAGATACAGATTCAGATACAGAAATACAGCAACAGAGTAAACGAAATGGTTTCCAATCTCAATTGATGATCTATTAACGAGCGCACATAAAAATTATGCAACTTAGCTAACGGCACTACTACAAAATGGTGCCCACATGGGCAACAACAACTATTACAACAACAACAACAACTACAACAATAACAGCTGACATGCAATGCCATTTCCTTTGTCAGCATAGCCCCAAAGGTAATAAATCCTGAGCATATTAACATGGACGTGCGATGAAAGTGCCAGGCAAATATGTCATTGTCAGTGTTTTGGCTTTGACTTGGGTATAGATGGGACTTGGGTTTGGTATTGAGAGCTGTACACTGGAACGGGGATGGGTAAGGGACGGGGTGAGGGACAGGGGCATGTCCAATGGCCGCCTCTGCGGCTACCAAATGCGAGTGTATTGACACCTGAGTTGCAGACCGAAACCCAAACAGAAACAGAAATTGGAACTGAAACTGAAACTCAAGCGATGCTGTAGATGTTGCTTTAGCCACTGGCGCCAATTGCTGTTGGCCATGTTATTGTTGTTGCTGTTGTTGTTGTTGTTGTTGCTGCAAATGAAGTGAAAGAAAAAGAAAGTGTCAGCAGGTAACAAACTGGGCTTAGAAGCAAATGCTTAGAACTCTGGCAGCACACACTTACCAATGAAATCGTTCAACAATAAATCACTGATTGGATGCCTAACTAAGTGTATGCATAAGTGTTTGTGTGTGTGTGAGTGTGTGTTTGTGTGTGTGTGTTTGCTGATAACTGACTGGGACGAGCATTTTGTGGCTTATCGTGCATTTGAATTGGTAGACAACACATTTTTATTTATATTTCTTATATAAAAATTCTCTCTACGTCACACAACATGACAACATTTTGGGCGTGAACACACTCACACTCACACACACGTAGTCAGTTGCCCAACAAAAACTACAAAACAGAACGAAACATGGCTCAAAAGGCAGCAGCAGAGACAGCAGCAGAGTCAGCAGCAGAGGCAGCGACGGCAGCAGCATCGTCGTCCGTGGTGACAGCGCACATAAATCTCTGTAACATGACACTTTTGGCAATGGAAATAAAATATGGCATACGGCGCACCAAAATGTCGCACCGAAAATTGCCGCAGCAACAGTAACAGCAACAGCAACACAACCTAACAGCAACATCATCAGCAAACAGAGCAGAAGCAGCAACAGCAGCATCAGCAACATACACTTTTTACTTTTTGGCACTTGGCAATAGTGTTCTTTTTTTGTCGCTATGCGACCCACTGTGCCATTTGAGAAGCAACTCATGCCGCATTCAGCTAATTACAAATGAAATTACAATGCTCAAGCAGCAGTTGCAGTCGACTTTTGTGCACCAATGACACTAGCTGAAAGTGTTATGAGAATAATGAATAAGTTGTAGAAAAAAATGAAGCTTCCGTGTCAAATAAAGCCATTATAGTCAAATATACTTATTAAACAATACTAAAGTTTCACTTTGCTTCATTTTAGGTATTTTGATATAAATTATTTGATATTTGAACAAAAAAGTTAACTAAAATGAAAGAGTTGAGTGTATTTTGTTGAGAAAACTGCTTTTTAGTAGGCTGGTAAAATTATTTCATATAAATATGCATTTTATTAAGCTTTAAGGTAGCTAAGAGCAATATTTTAAATAAATAAATATAAAAATATTTAAAATAAAATTAAATATAATACAGTCGATCTCCCGTTGATTCAAAACTGAAATATTTCGAACACTTTCATTAAATCAAAGTAGTTCGAACGAAAAAATCATTGATACGACGCTGTAATTCGAACTTTTATGTTCAAGCACTCGATAAATCGTAATATTTTAAGATTTCGGCAATAATTTCTGTGCATTTTAGATAAGTATTTACTATAATAATAAACCCTATTTATACCCCTGGCCTACTCTGCATAGCTTTCGCTCATTTACTTGTGAATTACAATAGGTTTAAGCTAGTGTCATTATAAGCTTTGGAAATTTTTTTGCCTCTGATGGCGACGCTGTCACTTGCTGCTGTCATTTTCATTTCGTTTTCATGTGTCACTTGGCGCGCCTGCGCAACTCCAACTCCAACTGTAGCTCCTTCTTCTTCTCCTTCTTCTTTTACTCCTCCTTATCCAACTTCTACTCATTCACATAATAAAGCAAAACGGCTGCACATGCGCGTTGCAAGTTACTCAGCGACAGCAACAGCAACAATAAGAAGCGACTAAAGCCGCTGCCTCTGTCAGATTTTGTGAGTGTCACTTGGTTGTTGCTTTGTTGTTGACTGGACACTGGAATCTGGAATCGGGTACGCCAAAACCTCGGCTTGGAGACCCAACGCTGTAGCCAGCAGAACTCGGTACTTGGGTGTTATCTTGCCCGTCTGACCGTCTTCAGTTTCTGGCGGTTCCTTGGCATTCCTCGCACAACACGCAAAATCTGCGAGTCTGCGTATAAAACTGTTAACTAACTCAATTTTGTAGCTGTCAGTTGGCTTGCACACCTACCCTCTGCCCTATCCCCCTTCTTGCAACTTCTTCACACTCTTTTCTTGCCTCCTGCTCTATGCTGTATGCGGCTTACAGTTGTTGGCCGGTTGCTTGCTTAGTTGAGTACGAGCTTCAGAGTTCAGCATGGGTTAATGAGTTGTTGTTGTCGCTGTTGTTGTTATTGTTGTTGCTGTTGTTGCTGGCGTGCCGCTTACATATGTCACAACAAATTGCTAACCGTTGAGCGTCCCGTGCTCATAAACAAATCACTTGACCTTCGCATTGAAAACATTTGCGTAAAGCGTTAAGAAAACTCGGCCAGTTGGATGCGAGAATAAATGTGGAAAGTAGAAATCAAAGCACAGTGGAATAGAAATAGAAAATGCTTAGAAAAATCGGTGAGCAATTTAGAGGCAAATAAATAACTGCAAAGTTATAAAAGAGTAAAAAATTTAGTTAAATTATTAAGCTAAATTAGTAGAAGGATCAACAAAATAATTGAAAATGCTCAAAAAATTAATAAATGAACAAACTATCAAAAATTTATTTAAATTAAAAAGAATATAATTAAAAAATATTTAATCTCGTAGTAACAATTTATTAGAATTGATTAGAAATATTTGATACACAATACATTAAAAATTAAATACAACCAACAAATTTCAAATCATAAATACATTTTTCGGAATATTTTAAAAATGATAAGCACACAAATTTCTTTAAATACTATTTAAATTAAGGAGAGTAAATATTTTTTAACTATACAATAAACTGAAAAATTATAAAAACTTTATTATACAACAATTTTGCAGTATTATCAATTCTTTTCATGTAAAAAGTATAAATTCAATTTAACAATCAAAGTTACATTTACATTATTTTTGTTATAAATTCTATCCAAGTAAAATTAATCGTTTCAATTTAAGAATATATATCTGAAATACACTTTTATTATTACTGTAATACCAATTTAACCATATTGAACTTTCGTTGCAATCAAGAAAACTTAATAATTTCATTGTGATATTCCTGGAACAGTTTTATGAGTTTTATACCAGTTTTTTGCAATCAATAAACTATTAATAATTGCATTAGTGATATTCCTAGAACCGTTTTATGCATATTATACCATTTTGATACACATATAAAATGCAATATTAAATGCACTGCCCATTGTATGCCATTATTCTGCCCCTTCGCGTCTTGATTCCCAAGAACTGTTGACAGTGGTGCGTGACACGAGAGTGGACTCACGAGTGCACGGTCTCACGGATGCACGTGCATGTCTGTCACTCAAATGTCACTTAAAGTTGCAACTCAAGGCACGCATTGCAATTTCATAACTTTATTAAGCATCTGTGGGTGCAGGGCGGAGAGAGGTGGTGGGTATCAAAGGGGGAGGAAACTTCACCTGACAGCTGAGGTAATGAAAAATGCTCATTTGACAATTCAAGGCACGTTTTGGCATCTAAACGCCAGAAAGAGGCTACAACAACGTCAGGTCTAAAAGAGCTACAAAGTTGATGGGAATAAGGGGATTCAAAAGTATAAAGCGGGAGGCAGTACTTAGACTAAACTAGCGCCAGTGAGTAAGAGAGAGGGTGGAGAGAGAGAGAGTGAGAGAGAGCTAAATGATATAGAGTTGACAATTCAATCATTTAATGTCTATTATATGTCCCACATAAGGGGCTAACAACAATTGCAAATGCAATTGGAAGTGGAAATGGAAGTGCTTTGGGATAGTCGCAGCACCACTACACCCTCTCAGCCCAGCTATACCTCTTTCTGGCCCTCTCTTTCTCTCTCGCTCTCTCTTTTTCTCTCTCTCTCTCTAACTCTAAACCCCCATTTGAAAAATGCATTGTTGCCATGGATTTTGTGCAGTTCCTTAGCTTTCCTTGTCTTGTTTTTTTGTACTTTCATTTGTTGTGTGTCACTTGGCAGTTGCTGGGCGCAGTGACAGCAGCAACAGCAACAACAATAACACAAGTTGCAACATAGGGAGCGCAACGAACCACGCGGTAATTCTACAATGAAAGCACACACACACACATATGTATATGTACTCCAGATGTGTGTGTGAGTACAAACAAAACTTGTGGCAATAAATTTCAAACGGATCACATAAATCACATTCAAGTGAAGCTTAACACACGCGCCCAACTAGAAGCGACACAAATACAAGCACACGCATACACACAGAGATGTATATATATATATATATGTAGATATATATAGATATATATATATATATATATATATATATATATATATATATGTATCTATGTCTGAAAAGATACTCACATATTCGTAAGCTTGGCAGTGCAAAACATTTCGTGCTTGTAGGACTTAAAATGTTCTTGTGCTCAACCAAAAAGTACATTGTTTTATGCGTATAACTCGGGTTTGTTTTTTGGGTTTGCCAACTGCATGGATATGAAATGTTCTTTAGAAAGTTAGATAAGCTAGATAGATATTACAAATAATTCATCAATATGTTGTTGTAATAAGTAACTAATAGAATCTTTCTTTCATACCCAATGTTAAGGAATACATGCGAAAGCACTTATTGGTTGCTTAAAATATTGAAATTTCTAAGCGTAATTCATACTTTTTTTTTATTAATGTATATAGAAAACTATTCTTATAACCAAAAAAAAATTAAAAAAATATGAATAAAGATTTGAACAAGATTTTAAAATTACTAGAAACAACAGAAAAGTTTAACTAATAATTTGATATAAGATTGAAAATATTGGAATAAAATTAGGATCATGATTTTATGGTGAAGACAAGCGTTAGGATAGATAGCAGAATCTTTTTCCCATACAGTACTTAATTAATTTAAATTAATGAAAATTATTCTAACTATAAGGAAGAAAACAAATTCAATATACAGAGGGAATAACAATAATTGATAAAAGATTATATATATTTTTTATTTGATCAGTCATATTTATTAATTAAGTTTCATTTTGGAGCAAAGTTAAAAACTAATTCATTACAATCCAGGACATCAGTAACAAGATTATATTATAAAATTGGTTAGCGAACCATCTTTAAATTTTATAATGCTTTTCTAATACACTTATAGTACAGTTTTTTCTTTAATTTTATTAGCCTGTTAATTTATTAAGAAAAATTCTTTCTTAAAGTATTTAAGCACTATTGTTAGCCCAATTTCTCACATTCACTTTATACATAGAAACACACATATTAAATGGCCAAAAGAACCTTGCAAGTTACCTCAACTCAATACCATTTGACCCCAAAAATTGTTGGCCAAGTAAAAGTTGTGCGCCAAATTAACTAAACGGTTAAAGCAACAACTGCAAATTGGCAACAAATTCGCAGATCATAAAGTTGCCGCTGCAACAAGGCAAACATCAACAACAACAGCAACAACAACAACAACTGGAAGAGAAGCATCATTTCATTTGAAGAACTTTGGCATTTGAACTTGACATTTAGCACACGGTTCGGGGACTTCTTTGAAAACAATTGCAGGCCACACACACACACACAGACAGAGAGAGAGAGAGGGAAGAGGGAAGAGGGAGAGAAACAGTCACACACAAGCAATGCACTTTTGGCATTCCTCGACTGTCTGCCATGAAATGCCAGGACACACCACACCACCACCAAAAAGCAAAAGCAACATTTGGCTAAAGGGATTCCAATGTGAATGAAACAGTTGCAAGTGAGCGAGCGAGAGAGCATATGCGTCTGCAGCAACCCTCTGCAACACAGCTGCGGGGTTGAGTGTTGACCCACACACACAGACACAGAGTCACGCAGTCATGCACATATATGGAGCCGGCCATTGCAGCACCTGTCGGCCATGCAACTTCTGAGTGAGTGTGAGTGAGTGTGAGTGAGTGTGAGTTCGTATATGTGTTCTCCGGATTTTGCACCATTAACAATATGGTTCGCTTGGTTCGCTCCGCTGCGGTTCGGCACGCTTGCCTTATATAGGAAATGAGGCACAAATATCGCACTCGTCAGTGTTGCCAGTTTAACCGATTTATAGACAGATTTCGTTCATGTCATGGCCCTTCAACATATGCAGAAGTACAGTATAGCTTTAACCATGTTGAATTTGTTACTTTTTGATAACATATTTGACAACGTTGCTAGTATTGAAATGTTATGATCTACTCGGTTAGGAGAAGCGCGTTCAAATCAACGTAGAACCACCATGTACTTAAAATCATAAAAATTATATGAAAGTTTAAAATAACGAAAAGGTTTCCAATGTCGCATTAATTTTAGAATTGTTTAAAGCAAATAAAATATTGTTTTTAAACTCATTTCTCAAAGAGTCTTTCACAAAATATATTTATAATATTTGCTTTGGTCAGTTCATAATAGAACAGTCATATGTTCATATTAGAAATACTGATTAATATTAATATAAATCAAAATTTAAAGAAACCTATAATTTGGGAAGTTTTTTTTATCAAAGCTTGAATTTTGTTAAATTAATTAGAATAATTTAAATTGAAATTAAATGAATGCAATTAAATATTTTTATGATTGAGTAGTTTTATTAAGTTACAGGCTTTTAACACACAAAATTCGATTTAGTTTTGTAATTTATATTTTAATACCACACATTCTACACTTTTTTAAAGCAAACAATAAATAGTTTGTTTAAACAAATTTAGTCTAAAACTGTTAGTTTTGGGAAAAATTGAAAAAATACATAATAGTTGTGGCTTTTTGGTGAGCAGATTGTAAATTTAATGTATTAGTTATTAGGTGCATTATATAGCTTTAGTCGGAGTAGAAAACTAGACATAGATACATCTTATAGCATTAGTCCGAGATTACTCAAAACTATTAAGATTTACACTACTCATAAATTAGAGATATTAGTAATTACAAGTTACATTATCAATAAAAACTTAACAGAGAAATCGGTTGCTAATTTCAACGCATTTATTTAAAAAATATTTTTAATTATTACACTTTTTTATTATTTATTTTTTTTATTATTTTTATTTAAAAATAAAATAAATAAATTTAGCCGCATATATTCTTTTATGCGGTCAGCAGCTGGCAACACTGTTGTACACCCACCCCTCCAGGCCACTCCAGCCCCGCGCTAACTCCCATCCCCGCGCGATGAGGGTAAAAGCTGCCTTGACAAGGGGGCGGATGAGTGTTGGAATGGGTTTAATGCAGCACCATTGATTTGCTTATAAATTAACCCATTGACAAATGAAAATATTGTCTGTTAATTGATCAATGTGTATGCAGAGAGTGCACTCTATGTGTGTGTGAGTGTATGTGAGTGTGTGTGTGTGTGTTGCTACTAAAATTTAATTAGATGCGTTATTTGTATTTGTATGCGGCTAATGCATTTTGGCCCATTTGGCGAGGGTGTGTCTATGCGCCAACTGCAATGCGTGTGAAAGCAAACACACACACACACACATACACACACATGTCATGTGTAGTGTGTGTGTGTGTGCGTGTCTAAATTTATTGTTATCGAAATACAATTGCAAAATTAACTGTCAAAGTGTGCGACCCATCGCCAATTTAGTTCAACGCCATATGTTACACCTATCTATGCTTCTATATATATATATGTGTAGTAAACACATGTGTTCTTAATTATTTGACCTGTGCTGTGTCGCCTTAAACAATATAGCAATGCTGACTATCGAATAATTCAGTTTACTCAGAGTAAAACATAGTCTCTATAAGCCGCATTGACCAGAAATCGTAGACCAAGCTCCCTGCTCCTCCCTGTAATTTCTTCTGCTCTGCTCTGCTCTCCCCTCTCCTACTGCTAAGCCTTTATTTACACCGCTAAACGAGCTTTGCATATTTACTGTACTAGCAACAGACATTTTACGATATATTGAGAATTATTTGCAATATATTTGGTGTGCCAAGCAGATGGGTGGTAAGAGGGGTGAAGGGGTGAAGAGGCGAGTAGCAACAGCAACAAGGACGACAAATGTTCCAACGACAGCAGCAGCAGCAGTAGCAACAACAACAATAGCAGCAGTAACAACAACAGCAACAACAAGTGCAGTTCAGCGCAAATGCAGGCAGAAAGCTTCTAATTCCGGCGCTGAAACCATAAGTCTTTGTCGCATTGTACACACATGCACACTCATGCACACTCAAGCACATACATGTGTGTACTATATAGTACATTAGTTTATATGCAGACTATATAGCCCAGTTGCAAATTTACACATGTGCATTTAGTGAATAAATCACAACTTGAGCTGCAAGTAGCTGCTAGTTCAGGTGCTGGTAAGGTTAAAAGTCAGTGCTAAGCTGCTGAAAAACTAGCTGACAGAGTAAGCATTCTATTCACCACAGAGTGGAAATTAATAGAAATGCTTTAAAAATTAAATAAAATGTGTATTGGTAGCAAATAACTTAAATTTCGACATAGCTACGGTATTCCTATGCAAATAGCTGTTCCCACTGGGCTATTTACAAAGCACTGTCTCTCTCTCTGTCTTTCATGGCTACATAGACACTCTTAGAAATTTAGTAGAAGCAGCAGCAGCAGCAGCAGCCGCTTAATAATTTAAGTTTCGATACACAAGTTTTGCATTCGAAATACTGAAACTTATTTTTGTGCTTTCCAAAGATTTTGTTTAATTTACGTAAATTTGCATAAGATACAATTGCGACTCTGGCCTCTAAAGGCAGCCACTCTGCACTCACTAAATTTGTGCGAAAATTGAGCCAAAGTTCAGCAACAACAACAACAACAGCAAAAAGAAGTTAAATAAAAAAGAAAAGGCAAAAAAAAATGTTAGAGTTTATTGCCTTTGGCCTGGGATGTTGGCTGGGCTGTTGCCTGGGCTAAATTTGAATTCAGTTCAAATTGAAAGTTAGCAAAGTCACCAACACCAATACAATACACATACATACACAATTTCTCTTCCCTTTCGTTCTCTCTCTCTCTCTCTCTCTCTGTCTCTTTCGGTACTCAATATTTATGCCTTTTCGAATGCAGCTCAGCTTTAATTTAAATGGATTTCCCTGGCAGACATATGGCAGTATTCGCAATTTCCACTGGAGTGCCCTGCCCCCCCTCGAATCCATTTTCAGCATGGGAGGAAAGGAGCAATTCATGACTCCCGACTGTTGCTGCTGGCGCACTCCTGCAACTGCTGAGGATTGATTGTGCTTGTTGATATTTTGTCAAATAACGCAAATAAATACACAATTACACACTCAAGTGGGTTTTACGAGAGCGGGGGGAGGTTTACAACGCATCGAATTTGTGGGGTTAAATGGGCAGCACCCCCAACCACACCCCCTTTAGAACCTTGTTCCTGATCATCCCTTTCTGTGTGTTATCCTTGTTTAAAGGATTTTCATTTGTTTAAATGTGTTTTATCGAAAATGGCCAAAAGGCCGCTAGCCAATGTTGTTGTTGTTGCTACATAAACATTTATTCTAGCCGCACAGTGGAGCAAAATTATAGTATTAGCTACACCAAAATGATTAATTGGCAAAAAAAAAATATTGAAAATTCATATTTTAACTTTTCAAAAATATTTTTATATAATTTTAGTATATTTATTTAGGTAATGGACACATTCGTATTCGATTTTAATACATTTGGAAATTGCTACACATTTTCTATACTTTTTGCTGACTTTTTTCAACAGTTTTGCCCACTGTGCAGTGACATTTGACATTGCTATTGTAGCTGTTGTTGTTTTTTTTCGCCACACTCTCGTAAATTCCAATGTAAAATATTGCATTTATCTTGTAAAAATAATAAATCCAGGCAAAGGGACTTTACTTTACTCTCACGCTTGGCAGCACACACATACCTACAGAGAGAGAGAGAGAGAGAGAGAGAGAGAGAGAGAGAGAGAGAGGTGAAAAGAGTGGGGTGCTCATGACCACTGTTAGCTAGCTAATGGCCCAATGTCCAAAGAGAGTTACGTAAATTTAGCTAATTTTATGAACAGTCAAAGCGACAGGCAAATTTCAAGCATTTAACCCTTGGCTAAGGGATTGCGAAACCAGGGATGGGGTGTAACATAGTAAAAAAAAAGAACAACAAATTTATACACACTGCCATTAATTTAATTTATTTATTGGCTGCCGTTTCATTGGCGCAAATCCCGAATGCTCTGCGATAAATTTAGTCAAATGTGAAAATTGTGTGTGCATTTTGGCGCATGCAGTTTATACACACACAGATACACACACATACACTCACACACACTCACACACACACATGTATATAAATATGGTAGAAGTATAGTACATACACACATCGTATGTCAAGTGAGGATTTTCATTATAAAATATCGCCTGGTATGCGGCCCGAATATGGAAATGCAGTTAAACCAAACAAAGTCGCAAAAGAGTTTGCAATTTATTTTAAAATAAAGCAAGTAATCACTGGCATTAAAGCACAACTAGCAGATACCCAGTACATTTAAATTAAAGAAAACATTTTTTTAAATATAACTTTAGCTTTAAATATAGCAATTTAAATGTATTTACTTGAAATTTCCTCGTGTAGCTACCCTTTCGCATGTAACTCACTGCTGGGTATTTAAAAGTATCTAGTGTGACAAATAGTGTGAGATATGTTTTTGCGCACTGCAGCCAAAATACATGCAGCCTTTAGTTACGCCCATTACGCCCTTGTGTCTCCCGCTTTCGCCGCTTTTCCCCCCAGGCCCGCTCGCTTGCCCGAATGCGACATGTGACGGGGCGCCAGTGATTTATTTGCATACAAAAGCGCAGACGTGCATAAAAAATACAAATAAAAATCAAGCAAAAAAATGAGAATACGTAAAAAGTAAACAATAAGAATGAGCAACAACAAAAAGTGCTGTCGTAACGCCCCCTTTTGACGCCAAACATCGTTGGAGCATTGCGGGCAATCGATAGAACCGACAGCAGTTGCCAAATCAAGAACGCAGAGGGGGATTTTTTTCGGAGGGGGAGGCTATATACCGGATGCGACATTTTGAGAGTCAATAAAAAATACATTTTAAATCAAAAATCGGAAATCCAATTGACAAAAAATAAAAGTCAGATGAGCTGCATAAAAGAAACAATGAAACACAGTAAAATTTTTCAAAAGGTTTAAAAAAAGATATAATACTCTATAGAATAAACTATAAAATATAGATGATTATAGATAATATTTTAAAAAAGGTTGAATTCTTTGACACAAAATTGATATTATATATTTTGTGGGTTATACGCTTGTGAATACACGCTTTCGTCACTAGAAAGATGCTTCGTGATGAGGTTTTTTAAAATGGCTAAACTTATATTAAATTTTTAGTTCGAAGATAGTGTACAGACCTTTCGCATAACAGATAGTTACCTTCTAATAGATATACACGCTTTCGTCCCTAGAAAGATACTTCGTTAAAAGGTTTTTAACATGATAAATAATATTCTTACAAATCTTTCAGATACCTTCTTATAATTATACTAAAATAGATAGAAATTTCCCCAAATGTTAAACCAAACGTATTGAACATTCTTGTACAGAGTCTTGAACGAGTCGGAACTAAAATTCTTTAATTAACCTTAAGTCCACCAAGCCGCTTTGAACTCTTCTAGCTTCTAGCTCTTATAACCTCAGATTCACAACTTAAATAATAACCTATATAAAAATAAAATATATGCTAAACAAAATCAACTTTATCGTTTTATAAACTATTTACAAAGCCAAGACATACCTCTATGATACCAATGATTTCTCTAAAAGCTGCAGCTAAATTGCCACTTGGTAGTTATGCTGTAAGTACTCAAGTCTTTGAGTTTTCCCTTACCAATGTTTTAGCAGCATTTTCCTCAACACAATTCATCATTTGGCGCCATTTTGCGTAGCGTCAAGTTGCATTTAGTTGTTATTTATGCAAATTTTGCATGTTTCAACTTTTCAGCAAGTGCGTCAGAGTCGTTTTCGATTATTTAAAACTTTAGACGATGAAAGTACTCTTATATAGCTCAAAAAGAGAGTGAGAGAGGCAGAGAGAGTGAGAGAGGTGGAGGCAATGAGTCCTTTTTTAATGCGCGCACCTGACGCGCTTCAATGTCTTACTGCCGAGGTCCTTGGAACATAACGTTGACTAGGAGCTGGATTAGGATTGAGTCGGAAAGGAGCAGACTTGGAGGGTTGACTCCACTGTGCTCCACTGTGCATAATTTTGTGCGCTGCTGTTAGAACAAATAAATTGTAGACGGCTAAAGTTATTAGATTAGCATTAGGGACTGAAAAGGCGTACTTCAGCCAGCTTCCCATCTTCCCATCTTCAGGACTCATGCTCTAAGCTTGAAATTATGATTTACCTGAGATATTTACATGCTTATAAAGGAAATACGGCAAACAGCGCGAAGTTGTGCAAAATTTATGAAAACTTGCCGTACTCGCCTTGGAGTCATGTGCTTTTTATAGTGACCTCATCCCAAATGTTGCCAAATTAATGGCCATCCTGCTGGATTTCTATGCGAAACAACAACACCAGCTGTTTGTTTGGCAAGTGTTTAGATTTCAGTTGCTTATATACTGTATTCTTTTTATTTCCTTTATCAAAATGTGGAAATTTTCTAAACAATAAACATAATATAATATAATATAAAACTTGTATATATAAATGTTTAATTGCTTTTGTGTTAAACCAAGTTTAATCAACATTTTAAGGCGTTGTTTTCATTTTGCTTTGCTTAATCGTCATATTTAGTACATAAAATGTTTATTTTATTAAAAAAAATATTTATTTTATTTTCTTAAATATTTTAAAATATTTTTTAGTTCTTTTTTAAACATTAATTACTTCTTAAAGAGTTAATTTCTTTACTTACTTTCTTTTAAATTGTATTAACATTTAATTTAATTTAGTTTCTTAAGTTTTCTATTTTCTAACATTTTAATAACCACTTAATTTACTAATTCTTTAGGCAATCTCTTGTGTTAAACTATTTTAATTAAATACAATTTTTGTCTACTTTGCTTTGCAGGTAAGAGATACTCAGAATCTCTTGCGGGCTCTCTTCTACCAGACTGGCTAGGTAAGTGGAATTTTCTATATATATTTTATCTGTATATTTTTTTTAGCTTATAGTTTTTTCCATATAGTTTAAAACCTATTTTTGTCAAAGAATATTATTTATTTCTTTATTTTTTTTAAGCTTTTTAATTGTTTAATTTATATTTTTCGTCTTTATTATGAGTTGCTCTCCCAAAAAGCGGCGCTCAAAACTCTTTGAATTTTGTTTTAAAAAGTGCCCAGTTCCAAATCCAATTCCTTGACACCCCGAGACAGCAATCTATTGGCAGTTTTTCCTCAAACCAAACCGAAAGTTTACTCAAAACAAATTCCTGTCCTGAAATTGTTGAACCCATCGAATTGCTTCTTAAACTTGAATATACATATATTATTTTGTATTTTGTTTGTTTGTTCATCATATTGTTGTTGTTGTTCTTGTTATTGTTATATTGTGCATATTGCATCCTCTTGATTTAGTGTGAATCAGTGTGAATCAGTCAAAGGAGCGTTTTCCACAGTCCCCCACAAAAGGTAAAGACAACTTCAAATACCAATAAATTGTAAATGTTGTGTGCATTTGCCAAAATTTTCACATCTATATATATATATATTAATATATGTATATACTGTATATATATAAATATACTCAAAGTTAGCATGTGCATGTCCCACAAAGACAAAAAGGGAGAGACATATACAGTGTGCGAGCGAGGATGAGAGAGGGCGATTTAGTAAATTTACTGCTAAATGCTGTTGCAATATGATTTTAACAATATAATATGTGAAATTATCAGCTCATAAAACTTGCCAAATAATTGGCAATTATTCAGTTTGTCAACTCGCACACAAACACACACTCAGCACACACACACTCACACACACATTCGTCACACACGCTTTTACAGACGATTGCTCAAAGGTTTTCTTTTGCTGCACAATTAAATACAAGCTCCCAAAAGTGGAAGCATTTTCTGTATATGTTGTTGGTTTTTCCGCCATGGTTTTTGTGGCACTTGGAAAAGTATCACTTGGCACGCAAAGAAAACGAGTGAGAAAATTGCAGTGCCAAGTACAATTTACAAAGCGTATCATTTTGTTAGCAATTTTTCAGCATGCTGCACTTTACTGGGAATCGCTTCAAGGCACGCAGCTCCATCCCTCCATCCCCTCTCAAAACCAGCCAATACACAAATCGCATGTAACTACCTATGTATACATATATAACATACATATAGTCGGTACATACATACATATATTTAAAACCAACAACGAGAACCCAATTAAACACACTTTGCCTGCCTCAATTGAGATAACAACAACACTTTGGGTGCTTGAATCTCAAAACAAACACAAAAACAATTATAGATGAGTATGTGCAGTCAACAGATACTCTGTAATGCTCTAAATTTGTGTAAAAACTTTCATGATAAATGATAAGAAATTTGAAGCAAGAAACGGGTTAGCATTCAAAGCTTTAAAGAAAATTCTTTCCTAATAAAATATTCTTTTTGGTTTCGCTTTTTTATGAATTTGTTACATAAGGTTCAGGTTTGAAATCAGCACAAAAAAGGTATTTACTTGTATTTGATTAGATTGTTTAAGTTTCCGTTATGTACACATAGGAACAACCAGCTGACGTCATTGTTCTCGGCACTGTCATCCGCGCTTGCAGTTGAAGTTTTTGTAGTATTACCCTTTATGAAAGTAATTTATAGTATATAAATTTTAAGAATATTATTTATTTAGTATTTATATATGTAGAAAACAAATAAATGTACAAAACTTTTTAAGAAAGTTGTTCAATTCAGTCTCAGTTTCGTACCTGTGCCGATGTTTTTTTAAGGCTTAGAATCCGTTTGGAAGCTCAGGCAAATACCCTGTCGATATACATTTATTTTTACAAAACTGTATGAAATAAGCTGTGTATATATGTGGAATAAAGTACTTATTGTATAGGGTATGCTTGTTAATTGCTGTTAATGTCTGTTTTTAGCTGTGTTAACCAGACACTTCAGAGTATCTGTCAGTTTCAGTTATAGCGACATTTCGGCCAATAGATGTATATATGTATGTGTATCTGCAACCTTTGCAGTTTTACGCTTTATAGTCTTATGTATGTAGTTTGTTTATCGGCAATTTATACAAACGCATAAATTACCAGCAAAAACAACAACAATAACAGCAGGCACATTGAGAAAAACATAAACAAAGTTCGCTCACTAAATGCCACTTGCCAATCGTAATCAATTCTCATGTGAGTGTGCGTATTTGTTGTCTACATACTATAAAAAAGGGACCAAAACCAACTAAAAGACTTTTGTCGCAGACACTGAGAGTCAGAGTCAATGTCAGTGTCAGCATACGTATCCGTATCCGTATCTGTATCTGTATCTTACTTGTATCTGCACCCCAACAACAACAACAGAGCCGTACAGAAAGGCATAAATATTTATTTGTTGAAATCTTCAAATGCAGAAAACGTAAAATCCATTAGAAAATTAATAAAGAACAGCTGAAATATACTTAGTCTTACAGTTACCAGAATCTATATATGTACATATAAATGCGGTTTACTTACAACTCACCCTTAGGTAGCATAAAAAGACGGGGAAATGGCTAATAGAATGAAATGAAATTGATTAAAATGTCTGCAAAATGTTTCCATGAAAATAATAATAGCTGTATATACCCTCTGAGGGGTATATTGGGTTGTGTAACAGTCAGAAGAAGGCGTGGCAGACCCCAAAAATTATATACATTCTTGATCAGCATCAACATCCATGTCGATTAAGCCATGTCCATCTGTCCGTATGAACGAAAGGATCTTAGAGATGGTGAAAGCTACAAGTTCAAATTTGGTTAGTATCGATCACATATTTAAGTCATATATTTAGTCAGTTACAATTAGTCAATAAGAGTTTGTTTCCTTTTTTTGATGCTAAGCCCATTTGCCCACAATAAGCGAAAAACCAGACATACCTCGGAAAAAATACAAGTTTTTAGCTGAATATCTCAGTAACTACGGCATTTAGGTACATCAATTTTGGCATGCAGGTTGCTAGATACAATATAAAGACAATGTCATCAATATTTTTTTGGATGTTACGCCCCCTTCTCCCAAATAAAGTATTTATTTATTGAAAGTTTGAATGCTTTCGGATCACGTATTTCTTAACATATAGTTTTGTAACTCAGCGTATATTTGGAGACAAATAATATCAAACGATCCTGAAAATTGAATCAAAATCGGGCTATAATCAAGAAAGATAACATACATTAAAGCTGTGCGATGCAAAGCCACTTGTATTGCACTGAACACTGCTACAGCGGCAACGTCACACATGCAGCGAAAGCGAAATAAAACGAAAAACATTGCGCGAGCGAGACAGACACACAATGTGTGCATGTTAAGTTCTTGCAGCAGCTAATCCAATTTGAGCTCATATAATTGTAAATAAAACTCAGAGGGTATTACACGGTCGGCATGTCCGACTGAAATTTTCTTTCTTGTTGTATATATATAAAACATTTCTTAAATGCATGAGATCAAAAACTTTGCACTTTATTCATAATATTTATACAAATAAAAGCACAATATATAAACACATTTAAAAGCTTAGCATGTTTCAAAGTCTCTAATAAAAGTTTTAGTATTTACAAATATTCAAACACAAAATAACTATTATAAGCTATAATTATCCAAAATATGTATATAGTAAGTAAATGTATTTAATGTCTGGTAATACAAACTAAATTCCTATATTTTAAACATTAATTAATATGCAATTAGTTCATAACTGTTAATGCAAGTTAAACTTGTTTGCAGTCTACAAAAACTATTTAACATATAACTATATACAATTTACAATTTACTATTTATAAATGTCCCTGAAAATATACACTTATGTATATTTATGTTATCAATAGATTCACGTGATTTGGCATTTGGAGTCTCGTGGCCATATGTTGGTGCACACTTGAGACGAGACTGGGAATTGTGCATATTATTAATATAACAATGTGTTTGTCTATTTATAAAGAGTTGGGAGATCGGAGACGTTGGAACTGTATGAAGCAAATGTCTCGCATCGAGTTTGATGAGGGTGGGAAGGGGGGATGGGAGATGGGGCAAAGGCAAATGGCAAACAATTCACAATGAGAGCATAATAATGTGCAATAAACTATCTAAATTTGTTGAATTGTTGATAAACTTTGGCGCCACTTGGTGGGAACAAAACAAAACAAAAAAAAACATGAAACGGGGCATTTGGAGAGGCGCCATCTGCCTTGCACCCAACACCCTCTCTTCCCTTCAACGCTTTGAAGTGGAAATATTGTTTTTTTTTTTTCATTTTATGAATTTGTACATTACATATTTACTTTAAGGTTTTCTTTTATTTGTTTTTATTACTTTGAACTATCGCACAAAAGCACTTTGAACAATTCTGTTGCAATATCCGGTTTGTAGCAATGTTTTTACCTGTTTTTCTAAGGCAACAACAAAGTGTAACGAAATTATCAGTACACTTGACATTTGACTTCTAGTCGAGTAATCTACATATGCAAGTGTGTGAGTGTGTATCTGTGTGTGTTTGTGTATCTGTGTGTGTGCGTCTTAAATGTGTGTATATGTATCTCTATCTCTGACTTGTCGCTGTTCGTGTCCATTTAATTGCCCCTCAGAGTAGTAGCTTGGCAAATTAGTTAATTGGCGGCCAGTTTATTGTGGCAAGTACTTCCCTAAAAGACAATCTAAGCGAGCATCTACTTGCATATATAGTACATGTGTATATACTATATACAAAATACACACAAACTGTATACATAAACAATGCTTTAAAGTTCATAGCCGTAGCTATGTCATACTAGTGTAACTATGTAGTAATAGTTGATTAACTCTTTAATCAGTATTGATTATATAACATTAAAGTTTTTGTCAACTTACTAGACTTTAATAACAATTCAGCTCAAAGAAACTCGAAAATTAATTTCAAATATATTTTTGGTCTTCATATATATTATAAAAAATTTAAAAAAAATACTTAAAGCAATAACTTTAAAACACATTCTATATTCATCTTAAATTATTAATATTATTGCATTAATTTCATGTTTTATTAACTTATTGTTAGCCGCTTGTGTTACTTTAGCTTGTTATTGAACTTTAGGTTTTTGATTAACGGCATTGAATAAAAATTTTTGCATAAATAAACAACCATTTAGCATTAACAAAATACCAAATGCAATCAAATTATGCAAAAGTTTGAAAGTGTTGAAGAATTTTGGGTGGTCGCTTTGCAGATTCTCTATACTAAACAAAAATATTTTGATTAAGATAAAAGATTTCGTTCTATCATGAAAGAACTTTTAAATATAGAACAGTTTATTTAAAAAAAAAGAGACGACTTAAAGAGACTAAACAATGGATTCTTTACTTCAATTCCGTTTTAATAATACACAATTTTTCTTAACCCATTGAGTACACGTGGAAAGTTTTCAATTCTTGCAAAGGTTCACTTTTTAAACTTTTCCCCCGGGCTGAAACTAGAAATGTTTTGATGCAAAAAGTTGCTCAAAAAGAATCTATTCGTAATAGAAAAATAGATAGATTTTATAAGATTTTTTGAAAATGGATATTTAACCCATTATGACCAACTTTTCATCAAAATAGTCACTTTTGGCCATTTTCAAAAAATCACTTTACACTGTTTTGAACAGCATGCAAAATGTTTTACAGTTTTTTGCTAAAAATGTAATTAAAAGAACAAAATCGCTTTAATATAGAGTATTTAACATAGTGTATATTAAGGAAATACAATTTTTTACTTACAAACTTGCCGTATTTGGCCCATATTCTTTTTCAATCTACCTGTGCGTTGTCCTTTTGTTGGCCAAACAGTTTGAAGCATTTGCTAACTGTGTTAACTGCGTCCTTTTTTTTTGTTATTGATTTTTGTACGCCATTAAATTTTGCACAGTTACCCATATTTTCCGCCATTTGCCAGAGCAGAGAAGGACTTACACCCCCCAAAAAAAAAACTGGAGAAGGAGAAAGCATCGTTACCGCTGCTGCCTTGGGGCAATGTGGCAGATACACACATTCATATATACATATATAAATATATATGTATTTCTTTTGCCAGCTCAGCAGATGAATGCGTGTAATTTTCGGTTTGATTTATGCCCGCTGACCCCGCTTCGGGCCACAATACGCATCCACCCGCAGACGCACACATGGCCAGGCAACACCCTCGCCTTTCCCCTTTCCCGCAAGGTTGGCAACCTCAGATTTGTTACGGGAGCACTTTTTCTCTCTCTTGCTCTCGCTCTGTCTCTTTCGTACACTCTCTGTGTGAGTGAATCCTGATGCTGGTCTTCCTTTTATCGCCCAAAATGCTAAACGCTGGCAATACATTATTTGCTGGCAGCCTTTGGCATTCTCAGGGCGGGCTTTATTACATTAGGCGTTCGTAAAATAAAAATTGTGCCACTTTCTCAAAAACACGCACAACAATACACACACACACACACTATGACATCGTGGAAATCAACCTGCTGCGGCAAACTGCCGCAAAAAAAAGGGCAGGACAAGCAGAAAAACAAGGCCTCAGGATGTTTAGGCGCACGTGAAGGGAGGGGTGTTTGGGGAGTAGGGAGGGGAGTATAGTAGGGAGTGGCAGTGGCAGGACACAAATGTGTTGTGCTTTTGTTTGTGGCCCGTGCGAGTTTTCGCCACCGCATTTGCTTACATAATCAGTCATGTTATCCTTGTTTCGCCTACTCTGAAAACACATACATATATAGATATATATATGTATATGTGTATGTAGCAGGTCATATAAAAATTATTTATTTATGTCGCTGGCTTTGGCTTTGATATCTTTTTTATATATTTTGATTGCGTGCTGACTATATGAATTTCGGATGTGTGTGTCCAGAAAGTATGAAATCTAAAGATATCTATAAGTTAACCTATACATTTCCAATCTATAGCTATTGTTTTAAAAACATTTTTCCAAATTTTTCATTAAATATCCCTTATTATCTTAGATTTTAGAGCATTTAAATTTAAATTGGTTCAATGATTTTATTCTATAAATTTAGTTATATTACCTATAGCATATACACAAATAAGGTACATACACTTGCAAAAAAAAAGTGTGAAAATAAATGACTAGTAATAATCATATTTCCAAAATTATATTTATTAACGAATAACATATTTGTTAACGATATTGGTCAATTTTATTTTTCTTAATATAAGGAATACAAAGTTTTTCTTTTTTTATTTATAGAAAATAACGAATAACGACTCAAAAACGTATGCGTACAAACTAAAAAAAAATCACAAAAAAAAACACTTTTTCTTTTGGAAAGCATAAAATTTAATATAAAGTTGATTCCCTAAGGAATAACTAACAAATCTAAAACTACCTTGAAATAACGTTTTTTTTACTTACATGAAATTAAAATATTTTCATGTAAATAGTAAATTCTAATTAGTCTGCTCATATTTAAAATATTTTTACAGAGCTAAGTGAAAAAACAGTACTGCGAACAAATGTTTTTCACGGGTTTTCAGAAATTAGCAATTTGTTAAACTTCTTAACCCGATTCGAATTGGTTTTAAATTAAATTTTCCGACTTTCTTATGTTCTTCTAACGAATTCTCAAAATAATCAAAGTTGCATCAAGATGGAATCAGCGGATTTGTCTCAAACAAACGTCATAATATACTTTTCCCTTGCTTATCGCGTTAGTGTTATCTATAGCAGAAATCTAATTTATACGTAACATATTAGTTCCAGATCAATACGACAGCACCCCTTTTTTATAGGGGATGTTTACGGCTGACAACCCTATGACTATGCACAACCCTACAGCTGTGTTCATATGTGATTTTAATACAACTAATTTCTTAATGTTAAGAAATTCTATAAAGAATAAACAAAACTAAACGAAACGTTTTTCTTTACCGTTTTGCACTTTGTCTCACAAACTGTTTCTTGTACCATAACTCTATCTCTTTCTTAAGCTCAGGCTTGCCGTCATTCTCTCTTATTCTTTCTCACTCTCTCTCTCTCTTTTTCGCCAACATTTTGTAGCTTTCCGCACCAAAATTCCGAATTCCATTGCCATTGATAAATGGCATTTTGCGCACTGTTTGTTGTTCTACTCCTTCGCTCCTCTCTCTCTCTCTCTTGCTCTCTCTTTCTCTTAGCTGCTTTTACTTCATATTGTCCTTTTTCTTCTTCGTTTTGTGCTTTATGTTTGCTTTGCGTTTTAGCAGCTTTGTCCTTTTGCAGGCAGCCAAAAAGCAAAAGCAAAGTTTTGTTTGTCTCTCTGTTTATTTTCTGCTTCTCTTCTTGCTCATTCCTTTTCGCCTTTCATTCTCTTTTATTTTTCCTCCACTGTTTTTTTTTTTTACAGTTTGCCCAACGGAATCTGGGCTATTTATTCACCCAATTTCTCTTTTTTTCTGTCCTTTTTGCTTACCACATTTATCATTGTGCCTTCAACTGCACACACACACACACACACACACGCACATTGAGTGAAACAGACAACAGTTACACCCACCAAGTTCGTACACTTGCAGAAATTAATCAGTTGAAAAATTTCTTCTTCTATATAGCTACATACATATATGTATATTTTGATTTATCATTAATTGCGTTTGCTTAGAACTATTTTAGTTTTTATCCACAATTCTATTCGTAATTTGGGGCCTAGTGAATTCCCTATAGACCTGTCGCTTCATATCGCCAATGAGCAATGGGGAAAACAGCAAACAGCAACAGCAACAACGCTTCTGGCATAAATCAAGCTCGTTATCAGTGTTGAAATTGGAAATGTGACAGTTTTGACCTTGATGAGGTCAGAGAAACAAAACAAAATTTAAACAAATATTTATAGCATTTTACAATAACAAAAAAATAGTTATGTAACAAGAGCTTTAAAATTTATTTTGTATTTTATAAATTTTACAGCTGTTAATAAATATTTTAAAGAAATAATTATAAATTTTAATAGGCAAATATGTAGCTAAAAAACCCAATATATCCCTAATAGGGTATAAAAAGCTTAAAAAAACATATTTAAAATAAACATATAATTATAAATATTTTAAATATGTTTTTTTTTTAATAATAATAAAATTGAATTAAAAGGGTATAAATGCCTTTTAATTGACATATAGTTTGGCATAGCCAAATTGAAATAAATAAATATAAAAATATCTGCATGAATAAACATATAATTATAAATTAACTTTAACTTTAACTTTAATAAATATATAAAAATATAAAGTGTTCCACAATGGATCGTTATACACCGTAAATTCGTTTTAATAACCCATAAACATTATATTGTGCTCACACATTTCACATTGACGAACTCATAAATTGCTTCACTGCACGTTTTGAGTTTTGCGCCAAGCATATGAAATTCGCACCACTGTGCTCCCACTCCACTTTCCGCTAACACATCCTTCGCTGTGCGTGTGTGTTGTTGTTCAGCCCCAAAAATAACTTAAAGGCTTGTCCGCTCACTCAACAACAACAACTAAGAAGAGTTAGACGCAAAAGAAGAACGATAAATGAGTCAAACGGTACGCACTGCCATCTGTTGGCCATTAGCGGCAACTATACAATATTATGATGAAGCGAAGCTTACAAATTGAGCGCAAACTCAAAGGGATCGTTTTCGATGCTCATTTCGATTTGGCTTGCATTTCATATTGAACTGAACATAAATTGTCCACACACACACACACATACAGCCCTATAAAGCACAACATCCTCTCACACAACACGCACTCAGTTTGCAGTTTGAGTGTAATTAAAATGCGCTGCATGCGTCAACGCATGGTGGAAAAACATTCGTTTTGATGAGGTGTTGACTGTAATTTAAATGACAACATTTACGTTCAAAATAAAACGTAACCACAGTTGGCCGTTAAAAGTCTCTACTTTATATATGTACATACATATATATTTTATAGTAAATTTCGCAGATTATATAATTGTGTGGTGCTGCGCTGCCGTCGGCATCTAAGCACATTGAATTCTCAATGGAATTGACCCATATAACAATCGAATGCTCTGCGCTTCCAGCGACGCCGGCGGCAACAGCAACGGCTGCTGCTGCTGCTGCTACTCCTCCTGATGATGATGATGATAATGATGTAGCGAGGCAATAAATGAGTGCTTTATGAGCCGGCTGTTGGGCAGGCAGCTTATGCAAAAAGTGCTCAAGCTCAAGGCAAGCGCAGCGCTCTCTCTCTCTCTCTCTTTCGCTCTCTGAGACTCGCTGTTTAGAGTCTGGAGCTCTACACATAAATAAATCGATGAGCACTCGAGCAGCAGTCGCGACGTGTAGCAACGTGAGTTGCAATTTATTATTGATTTTGAGCGCGAACTTTTAGTGCTTGCTGTTACTCTTGTTGTTGCTGTTGTTACTGTTATTGTGTAAAGCGCTCATTAAATGTCAAGTGCAGTTGAGTTTTAGTAAGCGACAATTGAGTGCTGATGAAACATTTACAAGTTTCGATTTCCAATCTCTCTCCCGATTTCTCACTCTCTCGCTCTCGTTGTTTTTGGGGTGTTGAATTTATGGCGGCGCATAAGAAAGCGCGGCAAGTGCGATAAATTTTGCAGCCCTGCGGCCATAAACCATGCGACTTGCAGTTGAGTAATTTTTGTTGCTGTTTATTTTGTGTGCGGAACATGCGCATAAAGCAATGCCGCAAAAGTATCGAAGAAGAAGAAGCAGCAGCAGCTGAAACTTATAACGTCGCGTGTGTTGCAAATTAAATTTATTTATTGTTGTTTTAAAATTGTATTTAAAATGCGAGCAACAGTGCTTTCAGTGTGTGTGTTTTGTTCGCACATAAATTTCCACTCCAAAAGACGTGCTTAATTCGCTTTTGTCGCCTGCTTTTTATAGTACAAATATAATAAAAAACAAACCAAATTATTTATGTGTGCACAAAACTTTGAGTGATTGTCACTCGTAAAGCGCAAGACGTACACTGAGTGTGTGTGTTACATATTAAAACATATGAAATATATGCATAATATATTTTATAATGTTAATTGATAAACAAACAATAGTAATAGTAATAGCTACGTTTTGTCACTCAACTGCTGGAATTTCATTTCCCCTCCGCACACGCACACACAGACACTCACTCGAACACACTTTGAGACTCTCTCGCAACATACTACAATGTCTGCCTGATTTATTTGCCATAAGTCAAAGCAGGCGCGCGCACATGTACTTTGGCTACGGCGCGTCGTTGGTGTGTGAGAGCAAGAGCGAGATAGCAAGCAAACATGAAGAAAAGGCTGGGTTATTTGTCTTGCGGCAACGCTATTATTCATTTGGGCACGCTCTCTCGCTCTCTTGCTCTCTCACTCATTCGTTCGTTCCAACGTTGTCTCTGTGTGTTGTTGTTGTCTGGCCACGCTCATTCGCTCTCAGCAAATGGCTGCGTGTGAGTGCGCTCTCTTTGCTGCTGCTGCTGCTGTGTGTGTCTCTCTGGCTATTACCCTCACACACACCGATGCTCGTTCGCTCTCTCTCCCTCGCTCACTCACTCACTCTCTCAGTTTGGCTGATTTTAATGGCCGAAGTGAAGTGTTTATCGTTGGCACACAATATTCGCAAGTGGCATTTCTTATGCCGTCGGCCAAGCCCGCCCCCTTTTGCACTCAAACACTCACACACACACAAATACACTTTGAGTGTCGCATTCTTATGCTCTCTGTTAGCTGTTGGTGTGTATGTACATATATTGAGCTTTGTTTTTGTTCGACTGTTTTCCTGTTGCTGCTGCAATTTTTCTCTTGGCTTTTCTTGGCAGCAGTTGAAAAACCGCGCCACAATTGGCAAAGCGTCGTTGCATTTTCTTTCAACATCTTCCCGTCTCACTCATCACTTGGAAAACTTGGCAAAAAGAGTTGTTTTAAAAATTGTTTATGACCACAAACGCTGGCGCTGTTCATTTTCCACACAACCAAAAGGGAAAATTGTATGGCCTCCCCTCCCTGTCTTTCCGCCAGCAACATTTTCCCACTGATTAATAGTTTTATTTATTTTTAGCGCTCATCTTCCAAGTTGCAAGTCGCTTTTGTTGTTCTCTCTCTTCGTCGTCTTCGTCTCCACCATCTTCACCATCTTCGTGTTGTCTCTTTTTGTCGTCGTCGCTTTTGTAAATTTATGAGTCTTTATTAAAATGTTATACGAGTTTAGTTTGTTGTATGGTTTGTCCTTTTCTTTTGCCCTCCCCTCTTCATCTCGATTTGAATCATTTCTTTCCCCTTTTATTTTGTATACACGTTTTTATCAGCTCTGTGTTTTATTTTTTTCTCCTTTTTTTTTATCAAATTTTCTGTCAGTTTTGCCTGATTTATGGCAGACGTTTTTCCTAAGACTCCAATGAAGTGGATCAACATCAGCGTAATCTGTAGAATTCTACTGTAGATAGCGATAAATTCAGTGCGTAAGCCGAAGAAAGACTGTACTTGGCTACTTGAGATTTAACCCAGAGATTAAACACATACAATTGACAATTTTGTTCTGAAATAGATGGAGGTAATTCCAAGAATGTGTTTAAAAACTTAAGTTAAGATCTGAATGAATATTTTAAGTTTCTCTGTTATACATTGTACAGAGTGTGTTTCTAATTTCTATTGGAGTTCTGTTCTTAATAATGGAGTCTTTATAGCGATGTCCAATTGTCTGTTCAGATGATCACAGGGATCTCAGAGTTGGTAGGAGCTACAAGCACAATTTTTTCGCTTATGGCATACAAATGCCCAGAAGGGGTACACATTTGTTTTAATCTTTAGATATTACACCGCGTTTAATAATATATATTAATTTTAACACGTAAACTTGATTGTACACTATTTGAACTTAACATGATCCATTGTTACATTATTCTAAAGCGATCCTGAAAATTTCACCAAGATCGGTTAAGAAACAGCGTAGCAATTCACACAAGAAAATATTTTGATAGATATTTTCGCTTGTTTCTATTGGCAATAGTTGTTTGAGCGGAGTATTTATTTTACAGCCGTTTAACCTGGACTTTTCAAGTTTTTCTGATATTTTAACCTTTCAAGTAAAGTTCTTTGTTATTTTTGGATAACTTTTTAAAAGGGATATTCAATTTTCCTTAGCTTTCCCACAGTTTAAAGTTGAAATTTTCTTTTGAGCTATATAACATTGTGTATTGTATGATTGCAGTTGTTGCTTCAGTTGAAATTTAATTGGATTGCTTTGGCGATCAATTGCTTTCATTGCTGTTGCTGTTGTTGTTTTTGTTTGCAATGTTGACAATTCTCTCATTGCTTGAGTCTTGTTGCAAGTTGTCTTTTGGTTTAATCGGAACCACGACGAGAACTCTTCAGTTGAACCTGAACTTTGGTGACCCTCGAAGTGCAACATGTGAACGTTGTCTGGCTTTTTGTTTTTTGTTGTTGTTGTTGCTGTTCTGCTGCTTCTTTTGCTTTGAGTTGTTGCTGCTGTGGTTGCTGTTCACATCGTGTCCGTGTCCTCGAGTCGATCGAATCATGACAAGAATTTCGTGCCGCAAACGCCAAACGAATGAGAAATGTTGTTCATGCCACGTTATTTTCTGTGCATTTCGGCGGGAAATTGTCGTAAATTGCAAGCGGCACGAACTGCAAAAAAAAAAACAAGACAAGCAACAAAAAACAACACTCGAAAATAAACAGCCGTAGAGAGAGAAGTTTTAAGGGAATCGAACAACAACAATTAGAGTTATCCTTGAACGAGTACCTAGTTTTTCCCTCAACTCGGTTTTTTATGCCACATTTTTTTAAGGCCAACACATGAGTCGCAAACATTTTTATGCTTGATAATTAACTTTTTAATATCTGCCAAATAGTCAAGGTCGTTTTTAGTTATCCTTGAAGTTGAATGCGTCTTTACTTTACTTCTAAGGATCTGCGTTGTCATAAAAAATCGCCGTTTCAAGTGTCATAAACAAAACACGCGCGCGCCTTGCAAAACGGAGACAGCGCTGCTAATTTGCGCTTCCGTTGAAAATTCGCTCACAGGATGCTGCCAGACAGGACACAGGACACAGGACATACACACAAACACTCTCCGCACCGCATTTAAATGGAGAATGGTTGTTTCCATTTAGGTAGATTCGCTGCAAATTGAGTTCTGCATTTGTCAGTTTTTTACCAGGTTTTCTTCTGCCAACTTCTGCCAGCACGATAAAAACATCAGGTAAATGTTGAGAAATTTGCAAACATTTGAAAAACTTAAAACTGGAATTAAATTATAGACAGAGCATTTTTACAATAATTATTTTATAAAGTGTTAATAAATTAATGTAAAATATATTACATTGTAAAGGTTGGAAAACAAAATTAAAGTTCTTAAGTGCGTTAAGCCAAAAAAAAATTAAAAAATTTACTGGAATTATAATAAAATCTATGGAGATATGAGTTACAAAATTAACTCTATGAATTCTATATACACTGTACAATACTGTTACAATACCAGCTAAATAAAAGTTACTTAAAAAACATTGAAAGACTGTTATAGAAAAATTAAAAAATTTGTTTAAACTTAAATCAAGACTGTTTAGTTTTCAATCTCAAATAATTTACTTAAATATTTCATTGTTAATTTTATTAGGTAAAAAATATCAACTATATTTACATTTATTATATACTTACGCAAAGAGCTAAATAATCAAGAGTTTTGGTGTCAAAATGGCTCTTTTCGAACTTGATATCTGGAAAAGACGGAAAATACAGAAATGGAGAATTTCTTTCTCTTTAAGTTCAACTTCTTAAGTTCCTCTTGCTTGAGAACGTCTTAATTGTGATTAAAGTTTTAAAAGTTCTTGAAGCATATGTTGCAAAACGCTATTTAAGATCGTTTTTACTTAAAATGTAAGCATATATATAGTATTCTTAAAATACATATTGCACAAATTTATCTTAGATAACGTGAACTTGATTCAAGATCTTGCGTTAACAAAATTTCAAGTTTTATTTAAATTAATTGAAGTTTTTGTTAACTTGTTTCAATATCTTATGCACTTAACATATAAACAAAACACTACTTATAGCTCGTTTTCAAAAATAACAAACGTTTATGTCTTTAAAATATAATTAATTAACTAATTTAATTGCATTTAAATAACTGACATCCTCAAGTGCCCGTAATTACATGAAAATTTCGACATTTATTAATTAAAATTGAGTATATAAAGTGCATTAATTTAACAAGAAACGCCTTAAATCGCTTTAACAACTAACAAAACTGAACACTGACAGTTTTTGCAAATTAACTGAGGCGCAATTCGAGTGGAAGCTTATCAGATTTGTAATTAATTTAATTTTGCGCCGTGTGGTTTCTCCGTTAAATGCCTGAGTCGACACAAATGTGGGCAGAGGGAAGAAAGGGGAGGTAGTGGCTGGAGGGTAGTAATGGGTGTAGGGTTTTAGTCAGGTGGTGGACGAGGCGACTTCCTGACTCTTGTCAAATGTCTGCTGATTAAATCAGTCATAGAAATGTCGAGAGAGCCAGCAGGAAAAACAAAAAAAAAACAGAAAGGAAAAGAAAAGAAAGAAAAACCTTTAGACCAAATCAAATATTTGCCTGTGCCTCGACAGGACGGTGACAGTGTGGAACAGGGAGCTGGGAGCAGTGGGGTGGGGAGAGGGGGGCAAGTTAGACCAGCATTTAACCGTTAGTTTTGTGGTCTTATTATGCAAAAAGTGGCAGTCGGAGTCGGACCACCATTGGGCCAAAAGCAGCCAGGCAGTCAAGCAAAGAGCCACGACACAAAAACCAAACACGAAACAGTTAAAAAGGCCAGTAGGGTGGCAGAGGGGCAGGGGCAGGGGGCACTGAGAGAGGGAGACGTACATACATACGGACCTACGGACGTACAAGGAAAAAAGTCATCGTCATCGGCAATTCAAACATATGCAGACCAACATTCTGCCAACGTCGCTGCTGCTGCTGGCGTCGCTGCCTGGCTGCTTAGTTAGCCTCATTTAGAAAACGTTTGTTATGCAATGCCAACATTTGTATTCGAAAATGTTTTTTATTCAGTTGTTGACTTTTTTTCTCTCTTTCGCTCGCTGTGTGTGTGTTTTTAGTTTTTTTTTGCCTTTTGTATTGTAAGTTTTTCGTTTGGCCTGACGCGGCCTAAATGGCTGACGCGGCTCTGTGCCTCTTACCAAGGCCCTGGGACGTTGACGGGAACAGCAACGGCAACGGTACTGAAACTACAACTGAGACTATGACTGTGACTGGGTCTGAGTTTGGGCTTGGGTTCGGTTTGGATTGGTTTGCTTTGGCCTGAGAACGACATGGCTTTGTGCCGACTTCAGCTGTTTTTCCAAACGAGTCGAGTTTGAATTTTAAATGCAATCATTTCCTTTGCCGCAGTTGACTCTAACTCCCCCTTCCCCCTGGACTGGGCTAAGGACACTTCGTGATTTTCGCTATGATTGTCTCGAAATGTTTTTGGCTGTCGTTGTTCGCCTGCTTTAAACTAACGAGCCTCAAATTGTTTAAATATGCGCGCGATATAAAACATTTCGTGAGCTACGAGAGCGCTTTGACTTGAGTTTGTTAACCAAAAAACCAAGAAAAAACAAAAAACACAATACTGAAATGGCCAAGCAAACTCAACGGGACACCTTGCCCCAAAGATGGCCAACAGACCACAAGCAGCCTCTCACTTTTCTCCCCTCTGCTTCCCCTCTCATTGGCAGCTGCCAAACAGATTTTGATCGCGACTGCACGCCCGCAGAATTTACACTAAAAAATGAACTTAGAGTGGTCTAGTGTAGCATGTGTTAGACTAGCAGATACTCAGTAATCTGTTAGATATTTAGGAAAGCGAGGTATAGTATATTTTAAAACCTAAACAGCTGGTAAAATCTTGATTTCTAGCTATAAATCTATCTAAAATGAAATATTTTTGTAAATACTAGTTAAATTTAGATAAAATGTGTATTGATTATCGAATTGTAATACAAAATTATATAAAAAATTACTATGAGCTATTTAAGAAACATGTAGGTATTTAGGTAAGAACATGAAAGCTTTTATTACCAAGAACTCTTAACGTATCTTCTTCTATTCCCGGCAATAGAATTTTGTGTCTTTCTCTTCCTTTAAAGCAATCCGAAACAAAGAAATTCAGGCATTACTTGCTAGGTGTGGGCAAAGAGCATCGGAATTTTAAAACAAAATTATATAGATAATCAGTTATGCCTTAGGTATGCTGAGGAAAGCAGACCGAAGTACAATTTTTAAGCCAAATTTTCAATTCTAGTTTTCCATCAATCCAAAACAAAGTAACTTAGGAAATACTAGTTTTATGTAAGCAGATTGATTTGATTCTATTGATTCTATTATATTAGCATGTATCATGTAGATATTTAGGAATGACGATACTAAAATACTTATTTACAATCGAAATCTCTCTACCTTTTTATGAGGATTGGCTTTTGATGTGTAGTATTTCCCAAATATCTGCTATATTAACCAACTATTTGATATCAAATTTCTCACTAATATATTTCTTGCTATAGAGTTTTGTGTAAATTTTATTTAAAGTACATAATAATATTAAACTCTCTCTCCAAATATATAAAACTATTTTCAAGTGTACAACATTTAGGTTTATCAAGGCTAAGCAAAATGCTAGCCAAAAATCTTGAGTAATGTACAAAGTCAAGAGTTTTAAAAGAAATTCTTAAACATACTAACTCCCTTAGCCCTACAATTAAGCTACCCTCGCTATAGACTAGCTTTGTGTACAGGGTATTAAAAAATCAAATATCTGATTTGATTTATGTTGAGCGGCTTTTTTGGCGCAATTTATAAAGATGTCGACTGCAAGTTTGGTTAATTTTGTATAAACACACATACCAAATACATATATATATATATATATATATACTTTACATATATATATATGTATATAAACTTTTTAGAGATATAAATTTTGGGAGTTTCACGTTTTACCTGAGCGACCAGCAACTCAATAAGATACCTTCAAAAAAACAAAAAAAAAATAACAAAAATGTCGGTGCTTTCTTGTTGTTGTAATTTGTTGTTGTTGTTGCTGTTGCTGGACCCTGCGCTGTCAACCCAATTCAAATTGTGTACAAAATCGTGAGGCGCATAATTAAAATTTATATGTTTAATTCATACCAAAAGGCAAAGAGATGAGGAAAGGTGGCAAAGATGTGTTGTTTTTTTTTTGGGAGGGGGGGAAGAAGGAACGTGAGGTGGAAGAAGTTCAAAATCCAGCGGCAATTGAGTTGTATGCGTTGAAGCACAATTTAAAGTATTTATAAATTTGGTTTATAACAAGTTAATTTGCGATTAACAAATTTAATGATTAAATTTCAAACATTTATTAAAGCGCAATTATCACATAAATGTCGAAAAGTTAATGTTCTTATTGAATACATATATTATTAAATGGCTTTGTTACACTCTCGACATGTCTCTATAGATTAGAGAACTTGTTTCGATTACTTTTTTTTACTTCAAATATAGTTATTAATACTATTTTTATATTTATAGCACAATTAGTTTCAGCTATCAGCTATTTAGGACAGAATAGAGTCATCAATGTTATTTTGAATTGAATGAAAAATTGTTTATTAAATTACTTAGACAAGTGAGACATGTTTGACTAGCAAATACCCTAATTAAAAGTCTATAAATTGTGCAGCAGTTGATATTAAATTATATTTATAACAAGTTAATTATATGATTGAAACTCCAACAAAATTATCCCAGCTATACAGAAAATATTATAAGTCATAGCACTCATAACTATGAAGATTTTAAAGATCATTGTTTGAATGCATTTTCCTTTAGCGAATGCTTTATTTTTAGATTTTAAATGAGGGCATATAAATGGCGCCAGTTCTGTAGTCAGAGAGACAGAGACGGAGAGAGAGAGAGAGAGTAAGGATTTTGAGCCAAGTCATGGGATGTGGTCAGGGCCAATTGGGCCAGTTGCAAAGACATTGAAGGCGCTGCCATTTTTGGTGCGATGCGAAAACTTTACAATGGCAATTAAAAGTAATTACCAGAGCCATTAACGCAGCGCAGCGGCAGAATAAATAGCAAAAAACTGCATTCAGACGGCCTCGAAATGGCGATACCAAAAACGGGCAATAAGGCAATGGCGGCTAAAAGGAAAAACAGCAACTAAAATGCAAGAAAAGCACACAAAAAAAAGTAAACAAAATAAAACAAAAACAAAAACACAAAAAGTAAAGAAAAAGAAAAACAACAAAAAATGCAGGTAATTTATTTGTCATCAATTGGCTGGCAATAAATCAGACAATCACAAAAATGCTGTCAACATTAAGACATGTGAATACGAATACATTTGCAACAGCAACCAGCAGCAACAGTTGCTGCAGTCGCTGAGACAACAACAGCAGCAACAGCAACAACAAGGAGATTGCAAGATTTATGGGCGTGTAACCTGTTTCTTTAATTGCACATTTGCAGCCCCCAAACGACAACGACAATAACAGCAACAACAACAACAACAACAACAGCAGCAGCAGCAACAGTCGTCGTCGTCGCAGCAACAACAGCAAAAACGTGAAAAATGAATTAAATAAAAATGCACAAAGCAAACAAGACGATTTGAAAATGAACTGAAAACAGTAGCAAAAACACACACAAAAAGTGGATTCGTTTCCACTGCTGTTGTTGTTGCTGTTGCTGCTGCTGCTACTACTGCAGTTGCTATTGCTGCCATTGTCGCCGCTTCGCTGCACTGCATCAAATTTGGTAGTAAAGGTTGCAGTTTTTTGTCGTGTTTTATTTTAGTCTTTAGCTTGAGTTTTGTTAGCTTTTTTTCTGAGTGGCTTGAAACATTCGTCAGCCTGTTTGAGTTGCCGACTCAATTGTCGCCATTTTGGCTTTTTTTTTTGTAGTTGTGTTGCATGCAACATCATTAATTAGTCGCTACCATATATGAGATAGTCAAACAGACTGCAGTCAATCATTAAATACAATTGCAAGTTTTCATTGTCTATTTATGGTTGGAGCTAAAGCAGCAGACTGAACAATTGACTAAAACTTAGCCAATTAAATTATATATTATTATAATAACAGTTAGGAATTGGCTAAAAAGGCGTGGCGTGATTGAAGTTCGAACTAAATAAGAAAATTATTTTGATGCTTAAATTTACTTTAAAAGTTAGCTACTTTTCAGCTATATTAGAAGTGTATTGCTTTATATTTATATATTTCTTTAAAAAATATATATAATAAATAGCTACAAATCAAGCATCAATGCAAAAGTTTACAAATTTGGGGCAAGTTGCAAGTGGTGCAAGCAAACATGCAATAACAATTTCAGTTGCATGTTTTTGTCGAATTAAAATTTGCAACGTGGCACGTTCGCAGCTTTGCCGCCAAAGTTTTTGACGCTGATCCTGCCACAGGCACAGGCCGCAAGCACACTACACACTCTTTGCCCACAACCCCATGCTCACCCCCTCTTCAATCCGTAAACAACTGCTTGCTCCCCGCTTAGTTATTCATGTACATTTGTATCCTGCGCATAAAATGCGGCTGTGGCTGCTGTGCGGAAAGGCAGCAGACAAATAGTAATGAAACTCTTCTCCAGAATACTACGAACTACGAACACACAACTACTGCTTCTTCAGTTCTCCATTGTGTGGCTGCTTCCACACAAACTGAGTGTATATGTGTGTGAGTGTGTGGCAAGGCGCGTTGCAAGGCAGCAGCTACATTTCGACATAATGTAAACTAATTAAAATTCAAAAGCCATAAACAGATTTTGCCAATAAAACTTTGCTAGCTAAATATTTTTTACACAGGGATAGGGGTGGAGGGGCAAGCTGTAGTGGAAAACAAAGAAAACTTTAGACAAATACAAAAGTGTGGGGATTTTTGGGAATCAAGATTTGTGGATGCTGAGCAACTCAAGTTAAAGGCAACTCTTAAAGCATTCTCTTTGTTGTTATTGCTATTATGCATTGTTAGTTGCAGCTATAGACTGTATATATATGTGTATATATACACGTATTTGAACGATATGTATGCATGTGTGCTTAAGATGTGCTCTCGAGTCGAGTGCAGGAAGTGAAAACGTAGGAAGTGTGGCCAACAACATTTTATACTCGAGCGCATAATATTCATATGCAGGCCATAAAAAACTTTGGCAGCTCAACGAGAGATCTTCCTTCTCGTCTTCTCTCTCTCTCTCTTTTTTCTCTTCTTCTACTTTTCCTTCATTTTTATCTTGTTCGTCCTATCGTCATCTCTTACTCCATGCTAAAACACCACGTGACGCAATGATTCTGCCAAGTGTTTGCTACAATGGCACAAATCTTAGAGTTTACCGGGACTTAAAACATAAAAAGCAACTTATTTATATTTAAAATTGTAAAAAATTGAATACTGAATTAATAATTTTGAATATTTTTAACAAATTAAAAATAAAATTAAATATACTAATATACTCAGAACATAAATATGTAACTTGAACAGAATTATTTAATTAAAATTATATCATATTAAAACTAAAACTTCTTTCAAAATGAATATGTTCATATTTCTATATTTAGTTTACAAAGAAAATATTTAGTAATATACTTAGAAATGATTACAAAACAGAACTTAGAACATATACATTATAAATACTTAAGAAAAATAGAATTATTTATGTGCAAATAAATCGAAACTAAATGGAAACTAAATTTATTTTAAAATTGAAATATTAGTTTTTTAATATTTACTTTAAATAGAAAATGCTTAATAATATATTTACAAAAATTATTACTATAATGATATTGTATTTTAAGCTTATGAATATCAATAATGTTGCGAAAATGCAGATTTCTTAAATTTTGAGCTATTTTTGGACTCTAAACTTATTTTAACACCATAAATTTTGTTACTAACCATCTCAAAAATAGTTTAAATAGATTTACTTAAAATTCCTTAAGAATTAAATTACAATTTAAAACATAAATCATTCAAAAAACATTCATCCTATAATATTTTATAATAATATTGAACATCTTAAAACGTTTTCCAACCTGCATAATGTTATATTGCCAGTGTCGATGCTTGGGCAGACATTTGTGTAATATACGAGTTAAGCTTGGTTTGGGTTGAGATTGTTTTGGTTAGGTGGTTATTCTCTGTTTTTTTTTTTTTTTTTGAGTTGCAGTCTGAATCGTGTCGAGTTTGTGTGTTTGCTGTGCTGAACAATTGAAGTTCGTCGGGGCAAATATAAAAAACGAGCGCTAAAGTGGAACGGAGATAGAAAGATAGATGTTGTTATTGTTGTTGCTGCTGCCTTTGCTGCTGCTGCAACGCCTCCGTTTGCCAGCAAAGTTGCAACGGTGCAGGAGGGGCAGTGGGGTGTAAGGAGCAACTGAGGCAGCTTAACTTAACTTTGCTTTTACTGCGATAAAATGAAAATTGCACACGCGCCATAAATAAGGATTCTCACAAGGATAATTTATAAAACTTTGCTCAGAACGTTTTACTTATGAGCAGCAGGCGACGCCAGACAAACACACACCCCGCATCCTGCTTTCCGCTCCCCAGTTTCTGCTTCTCCACCACCCCCTTCTCTTACAGAGTTACCTGTGTGAGGCAGTTACTACAGCCACCTTAGGGGGTTGATGCTCTTCAGTATCATTCTCCCCAGTGCACAAACCTCTCGACAAAGTTAAGTTTGTAAATTCCGCAAGTGTTGAGACTATGATGTATGCACAGTCCATAGAATCGAGGTAGGCTATCTAATAGAACCTGTGCCAGAGTCACGGACTGACCACTAGCGAATCAGCCGCTTTTTATACCTGTTAGTCTTGAACTAATGGTATTTCCCGTCTGTTCGTTTGAGATTAAGGATATCTTAGGGAATATTTGTCTAAAGAAAACCCTCTAAGAAGACAATTAGGTATTTTGTGAAAGCCTTCTTTTAATATTATCAATTATTTTATGTACTTATGAAGTTATAGCTGTTTAAAGTTTAAAACGTTTTGCAAATCGGAAAATATCCACAATACCCACAATTTTCAAGAAAATATATCGATTGCTCTATCAAATTTTCATCAAGTTCGAAGTTATATACCAAAAATTATAGCTGTTTTAAGTTTTCACCAGCTAATCCGGACATATGCAATGACAAATCGATAAAGCTCTATAACACCTACAAAATTAAAGATAATCGATTGTTTTTAAATCCAAAACGTTCCTTTTACTACTATCAATTACTCTATCAACTTTCATCAAATTCGAAGTTATTTACCAAAAGTTATAGCTGTTAAAAGTTGAAGAATAAAAAAGTTAAACTGACTAACGGGTATAGCAAAGTCGATAACTCGCTGTTAAGCTGTTGCTGTTGTTGCCAACAATTTCATACTGCCTGCCTCCCAGAGCAGCATCGAAATTGTAATCGATGTGCGAAATAAACAAAAGCGGACATAATTATCGAGTTATCGCGCGGCAAAACTGGCTGCGGGTGTGTCATGCCCCCAGACTGACCCCCTTCGCCCCCACCAACCATCACTCTCCACCACAAACAACACAGAATGGAATGGAATGAAACGGAATGGAATGTATGACCCTGTCGGGCCGTGCTAAGCCCGCACCGAAAATTTCGCAATGGCAACGCATCGATATTTATGATGTCATGGATTTTATTGTTGCCTGCTGCAAAATATTCATATGCGTTGCAAGACCAACTATGTGTATGTGTGTTGGCAACACGGAGAGTGGAGTCCGCCCGGCTAGGGCACGGAAACAGTAAAACGACCATCAGCCGAACAGGATGTAAATTTTGCAGCCAAACGAGACGCACAAGGATGTGTGCAACAGAAAGAGAGAGAGAGAGAAAGAGAGAGTGAGAGAGGACATAGAAAGTGGATGTGGAGGAGAATGAATGTCGTCGGGTGGCTTGTTATTGACGTTGGCGATAAGGAGATGGTGGCTGGACAGCATGGAGTGGAGCAGAGTGGTGAAGCGCAGAGCGAAGATAAAGCTTCTGCGATAGTCCAGTTACCCATTTGGTCAAAGGGGAAAAGGAAGCTGGCAACTGAGCGGAGAGAATGTGCAGAGTCAAATTTCCGAGCAGGTTCAGGACCAGTGGCTGCCACAGATGCTCTAGGTCACAGTGCAATAAAATGTTGCCAATATTATTTCGCTGCTGTTGTGTTCTATTGCTTCTGCTACCACTTCCACTTCCACTTCCCCTCGTTCCTCTCTTTGCTCTACGTTTCTTTTTTCTTTTTGCTTCTCTTTTTGTGCTGCCTATTGCCAACTTTGATGCAAACTGCGCCCGCAGAACGAAGGCCCAGCATCAGTTAAGAGAGCTCTGCACGGAAGTTGCACATATGCCACGAAAGAGGAGGAGGAAAGACCAGCGAGGGGTTAGGTGGGTGGCAGAGCGAGGTCGCGGACTGTTATGCGGGCTTTGTTTGGGGTCGTTTGGGGTGTTGGGCATTTTGGTTGCTGCGCCGACACTTGAGTTATGCGCATAGATTGAAAATTGTCGATAACCGAAAAAGAATCGCACGAATTGCAGCAACAAACAACAAACAACAACAACAATTGTTGTTTTGGCTTGTGTTGTGTGTTGTAGTTGTGTTGTGTTGTGTTATGTTTGCGAGCAACACTGAGAAGTATTGGCTGGCATTTTGGGGGCGTGTCCACACGAAGTTTGAGCGCGTGATACAACACGCCATTATAAAGTTATTAAAAGACACAAAAAAAAAAAAACAAAAACACAACAGAAACGATAACAACACCAACACAAACAGGTTGATTAAGGGGACTGCAAAGAGACGCGAAGGCAGATACTATGGAGACTGTAGCCTAAGGAGACAATTCAAACTTTCGTAGGCGCTTTAACAGAGCTCTTAACTTAATACACACATTTTCTAAAGAGTTATGAATAAGCTTATGGGTATTTCAACTGAAGAGTTGCTGGCTTTAAATGATCGATAACTCAATTTAATGAACTAATAACAAAACTGATTTTGATTTAAAGCCCAAAGCATTAAAGCAAATATCATGAGAAACTTGAGAGTATTTAATAAAAACAGTAATTTGAATAAGTTGAAAATCATTTTACTTTATCGGAAATACTTAGCTGGCAAGTTATAAGCCAAAGGATAAGTCTTTTATTAATTCAAATAAACACAACAATTTTTAATATAATTTTGAATTATTTTTGAATATCACTGAAAGAATAAGTGCACATAATTCTTAACAGCTAATAAAGGCAAAATTATGGATTTGAATAAATATTATAAAAATGCACGAAATAGAGCTTAATACACATACATATTTTCTAAACTTACAGATTCAATATTTCAATAACTCAATTTAATAAACTTACTAAAACACTAATTTTGATTTAAACCATAAAACATTAAATCAAATATCATGAGAAGTTTGAGAATATCAATTATTGGTACATTAATTTAAATATTTTTGAAAACGCTTTATTTTATCGAAATAAAATATTTGGCAAATCATAAATTTAGAACTTAATCTTTTTATAATGCAAACAAATACAAACACTTCTCAAACAAATGTGGATAAATTCAGATAAGTTTCCCCAACCAATTATAGAGCATATAAGACTTAGTAAAATGTTATATACACAATAATATAACATTAAATTTAAGTTTTATATACTCTAAAACTGCTTCTAAAGACTTCTCAGAATAGAGTAATCTTATATAATTACTAGTTTACGAATAGTTTTAAAAACTATGTTCCAATATAATTCATATGTTTTGTTTAAAAATTTCCCAGAATTGCTAGCGGTTCATAAACAGTTGTGCAGCGCGACACATAAGCTGAACATAGTTTATCTACTGTGTTTAAATACAGCAGCCATTATCTATTTATATTACCACTGCCCTACTCTCTCTCTGTCTTTCTCTCTCTATACATATATCACAAAAATATTTAAACCTTCTGCTGACAGTCGAAATACGCGATACAAAAACATAACAAAAAGAATTTTGCAACAATGCAGAAATTGTTTATGAGATTAAGCTCATAAACTGCGAAAATGCATTTTAATTGAAGTGCAGCTTTGGGACTTAATAATACATTTTTCAGTTTTCCAATTTTTTGCCAGCCCAAAGAGGCTTTGGCTGTTGTTTCAGTATGTTGCTGCTGCAGTTGCTCTTGCTGATAGTAAATTGACAATATCGTTATATGAAAACTGTGAAATGTAGGCAAAATGAACAGCATACTGAACTGCCTGCAACAATGGCGTTGATTGTTTGAACTTTGCTGGCGCTTCGATGCAATTTTTCGCTTACATTTTATTTTTTTTTTGCTGCCAATAAATTGGCAATAAGCATAAATCATTCAAGATTTATGGCACGCAATGCATATAAAATAAATTAGTTTTCCATTTTTTTTTTTCATTTTATTTTACAAGCGAATTAAAAAATAAAAGCGCAGCAAATATTGGCTATAATTAAGCGTGTTGATGGCCAAAGTTCAGTGATTGTAAAAAAGCTAGCGATAAGAGTTGATTGTGGCATTATGTAGCTTAAAGTGATTAAAGTGGCGAGTTTTGTCTAATTTGCCAGCATTTGATTTATACATACGCCAAACAAGCGGATGTGACACTCAAGATGCAGCGGAAGTGTCTGCTCGACATCGCACTAATTGCCAGTCACCCCTGCCAACTCCAAGGGGGTGAGGGGGCGCTAGAGCATAGCCTCATAAATACAACATGTTTGCATGCATTTTCAATGAGAAATTGTCTGTGCCGAAATACAAGCCATTTAATTTGTATGAATCCATCAGCAGCGCCTTTGTCTTGGCCAAAAAAAAGTAATGACAGCGACGACGCGACGACAAGTGAAGTAGGAAAAATGTAGGAAAAATCCTCAGACTTTAGTCAACCCCCAATTCATATGCTGCTGCATGACAGTGGCTCATTCTGTTGGCAGCTTTCATGGCTTTGTTCAGAATTACCATCAAGTTGACAGTTCTATGGCGCGTTGACAGTTAACACACACACCACACTCACACACACACACTCCCATGTACCCATATACATATGCAAATATGTCGCCAACTCGCTGGACTCATTCTTGTGGAAAATGTGTCGTGTGAAGAGTCCGCAGAACGGAAGGAAGGAACTGGGCGAAAACCAAAACGAAACGAAATGAAATGAGGAATGTGCTAAAAAAGTGTGCAAGTACAAGACAACAACAAAAAAAGTGAATACAGTGGAGTAAAAAAAGCGCTAAAAACGTATAGAAAAACTCTCTTCACACACACACACACACACACACAACAACACACAACACATTGGCCAAAAACTTGAAAATGCAAATAAATGTAAGTTGGCCATTTTCATTTTTATTTCCATTTGCCGTTCGCTGTTGTCACGAATTCGTCACGTGAAGTGACCCCGCCCACTTTAGCGCCCCTTCTCTACAATATACATATATGTATATATATATTTCCCTCCTGGCAGTTTTCTCGCCCGACTGCCATTCAAAACTATTTTGGTCGTTGGCATTTTAAGTGTCACATTTATATGGCATTTTTATGCGGTCCTAAGAGTATGACTATCACTCCCCTCCGCTCCACCTACTTCTTACTACCTCTCTCCTCTCTGCTTTCGTCTGTGGATATGTGTGAATTTTCCTGTGCCTGGTCTGGCATTTTAGAACGACTCATCTCTACTCACAATGACCACGTATAAAAGTCACTCACGTGTTAAAATACAACGACACTTGAATGGGTTGACTTGCCACTCATTGTCGCATCGGATGAGTGCAGCTGACAGCTGTGGTGATTAGACGTTGCCCCAACGGACAACACAAGACATGCAATCCATGTACAACACACTAGTACACTGTGCTATAAGAACTCGCCTTAAGCATATGAAAACTATTCAACTAATATAAATGTGATTTTTGTAAAGAGAAAAATATAGTAAAGTATAGTAAAGAATCTACATGTATATAAGTTTTATAAAATATTATAATATAATTTTTTAGGATATTACTAATAGAATAGGTTGTATTTATGAAACTTTTCTTTTAGGAAATTACAATATTTGAGTTATTTAACACATTTTAAAAACTAAAAATTCAATTTTCCTTAATAATATATAATCTACTTACATATAAAATTGTCTGTTGAATTAAAACTTGTAGAGTTTTTAAAACAATTTTTGAGTTTTTGAAATGAGAAAATATAGCTAGAAATCTATCAACCTATATTAGCTTTATAAAATATTATAATGTATATCCAAGTGATATTCCTATTAGGATGGGTTTTATTTATGAAGAAAAATACAAAATTCTCTAAGTATTTTAGTTTTTTAATTATTTAACAGACTTTAAAAGCTACAAATTTTATAGTATCTTAAAAATGTATAATCTACTTATATAAAATTGTCTGTTGAACTGGAATTTATATAGCTTTCTGTGCATAAGAAATGTTATTATAAATAATTGTCTTTGCTCATTTATCGTATTATGACAATAATTATAAATGTAGTATTCAAGGTTTTAAATTATTCAGAATTTTGAAGCATTTTTTAGGAATAGTTTTATCCATAATATAGTAATCCATCATTGATCATATTACATTGCTTTTTGATTCTTATTGCGCTAAGATTTTAAAGCTGAAATTGGGCGAAATAAATTATAAATATATGTTATCTATATATTAAAAAGTTTAGTTTCAGATGTATTTAAAAAACTATAAAACCTATGTCACAGATTTCCCAACGTTTTCGACCATTTTTTCAATATTTTTTCCAAAAATTAAGCAGCAATTTTATGACTTTTCATTTCTTTCTCCCCTTAAATGCTCTTTTAATGCTGCATATCTATGACTTATCTCTAGAGAATATCTTCACAACTCATACACAAATCAACTGTAATGCATGACAAACCTTTCTTTATATTGTAGTTCACATCCTGTACATATTTTATAAAAGATAATGAGCTACTTGTCGGACCAATGCAAGCATTGCAGCTCCAATTACAAAAAGAAATGGAAAAAGAAATGTACTTGTTAAACACATACGATTCGAAATTTAAATGAAAATGATGTGTATGGGAAAATCTTGTGTCCTTGTCACGCCTGTCTGCCAAACATGGCCACCGTTTTTGGTTTTCCATTTTATTTTCCCATTTTTCTCAAGTGCCGCACACAAATGTCGCTATTTTTGGTCTTCAACCACTTCAAGTTCGAACTTCTGAAACTGCAGTAAATGTCTCACTAACTAGCGCATATGTGCACATTCTACACACACTATATATATAGGTATATATACATCATTACACGTTTGTATTCTAAGTACCCTTGCGCCAGTTACAACATGTTTCAATCATAAATCATAATTCAATATGGAGTACAACTCCAGGAAATGCGAGCAAAGGTTTAACAGAGAGAAAGAGAGAGAGGGAGGGGTAGGGGTGGGGTTTAACACGAATTCAATGGGATGACAGCACAGATATTATCCATTATCCATTATCCATGGCCAAGTAATGTTGTACTGCTATGAAATATGCATTAGAATTGCCCACCAATTTGAAAAAACTCTAAAGTAGAAACCGATCAAACACACCCAATTGGTAGGTTTTTCCTGATGCTATAGACTTTTCATACAGGGGATGTATTATTTGCATATATGTGTGGGTATTATCATTTGATTTTTGAATGTCTAAGCGACTGTTGGCGGCGCCACGGTTCGTCGCCTTGCAACTGCAAATCGGGGCCTTTGGGGTCTGCCAGAGTTGCCAACGTCATGTCGTACATTAACTAGACTTAGTAGTTGAGTGCTAATTGCATAAATCACATGAGGATTTGAGGCGTCTGGCTGCGCAGCCAAAATGTTATATGTACAATACATATGTACACGCAAAGGGGGGTGGCGTTAGTGGTGGGGATAAATGATAGTTTCTGGCTTTTGTGTATACGACAAGCGATTAAATAAATGTACACTAGATAAGAGCATAAGTCCACTAGCCACAAAACAAAGATGCTGCAGACATGAGCCACTAAAGTATCTTGTGGATGGCCGTCTATCTGTATCTCTAACTGTATCTGTAACTAAGCAAAACCACAACAGTATGATGGAGCCAAAAAAGTGTGTACCCAGAGCCTACAGGGATTACAGCAGCCGAGTTACGTGGCCAAAATATTGTTCTGTGGCAGTAGTCGGAGTCGGAGTCGGAGTCGAAGTCGATAGTTCGATGACATTGCCACAAAACAAGATGAGACAAGTACAGCAAACAGCAACTAGCAACAACAGCAGCAACAACGACAACGATAGGAAACAACATCATCAAGCTGCGTCTGGGTTCAAGTTCGAGGCCTGAGAAACTTGCCACCGCTAAAGTGCCACAAAAGAGACCCGCATCCGTGCAACAACAACGAAAACTACAACGACAAAATCCATTTGGTATGGGCAATGTGCTTGTTTAAGATTTAAAAGTAAAAATAGCTCCTTATTCATCTTCGATACACGAAAGGCAGCTGAGGATGCGGATGCAACCCCGACAACATCGCATCGTTGTCTGTCTGTCCGTCCTTTCCACCGTCTTGCTGTCTGCACTGGAAGCCAAAGTCAATGGTTGCCTCAAGTTGCATGTTGCGTCGCATGTCGATGTATTTGCATATAAGTACATATGTACGTATGCATGTTTATGCGAGGGAGGTGCTAGGCAGCAAGGGGGCGTGGCATTGGGACAGCGCCTTCTTGCCGCCAGCATAAAACGCAATCCTCTCGAGCTCCACACGAGACAACGGCAATTGTATGGATATGGGGGCAAATAGGCAAAATGCAACGAAAATAAAAATCAAAATGAGCGACCGAAATCGCTAAGCGACTCTGCCGCGTTTTCTACGCGTTTCGAACGCGATTTAAGCAGTAGCTGCAAGCAAAGTGATTTTGGGAAGTTTTAAAAGCAAAGTGTTAATAGAATTTGTAAAGTTTTAAATGAACAAAAGTTGGGAAACATATTTTATAAATGTTATTTTATTTGTATGCAATTATATAGTATTTTTTAAATAGTTATAAAAGTATTTAAGAAACTATGGCTTGAGAAAATTAATTGCGTACTGCGTTTTTAAGTTAAACTAAAATTAAATTATACCAAGAAATTCAAATTAGATGAACTAAAATATATAATTAATATATAATGTAATATTTGGGTGGACAAATATGGATGAAAATATATACAAAAATGTTAAATTTTTAAAACAAATTGATAAACTTAAATATGTAATTAAAACTAAATATTATTGAAAAATAGTGTGGTCAAATAGTTTTTAAAATTTTAAAAGGACATAAAATCAGTGTTTGAAGAACTGAGTTTAAATTTATTACTTTTGCTTTGACTTCCAAAAAATTTAGTAAAATTTGTAGTCGATTTTCCAAAAGTCAAAGGCTGATAAATGCCAAAATAACGACTTTTCCTACTATTTCAAACACTGCATAAAATGTTTTAATTGTATTTTATACATTTTTCTTATTAATATTTCTTTTAACAACAATTCCAAGGTATCCATTTAGTCAGTTCTCACTCTCAAGTGCATCTATTGATTTTATTTTGCTCGTTTTTGTAGGTTTTTGTTTCCTTTTGCCATTATTTAACTATGTATTCGAAGTTGTGCGCTGTTCATGTGTTGCTTCAATCGCTTCCTTGCTTCCATTCCATTCCTGTTGTTTGTCTTCTTGTGCCCTCTTTTATCTGCAGTTCGACTCTGGCGAAAGATTCGCTTTTGAGATATGCCCACAATAAAACACACAAATAAAACTGGCGAAACCTGCAGCAACTGTAGACTCACCTTTAGCACAGAGGGGGTTACACCTTCCCCCTCCTCACCTTTCTTGGTTTGGGGTCGTCTCAGCTACTCGGCTGTGTTTTCTTTAAGCTGGCGGCAAACCTTTTGTTTATTTTATTATCGTTGGCTATTTGGCTGATGTTGCTGCTGCTGCTGTTGCTGCTGCTGATGCTCCTGCGGCTCCTGCAACTCCTTTTGTATATGGAGTGTGGCAAAAACGCTTAAAACGAAATTTATTTAGTCGGCCAGAGACAACAACAACAGTAACAACAGCAACACTGCGAGTTCAACAGAGATTCGCAATGCGACAAAAATGCGACTAAAAATAAAATACAAAAAAAAAAAATATGCGCGACGCAAAAAAAGAGACTAAAAATAAATAGAAATGGTCGAAATGTTTGGTCTAAAATTAAATTTAATTTATATATTGCTATATTGCAGGCCAAAATGTTAATTCAAAAATTGTGCGCGAAAAATGCGGCTTAAAATAGACGGCGAATCAGCTGCCAAATCCAATTTTATGATGGTGCGCCCGACATTTGCATAAACCTATATATACATATACATATATATGAGTGTGGGAGCAGATCAGCACTGTGTGTGTGAGTGTGCAACAGGGACAACATGAACAGCAGCGCAGCATGTGGCAGCCTGTGTTGTTGATGTTGCCTCTGTTTGAGTAGCAGCTAAGCAGGGTTAAGCGGGGCACACAGTGGGGTTAATATCACTGGATACTCGGAGCAGAGGGGAGAAGGGATAAAGGGAACTGCCTTCATTGCATTGCATGTTCGCCGTGTTTTGCAATTCTCGCATGCAAGCAAACAGCACGCGAAGACAGATTAGAAATCCGTCTGCAGTTTCTAGAACTGCAATCTACTGTACTTCAGCTGATGTTGTTGTGGGTTGAGGACTATAGAATGTAGACTGGGTATTGGGAATGGCAAATGTCTGTGGGACTGGCTGTTATCATGGCCAACACAGCGGGAAACTGAGCAGCGGCTGCGTGGAAACGAAATCAAAACTACAATTGAATGTTGAACGCAATGGGAGTGGAAATAGTAGATGATGTTGTGCCTAGCATACAATAGAAATTGACAGATCTGTTAATCAGCAGAAACTAGCTACCAAACATTAGAAGCTAAAGCTTTAAGTTTTATAGTGAGTCACTACTTTAAAGTATTTCGTAATGAAATTTCTTTAATGAATAATTTCAAACTCTCTGCGAGTTGCATGAAAAGTTCTACCTTGAGTTGTGAATTATTTGCGCGGTTCCCCAATGAAAGAAAGAAAACTTTATTTTCATTTCCATTTCCACTCGCAACTTCAACTTCAACTGAAACAACAATGCAAACATTTTACTCAAGAAGTGCCCAACAATTGTGTGTCTGTTTCTTAAACATTTCTCTCTCTCTCTTTCTCTCTGTCTATTGTGTAAATTTGCATATGCTGCCTTTCGTCGTTTACAAAAATAAAGTAAAGCAAAAACTGTTCTCAACAATTTTGCTTTGTTTTGTTGCACTTGCAACAGTCGGCATTTCCATTTGCCATATAGAAACTGCTTTCTTGAGTTGCAGACTCTTCGCTTTCAATTCTTTAATTTTCTAAACGGATTTTCAATTTATGGCCAAGCAGATCTTCAATTATATTGCAGCTCGCAAGTAAGGTATGTTTTGTGTTGTTGGCTTCCCTTGGGGCATGGCTAACAAGAGGCTGCGAAATTGCAATAATGTTAATTTTTTGCAACTATTTGCTGTACCTTGTGCTCGTCCTGCTCCACCTTCTACTCCCCCTGCTGCTGCTACTTTATCCTCTGTTTCAGTTTCGTTGCGACGCCGAAAAGGGTTTAATTTCATTTCAAGCCATTGCCATTGCCCCAAGTACGTGTAAGTGTGTGTTTATGCCCAGCAGTTGCTGCAGGCAGCGTGGAGTGAGGAGGAGTGCAGGGCGGGGGGAGCCAGTAAATAGAAGGTAAAGATGGAGCTGCTGTCGTTGTTGTTGTTGCTGTTGTTGCTGTGTTGCCTGTTATCTGCAAAACTCCATTAGAAAGGCAACGCGGCGGCACGCAGGAAGCAAATGGCAATGGCGCGCTCCCTGTTCACTGCTACCTTCCCCCCACTGTACCCTGCCCCACTATGCTCGGCAGCTAACGAACAGAGGCCGCAGCCGGGGCAGGCGCAAAAAAAGACGACGCTTAACGACTTTAAAGAAAAATTAAAAACATCCCAAAAGGAATACATCTTCGACTCTGCAGCTCGACTCGCTGCAAACTGGAACCTGAGACTCTTGGGTCTCTGTCTCCTCTGTTCCTGTGGCAGCGGCCGCGGCAGCCGTTGCATGTTGCCCATTCGTCCGCCTGTCCGTATGTCTGTCCGCATGTCCGTCCGCCTGTCTGTCTATCCGTCCAGCTCAACATTGTTAGTGGCTCTCGAATTTATTTTAACGAACTAGTTTGGTCACTTCATACAACATCTTTTTTTCTTCTGCGATTTTTTTTCTTTCTGTTTTCTTTTCTTTTTTCAGTTGCGTTGTGTTTTTTGTACTCTCTGCTCGACTGCATTTGCTGCGGGTTATAAAATATATTCGCCTTATATAAATAAATAAATTGGTAAATGGCGTTTCATTTGGAGCTCAAGTTGTAGCTCTGGAACTGCATGTGTTCTTCTGCTGCTCCGCTTCCCCTTTCATCAGTCCTCAAACCTCTCCTCAATCTTGTCCGTCTGTGATGATGTTGATGCGATGATAAATGCGGCAAAAACCTGTCGCCGTTTTGCCGACTAGCAGCAAATTGAATTTATTTGCTCGCAAATGTCGCCAGCCATGGACTGAGAATGAGAAGTGAAAGAAGCAGAAAAGCAAATACGTATCGAAATCGGAATTGGAATACAGAACGAGTTGGCTGTTTTTTTTCTACTTGTTTCTTGTCTTTATACATAGCATATATATAATGGCTTACAGCGGTTTGTCTGATTGCCAGCTATGTGAAGTATTTTGGCCAAGCTGCAGAAATGCAGACAAACAACTCGATTGCTGCTAAAAGATTGACTGAGGAATCACATATTGAAATCTAACAACATTTTTCAAGCTAAAACTAAGAGATTTTTGAGTTCAACTTTGAGTGAAGATATTGCTGAATACATTAGAGAGAAGGCCAAGATTTTTGTTTGGCAAATTTAATGGGTTAAACTGACAGAAATATATGGTTACAGTTTTCTATACATATATCTTGAACTGAAAATTCTAAAATTAAAATAAATAAAAATTACTAAAATATTTCACTGACTATCAGAACTTTTTCTGAACTCTATTATACATTATTGTTAACTCTCAATCTCAAGATTTAATATGATCTAACTAACTTCAGTTCATTTTCATTAATTTAGAAACTAATCTGATAAAGTGGAGTAACTATGAGAGGGAAATAGTTATATGATAAATGTAATAATCTTGTCAAATATGATATATTATCATTTGAAAGAACTCTTGCTATTTAATGCACTTAATGACTTCAAAGTTTATGAACTTGCACATCAAACGACTTGAATCATTAATCCTTCATTAGCTAAACTAAACTTGTTCACTTACTCTCTCTCAGTTTCTCTCTTTGGCTTGATTGTTGACGTCATTATCCCAAGTAGAAGTTAAACGAAAATAAATCGACTTTACTCATCGTTTTATGTATTGTAGAAAGCGAAAGAATGGAGAATTATATATGGCAGAACGCACCCAAATATGAGATAAACGAAACGGAACCACTTTTCGCAGCTGGCGCGCCCTTTTTATTTAGGTTTTCGTTTTTTTGTGTACTCTTTTTATAGTATATGTATATATTTTTTGGTGGATGGCGCATTATGAGCAACAACAGCATACGAGCACAACAGCAACAATACAAAAAGGAACAGAACTTGGCGTAAAGAAAGGAAAAAAAAAAAGGAAAATGAAAAAGAAAAGAAATCGCAGAGCAAAATGCTTAACGAGCACGAAGCACTTGCAAAAAATGTTGCAAGCAGCAAACGAACGGCAAAAGAATTATTTACTTCAAATTCCGAGTGCAACATAGAATTCGTGCAGCGGCAACATGTTAACCGAAAAGCGCAGCAGCAGCAGCAGCAACACAACAAACTGCAAAAAAAAAAAGCTAAAACGCCGATAAAAGCAACGTTGGCAGTTCAGCTTTGTTTGCTGCCCAGGCGGCCATGTTGCTGTTGTTGCTGCTGCAGCGGCAACTCATTGCAAATGCAACAACTGCGCGCCTTTCTCAAGACTTGGACAACGTTTGGGGCAGCATCATTACTTCCATTCAAGCTGTTTGGCTTGGCGTGTACATAAAAAAAAGCTGCTGCACGCTGCTGTTGCTGTTGCTGCCACAACCATTTTGGACAAAAGCAACTGGGCATTGGTTGCATGTTGCTGTTGCTGTGGCTGTTGCTGTTACTGCAGCTTCCCAACGAGCCACTGCCAAATAAAGCAAACGCATTGCAAATTCCTCGTCGACATTGCTGATGTTGCTGCTGCTGTTGTTGTTGTTGTTGCTGTTGTTGCTGCTGCTGTTGTTGCCGTTGACTTTTTTGCAGCGTTTTTTTAATGATTTAAAATTCCATTTTAAGAATTTTATACTTAATGATGTGTTTTGCGTTGTATAGCATCGTTGGGCCCCCTATCTCTCTCTGTCTCTCTCTCTCTCTCTCTGTCTTCTATCTCTGTCTTCTCGTCTCTCTGTCCTCTGTCCACTCTCTGCTGCCCTGTGTCCTGTGTCCTGCCAATGGCGACGCTGCGACGTCTTTGCTTTTGATCTAAACGCTGCGTGCTTTTTGTAAATTGCTTTTCGTTGTCGTTGCTGCTGCTGCTGCTGCTGTTGCAAGACTCGAGGAGACTTTGGAAATCGACTGTTACCTTTTGTGGAAGCCGCATGAAATGTGTGCGACTTGTCTGCATCGCTTTTGCTTCGTGTTTTTTGCTGCCTGCCCTTTTTTGTTTGGTTTGTTTGCGAAAAATTAAAACGAAACCAAGTGCAATGCAATTGCCTCCCTTTGTGCGTGGCATGAAATCGCTGCAACCAAAATATTTGCCACACACACAAAAAGTAGCACACGAAATTTATGAGTGCTACACGGTTTGGCTATAAATCAACTAGCCTAACTGAATGTGGCAAGTTGCAACAGTTGCAAAATAATTCTCTAAATTTCATATTCCATTGACTGCTGAATGCAAATTTCACACCCTGCCACCCGCTGCGTTATTTACCTGTCTGCTCTGTTTGCCAATTTCCCACTGCAACATTTTTGCTTTTTCCCGCCAAGTGCGTGCGGAAATATGAATTTTCATAATTTCTGCAAACGTTTGCGGTTTTCAAAACTCAAATGTGTCGCAGTGTTTTGTCTTTTTTGACCCCTCATAAAACAGCTGCAGTTTGTGTCTTTTTGTTTGTTTTATCTATGTAGTTTTTCTGTGTTTTTTTTTTTTTTTTGATAAATTTTCATAACAATTGTCAGAACAGGTCTACAAAACGGTTTTTTTGGTATTTTGTTTGCTTTAGTTTTTTGTCTCTCTGTTTAGAAAGTGCGTTACATGGCCGAAATTCAGTAATCCAGCGTTGAGCATGGCCTGATTTATGACCCAACAGCAATTTTGGTCATTTAGAAAGTTGGCAGCACAATTTACGGCAATAACTCTGAGCCCAGTTCAGTTGGTCAGAGTTTGCGATTGCCGCGAGAGTTGATAACTTAAGGCATTGAATATATTTTAAATATTTAAAAAATGTGCGAAAGAAAACAAACACAAAATTTAGAAGTTATAGACAACTTTTACATAAGAATTTATACTAGGTGAGTTGAGTATGAAATAATTTGATAAAATAAAGAAATAATTGATAGTAAATGTATCTGCTGCAGTAGAGTGATTGAGGAAAACTGAAAAATTTCAATATAAGTTTGAGCTTGGTAATAAAAAAGAGGTGATTACTTAATGCATTAAAAATATTTAAAAATTTTAAAAATGTTTTGAAGAAAACAAAGACAAAATTTTAAAGTTACAGACAACTTTACGTAAGCAAACAAGACTTTTTACTAGGTGAGTTGAGTATAGATTTCCTTGGAAAAGACGGAAATATTTTATAGTAAATTTTCCTAGAAATTTTGGAAAATTGTAATATAATATTGAGCTTGCTACAGAAATTTCCCTCAGCAGTACTTCAGCGAGAATTATATTAAAGCTCACATTCCACTCACTCCCTCTCTCTCTTTATACCTCTTTTGTGTTCATTCTGTGTCATCTTTATTTGTTTCTGACCTTTCTGGTAATTGCATAAAGGACCTGAGCTACATTTCATGTCTGTTGTCCTGTTGGCGCTGGCATAAAAATTCAATTATCACTTAATAACAGCAGCAAATGAAAATTGTGCGTGTGGCGCACAGTTGTCAGGCTTTCCACCGTGGCAGTTGCACAATCGTTGTTTGTTGCAACCTGGCAACCTGCAACTGCCACAATCAGCACGAGAACAATTGCACTTTGCGTTATTAACAAAATGTCGTTAAAGCATTTTTAAGTTACTTTATGCGATACATTTTAATTATTTCATTTTACTCAATTAAGCCACAAGAATATGAAGAGCAGCATGCTGTGTGGCACGTGAAAAATTAAAAATCAGGCCATAAAATGTAGCAACCATAATAACCATAAATAAATGTTTGAGTTTATAAATCATATAGTTAAAAATATTATAGAACTTAGTGCTTATTATACAAATTAATTCTATATTATAATAGCATGTTTTATCTCATCTAAAGAACTTAACTATCTTAAACTATTCTTGAAACCACATTGTTTAATACTTAAGCTAAATTTTAACTTTACTTTCAACTGCATAACTAATAAATATATATTTTCTTTTTACTTTCAGGTAAGTGTTTTCAACAAATTCCCCCTTAAACTGCCTTAAATGCATAGACAAAGTAAGCGAATGCCTCTTAAAGTGAGTAAATAAATAAATAAAACTTTTCACAAGCAACCACCAAAGAAATAAACCACCCGAAACTCTCAGCCTTCAAGTTGGGGCTAAAGAAAAACCCATTTTCCAGATTAGCTGCAAATGCGAAACAAAAATTGGAAAATTACTCATGCGTGTTTTCGCCTTTGGCTGCTTAGGACTCAGTCTCAAACGATTTCAATATGGGCACACATGCGAGGATTAGTTTAAGTAGTCAAAGACAGACATAAAAAAAAAAAACAGACAGAGAGTGTGGGAGAGAGAGAGGGAAAAAATAGAAAAATTTTCACAAGTGGGCGGGGCATGCGGTGCGGAGGAAAAACTCAACGCCCTCATTTAAATTTATTTGCGCAAATTTACTTTCCCATAGCATAAAATCAAATCCAATCAATAAGCATCTTAAATAAATTCATGGCGCCCTCACACACACACACACACACACACACACACTCACACTCACACACACCCTCATACACATGCATCCATTGAGTTCTCCACACTCTTCTCTGCTTTTTCTCCTTCTCTGCTCGACTAGAGCCACTCAGCTACCTCATTTTTTGTAATGCTAAATAAATTTATTTGCTAATGTAGTTTTTTCTCTCACTCTACATCGCTTCATCTCTCTTTCTCTCTCCCTCTTTCTTGCTTCTTTGGTTTCTCGCTCCATCTCCCTTTCATGTTTAAGAAGTGCAGCAAAAAAAGAGAAAAAGAGAAATAACGAAACTTGGTACTTGTTAGTTTTATCTGCATATCATTGAGATAAATTTGGTGCCGATCAAATGCCGTGTCTGCTATCTTTTAGGACTGACTGTCTGCCAATGTTGGACCGTTGTAGGTGGGCGGGGCGGCAGGCGGCAGGCGTCGCCGCTTTAGTAGGAAGAAAAAATTGTGCAGAAAAGCCGCTGATTTGCATACAAAAGTAATTTGATGTCTTGAGAGCAGCACACACACATACAGTGACTCTCAAAAGTAAGCCGCCATATCGATACGTCACAAGTAACATTTCCGTAGCTGCTGATAAGCAAGGCACTCGCTTGATAAGACAGTTTTAGTGAAGGAATACAATATATGTTTATCAATTAATAAATTAACTTAGTAATTGAAATCAAGAAAAATTATAGAAAATTTAGAGTACTTGTTCCAAATACCACAGTGGTGTATATATTTAGGTTTATAACTTTGATAGAATAGGAAACCATATATATATTTTACTACTTTAATGATAGTTTTGCTTGCTAATCCACTTTTAATATAATTCGAGCAAGAATTTTCAATTAATTGTCTGTCCGTGCTGGCAACCCGTTTTGTTAGGGGTAGTGTTTCGGGGGCGGTTTTGAGGCCATATTCTGTTCGCGACCAATGCAGCAAAATGGCCGTCACAATGGCTGGCAAATTGAAAATTTTCCAAAATTTTCACAACCATGTTGAATGGCCGAGCGTAGACCGGAGTCACATAGTTTAATAGTTGTTTGGTCAGTGCATATGTAGATTTTCAGCTGACCTGACAATTTGCCGCCCAACCCCTACATTATAAAGGGGCTGTAATGGGGTTTGGAGGGCATAACAATTTATGGTGCTACGAAAATTCCTGGTACTTAATTGTCTGCGTTTAATGAATGAATAAATGCGTTTTGCTGTCTCACATTCAACACTACTACACACTCCAAGCTCCACACACAGGGACTACTACTATATATCAAGGAGTGTGTGTTTTGTGTGCCGCGATTTGCTGCATATGAACGCCAGGCGGCGCTTGAGTGCGGCAGCCATTAACTCGCGATTATTATTAGTTTTTATTGCTGCTATTCATTGTTGATTTTCAATTTTAATTGAATTTTAATGGAATTCATGGGGCATGCAATGCAATGTATTGCTTTTTTTTTGCTCTCTTCTCTCTTTTTTTGCAACTCTTTTGATTTAATTGCTCTCGCTCATTTGGAGTTAATCAAAAAGACTGGCTGATTATATTCGCTAAATTAAATTTTAATCATAATTTTAATGTCTCGACGCGCTTTAATTACCATTTTGCGGGGCAACGTGTATGAATTTATTTAAACAAAGTTCGCATGAGCACGTATTTGCCTACACATGCAAGCTGTTTAATGAGTTTACACTCTGCTACAGCAACAACAATTTTGTTTTCCCTATATATATATATATATATATATATATATATATTTTTTTCTCCTTTTCCATTCTGCGCACCGACAAACGTTTTATTTCGTTATCTTTTTGCCGCAGGCAGCTGCAAATGCCACGCAAATTAAACATGCTACCTTTTTTTGGGGTTCTACCGTCCTCTTTTGGGTTGGCCGCCCCCTTTTGATTTTTTACCTTTTGTCGCTTGACAAACGGCAAAGGACTCGTAATTTCTCTTACATTTGTGTGGACTACTGGTGCATGGGTATGTTTGTGCTGTTGGACTGTTGGGCTGTTGAGCTTTAGGACTGTGTGGCCATCCGGTTATTAAACACCCACTTATTAGCTGCTTTTATTTACATATATTCATGCGGCACACTCCCAGCTTAATTGGCAACCTGCCTGCCGCTGCTACGGCCTGGCCGCCTCATGCCTTGCCGTAAATTTCGACTGCTGCTTGCAACCTGCACAACAACAAGTTCTGCTAATCGCATCATAAATATTCAGCGTGGTTTGCTTTTTCGGTTTCTGATTCAAGTTTTCACACCCTGCGGCAATACGAGGCCATTTAACATATTTTATACAGAGCGAGAAAAAATGTGTTGCATACTTGGCGGCGCACGACGCATGAACCAAAAGGATTTGTTGTCCATAACCAATTGAAAGAAGCAGCAGCAGCAGCAGCCCAACTCCACGGCTGTAAATTATGTTTGAGAAAAGTTTGTTGAACTTGTTCTCATACCAAATATGTGTTAGTGTATGTGTGTGTATCTCGAATGCCTTTTGCTCGAAAATTAATTGCTTAATTAGTTACGGGCAAACACTTTGAAATATGGCCGCGTCGCTTTGGCTCAATTCGAGTTGTTTTTTTTTTTTTTTGTCAACTTTCAACTGCTCATAATTGCTCTATTAAATGGGGTTTACTTTGTTTTTTTTTTTCAACTCTTTTTCTGCTGCCGTTCTGTATTATTGTAAATGCAACCGCTTGTGCTAATGGCCAGAGAGAGAGAGAGAGACAGAGAGAGAGAGAGAGACAGAGAGAGAGAGAGAGAGAGGGGATTACGAGTTTGGAAATGGACTCCATTGAGTTATACGACTTTCGGCTTGGCCATTAGGCATGCAATATTTCTATAAACTCACACATAGATACTACATACTTATGGCCATTGCAACAAAAACATGTTTTATGTCGTCCTTAATGACCCCCGAGTCGAGTCAACTCGACTCAAGTTTGCTGTCGCGTCCTCTGCATCGTCGTCGTCGCACTTAATCGCTTTGAATTGCAAAAGCAAATAATGTGCAAAAAAGCATAAGGATAAAGGATAAACCATAGCGTCGAGTCGCGTCGCGTCGCCAGCAGCATCATGTTTGTATTTGTGTTTGTGCTTGGTCCTGGCGCATCCTTGCCGCTGCCTTATGGCCCACTCACCCACTCAATAGCCAAACATCCTAAGCTTTGGCGACCACTGCAGAATGACGCCATTATTTTGACAAATTTTTTGGCAATGCCAGTGTTGTTGCTGCTGTTGCTTGGCTTTTAGCTCGACTGCTGTCAGATTTTGTTGGCTTTTTTTTCTTTTTCTTTTTTCTTTTAAATTGCAAGCAATAATTCAATTTTATATTTCCGCAAAAGCATAAAAAAAAGCAAAGCAAAATAATCTTTATCATTTTTATTGGCGCAAGATTTTGGTCTTTACAAACTGCAGAGGGAATGGAGACGGAGACGATAAAGACTGTTCTCAAAATGTATATATTTATTTTGGCACAGATCAAATAAGGCTGGCAGAAGTATTATGACTCAGAGCACATATAACTATATATTTCTGTAATTTCTTTAAACACTTTTTTAACAGACCAATCAAAATCTTCTTTGTTATATCCGGTTTTTATTGCAGCTGTAATCGCGTTTTTAATTTCCACACCTTGCCACCCTTTGCTGGTTTGTGGCATATGCTGTTGGAAAATTTATGCAAATTACTTAATAAAATGTTGACAACAACAGACTAAATATCATTTCAATAGGCCAATATAAACATTTCCCTCTGACCAACTTCCGGTCAGCTTCATTTATAAAGGGGCGTTTTTTCTGGTGTGCTTCGTGTGTAGTGTTTTGTTGGCCATTTATGGGTTTTTAAGGGCTGTAACCACCCCGTTCTGTCCAAAACATATCAGCCCCCGTTGCGTTTTGGTGGTTAAATCACTTATATGACACAGTTTTAAGCAGCAAACTGAAATGATGGACCTGTGTTACTCTTTTGTTAAGGAGTGGGAGAGAGTTGAGAGCTCAGGTTGGGTTTGGGGTTGGCGTTGGGGTTGGGATTGGGGTGCCTCGTATTACACTTGCCCAGCAATTTGAGGCGATGGTGGCACATAAATTTCACATTAACCTGACGCGTGAGATGTAGTGTTAAAGCTGAGACAGCAACATAAATTAAAAGGCGGCCAGTACTCTAGTTACAACCCTCGCATTCGAGACGCTCACGTGCCACAAGGCATCAACTGCGCCCTGAACTTGCTGCTGCTACTTTTCCCGCTCCTTTGCTGGTTTCTGTTTGGCTTCTGTGCCGATTTCAGCCGAAAGATAAATAATAAAGCGCTTCCCAGACGCAGTCATATTTGCGGTTGCCTTGCCTGGCTTTCTCCTTGCCTCACCTCTCCCTCGTTTACTGCTGACTTCTTCGCATTTTCGCAATAAAATCGTAATAAAACACATTGGTCACGTAATTTCGTTTGTCTGTGGGATTTTATTGCCATTTTTTCGTGCAATTTTAAATTGTTATAAATGTGACGGCACACAGAAGCCGTGTGTTTACTCTCCAGCGCCTCCCACCCACTGAGCATCCCCCTTACCAGTGAATGCGTCGACTCTCCTTACATATTTATGACATGGAAAATATCTTGAGAACTGCAGCACAGGCAAAATCATTGATGGGGATTGGGGTTACTTAAAAGTATTCTATAGCATTTATCATTAGGATTGAGGTGGACTGTTTGCTGCCACGGCAGGCAAATGAACAACACAGCAGCACACGCCCTCGTTTTGCCCAAATAGCACCCAATTCTGCTCACAGGACTCTCGACTCGAACTGCAAAGGGACAACTTTCACTGGCAAACATCGCACCACACAGACGACAATTAAGCAACAAAACTTTGATAAATTGCTTCCTTGCTGGCATTTTATGAGTTCTCCCAAACCATTACACTCCACTCCCCTCTCTCTCTCTCTCTTATTTCGTGGGAGAGAGCTGAGAGCTTCTTTACACTAATTAAGGGGCTTATGGTTTCCTGCAAATATTTGTTATCTGCTTTTGGGGCTGCCAACAGCCAACAGCCAACAAACCAACCAAGCAGCCAACCAACCAGCCATACATACAGACAGTCGAGCCACAGTTCGCAGAACCAAAATCCAATAGCAAACAAGCAAACAGCAAGAGGCGTGGAGGGAATAGAGGGGCAATAACAATGAGGCAGCCATGTGGCGCCACTGGACGATGTTTGGTTCATTGGGCAACTTCGTTATAAAGTGCAAATAGTTGAAATAGTTGCCGTTTGTCGTTCTGAACTCATCGAACTCAAGGACCCAAATATTTCACAACAATTATACACAACATTTCTTAAAATATTTTTAATGTTTTTCAAATAAATATTTGCTTTAAAAATGCATACAGAAATATGGAAAAATTCTTTCACATAAAGCAAATATTATAAAAAAGAATTGAAATTTAGAATTTATAAATATCAATTCAAAATTCAATACGTTTAATCTTAAAAATTGCAAATAGTGTGCTGATAAATAAGAATTATTTTTATTATTCATTTAAATCTTTATATGTCTCAAAAATTAAAGAGAATTTAATATTAAATATTCAATTTAATTTTATAGCTAAATAAACATATTATAATTATACTAAATATCTATTTAAAATTTTTTAGAAAATGTTTCTTAGTAGAACAATTATTATTAAATTTTCTTTAAATACTTTTAATAATTTTCTTAAAATACTTTATTTGACTTTAATTAATTTTGGTTGAACTACTTTATCAAAAGTTAAGAAAACGTAGTTAATTCTGTATCAAATCAAAAAGAAAAAATGAGGCATGAAAACCGGGGTAATAATATGGGAAAATGGGGGGGGAAAAAATAAACACACAAATATTGCCCCCCCCGTTTGGGGCGAGGGGGGGGGGAAAAGATGGGCGAGAAAATTTTTTTATATAGTATAAAAAAAATTTTATTGTGTATTTATTAAATATTAAAAAAATATGAAGAGAGGGGGGAAAGGGGGGGGGGGGGGATAAAATGGGGTGGCCGCAGCAGGGCGGGAAGAAAAAAGGGGGAGGTGGGGGGGGGGGGGGGGGGGAGGGGGGAAAAAAAAAAAAAAGAGAAAAGGGGGGGACAAAAGAAGGAGGGGGGGGGGAAAAAAAAAGGAAGGGGGGGGGGGGGAAAAATATAATATGGGCCCCCTAAAAATATATAATACATCAGTTAAAAAATTGTTTACTCGTTTTATCTGTAGCTTTTCCAAGTTAATAAAATATGAAAAACATTTGTATTAAGCTTTGCTAAACCAATTTAAACTACAGTTTTAGCTGCCCTTCACTTGAAAATGTTTTCAAATAGAGATTTCAAAGCAATCCATCATTTATAATAAATAGTTTAGTAGAGTTGCCCATATTGTCTATATTGATTGAATGCACTTGGGGGAAAATAAATTGCTAGTTTTTTTTTGTTTTAGGGGGGTTGTCTGTGCTGCAGTGGTTAGGTGGGGTGCGGAGGGAGTTATGGTTATGGTTAAAACACAATCTTCAGCAAATTATAGCAATTTTTATGCTTATAGAAAAGCACATGGCATTCAAGTCGCAATTTGCTGCACTGGCTAACCCTAAAGGGTAAAGATGCAATTACTTTTATTATACTTACAAACCGTGGTTCGATCTCTTAGGTCTTGGACACAAAAGCTTCACCTTCACATTCACCCTGAAGCAGCTGAGGAGCTGGGGAGTTGAGTGGAGTGAAGTGAAGTGCAGAGCAGTTCAGGTCAATTCCTTTGAGCTCCGACTGATTGATGACTATCTAGGCAATTTAATATTATTTTGTAGATATACAAGATAAAGCCCGATATTATTATTATTATTATAATGCGCAATGTATTATTACAAGTAAATGGTCAGACAAGGAATTTTCAGCAACTTTTTATCCGTGGGCGTTACTTGTAACTCTCTTGGTATCTATTGCTCTCTCGCTCTCTTTCACTCTGTCTCTCGCTCTCTCTATCTGGTCTGTATATGCTCTTAATGCTGAGTATCATAAATCGCAATGAGTCAACGACTTGCAGAAACTGTCCACAGTTCTTAACTCATTTTGGCTGAACGAGCGTTGAACGCACAACGCGCGACGTTTATTGGTTCCGTCTGGCCATTTATTTCACTCCTATGATCCGCTGGCGGAAGCCATTAAAGCCACCACCAACATGCGAGCAACACTGTAGACTGTAGCACAGTAGGCGACCAACCGACCGACCGACGGACCGGCCGACCGACCACTCGGAACCGGCTTCGACCTCTGCTGCTGTGGCTCCTCTACCTGTCTTCAGTCGAGTTTTTAAGATAACCAAAAAACCGGTTAGCTGCTGCTGCCATGGCAACCATAAACATGGCAAAGAGCAGCAGCTAAGTTGCAATGGCTGTGGATTTGAGGCAATACATCAAGTAGAATCTCTGCCAAGTAGAAGCCGCTGACCATTTGGCGACCCATTAGACAATCGCGCACATTTCATCAACAGGCAACCACTTTAGGCTGCACGTGGCAGCGCCAAACTCACGTACTAAACTACTACACCACCGCGCCACTGCAACGCTGCACCACCACTGCCTTGGCTTAGGTTAATCATATGCACAAGTGCCAAAAGCCGACTGACTGACTGACGAACGAGCCACATTTGTTGATGGAGCCAACAGGGCCAACAGAGCCAAAGAACCGGTGGTGTGCGTCTTCTTGTGTGGTCCGTTGTGGTGTGGCTAGCAATGGCGGTGGTGCAGCTTTAGGTTCCAGTTCCAGCGATTGCAGTGCCTGGCACAGTCATTAGTTTAATTGCGCTGTTTATGAAGCATTTTCATTGACTGCTGCCAGCAACAACAACTGCAACAACAAGTGGCAGCAGCTGCTTCCCAACACAACACAACTCAACTCGATTCCACTCGACTCGACTCGACTCCCTGATTATCATTTAACAATTTTGTTGTTGTTAATTTTTTGCATTTTGCATGCAACGTGCTCATTTGGCCATGTTATGTGTGTTGTTAGTTTTAAATTAAATTAAATTTAACGTCAGTTAATAGAAATCTTCATTAATGCCCGCTGATATATGTAATCTGTAGCTAGTAGTATACATAGCATAGATATATAATATGTATGGGCGGAAAAGCCGCAGGAAAACTAGACGAACACATCAATTATACTTACACAAAGGTTTTGCATAATTAATAGTAGTAGAAAACTATGCAGAAAATGTGAAAAAATGCAATACATGCATTTAAAAAACTATTTAAATATCGCTAAGCTACCTAATAACTAACTAAACTAAATATTAACAACGATTAAATCGGTTTGAAACTCATGAAATTAAGATTTTATCTGAACTGCATTTTTCAAAATTCGATTTAAATATTAAAAGTAGCACAAAATTGTTTAGTTTATCGAGCAAAAGTCATTTTATATATTAATTACGGTTTTTACACGGCATAATCTTAATTGTAGTTTTCAACGCCAGTTGCAACATACCATGCCGCACTTTAGCTGTGGCATATCTAAATGGGAATCATAAGCAAATTACAGGCAATGTTAACAATCAATTTTTACAGCGAGTCTCCAACTCCACAGTTCCGGTTCCACTCTAACAAGTGCAACAACAGCAACAACAACAACAACTACACTATATATATAAATTGTTAGAAAGCGAAAGAAGAAAAAACAAAAACACAGCAAAACATTTAGAAGCAAATAATTTGGGAAACATACTCGTACTTAAAATCAATTTACTTAATAACTGTGCAATTTGAGAGCGCGTTCATTTAATGCGGCTACTTTTGAATATGCCGACGCACTCACACACATATTCACGGAAGTGTGAGTGTTAGTGAGTTTTGAGTTTATGAATAAACTAAACATGTTGCATGCCAAGAGTCGAGCCTCTGCCACGTCTCGGCCAAGCTCAATTCATTTTGGCATGCGAATAATAATTTCCAGCCAAAGCAGAACAATGGCCGCAACAACAACAACAACATGCATTGTATATTGCATATAACAACAACAACTGAACGCGCTTAATAATAGTTGTTCCAACACATATGAGAGCACTCTTACCAAAGCAGGCCTACTACTAGCCGGCGGGTAATCGTTTTACTCACCCGACGAGCGTTCAACGGGCAATTTAAAAAGCGTTCAACAACAACAGCACCAACAACAACAACTACAACTGGCCAAAACAAATCAACGACAACAGGCAGAACAACCTGCTGACCAGTTGACTTGCAGCAGAAGTTTCCAACACAGACTTTGAAACGTGTTCCATCTCCTTTTCGCACTAACACTGCCATCCATAACACCCCTTTAGTGCCACCTTCCTGTCTGCCCTGTATGAGTATGTGTATGTTTGTTGCATGCAACTGCTGCAGCTGCAATCAAGTTGGGGCAAGCTTTCGTCTCGCCGCATAATTCGCAGTTCAAGTTTGCAAATATTATAAAAGACGAGTAAACAAAACATGTTGCAGGAACCAGAAGAGTTGCTCAGTTGCTGACTTGCTTATAAGTAAATTAATTTAAATTATATTAAATATGTGCACCTTCAATTACTATATTGCAATTGTCTCAGTTTTAGACTGACTTGACTTAAGCTCAGTGTCTGCTTTCTAGTGCTCTTATTTATGCGCTTAATCTGCAAATTTATCTATCAAGAGGCTATCTTAACACATACTCAACACACAAGAATTATAGGCGCAATTTTACAGACAACAATCCTTTGCTCTTGCCACTTGCCGCATAATCTTCACTCTATCCCGCTGTGCAGTTTGCAATAGGTTCAAAAAGCTAGAGAGAGCAAAGTTTCTTAAGCAAATCAAATGTTGAATGACTGACTTTAAGTTACCACTAGAACTTGAGGTCACCTGCATCACGTACAGCTGAAGTACAGAGAAATGTTTTGATTTAAATGTTCAATGACGATTGGTAACGAATTCTTTAGTAAGAATTGTTCGACAAGTGATATCCGTGCAGCGTTTTTGCTTTTGCTTGAGATCACAGCACTATTTCCTACTGAAAATCGCAGTAAAGCTAATGTTAAAGCGAAAGAGACAACTACGCAGTCAAGTTTTACAGATGTGTGAGTTTCTCAGCACTAAATTTGTACACTTCTCTATGAAGATAAAGAAAATTTTCATCCAAAATCCAATTAAAATAATTGAGAATTTTGTAATAATAAACAAATAAACGTTTTTAATTTAAAGTAAAGCTTACTATGTTACAGCAGTTCTTTTAAGCTAGCAATAATTGAGAATTTGGTTAAATAAATATATAAAATTTATATGATTAATACATTTTAAATTGAAATTCAATTAATTTCTCTTATAAAGATTTTTATTCGCTTCAAACGACTTTAAAAAATAAATAAATACTAGGGCAGCTTCACCATAGATATTGTTTTCCTGCTCGCAATCGTTTGACATAATATATAATTACCAATTAGTTCATATATCTTAGAAGTACATTTATTATTAACTCGCATATTTATAGACTTGTACTAAATTAAACTACTGTAGCATTCACATGGGTTGTTTAACAATTTCTAATGTCATAAAGAGAACTTTTAGTTAAATGAACTGAATCATGTCCAATGCCATTCATGGCTTGTAAATTGTATTGCCAACTTATTTGTCATGCCATTTAGGTGCTGGCCAGAATTAGTTGCTGCTTCTTATCAGTATGTGCAACTGCGTATATGTGTGTGTGTGTGGATGGAAATGTTTTGCTTTGGCAGCTAGTTTTCCAGAGCAGCTTTTGGGCAGAGTTTGTTTTGTGGCTATTTTATTGTGCACATTTATTTATATATATTTTGTATAATATACAAACACTATATATGTAAAAATATATATACTCTATGCGTATGTGTGTTTTTTGTTGCTGCTGCTGCTGCTGCTGCTGCTTCTGGCTGGCTGCAAAATTTGTGTGCCGAGAGATAAAAGTGCCAGAGCAACTTGTCATAATAAATTAAAACGAGCTCTGCGTCGCCTTTTTGCCATTTTATTTATGCGCTTTTCATAAAACACAATAGCTTTTGTTTAATAACAGTGAAATTTATTTTTAAATATGCACCAGTAGCAAACAAAAATAATAACAAACAACAAAAAAAAAAACGCACAACAACAACAATTATATATCGCCTTAATGAAGCGCACGCAGACAAATTTCAAGCACTTCGATTATATGCCCTATGAAAGGCGATAAAACGCTAAAGGGTATAACAACAGCTCAGTAGCTAAAAGTGCTTAGATCGTCATATTAAATGCTAAAAGGTTTCGAAAAAATAAACATTAATAAATCAGTTTGATTTCCTTTTCAAATCTATATTCAAAAATTGTTCAATAAGTATCTAATAGTCGTGTATCTAAAAGTTTAAGCAAAGCTTGTTTGTCTTTATTTTTTCTGTTTTTTTTTGCAATTATAAATTTGCATCAATTTATTTTCATTTTAATAATCTGTTAACAATGCAATTTGGAGTGCAATTTTCATACTCAAAGCGAAATCGAATACTATGCAATACCAACTGCAATAATGTTTATCAGTCCCGACACACTCAAACACACACACATACACCAATATACATAATAAAGTGCAACAGTGTTTTAGGGGCAACATTAGAGTGAGAGAGAGAGATGTAGAGAAAAGGGGGGCTTGAAAACAATGTGCAGCATTCAAATGATTAAAACAGCTCCAAAATGCTGCAGCCACAGTCGAAGCACAGCTCAACTCACACACACACACACACACACATACAACAACAACAACAACTACTACAACAACTACAACAACAACAACAAGTACTGACCAACGACTGTGTGCGCCACGTTAATCTTTGAAAATCCGAGTGCTGTATGCGGTATTATGCGAAAATTTATCTGATTTAACACCTAATATACAATAACTTAATATGCAGTGTGTTCCAAACGCTTGCACGAGCCTGCAGTCATCCAGCAGCAGCAGCAACAGCAGCCATATCAGGGCTCCACACCCAGTCCTATTCCCGATCCCAAACCCATTGCAAATGCCATGCCTCTTGCTCCTCCTTCCTCCCAACAGCACTTGGTCATGCAGCCGGCTCATCTAGGCAGCTCACAGTGGGCCGGAATCTAAAGTATTTTGAAAAACATGAAAAAAACTGAAACTTCGACATTATTACAAAGATTTTTATGTTGTAAAATGTTTAGGCAATAATATACTAGCTTATAAACTTTTGTTTTACAAATTGTATAGGAAACAAGTTGACTAGTTTATTGTAGAAATAATATATTAAAAATGCTTTAAAAAATTAATAATTTTTACAGACTTTTAAAAAATGATTTCTAAATTAATGAACTTCTGATATATATCATATATGTTTACTTTTGAATATACGTTTAATATAATATTTTAAAAAGATGTTTTCTAGATTAAAAACTTTAAAAACTCTTTTTATTTTTAAATTTTTCCTTAAAGTCAATTATTTTATTCGCTCTTTAATATTTATATATTTGTTCTTTTGATATATAAAACTACATTTATTTATAAAGAAGCCTTACAAAAATACTCTGTTTTTATTGATTTTTTAATAACATGGGACTTATGTTTCAGTTACTAAGTCCCTCTTTTTCATATTCTTTTAAATTATTTGTAGACAATTAACAACGAATTTGTCAAAAAGTTTCAATTTGCATTTTTTTTCTTAAATATCTCTTAAAAAGCCATTAGACGCCGAGTCAGAACGTGGACAAAAATGGTCCTTCTTTGGAATTTAATTCAGTTTATATAATTTAATGTGCTAAATTTATAATATTTCGATTTTAATTGATATGTTTTGATCCACTGTGCTTTGGCTATGTTTTTAGGAAAGGCTAGCAAAAACAACAACCGCAACAGCAACAACAATAATAGCAAACTGCAATGTTCAGCGCACATTTTGCGCCCAAAAATCTTCAACAACTGCGACTGGCCTTTCATAGCCTTCTCTCTCACTCTGTCTGTTGCTCTCCTCTATTCCCTCTCTCTTTTGCACACACGTTTAGGCACGTTTACAATGTTGATATGCATGTGGCAAGGAGGCTGCCATACTGTCTTCTTGCCCCCAAACCGAGTGCCTCCTGCGTTCGAATGCTGCGCCTGGTATGCGGCGTTTGGAAAATGTGAATATGAACTGCATAAATCTTCCAGAGGCAACGGCGGCAGTCTTTGCCTGTGCGCCAGCCCTGGTCCCAGCTCTCAGGTCCCTCGTCCCGCCATTGGCTTTACGGCTTTTCGGCTTCGGACTCTACACACACAAAATAACAGTCCTAGTCCGACCATTGGAGATATATGGCCATAGGTACTCGTACCCATACTCGTACTCATACTCGTACTCATACTCATACTCGTACTCGCACTCGCACTCACAAATGCGAATAGAATGTGGCGGCATCAAAGTTCAGCTCACTTACTCACCCGGCGTTGATGGCCAAACTGTTGGCAGGATCGGAGGCAGTGGCGGGAGCAGGACAGCAGAGGGTACTGCACTTTGCGCCTGCCGCTTAGTTCACTGCAGTTTTATGCCTCAATGGCAACGAGTCTCTCTGTCTGTCTGTCTGTGTGTCTCTGTGTCTGTTTGTGTCTGAGTCGGAGTCTGTTCTTTTTTGTGCTGCTGCCGCTGCTGCGGCCTAAAACTCATAACTTTGATATTATTATGCATTCATATCGCCATTTTAATCACATACATGTATCTGAGAATGGCGGGATTAAGCGAAATGGCTATCGACTCTACAATGAACAATGCCAGGTGGGTTTTGGGAGCAACCTATCAATAGATTGCGGCAATAGTTGCTCATAGAGAGATAGAGGAAATTTTGGGGCTTCGCCTTAAAACTCAAATAAAATTTGGAAATTTTCTATGTCAACTGAAAAAATAAAATAAATGGGTTAATAAATAGGTATCAGTACATGGAAAGTTTAAAAAAATACACATAATATATGTTGAGATTTGTATAGACTCATTAAGCAAAGTACAATCATAATATTTAATTACAATAAATTTTTTTAATTTTTTTTACAAATAATATTATTTAATATGGAAGATCAATGGACTTGAATTAGAACACTTAAAGAACGAAATTCTTATAAAATTTGACAGTAATCTCTATCAGAAAAATGAAAATTTGCGAATTAAAATTAAAAGATATAAATTTAAACATAAATTTGTAACAAAAGTATTTTCTGGGAAAATATATATAGCATATCATTCAATTTATAATAAACTGAAGCTTCCACAGTAGTAAAGTGTTTCTTTAAAATTATCTATACAGAATCAAGCTGACAATGTTAAGTATATTTAATTCCAATCGTAAAAGGTTGTGTAATAAAAATTAACAAAATTACCAATGCATTTTAAAAACTAACAAAAATGCTGTAAATCATTAAATGAACTGGTAGGCAAGTTTATATTTCATAACAATTAATTAGATTTAAAAAATAGATAATATTTCTTTGTAAACAAATTACAGCTGCCTTCCAGACTCTATTTACAGCCAGCCACCTTTGTAAGTTCTATAAAAATGTCGCTAAATCTATATAATTTGTAGCACAACAAATTCCAACTGTGCTGCGATGTCGTATTGCTTCACAGCATATATTGTGTATATGTACTATAAGCAACACTTTGAGGACACCCAATGATTTATTACCCAATTTTACTGCCATGTTTTCTTAATTTCGCATTCGACATTTCCCCTGCCTCTGAGATTGCGAGTCTCTCTCTCTATTGGCACTGCCTCAGCTGAGGCGCCTCCTTTTAGCTATGGCAGCCATGCGTACGAAGACACTACTACACACACACACAAACACACCAGTCACCACCCCGCTGCCCAACCCCTAGGCAAGGAAAAGGGAGAGCATGTACCGTTAGCTGGCGGGTTGTAACTCAACGAAATAAAATAAAACACGCACCAAAGCACATTCATCCCTCGAGAAATATCGCTTATTTGGTCGGTAATAATTCTTGTGTCGTGCCACCACCCCCATTCCCCTCCCCTAGCTCACGGGCACGTCTTGGCAACACAACAACAACAACAGCAACGAGAACAACAAGATGTAGAAAAAACAAAGGCAACAACAATAGCAATGAAGCCACTGAAGTTAGCAGCATCTTTGTGGCAACTTCAACTTGCCTCTGCCACGTGCGTGAGCTGCCGGCGAAGGCGTGGCACTTTCCTGAGCTTCAGCTCATGAATGCCGCAAGGAGAAAGTTTTTGGCGCCCAACGAGTCCAAGAAACCCAAAAAAAAAAAAGCCAAGAAAAGACTTTGGCCAAAAAGGTGAAGCTGAGTCTGAGCATAGGAGAAGCAGGCTCAGTCTCACATTTTTCGACCGTAGACACTTTTTACCAAATATTTCATCGAAATGTGTCCCTGGTGTAACATTTAATATTAAAGATGGGTGGGTGGTGCAGTGGTTCTTCGTTCAGCGGTGCGTACGCTGGTGGTGCTACTTATAAATTAGCTTTACTTTCAAGACATTTTGTTGCGAATAAAGCAGCGCCGCGGAGAAAGTTTACAAAATGAACCAGAAGCGCGACAAGTGCAAAAGAATGGCACTACAAAGCAGAAGAAGAAGAAGAAGAAGAAGATGAATAAAAGGGATGGCAAAAAATACATAATGAAAATGAAAAGAAAAGAAAATTCAAAGAAATGTTAAGAAAAGAGCGACCAATGAAGCGTCGCCGCTGCCGTTGCCGCTAAAAACTTGAAGCAATAAATCACAAGTTAATTACAGTCGCGTATTAACTCAGTGCATTGCATTGAGAGAGTCGTACCCCGTCTCGACCCCCTCCTAACATTGAGCTTGCCGCATACCCCTGTGGCACCCCTCGCTGTGTGGGCAAACAAGCTACAAATTTCATAATTATATTTTATGCGATTTATTATTATTTGTGCCGCGTTGTCATGTTTGTTTGCCCAGAGATAATGCCCAAGCTGCGTCTTCGGAGCCACTTATCTTGTTACTCCTCCCCCACCACCACCCCGTCTTCAGCTTCTCTTTTAGCTCTATTACTACTGTACTCATTTGCCACTTGCATTTTACCCCATTGTCGTCATGTGTTGAACCATTTTAATTGCCGAACTTTTGTTTCCCGAATTGTGGGGGAGTCGAATGCGGGCATTTTTAATATGGCATCGGGGCAGAAATATCATCCAATGGCGTCCCTTCGATTTATGCCGAAGCAAATTTAATTGCGCACTTCGAAAAGCAGAAATCATATTAATAATGTTTATTAATTTTATTGGTTTCATCTGCTACTTTAATTGTGCACGATGGGAACATAAGTTTTTAGCTTTAAAACTAATAATTTCGCTTTATTATCTCGGGAGTTACTTTTGGGCTTAACTTTATGGAAAAAAACGTATCATTATAATCTCTTGTAGACTGTTTAAATTTCTTGAAACGACCAGCTGTATGCTTTGAGGTATTCGCAGCTGCTGAAACTGAAGTAACCCAAGTAATTTGCACTTTATAAATGGTAATACGAATCATAGAAAAGTTTACATTGCCCTCTTAAGATTGCGTGTGGCATTTCTAGCATGTTTGCTTATATTCCTTAAGTTTTTCTGTTTTGTTTTGTTTTTTTGCCAAGTAATTTACATATTTCCAAGCATGGTCTGGCCATTCGTCTAAGCGCCCCCGCCATTTATTCATTAATTCCAAGTCGTTCGACATAAATTAGTTAACTTGGACTCGGAATCGTACTAGAGTTCGGGGGAAATGGTACATGGACAGGGACTGGGCCTCAACTGGGAAGAATGTTAATGTAGCGACGCATGAGGGGCTTTTCAGTATTCCCCAAAGTGAGAGAGAGCGAGAGAGAGGGAGAGAGAGTTTTGGGAGTGAATTCAACGGTACCAGGACCGTTGCCGTATGCCAAAGGCAAAGATACTAACATAAGCTGCGGTTTCTTTTGCCAGCAAGTGAAGTGCATGTTGAAACGGCAACAACAGCAACAACAACAACAATCGTTCGCTGCCAACTCAAGTAGAAAAATACTCGTACAATGCAATAATACAACACAAAAAAAAAACTGGGAGAAAAAGCAAAGAAAAAACACAAAAAAAGCAAATAAAACCTGGATAAAAAAAGAAAAAGAAAAAAAAAATAAACATTGTAAAATGAACGACGGGCGTGAGCATGAAAAGCGAGCGGTTGCCGGTTCGTTGGTCGGTCGGTTATTTGGTTGTTGGATTGTTGGGTTGTCTGTGCCTGCCTTTGGGTTGGTTGCTTGCAAAGTTTTTCTCGACTTTTTGTTTTGTTTGCAACAATCTTGAACATTTTTTGGCCAGAGACAGAGAGAGATAGAGATAGAGAGCGAGAGAATGTGGGCCGCAGGCGGAAACACCCAATACAAGTCACATCTGGATTTATGTCATGCCTTTAATTGGCTGCTGTGCCGATGCCGCTGCCGCTGCCGATGCTGAAACTCCTCTAACTCCCCTCTCTCGCACTCGCGCTCTCTAACCAGACTCAGGCCATCCATTAGCTGCAAAATCGAGTTTGGGGGCGGCCAAAAGACTGCAAAAAAAAAAAAACAGCTACAACACAAGTGGCAAGGTCTGTTCTGCTTGCCGGATACTGCTGGGTTCTGGGCTCAGAGCCACCGTCGTCCACCGTTTTGCCAGCAATTAAAACCAAATTTTTCTGGCCAACATCTTCGGGATTTTCAGTAGCAATTAAAAACGAATTTCGCGCAGCTTCGCAGCTTCATTAGGCGAATGGCAAATGCGAGTTTAAATATTCATATGCCAGGCTTACTTACATCGGCTTTAGCCTAGTGGTAGCCATAGGCTTTCAACTAATGATATATACTAGTGATACAGAGCATTCTACTATTAGAGCATCGCAGTTGCTAGCTGTTATCTCCCTCTATCTCTCTCTCTCTATCGACTCTGTTGTTGCGATTTCAAATTAAATTCAATAAATTCAATTCCATTTTTTATGCTATTTTGCGTGTATGCAAAAACTTGGTAAAATATCAGCACTTGCAAGGGTTGCCACCGTCTGTGCTGCGACTGGGGCAACTCTTAGTTCCACTTGAAGCCGTCGCCCAGTCTGTGGCCCCTTGGAATTTATGCGCTCCAACGACAACATATGGTCACGTAAATTCATGCGACAATATACGATATGATGTCACACACCAACACACTCAACACACACATATACACACATGAGTCTGAGTTTTATTTTTTATGCAAAACGTTGTAGGGATTTTTTAATATGTGAAAAAGAGTCTTGAAATTGCCGCAAACTGTCGCAACTTCTACAGCCCTTGCCACAGCCCCACAAAACAGACTTCAGACTCAGCCAACATCAGCATCAGCAGCAGCATCAGCATCAGCCTCAACTCAGCACCAACTCCAACTCTAACTCCAACTCCATCTCTCTGACTTTGATTTACAAGTGACAGTCGCCATTCGCTTTAGTTAATAAGCGTGACAGGCGCGCAGCAATATTTTTCAAAACTCTGCAAGGTTGAAGCAGCGTAGGTTGCAATCAAATAAATTTCAAACATAGAATGCTCATCTGTTATGTCATTTGGTATAAAAGAGAATATATTAGAAATTTTATAACAGAAATATGTTTATTACAATTCAACAAACTCAATAATTTAACGTTCTTTTTTGGTTATATAACAAACAATTTAATTTATTTGTTGTATATTTTAATATATATTAAAAGTAGAGGAAAAGGAGGTACCTCAAAAGACTTTTAGAAATTTTAAAATAATTACATCAGGAGCTAGACATATGATAATTAAAATTAAATATGTCACTAGAAGTTAACTTAAATATTACATAAAATATTTTAAAAATAATATGATCAGTTTTCCTCAAAAAACGTTGATATTGTATCGTCAGAGTTTACTAACTTCAAAAGGGTAGCTAACTATTATTTGTATACTACATGGGCTGATAAGTAATTAGATGTTTAATGAGAACTCATTTTTTTTGTTCAGAACGTTATTTATTCTATCAAAATGAGAATTCTTTCTGATAAATACATTTAGCATAGCGATTCTCTAACGTTTCTATAACTCCTTTGTCATACAAAAAGTGTAAGTCCCTAAAATACGACTCTGCCTGCGAGATGAGTAAATTTCAGTACTAAAATATATATATAATATATATAAATATAATTATAGATTTAATATATAAAATATAAATTAAATTTATTAGATTTAAATTGAGATAAATTTATTCAAACATCTTAAATTTGTTAAGGAATTAAAGCAATTAAGTAGAAGTTAGAAATAATGTTCGATACCAACGTACCTATAAAGGTCGACACATATTAAACTTTAACCGAGTATATCAGAGTATTTTCAAACCCGTATTTATTTGAGATAATTATTTAATAGCACATGTAACCTTCTCTATTCCCCTATCCCTTTAATACTATTGTATTTCCTAGTATTTTTTAGATTTTCCGAATCAATATTGCTATGTTTTGTTTAAATGTAGTTGGTTGGGTCAGCTGTGTCTGTTGCTGTTGAAAGAATCTTTGCTTGCCCCTCACTGCTGACCCCTTTCTTTTGCTAGGACAGAGGGAGGAGTAGGAGGAGTGGGTAACTATTGGTTGAAACTTATTGCTGGCCCAGCAGCGTTTGGCAGAGTGTGAAATTGGCAAGCAGCTAAATAAAGAAACTTTGCCTTGTGGCTAGCTAAAAAACAGCTAGACAGGCAGACAAAAAGAGTAGAAGCAAGACAGAAAAAGAGAGAGAGAGCATGAGAGAGAGCAGTAGACAGTGTGTGGAGAAGAAAAGACAGTTCATAATTTTGAGCAAGATTTTCGAAAATATTAGTTAAACAAAGCATAAAGCAAAACGTTGCAGACGTTTGTGCATACAAACGTGTGCTAAATCACCTAAAAGCATGCAACATAATTCAGCAGGCAGCTTCTTGCCACACAAGCACACAAAAACACACATACACACACACACTTTGAGAAAGAGAGAAGGAGAGAGTCTGAGACGTAGACTTAGAGTTGCGACATGGCAGCCCAAGAAGCGACGAAGCTTAACGTTTCCGTTTCCTTTATGCTCAAGCAGCATACGAACAACTCACACTGCCACTGCCACTGCCAATGCCACTCCCCCAGCCCCACACGCCCACTTTTAATGGCTGCTTGGGGGAGTTGAAGGGGACGGGGACAGCAGGAGCCTTTTTGAAGTACGTTTTGTTTTGCATGTGCATGAGCTAAGTGAATCTCGAGACTGAAACTGGGACTGGAACAGAGACTGCGAGTAGAACTGGAACGTGGCAAGGAACTACGACGACTCCGAAAGGGAAAGGAAACGGAAACGGGATCGAGGACTTGGCAAGACAACAAGGTTGACATTAGCGTGCTCAGCGCACAACGAAACCCAATTAGAAAGTAGATATACGACACCAAAGTGAGGCGATGAAACAACATGAAAATGGAGCCTTTTGCTCACTCTGCTCCTGGCTCAAGGATGCTTGTGCTCCGCGTGTGCTCAGAGGCCAACAATGAAGCGTGTAATTACAAGCATAAATGGGACCCAAAGACGCAGCAGTGGGTGGTTGGGTGGTTAGGGTGTTTGGATGGTGTAAGGTGTTTAGGTGGTGGCTCTCTGTCAGTACTCTTGGAAAATGTTCACATACTCGCAAGCGCGAAAAGACGACAAACATTTTTTGAAAAGGGTTGCCACTGAGTTATAGCTTGGATGGGAGCTGTAAGCTGTGGGTGGGTGGTTGGGCATAGGTGGCTCACCGTTCAGACGAGAGTCGGTGGTGCAGACGAGAGTCGAGAGCGCGTCGCAGCGCATAATTACTTTACAAGTTCATTATAAACCATCATAAATCTATAAAAACAGCCAACTTTAGAAACGGTGTGTTTGCTGAATTGCTGGGTGGGTGATGGGATGGGTGGAAGGGTGGTGGAATGAAATGTTTAACCTTTGGCACTTTGGCTGCCAGTCGGTGGCACAACTGAGGGATGAGCCAAGAAACAATAGCAAGTAATTCACTTGCAAAAATGTTATTGATTACGAAGCACGCGAAATACGTTGACAAAAGTGCACAGCACAGTAGCTAAAGTGAAGCACAGTGGGGCAAATGGTATTGATTTTAAGTAGAAATGTCAGCTGTATGTTTAATAGAATTTTAAATGGAGAAAGCAATATTTATAATATTTTCTTATTGATTCATATCTATCTAAATTAATGGAAACCATTTAGATTATGTATTTGAATGAATCTCTATCTTTGGTTTTAATTTGTTTAGTTATTTTGCTATTTGCATCCACTGTGCCTGTGGCCTTTGTTGCTTTTCTTGATTTGGCGCAAAAGCAATTTGCTCATAAATCTTCCAAACGACAAACAAGTTTCGCAATGGACGAGACAGGAATAGGAATTGTAAAAGGAGCTATAGGAATTGGAATCGGAATATGAACGTTGCGACTGCACAGACTCGGAAATTAACTGTTAGTTTCACACGTTCCAGCAGCCAGCAAAATGAAACAGAAACTGCCAGCTGAGAAGCAAAAAAAAAAAAATTAAGAAGAAAAAGGAAAAATAGAAATATAAAAAACTAAAAGAAATGTTGCGCTAAACTTTCACTTTTGCACACAGCAACAGCAGAAACAATGGTAACACTGCAAAAAAAAATAGCTAAAAGGAAGCTGAAAATGTTTGGCTTTTGGCAGAAAGCAGCTGCTCTGCAACCCAATTGCCACACACGCTCCTCACTGCCACACCGGCCACCACCGCTTGTGGCCAACACCCACGCAGCGGAAACATAAGTTTGTCGTTTAGTTCGTTTTTCGGCTTGTGGAAGGCGACAAATAAAAATAAAAATAAAACTTCAAGTGCCAATTATGTGTGAAATTCCGACACTTTTGGCTTGTTTACTTTTATGCGCCCTTAATGAAGTTGCAGTTGCCACAAAGCAGATTGTGTGTGTTGTATGGCAGTATGTGTAATCTGAAGAAAAGTGTTGCAAGCTTAACTTGATACTTGTGCTAATTATGTAGCTTATGTTTGGGTCTAAGCTCATTTTGAATAGGCAAATGTTGCCACATTCTGAGGCGCCTCTAAAACAGAAAATGGAAAAAAACATCAGCAGCAAAAGCAATTAAAAACGCATTGCAATGCGATGCCCCAAAGGGATAAGATACGATGCCACAGCAGCGGCAGCAACGCGGCAGCAATGGAGGCAGTGGCAGCCAGTTAAACGAGTGGGCGTGTCAAATCAGAGGGACGCTCTCAAATGCAATTAAAAGATACAAATACCGAATGTATCTGAAAGATTGCGTGCGTGCAGAACGCTCGCAAGCAGCACATAAATAATCACATCTGCCGCTTATCAAAAGCCATTGGCAGCCATTTTGTTGCACAGTGTAAATTATGCTTGACACTTGCGACTCTGCTGCTGCTGCTGCTGCTGCTGCTGTTGCTGCTTATTCTTATTGGCACAATCGCTGCGAAGAGCCTGCGGAAATGTTGCACATTTCCGTTTCTAGTTTCAGCTTTTTGGCCCATAACTCCAAAGCGATAGACATCAAAGCTGTCTGTCTGTCTGTCTGTCTGTCTGTCTTTCCATCGATGATGTCAGCGCAGAACAAGCGATAAATATATTTTTAGTTTTTGTCTAATGAACTCTGAAATTGAAAATGTATATAAATCGCCCCAAAAGCTGGACAACATCATCGGCATCATCATTATCTTGCCACAGACTCCTTTTGCTTCCTTTGCAAAACTGAGCAGCTGCTGTCGCTGCCTCTGTTGCTGCCTCTGTTGCTGCCTCTGCCTGATGCTGCCTCATGATATGAAACAGCTTGACATCATGCCTCTTATTTATTTATTTATAATGTCCGACATCGAGTTTTGGTCTTTGGTTTTGAATCCACTGAATAGCTTCATTTGATGCTTTTGCGTTTTGGTTCACATTTTGAGCTGTTAACAGTATCTTGTATCTCGCATATGCAGTTGTATCTGTATCTGTATCTGTACGTTCCGCCAGCTGTCGCTTCGCCATGGAATCGAGCCAAAATAGAGTCGTTGATTATTTAAATGAAGGCACGACATAAGAAGGCGTTCCACACACTCAAACTCATACTCACACATCCCTCGTATCTATAGCTATTTCTATAATATCTCTATCTGTATCTGTTTCTGTATCTGTATCTGTGAATATGGAAATGGCGTGTTGCGTGTTCAAATATTGTATTTTGTTTTCTTCTATTTTGTTGGGGCGTTCGCATCGCTCATTAATTGAGCTATTAAGATAAACCCGCAGCGCTTTTTGTTCGGCTTCGTCGCGCTTTTTCAGAGTCTTCTTTTTATTTTCAGTGGGTCAAATAGTCATCATCTGGGTCTGGGGCGTCAGTCATCGTAGTATAGACTACGAACCCACTGATGGAATTATTATACAATCCACACACATACATACACACATTATTCAAAGCCTAGAATATAAGTATTCAAGCAGAGACAATAAATATCTGATGTATTCATTATGTATTTTTTGTTTTTGTTATACAAAATGTTATTTTAATTGCCGTAACATGGCGGCACAATTCATTGAAAGTGAAATCCACAATTTGATGGAAACATTTTATGCTGCAGTAGTGAGCAAGTCCAGTCATGCATAAATTTGTACAAAAACTCAGCTCGAGATCAACTAAAGCAGCGCGCTGAAATAGAACGTGTTTAGATTTTAAGTTTTTGTTTTACATATACAATATTTTGATTAGAAACTAGACATACTTTATGAATCTAGTTAAGAAGATGTTAAAGTTGTTGAAGATATACTGAAACTCTAAAACTGTTCAGAAAATGCAGAAAAATAATCCTGGATTACTCAAAATGAACACACAGAACATCAATCAGAACATTTCACTATAAAACTATTCTAACATGTATGCGAAACTTTGCTCAAATGAAGCGGTCATCTCGCAGACAGAGTCGTATTTTGATGATTTAAGACATTTCATGTTACAAAAGAAGAAGTGAAAAATTAGAGAGAGCCGCTAAACTAAATGTATTTCCCAGGAAGAATCCCATGTTGAAGAACAAATAACATTTTATACAAGAAAATTAGTTTTCATTCCAAATTTAATCATTTATCAGCCCATATAGTGTCTAGTTTTGATGCACAGTTTTTTTTTATATTCTATATTTCAAGTACATAAATATTATATGTTCATACATTATTATGTTAAGTTTTATAATAAGAAAATATACATCAAATAAGCAGCCACAAATACAATATAGATTTGTTTACATTAGTACTTAATTTTGTTCCGATTTCAAACATATTGCTAGAAAAAATATATTGATTAAATATATTGTAAGAAAGCAGAGAAATTAATTTTATATTTAAATTTAATAAAGCGAAAACAATGCTCCATGTGATATCGCCTTACATTTTTGGCAGGAGATGATAAATTACTTAAAAGTAACCTAAAAAAAAGAAAATAATGAAATTAATAGTGATTTTTCATATAATTCTCCATATGATACCGTCTTACATGACACAAACTCTTACAATTCTGCCGTTGCTTCAGCTTAATTGCAACATTGTAAGCACTGAATTTCAACTCATAACTCAAAATAAAATGCAGTGCGTGTTTACTGCTGCCCTGTGCCCCTCCATACCAGCTTGTCTGACTGTATTTTGCCACTGATCACCGATCACAGAGTCAGTGATCACTCGCCGTGGAGCAGACACAGGAGGCTACCTGTTGGCACGGCAGCTCAGCCAATGAATTACTTTAATGACGAGCAAACTGTCCGTCTGTCCGACTGTCCAACTGTCTGTCTGTAGGCGTCGAGTGTCCTGCGCATGCGTGAGCTGCAATTGCCGCCATGCCACATGAAACCTGTTTTCCTTAGGCCTCTTTCTTACCCTCTCGCACTCTCACTCGGCCTCTCTTCCTCTCTTCCTCATCAACTCCAACTGCGTGCGTGCGAAGAGAAAGAAATTGATGTTAAGTTTTGAGCCTTAAAACCTCGTACTTTAAGCTGATTTTTATCGGTGCAGCAATTTCACCCAAGGAATGGGTTCTACATACGTGAATTCTTATATCACTGCAGGCCGATCGACAAAGTGAATCTTTTTGTTTTTTGGCCACAATTATGCTTTGAGTTTTTGGACAATTTGGTAGGCTGAACATACCACGATTTAAGCCGCACTTTAATACATACTCTGCTCAGTACTTTTAATCATATTTGGCACATCATTTTGGCAACGTTCAACTCATGGGAGTGGGTACAGGGAATGCGAAAGGGATTCGAATTGGTAAAGGGATTGGGCTTGGGTTTGGGTTTGGGTGTGGGATTGGCCAATTGTTGGCTTTCAAAGCACAAACTCAAACAAAGTCAATTACCAAAGTGTCACCAGAGAAGCCAGCAGCAGAACTCTTTCTCTGTGCTTGTGAGTGTGAGTATCTGTGTGCTGTATTAGTGTATCTGTGTGCAATTAAAAGCTGATTGGCTGCAACTGAGTTTGAGTTTGAGAAAAATTGAAATTCAAACTGTTTGCCTGCAAGATGCAATTGCAGGTGTGTATCTCTCAGTGTGTGTATGTGTGCTGCAGCTGTGCACACCCAAAACTTGTAGCTCAAAATTCGAAAACGACACACACACACATACGCATAGCTGCAGATGTATCTCGAAGATTGCGTTCGTGTTCGCAATTGCAACTCAATTGCGCATTTGCCACCGCAAGCATCAATTTGCAACATGACCAGAAATGGAGGCAATGCCAAATACCAAATACATAGGCATAGAACCCAAAAACCATAATCACGTCTGAGGAAACTCAGTGTCCCCAACCTCCTCACCCACACCCACATCCATACCCACCTACATACATACATACAGCTGCTCTACGCACTGGGAATTTGCACTCCCTGCGGCCAATTTAATTGACAGATTTAGTGCGCCTCGATTGGCAGTGCGGAAAATTAGTTTTCCTCGTCTCGCAATCGCAATCAGCCTCCGACTTTGACTTGCTGCGGCTTTTGTGCGTCTCGAACGCATTTAATTGTTTTATCGACACACTCGATAGGTAGTATATACCCCACTCCCCACTCCTCCATAAATGAAACACGCCCACAAACAAAACACGCACGAAAATAGATTTAATTAAATTGCGAACTAACTGAACGGCATATAATACTATACATCTAAATCAAGGGTAAAAAGTTAGCGTAAGTTAGCTATCATACACTCAATTAATCGATTTTCTATTGATCTGTTTGTGTTCCGTTTACTGTTGTCTCTGTGTTTGTTTTTGTGTGTGCGAAAGGGTTTTCTGTCAAGACAATTTCCGGTTGAACGACTTCCGGACTGCTTGCTAACTTGGCCTTGAGACCAGACCAAGTGACTAAAAGGCTAAAAGGATATAAACAAGTCAAAGCTCAGAGCAGATTGTTCAAGGCAAATAAATAAACCGAAACAGTATAACAAATTTAATGGCCAAAGGATTTACGATGATTCCATATGAAGTATTTGTATTTGTTTCAAGATTTTCGCATCGCAGTTTATACGCTATAGAACACTTTATATATGTATATCAATTGTATATAAAATAAATTAATAAATATTTTTTTCTTTTAGTTTAAAGTTTAGGGAACAGTATTCTTTTATTTTAAAATATGTAAAATTTGTTTAATTAAAAAAAAAAATTATAAATTTAATTAGTCAAAGAAATTTTTAGAATTCGCAAAAAATTTTTATATAATATTTTTTCTTATTTTATAATTTGAGAAAAGTTGAAAAATATTTTAAAATGTTCTCCTATTATTTACTAATCATATAAATAGTACAATGAAAGAATGGTTAGTAGGTTAAAACTTAGAGTTTTTCTACGAATATTGAAAAAAACATGGTTTTCAGCAAGTCTTTCTGAATAAACAAATATTTACTATACTTCAGTATTCCATTCAAAACAATCGCAAGGAGTCTTAAAATTTCAAGTAATTCTATCATGTGTCTTAGATATCAATTCTTGCTGACTATATATATCGTATTTTAAAATTTATACTTTCTTCTACTTTTCATACAATTTTAGATCAGTTTTGAGCAATTAAATTAATTTCCGTTGATAAGAACTTCTCTCTTCATTCTATAAGCAATTGACAAAATACCAAATCTTTTCCCAGATCGTTTTCAAAGATATAAAAATCACGAGTAGTCCCTTGAAAGTGTTCACCCCTTTTCCAGCTAAGAGATTTGTAATTCCAACGAATAAAGTGAAATTGTTGTCTGATTGAGAACAGTTTTCTCTGGTCTCAGGTCTCTGGTCGTGTGTCTGAAGACGTGTTCTTCGCAATGGATTCTTCTCACTTGCGAGCCATTTTGGGGCGCGTGCGTGACAATTTTATATGGCGACAACGACTACAACAGCAACAACAACAACAATCGTAACAACAACAGCAGCAACCACAAAACATAAATTAGAGCAATAGGGAGGGAGGCGTTACGAATTTGGAAGTTGACTCGAAATCGAATTAAATATAAGTAGTAGCCGAGACTTTGGCACACACATGCGCAGTATCTGTGAGTGTTTCCCTAAATGTATCTATGTGTGTGTGTGTGTGTGTGTATCTGTATCTGTGTATATAAATAGTTATAATAGAAGCATAGATCACACGATGCGCCGCATGCAACATGGAGTCACCGTCACCTGAAGATTTATTGGCAACGCCATTGCGAGGGGTGAGAATCGAGAAACAGAGAGACTGAGGCGGCGAGTGAACGAGACAGAGCTAATGCTGTGGCAGTTGGCCAAAGACGTGGCACTCTTCCGTTCTCCAGTTCTCCGTTTCTCAATTTCTCTAGTTCAAAGTTCGCTGCAGAAGGCAAACACGTAAACTGTCAAAACTTTAAATCCCGCAGGAATTTAAGTTAAAAAATACAACACGTACTGTGCTGCTGCCGGGGCGCAGCTGCTACCCAGAGAGCTCCAAACCCCCCACATCCCTCTACCACTACACAAAATCAGCCGTCAAGCAGCGTAGACAGAACCTTGAAAATGTATCTCAAAGGCAACGAAAAATAGAAATTACGAGTGTTCCGCCAAAATAAAAAAAAGTGGAAGTAAAAAAAAGATTTTAGTCTTCGTCTAAATAATCTAAAGAGAAAAAAGAAATTTCGCGCCTTCTTGCCATATAAAGTTTTATTGTCTAGTTGAAGTCATACCTCTTCCCCTTCTTCTTTTCGCTACCCCCATCTCCATCTTTTCAGCTGTACTCGCACATACCAGCATTTAAATTATGTACTTAGAAATACACAAAAATGCTACGAAAGTCGACAAAAGAAAATGGCGCAACGCAGCAGGAGATGTGGCAGAAGAAGAAGAAGAGGCAGCATAAGTAGAAGAAGAAGAAGCAGCAGAGCTAGCCAGCAAAATGAATTTCGCACTTTTTCCCATAATAAATTTAAAACTTGTCCAGAGTCAAAAAAAAAGAGCTAGCAGAGAAGTAGAAAAGAATAACCCAAAACTGGGAAAAAAATAGAAGCAAAGTTTTGGTAAAAAGTTTATTTTTGCATATACTATACTATATATAAGCATAAGTATATATGAGGGGGTGTGGCAAAGGCGCGTGACAAATTCCATTTAAAATTGTTGAGCTCAAACTCACGTACTAGCTGCTAAATAAAATGAAACTTTTGCCAACCTCAGCGTGATGTATTCCACAGGCGCAGGACATGAGAGCGAAGGCAAGAAAGATAGAGTGTGTGTGAGAGAGAGAGAGGGAGACAGGGATAGAGAAGTTGTTAGGTAGTGGAGTGTAAGACGCAACTGAGATTTAAGTTAATCAGCAAACAGGTTTAGTGTTAAATAAATAAATTTATGTGTGTTTTTACGGATACGCATTTTATTGGCATTTATTTGCATTTAAGAGGGTATTGTGAGAGTATTAGAGTAGTCTATCATTTGGGTCATAAATTCATTAAACGCTACAGCTACAATAAATAAATGTCACAAATTTGGCAATAAAGTATTTTATTTTTTTGCGTTGTTTGCAATTTAATAAATGCAAACAATAAACAGTCGTAAATGTATCTGCAGCTGTGCATTTCTATCTGTATCTGTATCTGTATCTACTGTATATGTGTAGATAATTTCTTTGTTGCGTGGTGAAAATTATGTTTTTATAGCGTTTTTTATAGTCTATAAAACTGTGCTCGCCATTCATTCAACGTGTTTCTTATACAAAATGTATATATATACATAAGTACCTATACTATATGTTTTTACTTGTACTCCCTTGTTTTAAGCAGCAGACAGAGGAAGAGTGGCATACGGACGTATGTACATACGTACGTAAATGTGAAAGATAAATGCGTTTTCACTTTATGACTTTCGTGTCGGCATAAATTTGTTAATACCTTTAGGCCAAATTTATAACATAATAAATGCTCATAATATTTAACTTAACATTTTGCCAGGGACAGAGACGCACTCAGAGCAAAAGCCAGAGCCATAGCCAGGGCCAGGGCCAATAAAATTGCTGCGAAAGTTACTTAACATTGTCCATAGGAGCTGGAGTTGAGAGCAGCGAAAGAGACAGACAGAGAGAGTGAGAGAGAGAGAGAGAGAGTGAGAGGGGAAAACAATGAGGCGGAGAGTTGCACAGATAAAATCACACAACATAATGCAGTTGTGTGTGTGTGTTTGTTGCACACATAAAATTGAGTTATTGCACTTGAGGCAAATTAAACTTCATAAATATTTAAAATCAGAGATTAACACAACAGCAATAGCAGAGCACACACACATATACACTCACGTACACACCTATAGACTAACGTAGGCCAAAAGGCAGCTCAATTGTTGTTGTTGTCGAGCTTGTGAGTTGCCAATTAAAGTTGCATTACAATGGCATAACTGCAATTTAAGTGGCACACACGGCAACATCACTGAATGCTGACAACGTGCAGCTCGCAACTCGCAACATGCAACATGCAACATGCGGCACAGCAGCAAATGTTCAATTTAAAGTAACGATCTTGCCAAAGATACAAATACAACTTGAAGCCAACAAAAACAACAACAGCAACAACAAAATGCAACTGCAACACAGGCAACTGCCAATGGTAATAAAAATGAAATGTACTTTTTTCCAAGTTGTTGTTGTTGTTGTTGCTGCTTGTTGGCTGCCTACGTCAAAATGTTGTTGCTTGATCGTTGCTGAAAAAAAACTGTATATTTATGTTTTGACAACAAGCAATGCACAACAACAACAGCAACAACAACAGTAATAGCAGCAAATGTGGAGACTGTTGCAAATTTTGTGAAATGATTTTTCAATTTAAAATGCTTGTTGAAATGTTTATAAACGTACCAAATGAGGCAATTGAACCCACACTGACTGTCAAAAGTGCGCTGCCAATGCATTTGACACACATACCCCCTTCGCCTACATAGAAAAGCTGAAAGAGGCAGCAGTTGAGCATAAGATTTACACATATGAAGTGAAGTTTTGCTCAAGTATTGCGCTTTGAAGCGAAGAGAGTTTTGTATTTTTTAAAAAAATATATGTGTTATTTAAATTATATTTAAATTGAAAGCAAGTATACAGTTATTTAGTTCAATTTGTTGACTTTTAAGATAAATTATTGTTTTTTCATTTTAAATTTACTTTTTTTGGTTTTTGTGGGATTCTAAAAAAAACTTTTAGTTTCGAGCATATTTGTGATTTGAATTAAAAATGTTTAAAAATATATCTAAATAAATATACCTATAAATAATATAAATATAATTAAAACTTACTGTCGATGGCTTTAGATATTTACAAAAAATATAAAAAAAATTAAGAATTTCACCAAAAACAAATGACAGATGACAGACATTGCTGTTCGGGTAATTGAACTGTCGATTGTAGCCAAACTAAAATAGGAAGATTTTATTGACTATGGATTTAGATTATACGTCTAAAATAACTATAAATGTCAGAAATAGATTAAAAATTAAGCTATCATGCTATAAAAAATAATTCTTTGTCTTATCATTCATAGAAAACATTAAAAATATAAATAAAATAAAACTACTCAGAGGTCTCATTCAATTAAAAATATTTCAAGCATAGCAGATAAACAAAATCGCGAAAATTGTATAAAATATTTTAAAAAAAAAAAATTTTTTAATTTTTTTTTTTTTAATTTTAATCTTGTTTAAATTTTTTAAAAAATATAATCTAATAATATAATCTATTATAGTATAATATGAACGAAATTGTAATACTTGTATAGAATAATAGTTAGCATTAAAAAAAAATTTTTTAAAAATTAATTAAATTACTGCGACTTTGCTAACAAAGATTTTTGTTTTCCTTCTCTGTTTCAACAGGCACAAATGGGCTGAGGAGACGGGGCAGACAGACATACACCCGCTACCAGACACTGGAGCTGGAGAAGGAGTTCCATACGAATCACTATCTGACCCGCAGAAGGAGAATCGAGATGGCGCATGCGTTGTGCTTGACAGAGCGACAGATCAAGATCTGGTTCCAGAATCGCCGGATGAAATTGAAAAAGGAAATCCAGGCGATCAAGGAGCTTAACGAACAGGAGAAACAAGCGCAGGCGCAAAAGGCGGCGGCGGCAGCGGCTGCGGCGGCGGCGGTGCAGGGAGGCCATTTAGATCAGAATTAGAATGAATATGAATATGAATACGAGTATGAATATGAGAATGTGTTGTAACAAATAAATCCATTTACTTAACTTAATTGAATGACAGCGCACACTGAGAGAAATGTGTGTGTGTGTGAATGCAAACAAAAATACGTAAAAAGCAAAACAGCAACAAAAACAAAACAAAATAGATATATCTATATATATATTTACTAGACACATAAGTGACAGATTAAAGTAGTGGACAGACAGAACCGAACCGAATCGATCTACTTATCTAGATGCATACACATACATTACTATATATATACGAATACTACCAATACAAATGCAAATGCAAATTTAATTTCTTTTAAATTCCACAAACAATTCAAATAAAAAAAAAAAAACATTTGTAAATTGTTTGCCCCGCGTAAGATTTATGTTTATATTTTTAATAACAAAAGAGAATCCTGTTAAAAACCCCCTTAAAGCCCCCTTTGTTGCTTACTGCTATGTTTAAATTATGTTTTCGAAAAATATAACAAAAAAAATACTCATACAAAAATGTTAAAAAAAGTAAAATTTAAATTCTGTTGATATGAATTTTTGTAAGGCGCGTTTTTAAACTAATTGAAATTGAAATTAAGCAAAAAACAAAAACATTTCTTTAAACAAAAAAAGAAAATAAATTACGAGAAAAGCGAAAGTAAACTATTGAAAATTTAACTTAAATATAAATAGAATTTGTTAGCAAAGTAAAAGTATATTACAGATACAAACAAAAACAAAAAATATATAGAAAAACAAAAGCAAAAAAACAAAAAAAAATTAATAATAATAATTATAAACACAATAATTATAATAATTAATGAATGAAATGTGTATAGTTCGTGCTTAAAGTTAATGCAATTTTAGTTAACTCTGTTTAATTTTAAATTAAATTGTTTAGTTCTCATCTAAGCCCATAACAACAACAACAGCAAGAACAACCGCAACAGCAGCAGAATTGTAGCTGTTTTCTTTAAGTAATTTTTAAAGTTTTTTAAACTAAATTAAATTTTAATTTTATTATGTTTAGTTTAATGAAAAGCGTTTATGAGATTATCTAAGAATAACAAAAATTCAGCGAAATGCAGAAAAAAACAACAACAATTTGCCATGGCAAATCGAATAAATTATTGGTTTTAAAAAAATCTAAAACAAATGAAAAAAAAAACAAAGAAAAAACGAATTAAACAATTGTGTTATTATTTTAGTTGCAATTTTTGTGTTATTTCGTTAGTTTTCAGTTGTTTCAGTTCGATATATAGACACACACACGATTCCTATATATAGAGAGCTTAGAGCTCCGAAAAGAATACTGTGGGAATGTTATTATGATAACCATTGTGACCCAAAATTGCTTTTGATCTCGTTTCGTTAATTGTTCGTAAGCTGTTATCGATAGCGATAGCAATGACAAACGAGCTGTGCTCGATGTGCAACTCTAAAGATACAAATGTATCTTAGAACTAAATACTTTCAGTTTGACTCACCTAAGGGTTACGACCTACAACCTTCACAAGATGTATACGTAAAAATTAGTGCATAAGGTTCAACAAATAAATAAAAATATATATACATATATACATAAATCTATATATACATATATATTTATATTTATGTATTTTACATGCAAAATCGAGTATAAATAAATGAACAACAATAAGAGAAAATTAGCCAGAGATGACAACAACAACAGCAAGTTAAGTTAAATGTTATAGATTTTAATCTAAATGAAACATATATACGTAATTCTAGAAGAATGTGGGATACCCCGCTTCCCCTCCAAAAAGAAAAAAGAAGCTAAAAATACAACAAATACTTAACGATACTTAAATGTGAAGAATCGTAGCAACGGATATACGTAAATAATGAAACGGAGCGCGTCGGCGTTAGAATTTATTCTACATTCTACCATGCAAAACTTACCTACTAAACTTACACCTATGTAATACCGATAGACCTACGTGCATGTATGTCTCTCCATAACATACGTATTTGTATTAATAAAACGCTATTTGGCGAGTATTGTACATTATTGTGGCTTTTTACTTTACATTTCACACTCACCAATACTGTTTCCCTCTCTATCTAACTATCTCTCTTTAGTGTATAAACAATACATCCGTTAGGTTCAAAATGGGCAGAGATATCGCATAAACTACTCGTTTACTACAATGTAATTTTTTTAGTTTAACGTCATTCTATGTTAGCCCTGTAAGTTGTAAATTATCAATATTAACTTTACCTACTATAAATAAAAGCAAACTGAAACAAAAAACACATAAAAACAAAAATCTACCAGTGAGAATGTGGTAAAAACTATTGAAAACCAATAAAATTTGAACTAAAAACTCAAAAACGTAAACACGACTTTTTCTTTTCAACAACGGAGGGCGCCAGTTGCTAGCGCCAGCTAGCGTTCATAATGTGCAGCTGGCAGACAATTGATAAAAAGCTGCCTGCTATGCGGCTGCGCAGTATTAGTTCAGTTATTGCCCAACAGAGAGCGCTACGTATGTCAAGAAAATCATTGTGCTAAACACCCTGTGTTTTGTATATCGATGACATTCATCGTTTAAGGCTTCGATCGAGTATATCGATATTTGACTTCATTGCGTATATGCTCAGCTTGTAAACAAGTAAATAAAATGCATTTTTAATTATTTGCAAAAAAAATAGGCATAATTTGGAACAGTTTTGTCATAAATTTATGTGTGTACCAAAAATATTAATTTTAATTTAATCGAATACTGTTTTGAAATGTGTATGTGTGTAAGTAAATTTCTTAATAGTTTTAAATATCTTTTGTTAATTTTATGTGCTTGACATTAAATTGTTTGTTTGTGTTTTAAAAATTTCGCGCTTAAAACCAGCTTCCTAAATGCTCTATGCTTCGCTCTTAAAAATAGCTTTTGTTTTGCAAAAGTTCTCTTAAAACTCGTTTTAGCATTTATCAGACCCGGTTCTCATACCCTCACAAAAAGTAATCAACTTAAGTTTCATACTCTGAATGGCACTCTAGATCAGCAGATACCGGAAAAGCAACTCATAAATACTTTCTAAATGTTATGATGAAATGCAAAGTTTTTTTTTTAAATTTCAATCAATTAAATCTGATTATAAATATCAAAGCCTCCTAACGAGGTATCTATGTATCTAGTGACGAAAAAGTATATTCAACTCCCAATAATAGTACAATAATAAAATACAAAATATAATAAAATATAAAAAATTTGAGCACACTTTACTTCGAAAATACTATCATCACAAAGTATTCGTTGTATGTTTCGTCACTAGATGTATATGTACAATGTTAAGAGGTGTTTATATATGATATACATAGTAATGCCGAATCGCCAGCACTCTAAGCTTCGCTTTTGCTTTTGCTTTCGTTTCTAGCGTGAACTGCCTTCCTCAGTGATTAATTAATTTACAAAATTGGTGAAATAATCTTTTTTTTTTAATTTAAGTTTTATTTGCAGAAGGTGCTTCATTTTTCTATTCTGGGAAAATTAGTACTGAATTCATGAAGTTTTATTTTTTTAAGTTCTTAAACAAGAACTTCCTGTCAGTGTATTTAAAATTCGTTGTATTCTAAGAAATATTATTTTTATGTTTATTTTAATTTGAGATTGAATACTTCTCGATTCAGTTCGGTTTGTGCTGTCGATCGGCTCGTTTCGTCTTGCTTTCTGATAGTGCAATCAATTAAATTAAAATACGGTTTAGTGCATTATCTTTTTACGATTACAGATGCGCATTTGCGTAGATCTCTGATCCGTTTCAAAATCTCCGAAATTGCAGAACAGAAAGCATGTTATCAAAACACTTCTTATCATATGTGCTATGCATTTGTGTGATTCTATTGAATATTAAAGCAAGTGAGTAAAGTTCACAATGATAATAAGATGCCAGTTTAAAATATATACAGATAAATATGTATACAAGTATATACATACATTTACACAGACTGTATGTTAATGTGATTGTGAGTCAGTGTTGTCGCTCTGTGTTTGTGGGAGCGTCAGAGCCGATGCTAAGAAACTGGATTTGAGACAACACTGGACGATCTTAAGTCGTGACAACAATGAAGAGTAGAAAAAAAGAGCAATCTTGAATAAGAGAAAGAGAGTGAGAGGTAAAGAGAGAGAAAGAGAGAGAGAGAGAGAGAGAGAGAGCGGGAGAGTGTGTGTGTGCGTGTGAAAACGTTTTGGCTCTCTGTTATCTATTCAGTTTCTAATATTATCAATTCAAGCGCTTTGCGATCTCAGACTCCGACTCTCTGCGAATTTGTCAGTAATAACAATAATAATAATCGTGAAGGGAAAATACTATATAATTGTTAAAAAATAATAATATAAAGCAAAAAAAGAAATTGCAATAATTACAGAAATTATTTATAAGCTTGTTTAATAAAGGGAAAATAGATGTACACGTTTCTTTTAATGCAAATATTGTTTATAAACATTGATTAAAAACGTTGTGTATAAGTGTAATCGAAAGCGGTAATAGAATTTTAAGCTAACCTTGCGGATATATAAGGTATAGAAAAAGATATCTAAAATTTTTGTATGAAACTTAAATGTTTATTTAGTATTCCATGAATGATCCGATCTAAGTAATTTTGTTCGAGAACTTTCTGCCATTTTGAAGGTAATGGATATCTCTTTACTGCAACTTATATTATTCAGTTCATGTCAATTTATGTATTTGTACATTGCTTCGATGTTTTTCAGCCGATTTAACTGAAATTTTCAGGATCGTTTTCAAAATATATTTTAAAGAAAGTTGCTAAGTTTAAACACAATAGAATACAATTGGCTTACATGTTAATGAAACAAAATATAGGCAAAGGGATCGTGATATTAAAAGTTTTAAAACTAAGTGCAAAAAACTGTTCCTACTAGACCCAACCAACTCTGATATTTCGTTGTTCATACAGACAGTCAAACAGTTATCAATATATGTATATAGATTCGCGGTTGGTGCTATTCAAGAATTTACATACTAATTAATGTATGTACTTAATGGGGTCGAAATTGCATTATTCTGCATGTTGCATATTTATAACAAACTTATTATACACTAGAAAGGATATAAAAAATACAGACCTCCAAATAGGGAAATCATCAAAAAGACAGATCCATCCGGGAAAAAGTTATTTAACAAAAATGATAACTGAAGTTGTCAAAGAAATCTATAATACTAGGTTGGCAGACTTGGTCATTGATTGAATAAATAATATTGAATTGAAACAATCAGAATTAAGTAAATAGTTTAAGTAGCCTTGGATATAATTAATTGATTAATGTGTACACTTAAAACATAGGAACAGTTAAGGGAGCCTGCGGAGCCGTACAATTTGAGTGTGATAACGGCAGCTGCATATCGCAGTACGATGTGTGCAATGGCGTTAAGAACTGTCCGGATGGATCGGATGAGACGGGTATGGTGTGTGTGTCCCAGCGGCAGCATTGCTCCAAGCCCTACTTCCAGTGCAGCTATGGGGCCTGTGTGATCGGCACGGCAGCCTGCAACGGGAAGAACGAGTGTGCCGATGGTTCCGATGAAACAGTGCTACGTTGTGGCAGCGACGACGATGTGCGGGAATTTGATCGGCGGCAGCAGGGCAACTGTCAGTGAGTAGTCAAAGTTTAAGAAACTAAAAATTCTCAAACTAAATTTAATTGGTATTGATTTTCTGCAGAAAGAACGAGATCAAGTGTCCGTCTGGCATTTGCATAGACAAGTATCGGTTTCTGTGCGATGGTCAGGACGATTGCGGTGATGGCAGCGGCTTTGATGAATCGGTCACACTGTGCGGACACCTGGACTGCCCGGGTTACTCGTTCAAGTGTGCCAGTGGCAGTTGCATATCCAATCAGCTGGTGTGCAACGGAAAGAACGACTGCTTCGATGGATCCGATGAGGCGCCACTGCTCTGCAATACCACAACGGTAGTAAAAGCGCCCAGTACGGATAATGTGGTTCCGTCGGAACAACTGGGTTGTCCACTGCCGCTGGGCGATGAAAGGCCCATTATAACCGATATACGGGGCAATGTCTTAACACCTCCCATCATCAGAGCTACGGTGAAGTTCGCCTGCAACCCTGGCTACTTTCTGGAGGGAGGCGAGAGCAGTCACTGTGCCAATCGCAAGTGGAGTCTGCCAGTGGTGCCCAAGTGCGTGAGTGAGTAACAGATGGACTTTAAAAATTGGTAGAACTTCTTTTAATATCCTATTCTTTTTGTTACAGAGTACTGCGACACCAAGCGGGACTCAACTGGCCTTGCCAGGGATCAGTTGCATGGTTATTCTACCAGGGCTACGTGCATTTACAACGGGGAGCAGGTGAACTGCGGCCAGCGCTATCATCCGCCCGGCACTGTGGTCAAGTTTGTCTGCGCCACCGGATTCCGTACCTTGAAGACCACTCTGCCGGACTTGAGGTGCATGCCCAGTGGACACTGGAATCGCGAGCGTGAACGCTGTGATCAGGAGTGTGGGCAAATTGCCACGCCCATCAAACAGTTCTCGGCCAACGGATATTCCATTAACAACACTGTGGTGCCCTGGCATGTGGGTCTCTACTCCGAGCTCAACGAGAAGGGCTTCAATTTCCTCTGTGGCGGCTCGTTGCTCACTCCGGACATCGTCATCACAGCTGCCCATTGTGTCTTTAACGAGGTGGCATCCGAACCCTACTCCGAGGAAACATTCCGAGTAGTTGCCGCCAAGTTGTACAGGAGCTATGATCGGACCACGGACCAAGATCGCAGACGGCGTGTAAATCAGATCATTGTGGCACCGTAAGAACAACTTGAAATCTCTTTTGAAATCATTCATCCTAAAAACTATTCCCAAACTAGGTCACTATGCTCACAAAGTCTTCTTAAAGCTAAGATTTGATGTCTAAAATTGTGACGCGATCACCTTCAGATCCCTTTTAAAATCACTCATCATATAATTTGTTCTTAAAGTGGCTCACTATACTCACAAAACTTTTTCTAAAAACTTAGATTTTACAACCAAAATTGTGTCAAGATCATTAAGTTAAAAAAAAAAAGCGTTTTCCAAATCCAAATCCTAAAATAGGTGTTTCCAAACATTTTGAATATAGAACTACTTGAATTGATACTGGACTTCTAGAGTCACTCAAAGTCTGGTCTAACTTCAAGTGGTTTTATAATCAATATGTTGGAAGGTTCTATAATCAATATGTTGGAAAGAACTATTTTAAGATCTTAGTGATCTTATAACATGAAATTAACGTTTTTATTTTATTTTTATGTTTGCTATCCCTTAAAAATTCACAGTTCACTGACTTACATAACGATCCACACTTACATAAATTTTGAATGTATCTACAGCAACTGGAAGATTGTAATTGTCCGTCTGTTCAAATAATTTGAAAACGTAGTTTAAACTCGTGGTTTTAAGAATATCAGATCTCTCAGGCTCATATTTTAATATTTAGCATTTTGGTTTTAAAATGGTCTAAATTTCACGCTACAACTTTGTACTTAATTTTGAAAAGATCCTTTAAGTGTAAGAGCTAGTAAAATTGAATTTTGGTCGGTGAATACCGTGCCCACAAATTATAAAAAAAAATCTTTTTATAAATATCAAACGACTGGTCGAGTTCTTTGATATTTCACCCAGTTGTGGTATATTTATCCTTATATCAACAAAATACGATAGATCGTAAGCATATAATAGCTGCTCTCTGAACTATAGATCAAAATCTTGTAGAGTGTAGTATCGAAAACTTTTTTTATGAACCTATCTCGATTCACCACCACTGATCTAAAAGATTATAATACATGAGAAAAGTATCAATTCCATACAAAACCATAACATAATTATGTACTAATTTTCAACTATTTCAAATTTACATTTATTATATAGTCGCTATAGAGGCAGAGAGGATAACTTTGTTAACGATCTGGCGCTGATAATACTGGACGAGCCCTATGAACTGAGCAATACCATTCGACCCGTCTGCGTGCACTTCTTCGACTTTGCCGAGAAGGAGACCATCAATGACAATGTGGTGGGCAAGTTTGCAGGTTGGAATTTCAAGGATGACCGCGAATTGCAATTTGTGCCAGCGGATTCGAAAATGAACTCTGTGTGCGTTCAAAGCCTGAGGGATATAAGTACCGATAAGTTCTGTATGTACACCCAGGGCAAGTCTCTGGCCTGTCATGGCGACAGTGGAGGTGGATTCACCTCGGAGCGGGAGACAAAATCCTTTTCACGTGATTCCTCGAGACATTATCTGTTCGGTATTATAAGCAGTGCACCGAATGCTGGTCAGTGTGCCCAGAGTTTAACCACCTTGACAAATATACAACACTTTGAGGGTTTCATCAAGGATGCCATCAGAAACAGCGAGGACAAACGATCTTAAGTCTATATACTAGTTAGATACCAACCAATTAGCTTTAGACCAATAAGAACTACTCAAAAATTAGAAATACGTTCTATATATGAAATATGTAAACTGGAATAGATCATTCTATTCGCTACTCAAAAATGCAAACATTTAAGAATTATTTGCATTTTTATTAAAATAAAGCTTACATTTATAAAGAAAATGTGTTTTAAAGAATTATAGCTTTCCTGGTACTGAACTGAAAGCAATACTAAAATGGAAGTTATATATTTAACTTTAGTGATAGAAGTTTAGCTTTATTAGCTACATGAACATTTAAATTGAAATAGATCTTTATATTCGCTGCTCAAAATATGCAAACATTTATTAGATTAATGCTTTAATTTAGGAATAAATTTGTCTTTTAAAGCAATATTAAAAAGAAATTTTTTTTTTTAATTTGGAAAATTCAAATGCTTTGCAGATTTTCCATATTTAAATTTGAACAGATATTTCATTTCGATACTCAAGAAATGCAGATAATTTTTCAACATAATTTTAATGTTTTAATGGATTATAATTTTTCTGTAATCAAACCTAAACTTATACTAAAATGGAAATTATAGTCACTCACTTTCAGTGTTAAAAGTTTACAGGCAATATAGTTAACTGAGAAGCTTCGAAGCTTTCTCGAATCTATCAAGTTAGCAATAATGAAGTAGTTTGTGAACAAAATATTCATATAAAATATCCCTTTAACAGGTATTTATCTATCTATCTAATAATCTTAAACACTTGATAGAAAGTACTAGAGAATGATATAGAATGCATGCCCTTTTCTAATTTGAGCATCTGCTAACTTTTGTGTCTTTTATTGCTGTGCTCAATATGACATTTTGAACATTTTACAGAACATCAAAAATGTTTGGTTAATAAATTAGGAAACCCTTAACTTATCCCCTCTTGTCCAACTATCTTTGGTACCATTTGTAATTTTTTGCCAAAGCAGCAACAACAGCAACAGCAACTGCAACAACAACAACAACAACAAGATGAGGAACTACAAGCAAATTTTAGTCCACTTCTGTTTTATGGCAAATTAATGGAGCAACATGCTGTCCGTGTGTTCCGAGCAGTACTGAACTGCTTCCCATTCGCGATATGTCCTCGTCCACGTCCACTCGAGCCTAGCAGGTGGCCAGCATTAAGGGGGCTGCTGTCAGTTGCTTCCAGAACGAATCCTTACTGGACCATGGACCCAAACAAAACGAACCCAATTGCCACTTGGTAGGAGTTGCTGCTGTTTGTTTCACACATGCCAAATGAATGTGCTTTTTTTATTGTTGTAGCTGTTGTTGTTGCTGTCGATTCTGTTTGAATGTGTGTGTATGTGTGTGTGTGGGTGCTGCTTTCTTTTGCCGAGTTGGCCATGTTGCCAGCCAGGCTAACATATTGGACATTTATTATTTTCGTGAGTGTTTTTGCTCTCTGGGTAAATTATGGCGCTGCAATGTGGTGTGGGAAAGTGGCTGTGCGGGGGAGTATAGGGAGAAATGGGGCTAAAAGGGTGTACTAACTGGACACTACCAATTTACCCACAACCAAATACACTCAGTTCATTTGTTGCATTGTCGCACGAAATTGGTTAAAACGCTTAGCTTGGTCAGATTAGATCTGCTTTTTCTGTCCCACTCTGATAAAACCTGATAACTGCTAGGATACTGCCAGGGTGGAAGGTCTTCATAGAGCAGACTCTCACTCTGGTTGGGGACGATCGCGGGAGTGTTAAATTAATAATTGCATAAATTTTACATGTGCTGTTGCATGAATTATGGTCGGCGCAGCATAAATCGCGAATAATGTGCGCACTGGCCGTGCGAATATTTATGGCTGCGACTGTAAATCATCAAACCATAACGCACTTGCAACGTCCAGCGGTCACATGCCAGCAAATGCACTGCCACCAGTACCCTTTTTTTTTGTCCTTCCTATATTCAATTTACTAGAGAATTTCCAGTTTCACATTTTTTACCAGGCATAGGTAAGCCATCTAACATAGTTTCTAATGAACCTAAGAAGTAAATAGAATTGTATTGCATTATAATCGATATATGCATTTTACCTACGCTTATATATACACCAAAAAGCATGCGCTGCTAATTGTAATAAATTCTGTCCATAAACAATTAAATATTATATTTGTATGGAAAATTCCTATTGTGTGCCTCTTACGTGTGGGTATGGATTTGACCTCTGTTGACCACAGCATTGCATTGTTTGCACATTTGTTTGGGTTTCGAAAAATGCACTCATGATATATGCGCGAATTTAATGAAGTCGCACAATTGATAAAATATATTACCAAAGAATTTTGTAATTATTGAAATTTTTACACATATATGCAACATATATGCTTTTAAACATACATGACTTTAGTTTCCGGGGTGAGAATTTAAAACAATTTAAGGATTTTCAGATTTGGAAGATCTGATTTACAAGTTCGTGGGTTCAGAAAGCGATGGTCTAGAGAATTTTACGATCGATATATAACTCGATTTTTAGTCTCTATATGAGACATATAAAATCCTGAGTGTAGATTATAACAATCCCACAGATCGACGAGTTTTAATTGCTCGTTGCATAGTATTAAGTTTATATTTGGTATTGAAGCCCTCTGAGGGGTATATTGGGTTTTTAAAAAGTATGTAACTGGCAGAAGGAGGCCATAAAGCATATATATTCTTAATCAGCATCATCAGCAGAGTCGATATAGCAATGTCCGTACGAACAAACAGACCTCAGAGGTGGTAAGAGCTACGATCCTGATTTTAATCAGTATCGACCACATACATACATAAATAGTCAGTCAATACAAAAACCAGACATACCTCGAAAAAATACATATTTTTGTTAAATACCTTTGTAACTATAATACCTATGCACACCAATTTACAAATTTAATTAACAAATTAAAAGTTTGCATATTTGATAACGTATAATTTTGTAGCCTTACATATGTGAGGAGACAAATAATATCAAACGATTCTGAAAATAGCATTAAGATCGCACAATAAACAAGAAATCTAATAATATTTATTTACTATATACACTTAAATAGACAGTTTAAAACAGTTGTCGGCTGTTTTACATACTCTAAAATATTTCATTTATATACTAAAAGCACTTCATTAGTATCTGGTATCTTGAAATTCGAATGTTGGTATATATTCTTATTTGGAAATCGCCGCACTGGCAATAGATGCACCCTTTTAAAATGAAGCACTTCCGGCAGCTGCGGCCATTATTCTTAATACACGCATGGAAATGAACAAAAATTCGCCCAATAAAAGTTCAATGCCATAAATTAAGCGAATCCTTGCCAGGCTGCTGCAGATGGAGATGGGAGCAGAAAGTGGAGCGAGGGGCTTTGCGAAGGACAAGCAAACAGCTGTGAACCTGCGTCAAATGTTGGACCCAGACGGGCGGGCAGCCAATGTTGCGTTTCCTGTTTGCCGTGGCGCCTCCTGCCGTCTTGTCCTTGCTGCTGACCAAAGCCCACTAGACTAACAGAGAAATACAGTGAGAGAGAGAGAGAGAGGTAGATAGAAAGATAAGCGATCAGTAAATACGTTTCCGCTTTGTCAGCTAATACACATCCTATTTAGCTTCCGGTGTCTATAGACTTTAAACAAAATTAAAGAGTCACAACTGAAACACTTTAATGCTTTACTATTATTATTTAGTTTTTTGAATTTATTCATTCTGTTTATATATAAAATGCAGCACGCGTTTAGATTTATGGCTATGCAGTAGACAAAGTGTCTGCGGTTCGGTCAGTCTTCAAGGAAAGCACTGAGAAAGCTGAAAGTTTGGCGCGAAAAGCAGAAAGCAGCAAAAAGTTGTCAGGATGCTGCATGAGAAACTTGCCCAAGTCAAAGTCAATCCGGCAACATGCTACGAACAGCATTGGGTTGTGGGTGGTGGCAGGAGTTGGTGGCATGCAGCGATGTTTTCAAGTTTTTGCGGTGCATTGCAGTTTTCCAGACGAAAGTGCAGTGCTCGCATTTCAACCCCAAACCGGAAGTCGGAAACACTCCATTCAATCTACGAACAAGCAGCAACCATCAGTCACTAGCATCACGTCTCCAGCTCCGATTCCGATGCAGACACCGACTCCAACTGTGGCTGCATTGGTCCCAGCTTCGGCACAACGAAATGAAAAATTCTCTTTTTATTTAAATTCAGGGGAAAAACGGAGCCAGAGTCGAAAAGTCCAGGGCTGCTGCCGCTGAGTTTTCCATTGGCGCTTCCGGCGCGAGGAAGATGAATGTTGGGCCACCGACAACACGATGACGCCAATAGTTTTTCAGCAGTTTGTTGATTCAGTGTAAAAACCATTCAGCAAACAAACTGCAAAGAGCACAAAAACAACATTTTCTCTTTTAAAACACTATTGCTTTCTTAAAGATAAAAATAGAAGGATCATTCAGTGTGTTGTGAATCTCTTTAAAAATGAGTCAGTAAATATAATTGATACTAGAAAATTTAGTAAGTAGATAAGGGTTTTGAATAGGTAGTAGATTAAAATACATGCAAGCAGAATAAATAAGTTTATAAACTAATTGTACACCTATTACACATCATTTGCTCACAAATGTATGGTTCAATTTTTGTCTTATGTTTAGTTGCTAGTTCTCGAACAATTAATATTTTATTTGTAATTTTAAATACTTTGAATAGTTTATAAATATGCTAAATTTTTATTGCTTTTCTGAAAAAAACGTGGGTAACATTATATACGTATATAATTGTTAATGTATTGTTGCACAACTATTTGTTTCATTTTGATTAAATATTGTTAAACTGTATTCGGCTTGAAAACTAAAACAGTTGTTCATGTTTGAATCAATTTATACTACGTGTTAAATTGAGTGTTAAGTTTCATCCTGCTTTGAAGCTGTAGTAGTTCCTATTTCGAGGCAAATCATTGAAATTCTTAATGATTTCTAAATTTAGAAAATCAGTACGTAAACCGAAATAACTTTCAGTTGAGACATTTGAACCTATAAAACAAATTTTCTTCAACATTTTGGAGGTTTGCAACCTTTGTAAATTTATGGTATTGGTATTTGGAAATCAATGGTTTAAGTTTGGCATATAATTTAAATTATTAACAATATTTCTGAACATTTTTAAAAAATAATAAATAAAAATAACTTTTTAACTTTTAGGTTAGAGGTTCCAGCATGTGAATCGAATCTTCTTAAAAATTTTTGAGGATTGCAGAGTTGGGAAATTTGTACTATTATCAACCTAACAGTTGCTACAAGTCAACTATTGCCTAACAATTAAAATGAGTTTAATATAAATTTTGAGCTTACTACAATATTTTTTTAATGTTTTTTTTTTAATATTTAATACAACATATAAATGAAATCTAAGACGTTTAAACCCAAAACGCATGAATATAAATTTTGATAATCATTGCATACTTTTAGGAGCATGTTAAATGATTTTAAATGTGAGAAAAAGTATGCAACATTTTTATAACAAAATATAAAAGTATCTAAAAATATAAAATGTATGTACATATATTTATTTAAATTTATGTATAGATTGACTTATACAAAAACTTCTTATTATGCACATTAGTGAGACCCCGTGTGTTAAAATAAACTGCTTTAAATTCTTATCAAGGCTTGCGGCAATTTTTAAGTGATAAGCTCAAATGGCTCTAGAAAGTGAAAGTGGTTTTGGCCCTTAGACGGATTAGAATCCATTTTGTGTAGCGTTGAAGAGGGCTGTGTTACTCACACACACACACACACACAAACGAGTGTCCTGCATAGGTGTAGGTGGTATTTTGAAAAGGGATAAAGAGACTACAAATTCGGTACACTCGACAATCGTCGCCATCTAGTGTCATGTCCCAAATAAGTGTGTGAGTGTGTGTTGTTGGTGTATGTACATATGTGTGTGTGTGTGTGTGTGGTGGAACAGCCATAAGTGTCATGTTCGGTATCCTCATTCATCCTTGGCGTGCACGCACGTTTTTTGCGCCCTTTTTGTTTTATTATGTGCACGAATTTCTATACATATGGACTATATACAAACATGCACACACATGTTGTCTACAAGTGTGTATACGTATGTGTGTGTGTGTGTGCGTGAGTGCGAGCCAAATAAATTCCGTAGCGCTAGAACCAAAGATTTATTATCAAATTAAATTTCTGACAGAATTTATTGCTTTATCTCTCGCCAAACATAGTTCTTTTGCCTCTCGGCGGCATCAGCAACAGCATCAGGAATACCACCAACGGTCGCCAGCATTCAAAATCCAACAGATCCACCGAAACCCACTGGAAAACCCACCAAAAACTGAGCCAAACCCAACCAACTCCAAGCAATTCCAAGCGAAACCAAACATTGAATCCTGCTCTCCAGAAAAAAACAATATACCTAGCCACTTTCAAGTCCCTGCATATTCGGAAATTCTTACTGGGATATTTCTCCGGTAAACAAGCAGAGTAAATTTAATTTTACGTTCTTTTTTGTTGTTTTTTTTTTCGTGTTTTGTTTATAAAATTTATAGAGAGCAAATTTGGACAATATGCGCGTATTATTCTCGCGTGTTTTCTGCATTTATTTGCCGCTGATGGCACAAACACTCACTCGCACTCACACTCACTCGGGTGTCCTGTATTCACGTGTATGTGTTTGTATAAGGAACTCATAAAGTGCGCCGTCGCATTGCATTTCCGGGCGGAAGGGGTGCCATATTAGCAGGAGTCTCAAAGGAACATAGCTACATTTAGCCTGATCTCTTATAAATATGATAAATCGCTTGTACCGCCTTTCTATAATTAAGGAGCAGCATATCCTTACTGCTGAAGAGAAGTATTCCTTGCAAAACTACACACTTTGTTTTCAATTATGCTGTAGTATGCAGTAGGAGTTGCTTAAGGTTTTATTGGAATGTTTTTGAAAGTATGTATTATGGTATTCATATGTACAAGAAAGACTGTAAATACATAGTAATAAATGCAAAGCAATTAAAGATAATTATTTGCGAATAAGAGTTAGAAACACATAGAAATAACTAATATTTTATTTAATATCATTCGATAAAATAATTATAAAAAAGCCTGATTTACAAAATTTTTATGTGGACAATAAATTAACCACCCTTAAGACTTGCTAAACCAAGTTTTGATATAATATTTCTTGTACCTGTAATAGATACCACTTAAAATCCTAACTTCCCCAAAGTTAAGTTTCCTATGATTGTTAAATTCATTAGCGGTATAAAAAAACTAACACTCTCCCATTAGATTAAGTTGCCTAAGAGGTAACAGGACACTTATCAATAAACACTTCAATAAAATTATAAAAAGAAGGACATTTAATCATTGCGAGTATTATATAAGTTTTAGAATTAGCTATTTGATAGATTTTAAGATTGTTTTTATATTTAATGCCCCAAGTTCTTAGAGTAAAAAATAATTATAATTCGATAACATGAATGCATTAAATTAGTATTAACAGCAAATAAATTAACACTATGTAAAGTCGAGATTGTTAAAATAGCGAAAAAGTTATAGTTATTTTAAATTTAAATATTATACTTTCCTCAAAGTATGCAACACATCTTATAGCATTGCATTAATAAAAACAGTTGTAGCCCAGAAAGAGGTATGATATTCACACCATTTCGATAATTATTATAAAGGAGCTTTAGATCTAAGTTCATCATGTATAGTTATATAGCTTTTTCCTAAACTTTCCTCCTGTTGTAACTCAAAATATAATTATGCTGCTTGAATGTTATCCTGCCTTCATGGTAGTCTTCTCTCATGGAAATTTCAATTACTTTTATTAATGAAATCGAACTTAACTTGGAATAACGAAATCGAATAGGAACATGGTTTATAAATAGTTTAAGGACCTTGAGACTGAGAGTGTGGAGAACTACTTTGAATGCCTTTCACTTGGCGATTCACTGCAATTGGGCTCGTTAATTCGCGCGTTGAGGGCATAAATTACGCAATATTCTCGGGGCGGGACACCCACTAAATTAAAAATGATATAACGATGCCGCGGGTGGCAAATAAAAGTGCCGCCACACTAGGCGCTGCGATGGCAGTTGAAGTTGCCTAATTAATTTCCATTACAACGTGCCACGAGTTGCAAATTTGCAACGCACACTGGAGCGACAAAGAGCAAAAAAAAAAACGAAAAACAAATGAAAAACTCGCGACAAAAATCCAAAAATATATGGGACGATGTCTCATGTGTATGTGTGTGTGTGGTTTGGGGGTGTGGCATAGCACAAGGCGGGAACAGTGGGGAACAATGGGGAGTGCTTGTGGGGAATGGCGATTAAATTAAGTGGCGCATTAACAATTGCAGTGGCAGGAATAAAACTAAATCATTTTGACGCCACTCACAACGCGTCAAAATTCACACAAAATTCGTGTAGTAAAGTTGCAACCTTCTCACTTCTCGCATCTCACTTCTCACTTTGGGCATCAGGATTTTTTGGCCAATTTGTCAAGCTGGCAATTGGCCGCACTTTGAAGGGTTGTTGAGGGTGCAGCAACAGTGGTAGTGGTAGTAGTAGTGGCAGTGGCAGTGGCAGCGGCAGCTTCTTTAGACCCAAAACGTGGCACTCAGTGAAATTGGCTCATTTGCATTCGAAATTTAAATTAATGCAAAACCGCTGAAAATGGCAAAGTTGGGCAAACTTTTGCTACCGGCCGCTTGGATGCCGCTTACCGCTTACCGCTTGCAGCGCTTGCCACTTGCCGCATTTGGCTACTGCCTGCTTGGATGGTGGGGGGGTGGCTGGTGTGTTTGGTTGTGGGCGAGGGGTGCTCATAAATATTCGCTGGCGCTCGTTAGAATGGACGCGAAAGCGAACGCGACTTCCTTACTAACTACGCACGGAAAATCAAGTGGGGAAAATGCTGCGGCAGCAGCTGCTGGCACAGCAGCGGAAAATATGTGGCCATGGCCGAGGCGGCAACTTTCTTGCCGCAGTTCCTTATTTCTTATTCCCAGGAGCCGCAGCATCGTCCAACAACAACAACAACAGCAAGAACAGCAACAAACAGAACATTAGAAGCACAGCTAGGCATTGGGGATACAAAAGGGCGGAAAGGGAGAAAGGGAGTTGTATTTATGTGTATGTGTGTGTTGAGTGAGCGCGCGTAGAACATCTTACTCGCTTTTTAAAATGTCCAATAAAAATTGCCGACACATTTCGCCCATATTTCTTCGGAATCCCATATAAATCACGCGCTGTAATCCCTCATGCTATCGCCGCGTCGCGTCGTCTTCGGTTGCCGCTGTCGACTTTGCCACACAGACCAGAGACGACTGCGGGTCTACATTTGGGTCTGACTTTGGGTCTGACTCTGGGAGTCTGGGGTCTGGGTTCTGAGACTGACTCTGAGTCTGGGGGCTTCGTTTTCGGTTCTGAGTTTGGCAATAAGAAAGTTTTTCTCTTTTCTTTGCCATGGCTTTGTTTGGGTATCGTAGCTCTCTCCCCCTGTCAATGGAGTTAGATATTAGGAGAGGGAGTTTCCCCACTCACCACCCCCTTTTTAAGTCTGTGTGCGTGAGCTCCAAGGCCTCATTATGGAGCCAGCGATTATTTGAAATTGCAAAAGTTTATTCATTGTGGGCGGACAGGAATGCGAGTGTGTGTGTGGTGTATATACATACGTAAAATTGGAAGATATATGTTCTCCAAACATATAAATCAATATCAATACATGTGCTGAATTCAGATTTAAATGTGACTGTCTAACTGCCACACAACACTTGCCACTTGCTAGTGTATAGAAATTAACAGTACCATTAAAATGTACTCAAATGACTCAAAAGTTTTATAGAAAATTCGGTTTCTGCTTGGTTTATGTATTAGATATACATATTTATAATGATCAGCATCAACAGTCGATAAAAACTATGTTCGTCTGTCTGTCTGTCCGTATGAACAGCAGAGTCATAGATGGTAAGAGCTACAAGTTCAAAGTTGATCAGTATCGATCAGATATTTAGTCATTCAATACAAGTTTGTTTCCTTTTTTCGATGCCACGCCCATTCGCCCACAATTAGCGAAAAACCAGACATACCTCGGAAAAAATACAGCTTTTTCGAGAATATCTCAGTAACTACGGCACCTAGGAACACCATGCATGGTATGCAGGTTGATAAATGCAATATAAAGATAATGCCATCAAAATTTTTTGAATGACACACCTCCTTCGCCCTGAAATAGCACAATTGTGTTAAAGCTTCGCATGCCTCCGGCTCATTTATTTCTTAACGTATAGTTCTTTAATTTAGCGTGTACTTGGAGACAAACAATATCAAACGATCCTGCAAATTGCATTAAAATCGTACCATAATTGAAAAAGTTGGTCATACAACGAAAGTCGTTACTTTCAATATAGACATAGCCTCGTGCATTGCACTGAGCCCTGCACCCAAGGAACGAAAACGTCAAACATTGTGAAATATGTGTGCATGTTACGTTCTTGCAGCAGCTACTTCAATTTGAACTCATATAACAGAGTATACTATGTGTACTATGAAATAGTATCTTTGAAAAAATTATAGTATCCATTTTCACAGATAATTTCATCGACTGTGCTCACCATTTGTGCAATTAAGCAACAATTTAACTAGAAATAGATAATTTTTTATTGTGAGAAAAATGATTGTGAAATACATACTAACTTACATTATATAGGCTTATGTATATATTATATTTTTATCGCTTCCAAACAGTTTCTTTAACAAAAGCAATGATTTATTTTATTTATAATTCTTAGTTTCATAAAATAATTGTTTCATAATACAAACAAGATAATAATTACAATACCTGACCTTCAAACGATAGGAAACCAAATCGAAGGACAATCTTAGCAATATTTATATACAAAAGTGACAGGTGAAACATTAGGAAAGCAATGGAAACAATCAGTGACCTTGACCTTAATGGGAAAGACGGTTCGCAGTGCCATTATCTGTGCATTGTCCATGGGCGATAGAAATTATAGACATTACGCGTTATTGGGTCAGAGCCAACACAGAGACGCACTTTTACTTTCAGCCAACTCACACAGGTAGTTCCATTAATGTGACCATAAAACAATGAACCATTCTCCTTGCCCTTCCCCCTTACTGTTGCCGCTTTCCATTTCCAAAGGTATGGTGAAAAGGTGAGAAGCCGGAAAGTATCGCGCAACATTTTGAATGCTCGACTCATTGAGGAGACAATAAAACCGAGATTTTTCTTTTGCTGCTGCTCTGACCGGTGCGGTGAGGTCATGTCGAAAATATGCATTACAAGAGAAAGAGATAGAGGGAGGGAGGGAGAGAGAGAGGGTGAGAGTAAGTGAGTGAGTGAGAGAGGACTGCAGGACGGCGATGCCAACATTTCGATAAGATAAGTGGACGTTGCCAACTAAAATGTCATAAATCTCGGCGCTAAGGATGCCTGTTAAAGCAAAGCAAAGGAAATCTGAAGAAAGCACAAGAAGAAGCATACGAAGCAGAAGAAGAAGAAGAGCAAGTGAAAGAGTTGTCGCTTGGCTCGCGACTCTTAGGTGCGCCTCTGTCTCTGCTTTTTTGGGTGGAGTGAGGGGGACGACAGCAGGGTCAGCGAAGAGGTCCAAAAATACACTTGACATACGAGTATCGAGTTGTGTCCGCGGATGTGCCACACACACACACTCATACAATCACACACTCAGAGTTACACTGAAGAGTGCACTGATTTATTTTCCCGTTTTGCAGCAGATTTCTTGATGCAGTATTCGTAAACTCGTAAGCAGACGGCAGGCGGCAAACAAGATGAATGGGATGAATGGCGACCGGACGGCTCTTGGCCGTTGGCGTCGTTTATTTGTCCAACAACAACGCCGAGCAATAGTAACAGCAACAGCAACTACAACAAAATAATGCAATGAAAACTAAAATCAAATAATACAAAAATACTACAAATCCAATATTCTTGTCATTTCAATTTCTAGTAGTAGTTCACATCATTTGCTAAACCTTAAAATGACCTTAAAAAACTCAGCTTTATATATGTTATCTTTAATAAAAATGTGATATTTATAAATGTACAAATTGTCTAGGTTTAAGTGCTATTTAAAATACAAAAATGGTTTTACAACATTTTAATTAAAGAAATGATTGAAATGTGGGTAAAAAAAGTCTATGTTTTAACTATATTAATAATAACATATATAATGGAATAATCTGACATTAAATTATCTGTTTCATAATAACACAGTTATAATATATAAAATAAATACAGTATTTTGTAACATCATTTTCTAATATTAAATAACGAATGCGAGCAATTAAAAATAGTCGGCAGGCCATTGACTCCTGCTGTCATCCTAAACGCAGACTGCCAACCATAGTAACGACCATGATTATTCCATATCCCTTAGTTATTTATATATAGTTAAATATATCTAACAAATAAAGGTGTGGACACGGCATTGTAATGTGCAAAAGTCTGAAAATCTTATACAATCTTAAGTATATTCAATATACACTTAGACCTCGCCTTGTGTTAAGGATACGTTCCAAAAAAAGTGCAACGCAATATTAAATAACGCAAAATGAAATAAGATTTTCTTTAGCAAAAAGAAAATTGATCAAAATTAAATTCTAATTGATCAAAATTAATTCTAATTGAGCAGCTACGCAACTTCGAAACAACGCAAAACGAAACGACGCGTTGCGTGTACAAAATTTTAAGTTATACATCGAGAAAATAGAAATTAACTTAGTAAATTAATATTTCCGTAAAGCAAATGATTTAGAAAGCAGAAAGAATAATATAAAATAATATAAAAATATTAAAATATATTACAATGAAATATTTACTTTACAAATCTTTATACATATGGGCAGACTTAACAGCCTTACACGTTTTTTTGTTTTTAAATAGAAAATTTGAACAGCATCCCTCCACTACACGTGTTCCGGTATTAACCTGAAAAGTCTCGAAAAAATAAAAGAAAAACAGATACATACATTAATTAATGTTATTTTGCCTAGAAATTTATATATTTAATATTTAAACTATCCAAAATGTAAGCAGCGTGTAGGGTATTTGTAGAGCATAACATTAGCTATCATATAAAAGAGTGTATGATTATTATGCTTATGCGTATGCGTGTGTGTGTGTGTGAGCGGTTGTGTATCTCTCTCTCTATGTGTGTGTGAATGCGTTTCTACCCCCATGAAAGCAGAATTCGACAGCGGTAAGAACAAGGACTCTCGACAAACGACGCCATAGATACCCTTAATACCCATCATAGATCAACCATTTTGGTCATAAATAACATTTGGAAATCTCTAATTTGTTTTGCTCCAAAGGTGAAATCCTTTCCCAAAATCCCTTTTACAGACTTTTTACTTGACGCTTTTGTTGTTGATGCTCAGCGTGGCGAATGCCAGATTTAAGGCAAATGAAAAGTGTGTTGAAGAACAACTAGATACGATTTGAACTATTGATTATATTTACAAAAGTTTCCAAACGCAAACTTGTCAAGTCGTAAAGAATATCTTCATTGGGCCATTCGAGAGTGAATGTGGACATGAATAGTCGAGAATAAATTGAATACATTGATATGCAAATCACGGCGAATGCAGCGAATTAAAAGACAATATCATCAATTATGTTATTACCATGAAATGGAATTGCCAGCAAATTCTTCTGCATGCCGATTTGGAGAATTCCAGAGGCCTAAACTAAAAGTAAAATTCGCCGACTTGGCATAATTCACAAAGCTATTGCAACGATTCGTGTCTGGCATATGGTATATGGCAAGTAATCCCTGTCAAGACCACGAAACCCACCATGCATAAATAAAGAAGCGGACATGGCAAGGATCGGTAGATCGGCACATACATATATACACATATGTATACTCAGAGGCAAACAATGCGATCTTGAGTTATGGGTTGTCACCTGTCTGTCGCGGCTGTCAAATTGAAAGTGGATTGAACTGCAACGAGTACCTGAGTGCGCTGAGTAATCGTAATCTTATCGATTGCCGATAAGAATATCAATTAATGTCAATCGTTGCCAGTTTTTGTGCCCCGTGTGCTCACCACTAAACACCGTGTAATTCATGTTTCGATCAGTCCAAAAAGGAAAAAAATAAATATAAATAAATATAACCCGCATATCACGACCATGATCAGTGCAGATTGGAACAGATCGTGTGCTGTAGTTTCTACAGTTTGCGCTTTTAATGAAAATTAATTGCGCCACCAAAGTCGTGTGTTTTGGCCGCATTTAATTGCATTTTACACTCGCATACAACGAGTTAAGACGACTGACTCCTCGCACCTTCCTTAACTCGCCGGTTAATTTATCAAAATGCCAAGAATGTACCCATACCCATGTGTGTGGACCCTTATGATACCCCGATACCCCTGCAGGGCTCTGCTCGGAACAAGCACATGATTAATTTCTGACAAATGTGCGACACAAAAGAGATGTGACACACCTCGCAGTCGGATACACTCGACCACAAGATGGCTGCACTCGCCACAACCTCCAGTGCCACTTTAGTCTTCCCGGCATTTTGATCACATCTACGAACCTCCACTGAGTTTTCTTTCTCTCTCTCTTTCGCTCTCTCTCTTTCACTGTCTGTGTATGTGTGTGTGACAAACTGGTATCCGTTGCGTCTCCATCGAGCAGCAGCTTGAACCTTGCCTCTGGCATCAGGTTGCACAGACTGCACACGAGCTCCAAATGATCGATTGCACCTGGCTCCAGAGCAACACAGCTCGACTCGTAGTCGGAGTTGGAGTCGTAGTACCACTGGGAGACAGCATCAGAGTCAAATGAGAGACATGGCAAAGGTTGAACCACAAATATATCATGCCTTATCCAGTAGACAACTTTCGCACTAATTCGTACGCATTTTTAACCTCGAATTAAACAAAGAATATTTTAAGTGATCAAGTACAAGTTTTGAATTTAATAAGGTAGATTAATAGAAAATATACAATTTGCAAGATAACAATTTTAAATTATTTTTAAGGAAATTTGTCTTTGTTTATTTAATCGCCGCTTATGAATGAGTAAATAATAACAGAAATTAGAAAGGAAATTAAAATTAAAAATTAAATAAAAATGATAAAAAACAAAAATGCTGTTAAAATTAGATTCCGTTATTATTGACTAAGGTTTTTGGTCTTAAAAAGGACGAGGACATAACGTTCTTGCAGTTAAGATCTATGATTAGACCCATATATTATAATATCAAAAATTAAAAATACGTTAGATAGAAATTCAAAAAAAATTAAATAAATTTATAAATTTTAAGCAGGTTTTCATAGAAAAATAAATATAAAATAAAACAATGTTTTTATTGAAGTGCTAGACCAAAATGAATTTGAAGTATAGAAAAATTCAAATAAATATAGTGTATTTAAGCTAATATTCAAATATTGAGTTGCCCGAAGAGTCAATGCGAACTTTTTAATAGAAATTTAATATGTTGAATAATTCAGGCCACTTCTCGTTTGTAGATGTTATCAATTTCTCCAGTTGTTCGCAGTCGACACCCTTCCAATCCCATCAAACCAACGACGTATCTTTGAGTCGAAAATCTCCACAAGCCGCGATGCGTTTTCTCTGTAGGAATATGAATTTATGTAATGTCATCCATATGCTCCATATTCAAATTGACGCCAAACGAAAAAATATAAGCAGAATTGAATGCACTTTTTTCTAAAGCAAGCTAAAAGAAAAAGCTAATAACTGACAAAAACCAAAACTAAATTAGATAGTCACAAGCCGCTCAAAAAAACTTGACAACGCCGTATGTATGAAAAATTTGTTATGACTTCAACCCAATACATCTCTGATGCCAGTCGTGCAAACAATATTCTTAAGTTACGTCATGGAAGAAGAGTTATGCTAGAATTGACTTAAAAAAGTTTATCAAGTGTCGATTTAATACCGGTATAACTTAAAATAAAATAACGAAAGTTCATACTGTTCTTTGAAATTTGAATACAGTTCCTTAACAGCCGATTTATTATTTTTGTCTTGAAATAAATGTTTAACAGATATAAACTAAAAATTCATATACTGTTTACAATGCTTTACATACACAACAGTAGAGTATATTTAGTTAATATATTTGCGTTAGTTTAAAAAAATAATGCTAGTCGCCAAAAATGAGCCATCGTTCATTTGGAGACCACTAAACGAGACAATAAAGATAAGTCTTAAAATAGAGCAGTATTAAAAAAAATGTTGGCTCTGCGAAAGCGCAACAATTGTTTACATTCACATATGCACATGTGTGAGCAAAAGTTCGCTATAAAAAAATTAAACTTAGTAAAAAAATGTTTCTCATGCGAGTGAGTTGTGGGTGTCTGCTGGGTAGCGTCCTGTGTCCAGTGTCCAGTGTCCAGTGTCCGCAGAACGTTTGTGCGGTCAAGACCCGGTGGACGCTGGCTGACCTTTTACCGCTTAATTGTGTAACATTTGCTGCCCGGCAATTATTTGATAAGCGACTCACATTTGAACAGAGGCAAATAAATTGTCTTGCCGCAAAATAAATTCAAAGAAAACTGGCGAATGCTTAACTTTGGTCTGCTTCTGAAACCATGCTCTGTTCTGGCACTCTATTCTGGCACTGCTGCACTTTTGGGGTCTCCCACAAGGAGAGCCTTAAGGAAAGTCGGCTTTGTGAGTACATAAATTTAACTCTGTTCACATTTACACAACTGCAAAACAATTCAAAAAATGTTGCTTCACTAAATTAATGAATGTTGTGCGTCTGCGGCGACTCGAAACTTTGCTTCATTCCTTGAATCCTGCGAGAGAAAAGTCCTTAGATTTGCCTTTTACTTTTACCAACTCATTTGTTTTCTAGTTTGGCGCCGAATGCAAAAATAGTTTAGTATTCTTCTTAAAGTTTGATATTTTCATGTTGTATTCTATATATTTAAAATTTAAAAATAAATGTTTAGAAGTGTTTGTTTGACTTTTCGGCATAGTCTCTCTTGGTTTTGGCTGACAACCATATGAGCAACTTGGCCATAAAATTTAAGACATGACCAAATGAGGTACACAAAATCCAACACGAGTTCATAAGAGGAAAACCACTTGAAGAATAAAATTAAAAGGAAACCCAAACGCTAGATGAAGTTTCCAGTTTCAAGACGAACCAGAGCAACCAAAAAGCCAAAGAAACCACAAGGAGCAAAGTTTTAATTTTTGGACGAGGCAAATTTTACGGGCGCTCGGATTGCAAGGGAAGGACGTACATGGATGGTGGATGTTGGGTGGGACTGAAACTCGTGTGTCGTTTCTCTCCCTCTCCCTTGCTCTCACCTCACTTTACTCTCACTCCACTCTCAGTGTGTGACAAACTATCTTAATGGCTTTTCGCAGCTTGGCGGCTGTTAAATGCGAATTTAATTAATTGGACACTTAAGTTAACGACATTTCTTTGCTCGCTTCTTTGACTGACTCCTTCGACTGCACACGGCGACGATTTTGATTAATTGGCCTAAGGAGCACACTCCACCATCCCACCAACACCTCCACAGGGTCCACAGGAAGGCTGACAGTAAAAGCCGCAGCAACAACTCCGTAAACTGAGCCCTCTCGAGGTGTTGGATGCGGCCTCCGTTTTATTGATGACCATCTGACTTTATACAAACATGGAGCTACACATGATAACCAAAATGGAGTTACGATCCAATTTTGTTTATCATTATTTATATAGATTCTTAATTTGCGCATATTTTCAGCATGCAGCAATTATTTATTCTGTTTTGAGAATTGAAACTGTTAAAAACGTACTCTCTGAATATTGATCTCAATTTTGTTTTGGCTTTTTTAAGTATTAAAAAAGTAGATTGCTCTCCAACATAATCTTTGTAAAAAATACTGTAAGCAATAAAATTTTCTGTAATTATTGACTATCAAAGCAAAATTTAGAAAATTTTTAGACCACTAACAGGAGATAGAGTGACAGACCTTCCATAAAAAAAATACATATTTTTGATCAGTATAAATAGCCGAGTCCATGCAGCCATGTCTAACTCTCCGCCCGTCCTGTACCTCAGCCTTTGCTAATCCTGAAACTTCATTTCCCAAATGCTATAAATTGATAATTATTTCAGATATCGCAACCAATTATACACAGTATGTATGTGGTAACATTTCATATATCCTGAACAACTTTGGTTGGTATTGGACTGTAGATTATATATTTCTTATGCTATAAAAATGTTCAAAAACTATCTTTTGTGCTAAGTTTCCCAAAAATTGGAGACTACTTGAAACATTTTGGGATTTTTAAGCCGGAAGAACTTGGTCTCTTATAGTCGGCTAGCTCGTCTGTAGCCGTTTCTACTAGTTAATAATAGAACTAATGAGGATTGAGTACGATCATGTTTTAAAATGTTTGACGTTAATGCTAAAAAGTTGGGTTGCGTAATTATACAATATTTATGTATGCGTTATATATTATATTATTCAAACACTTTGCTACAAATTTACATTTTCTAACAACTTAATTTGTATATCACCAGCTTAGATGTGTCACATCAATTTATAAACATTTTGACGGGGGGGGCAACTCTACTGCCACCATTCAAATGACAAATGAGTTGTAATAAACGCGCTTATTCCTTAATGATTAATAAAGCAATTTTCAAGTTCAAATACAACATAAAGCGCATACTATATATGTATATGTATGCATTATAAGGTATAAAGAACTCGTCGCACACTGAGATGCAAAGTCGCACTCAAAAAGCACTCAAAGCGGCGAGGATGTACTCAAATGTCCGAGAACGAGTGAAAACTCAAGAGCTCGTAAATTTCAACAGTGCTGGAAAAGTAAACGCCCATAAACAAAGCAATTTGCCGAGTGCCGCAGAATCAGTTTCTGAATGAAAGCCACGTGTAGCCATAAATTTGGCTGTGCTCTGAACCAGTTCGCGGTGTGCTCCTCTAACAGGTTTCTCATTAGGCCAGTGTTGGGTAAGGACTGCAGTCCAAATGTGCTCACTGAGTGCCAGGCAAATGCAAGATATTTGCATGTATTTTGGCAGATTTTGAATTGTTAGCGGTTTGCAACGGTGTTTTCCAACACCAAAAAGGGGCGGAGACTGATTGGTCGCCTCGCTCACACCAGTACACCAGTAGATGGCCCTGTTTTATTGCTTCCCTTTCTTTCTGCCGCCAACAACACAACTCAAGCATATGCTTGACACAGAAACAGCTGCTCTCTTTCTCTACCGCTCTCTGAGAGAGTGCGCACTCGGTGTGTGTGTGTGAGTGTGTGCGTGTGTGTGTCTGTGCAGGCAGAAGATGAAGATGCCAGCAATAAACCATTCCCGGCAGCTATAAAGCATTGCAAGCGAGAAGGCGCTATAGCGGTCTATATGTGCAAGCGAGACGCAAAACGGCAGCTGAGAGAGCCAGCGACGTCGTAAATTTGTGCGCGTGTGCGTGATTTATATCGTACTGCTGCTGCTGCTCAGCCACTGCGCTGCCACCGCTGCCGTCGCGTCGCTGTCGCAGTCATCATGGCCGGGCAGAGCGCAGACTGCGACTGCGCTCGTAATTCTCCCGTTTAATGGTTTGTTTACATCATAAATAAATATGGCTGTGCTGCGAGAGCCGATTCTGCGTGCTGCAGTCGAAGCTGCGTTTTGGCGCGCGTTCTCAGCCCGACTGCCTTGTTGTTGGCCGCACTTGCAGCCACTCTGTGACGTCAGCGGACCAAACTGAGTCAAAACACGTTAAACAATTTGATCACTATACACAACAAATTACAAATGATACTCCAAACAACTAATGAATATCTGAGACAATGAAGAACAACTAATAAAAATTCAGACTTTTCACGAGGTTAAAATATATGGCGAGTTATGAGTTTATGGTTGATTAATAATTTTTAATTTGTTTTATTGAAACAAAATCTATTAAAACGACTTTTAATATATAAAATTATCTGAGAGAATTCAAACCTTTGACATTTTCATATCAACATGTCATTTATATTTATTATTTAGTATAGTAACTAAACACCCGAATATAATACGTAACATCATAGTTCCATTTAATATAATTTCATATAAATGTCTTTAATTAAAATTATTTTGTATATCACGAAAGTGTATCTTATCAAAGTAATTAAATATTTAACATTTAGAGAGTGATGTTTTTGAAATTTTAGTTTATGTGTATTTATGGCCAATGTTTAACTGCTTTCTAAGCTAAATTGACTTGCAAAAGTTATCAAATAATTGTTTAACATAATATTTTTAATAAACAAAACTAAAATAATAAAAAATATCAGCACAGAATTCAAGACACTTAGATTTTTAATGAAAATAAAATATAACCTCTGGAAATTTCTATACTGAATTCAAGTTATATTTTTGATTTCATAAGATATGAGTAACGATATATGATATATAAATAAGATATCTAAAAATGTAGTATTTACACAGTAGAATCTGATTATAATGACACTTAAGGGACCGACAGATTATTTTAATTTTCATATCAGTTTGTACGGTCCCCGACAGACGAACGCTATAAACGGAATCAAAATAAGCGGATTCTACTGAATTTAAAACAAAAGCAAATACGCAGTTATTTAGTTTAGTTTGTTGATTTTTTAGATAAAATATTGATTTCCCTGCTGTTAGCTCACATAAAATCTAAATTCTTTAAGAGGAATTAAGTATTAAACTAACTTTTCAAATTGTTATAAATTTTTTTTACTAAAGATTTAGATTTGTTGACTATTGATTATATTATCCTAGAATAGTCACCTTGCACCATCAAATGAAACATTTTTGCAGACAAGCCTTTAATGAGTTGAAGTTTAATTTATTAATTACATATATATTCATTCTTGCAACACTCATTTCTTCAAATAGATTTATATGTGAAATATACAATTTTTTTTGTGGATATGAATTTTATCAAATGCTTCTGCCGTCGGTGTTGCAGCTGGCGACTTTCGCTGTGCGTGCAACACTAAGAAGCAACAATTTGAGGCAAAATAATAACCAATTGGCAGGCTGAGACATGCTCGATGGAGTCAGGTAGGGGAGAAAAGAGAAGCAAAGGGGATACAAGAAAAACCACTTGTGGAGCTTTACTAATTTCACTGCCCGAAAAATGGCACGCTCGATAGTCACACAATTACGGACGTAATAAAGTAATTTGCCGTAATTGCAATTGAGCAAAGGGGCTAGAGACGAAGGGGCGAGAAGTGTCTCGACTACTGCTGCGACTCCTATTCACCAAGTAGCTGCCACTGCGAAAAGTTTGTCTTTGAGCTGAGTCAACACACAGCCTCAGCTCACAGTCCACACACCCCTTTTCGGTGGCAACCTTCTTTGTTTCAAAGTTCGAGCTGTTGCCACCCGCTTCAACTTTGCCGGATAATGTGTGACAATGTCTTGGGCACTTGCCGCGCACAGAGGGAGATTTTAATTTAGCCAGGATTTACCTGAGAACAACGAAAGGGAGAAGAACAGAGAGCAAGGAGAGTTTTGTTCCAATTTTGCATAGAAAACTACTTAATTATTACGCCCAGCTAAAGTCGGTTGCGGGCTGTGTCCGTTGTATCCTTTCAGCAGGCTGTGAATTATGATGTCTTTATGATGCTTTTGTCTGTCCACTCAGTCACCGTTACAGTCACAGTCACAGTCTTAATCCTCAATCCTAACCCACTGACAATCCTTTGTGTGTGGTTTTAGGATAATGAGCAAGTTAATTCTTATTATTATGGTTATTATGTGTGCAACATTAGTCTGACTCTGAATGAACTGTTGCCGGACCTAACATACTTACACTTACTCCCAATCGTATGCGTATTCGTACACATCGTAAACATGCCCGCCTTCCCTAACAAGTGTTGAGCAATCGAATTCTGGCAGAAGCAAATAAACAAAACGCCACAACGTGAAGCACATAAAATGAGTCTATGAAAACAAATAGTGGGGCATGTGGCAGCCCAGTGTCGACCCCCTTTCGATAAACAAGCGCCTCACAACACACAACACATTTCGTGTGGCACCTCAAAACAACAACAACTAGAATCTAGGGAGCCATTCGGTCTCCCAAACACCCAAAGTAACTCTCGGGGAGCTGACTGAATGTTTTTTGGATCATGCTGCGAATATTTCCAAATTTGTTGTTATTTTCCAAGATTTTTAAACGCTAGACAAATAAACAAATCGATCGATGTACAAAATTTGATTCTTTCGATGTTTTGTTATTTGTTTTGAAAATAACAGATACATTTTTGAAATCGCATAAAGACCAAGCCCAAAAGAACCAAAAGACCATTTGCTAGCTAAATGGATTATATAAGTTCCAGTGCATAAATGTTATTTATATAGAGTTCCAGGAAAATACAAATTTCGTTACGTATTATGGAATAGTATTAAGGATTGATTTAAGAACTGAGAATGTTAAATTTGTTAAATTTTAAATTTCTTCTAAATTTAAACTAAATTTTTCTCAATACAGGATGATTCGCCTTAAAGACTAATCTCGATGAATCTGTAATTCTTGAAACTTCTAGTTCTATTAAAACTTTATAGATTAGTTAAAACTTTTTAGTTGTATTAGTAATTTTCTTTTGAATTAAAATTAAATTTTCTTAGAGAATAGTATTTAAAATATTAAGGTTCTTAAATTAAATTTGTTGATCAAGTTCAACAATATACAGTGGTTCTCAGCCTATTTGAACTAGCATCTTAAATATAGTTTAGGGGCCTTTAAAATCTAAACTATAAGGAATATCTAAAAATGTAAGTGAACGTTGTTAGTGTGAAGTTTTAACTAATAAATAAATAATTAATGTATTTTTTAAATATTTTGTTAATACTTTATAATGAAATACACAGCTTATTTTAACCACTCATGAAATAACATTTATTATTAATTGCTTCTTAATCAAAGAAGTTTCGAGACGCGATTTGTAATGATATTTAGCGTTTTCGAATGATTGTTTCCAAAATCGACCACGATTTTCAATTACATTCAAGTATGGTGTCTGTGCTGATGAGTTCATAAAATGCAGAATGATTCAAATCAGCCAAGTAAGCTTAATCCCCCCCACAAATTGGGGTCATTATCTTGGTAAAATCTGCCGTCCTCCTTTCTGCACAGTAAATGTAGTCTAAATAAACTCAAATCATTAGTAGTCAATTTTCAATGAAACACTGAAAGTAGTCATTTAAAAAAAATGAAAATGAAAAGTATCAATATTTCTTAATAAACAAGATTTTCTTAAACTTCCTGTATAGCAGCTATTTCAAATAGTGGTCTCAACCAATATTGAGCAAGGCGATACGTAGCACATATTCTGAGAGTTACTGCCATGTTATGTAAGACCTTTGACTTTAGCTTGTGCTTATCAGTCAGTTACGAAGTACATAAAGTTTAATATATATAAAATCTAGCATTTAAACTTTAACATTTTATATATGTGCCCAATCTTTAATGCTTGTGTTTCTTGCCATCATCAGTAATTTGTTGTGGTTAATGTTGCTACCCACTCCAAAGTTGGTTCTTGAACCAATTCAATAATTATAAATCAATAAGAGTTCAATAATGGGCTCTCAAAATTATTATCTGTAAATGTAAACTAGACACACTCTCAAGCAACCAGCAACAAGAAGCACACTCAAAGTCAAGCCCCCAAAAAAGGAAAATACAGAGAATTCAAACAATTTTCAAGTGATGCCAACTTAATTAAGTCACTAAATTTATGTGCTTCTTCTGCTTGGCATTGGTGATTATGGGCTCACGCACACACAGTCAACTAAAACACACACACAAATACACAGAATATAAAATACAAATATGCGCGGAAGCAGGAGAAACTCAATTGACACGCGTCGTATATGATACAACAAAATATAGACATCTTACTCCCCGAAACTTCAGAGAAACAGCTCCAAACTCCGCAAATGAAGCACAGATGAAAACATTCATTGAATCTGAATGTGAATGTGAATGGGGATATGCTTGTGAGTGTGAATCGAGGAAACAGCACGAAATGACGACAATCGACGACGATCGATTTTAACGATTTGTTTTGATATTTTTACGATTATGGGGAATCGTTTGCACAACATAAATAGAACATAAAACTCGCATCACAGTTCCCCGTCGTATGCTGTGAGCCGACGGGGAGTTTGAGGAGTTTGTTCGTTGATGGGGTTCCGTTTCATTCAATTAATAATAAATTAGCTGCAAGTGGCATCGGAGTGTAGAAATCTCAATGAATATATCCCATTTGACGATGTATGAATTGCATTTTGATGGCATTATCGCATTGACTTTTAATTGCACACCGCTGTGTGTCGGATGCCAAGTTCCGGTTTTGTGTAGATAGTCGATGCATGTGGCACTTACCTCATGCCAAGCTCACAACTCACTTTGTCCTGCTGCTGGGGCACGACTTGAGAGTTGTGTTCCATTTGCATCATCATAAATCATATCTATGCGCCACATGCAACTTAAAACAACGCAACAAAAAAATGCAAATATGCATTTAAGCATATTTTTTTTTGTAAATATTTTCGGTATGTTGTCCTTGTTGTTTTATGATGCGTTCGTCCTGCGTACGTCCGCCCGTCCGTTTGTCCGTTCTTGCCATATGCAAACTACGCACTCCACGTGCATTTTCGCAAGTCTCTGTAACCTTCAGTCTCAGTAACGTTCTCTTTCGCTGTCTCTGTCTCTAGCTTAGTTTCAAGTTGTGTCTGCCTTGTCCTTAGTGCGGCGACATATCTGGAGCAAAACATAATTTCGGTCCTTTTTTTTACTTCTACTTCTACTTCTTCTTCGTTTGCTGCCTGGCGAATATTTTGTCTGCTTTTATGATTTATGACATTCGGCACAGGATGCTTAGACAGCGGCAAGTGTGGCATGCAACACAAACTCGGCATATGAGCCACTCTATGCCATATAAGAAATGAATATTCAGATCGATACAGTAAAACATATGTTACTTATGCACAAGTCCAGCTTAAACCGACTCTTCGCGGATACTAAAACCTTTTGATTTAAATCTGATAGTTACTGAAATTTTTAGCATTTTAAAGAATCGTAATTTCGAAAAGGTGTCATTGGAATTCAATGCATTTTAAGATAATTATAAATGAAGTTTTCTAAGTTATATTTTATGATTGTGTAGCATTTATTTAAATTTTTCTTTTTAATCTTTATTTTTTAATTTAGAAGTCTCCATTATAAAAAGTTCTTTTAAAACTTATTTACTCTTTAAAAAGAGAAACTTAGTATTGTATATTTCGTCGCTAGAGTGGTTATCTCAACGATTTGTCTTTGCTGTAGAGGTATTCCACAGAGACTTACCCACGTTAATAATATTGAAGCGTATAATCAAAAAGTTATTATAGTAATATACATTTAAATTTTGTTATGTATTGGATTATAAAGGAGTTTGTGTGTGTATTTTTGGTTTAAAATTATGGTGGATTTTGTTTGTTTTTTTTTTTTTTTTTTTTTATTATTCAGAAAAAGAAATTTGAGAAAAACTAAAAAAAATTGTTTTTAGTTAAGAAATTAAGAATTTCCATTTGTTTGAATATCAAGTAAATGCAGAACTCAACTGAATTCTCACTTCTGAAGGAACTAACTAAAACTTGAATCAAGAATTTTCACACAAATTTTCTGTATTTTGTACTCAAATCAGAAATTAATATTGAGTTTCGAAAATTCTTCAATGAAGATTAATCGGTGATTAATCGGCGATTTAGAACGCCATTTTTCGCTCCGGATAAGAAAGGATCAGGAAGATATTATTGTAATTTCCATTATTATTTTGTTATTTAAAACAATCATAAATTACAAAACTCGTACTAAAATTCAAAATTACTTATAAGTTTTGTACTTTTTCATAAAGATTTATCTTTGCTTTGAATTTGTCAAATATGGTTAGAATTTATATAATCAAACTCTGATTTCCACGTTACGCTAAATTAATATACATAGTTGATAATTAGTCGTAGGTATATCATTACAGTCTATAAGTTTTTCGGAACCAAGAAATTTCTACAGAGTCACGTGCGTAGTGGCAAATGCAGTGCATTTATCAAATTGAATATAGTTCCCCGTTTCAGAGATCCATTTCCGTATGTGGCCATATGTTGCTAGTCAAAACAAAATGGCGCCCATCAGCTGTGTGGCATCAGTGTGCACTTGGTTTTTGGGGGATGAACACCAATTCCAATTCCAATTCCACTTCAAATTCGAAATCCAAATCGAATTCCGAGTGCTCTCGTTGATAGATATGCTGGCAACCCAATTTTCTCGCACGATGCTGCTGCTGCGTGTCCTTTGGCAGGAAGCGTTTGTCTAAGCCTCTTCGTTGCTATTTGCAGCCATTTTGAGCAGTAGGCGTAACGGCATTCAATTGTGCATGCTGAGATGCCCCCTCCTCTTCCCTGCCCCCCCTTTCTACCATGACTGGCTGCAGTTGCTGATAAGCCTCAATCGGGCACAAATCGATTGCTGGAGCGCTGCGTGTGCAACATGATAAATGTGCGTGTTATCCTCCTTTATTGCAGTTGTCAGTTGCAAATGAAAACCAGCAAGCAACACGTCTCGTTAGTCCCCCTTTTCCATTTTCCATTTCCCAATTCCCACTCAAATGGAACGAACGAGCAGACTCTACTTAACATGCGCTGCTTCTAGATAAAACATTGTTAGACTCTAATCTAATTTGGTGACAGTAAAAAGTCTACGTTCTGGGTTATTAGAATGAAGATAGAGAAACAAGATTATTGCTATATATTTTAGAACATAATTAGCTGTTTCTCTCGCTGGGCTCAAAGACAATGTAGCTTGTGTGTCCTTCCTTTGCATCAATAGGATTTCTTTTTTTTTATTTTGGTAAGTAAGGCTTCATTCTGCTCTAGCTCGAGGTACAAGTCCATCATCATAGAGTACAAAATACGCAACATGGGAGTATCCTTTCTAAGTCACTGCTTGATAAAATCATAATTTGTCGACAGTTGCTCATCACTGAAGAACGCATAATAGCTGATGCCACAACACCGATTTAGTGAATCGGTTTAAGGGGGAATCACCACTTTCGATTCACCACTTTCAGTACTACTTATCACTGTTAATGCTTGCTCCTTGAACTACTGTCAGAACTTATCGTGGATCTCAGTAAGTGCAGCGGACTTGTGTCCACCAGCAGCAGCATGAAATGTAGTTGTCTATCCGATCGCAGTGCCTACAGAGAAAAACGTGTCTTATTCACATTAACATTGACCGCATCTTGCAGGAAATGTAGCATGAGCTGCGTTACTGCCAGCTGATCGAATAGCTGCTCCAATCGTCCCTCTGGTGGTTCCATATGAACCTTTCCTGGTGACGACACCCACAAAATGTCCTGATACAGCTGCACAGCCGCCGGTTCAGCCAGTATTTCACCCACTAGCTGCTAACAACGAGTGCAGTTTAGATGCTCCCCATTGCGTAAAGCTTGCTTGCACAGACTTTTGGGATTAGCAACTATATAGTTGAGGCCATAGTAAAGACAGTTGAAATTGAGGTGTCTTTGGGGAAAAAGTACTTCCCTAGCTCCAAGGTACAGATAGGCATTGGTTTTATGGAGCTAAAACGCCGACCTTTAACCAACTTATTATAGCAATGGCTACACTGTAATCCAAAATTCATAGGTTTAGTCAGCTGCAGTTTCACTTCCTCAATATCTTCATTCACTGTCTGTTTTTCAAGTTTCTCATCGTTTATATTCGAAACATTGATTTTCAATGCTGTCTCGTGATCGGTTACATTCATTCAAGAGTCAGACCATACTCGGGATCTGTATTGATATCGAAGAATTTGCCTAGTAGAGTAATTTGTTTAATGTCCCATTCTATCCATCGGACATAATATCGATTCTTAACTCTCCGCAAAAATTTGTATCATCCGGGAAATTGTCATTAGCACACTGTTCCATTTACTGGTACGCATTAGAGATATGACTATCTGTTTTAATGGCATTTTGAATACTGTCAAACTCACACACACATTGACAAATTATATTGTAGCATAGAAAGCCCAGTTTACAGATAAATGTCTTAAATTAACCTAAACTACGAAATTCTGCTTAATTACAACTTTTTATTTTTATTGGAATGATGCTACAAAGAGTCTTTATAGTTTATGACAAATAGTTCAAATTTCAACTGAAGTAAACTAAACTAATAACATTTTTCCATGTCTGACATAGGACAAATTAATTCTTGTTAAGTTTGAAACTTTTCCATATTTCTTTGCTAAATTTTAATAATCAGTTTGGATATAAGCAAAAGTCGCAATCATACACTAAATATCAAAATTTCTTACATCTTCGGTTAACCTTAAATCAAAAGCATAGCTATAAATTTCTTTCTCATATCTTTCCCAAAATATATTTCAAATAAAGTGTACTGTACTATTTCTCTACAATTTACACTATAACTATTTTAACACATTCTAAAGTATGTTTTGAGTTGAAAATTGCAACATCTGCAGTATTAAGGATTGTGAATATACTACAGTCTCGTAGGAAACGCTTTTACCGTCATAGTCACACACGGAAACGGAATAAATCGAGAGAGAAATGAATGGCCTCAAAAGGATGAATGGTCAGTTTGAAGGCAAGGCATAAAAAACAATACGACAACAACAGCAGCAGTAACAACAGCAACTACAACAACTACAACAGCAACAACAACAACTAGCAAGAATTATTGAAACGAAAAATACAACTGACAAAATTTTATTTCGTTTTATTTGCAAAGCGGAGCACTCCATAAATTTTCGGGCGCTCAATATTGTTTCAGATCATAAATCATGGCTGCATTTGCGTACGGACGTACATTTCAAACACACTCACACACATTCACAGAGAGCCATGTGTGCACACATGAGCTGCGAGCTGCGAGCTGCATTCAAAGTGGAGGAGTTTGGGAACTCCGACGCAACCTCTGTCTGCATCTGCATCTGCATTGCCACAGACTCATACACAAACACACTTAGATACAGATACAAATACAGACACCGATGCCGACAAAATATACCTTGTATCTGACATTGGGCTGCAGATGCAGCGCAAAAAACGTCCAACAACAATAACACTAACAGCAACAACTGGAACAACAACAACAACAACAATATCAACATGCACTCATTGTGCATTTGTATAAAGTCAATGCCGCTGCACTTGTGCCCAACGCATCCACATTCACATTCACATCCATATTCACATTCACACCCACATTCACATTGAGCGGCTCGTGCACCTCATCCCCCACAGCCTGCAACACGGTGCACAGTGGGAATGTTGTCTAAATTACCATTTATATTGTAATAGTTATGGGGAAGATAATATTTTACATTAAAATTATTGCGAAATTAAAATCGGAGTAAGCGTTACAAGAACTTAACAAGCACATGTGCTTGTATGTTTTTTCCACTCCCACATTTGCTTTCGCTTACGCTGCTTGTCGGACAGAAGCGCTGACGCAAAGATCAGTGCTATACACTGTGGCTGCGCCTCTGCTGTAAATATACGTTTTTCGATGAGTGAAAACTTTTATGATTATAATCAGATCTAAATGCGATTTTCGGAATAGGTTAATACTGTTTGTCTCTGAACGAACACAAAGTTAAAGAACTATATGTTAAGGAATACCTGAGCTAGTGGCATGCAAATTTTAAATTTGTTTTGTTTCTTACGGCGAAGGGGGCATTCAAAAAATTATAATGCCACTGTCATCATCATTGTCAGCATCTAGCAACATGCGTGCCAAAATTGGTGTTTCTAGGTGTTATAGTTATTGATATATTCGCCAAAAACTTGTACATATTTTTCCTAGGTCTGGAGGGTATAAAAATATCTGTCCTGATGCGTCTTAAAAGTTTTATAACAATCTATTAATGGACTGTGAGTAATGTAATTTAACTTACAATATCAAAAATAGTAACGTCTGACATGTTTGTTTTCGTGCATGTTTATAATGGATAATATTTGGCGTAAGAAATTAATCAAACATTCGAATAAATTCAAAGTGTACAGAAAACTAATTGAGAAGCAAATGAGGTTTTTGGTAAAAGTCGCAAAATCAATGGCTTTTCGAAATTCTACAGGTTTGCATTTGGATAAAGAATTTCACTCTTGATATATTGAATTTTTGCTGTAAATAGATTATCTGAGTAATTAAAGACGCTGATTTCTGATTATTGTTACTAAATGTGCTTTTGATAAAAGTCTTAAATATCAAAAAAACAATATTTTTCGAATATTTATTACCACTTCATAACAGTTTTGACCACTGTGTGGCTATGCAAATTTAAAATGAAGGCAGCCCGCCAAAGCAGAGCTGTAAGCTGTGGTGGTGATGGTGGTGGTGTAGTGGGTGTGTGTAGCGGGACTGTGGTAGGCTGCGAACTGGTCAGTGTCGACCAACTGAAGTGGTCTGCAAATTCACATTAACGCAAATTCCGTAAGTGAAGTATGTTGCATTTGCCGCACGTAAATTTAAAAAGCGCGGCACAATAACAAAACAGTTGCTTGCCATACAGATGCAAATACAAATACAGTTACAGATGCAACTGCGACTGCATTTGGCGTCGGAGTCAGAGTAATTGAAGAAGTCAGCCTTCCCAACACTCTGACCCTCAATGGTGACTCCTGCCCCATTGCCCCACCACCCATTTCTCCAGCCTGCTGCATACTGGCTACAGCTGGTAGTGGCATAGGCATTCGAATTTTCACTAGCGCACACACACAGACACACAGACACACTCATATTTGAGATACATAAATCTTGTGGATGAGCGTGCAGCGTGCAACATGCAGCGTGCAGCGTGCGACGCAACTTCTAGGCCTCCAAGTGGGCAGCAAAAAATGGGGGTTGGCCCAAAACTCTGCTCGGTGATTGGGGGTCAGCAGCTGTGTGTTGGTTGGCGCAATCGAAAAATATTCGAAAATTTCTAAAGCCTAAACCAGATGGTTGTTGTTCTATAGAATGAGCGATGCTACACAAAACCGAAACTTAAAGCAAGAACACTAAGAATATGAAATTCAAGAAAAAATTTAACTGTGTTCAGGCTTTAAACATTAAAATTTGAAAATATTTACTGATGATAATTTTCTTTGATTAAACTACACATTATCTTCCCTTTTCTTCATTCTGCTAGTTTTTAGTTAAATAAATTAATAATTTAATTTAAAATTATATTTTTGTCATAAATGTTATCATTAAATTGTTAATTTTTTCTATTTGATTTAAGTTTTAGTTTCAAAGACTATATTCTATTCGGGAATATTCTATTTACATTTAATTTATATCTAATTTATGTTCACCTAAGCTTATATTTTTATACTCTCTGAGGTGTATATATATATATATATATATATATATATATATATATATATATTGTATATATATATATATATATTCTTGATCGATAGTACCATGTCCGACTGTTTATCCGTATGAAAAAACAGGTTCTCAGAGATGGTTAGAGCTGCAAGTTCACATTTTTAGTCCGTCAATACAAAGATTGTTTTTGTTGTTTAATGTTACGCCCCTTTCGCCAAAAAACCTTGCTAAATAAATGTGTTTTTGGCGATAACCACAGTTACTATAACATCTAGGGATACCATTTTTGGCAGGCAGGTTGCTAGATGCAATGTTTAAACAATTCCATCAACATTTTTTGGATGCCACGCCCCCTTTGCCCATAAGAAGCGCAAAAACATTGATAGTTTTCATGGCTCTAGCTCACGTTTTTCGTAACGTATAGTTTTGTCACTAAGAGTATATTTGAGGACAAACAGTATCAAGCGATCCTGAAAATTTCATCTAGATCCGATTATATTATAATCAAGAAATCACCAATAAAACGTGAAAGCTGTGCAATGCTCTGTGTTCTGCTATAGCGTCTACGTCACACAAGCAACGTATACAAAAAACTTTGCGAGCGGGACTGATATACAAATACGTTTGCATGTTAAGTTCTTCCAGCGGTTACTTCAATTTGAACTAATATATTTAGAAATGAAAGTCAGAGGGTATTACACGGTCGGCATGCCCGACTGACATTTTCTTTCTTGTTAAATATTTAAAGAGCCATTAGTTTAATACAAACATTTCATCATACACCGCTGAGTAAGGAATTTGAAGGGTTCTTTTAAATTTTTAATTTGTAGAGAATCAATCAATTTAATAAAATTAACAAAGCGAACCTATTTTTAATCATCAATAGTTTTTCTACAACTCAGTTAATGTTCCTTTTATTTGCAGATTTACATGTTGACCAGAAAAATTCATGTTAAATTCATCATGTTCATGATTTCCGTATGCATAACTCGATTTATTCAAAATCCAACATTCAATATAATGTCAGTGAAGACAATCCTTTGCCCTTAACTGACTACAGCTGGCGCTTTAACACGATGGCAATCCATCTGCGGTACTAATAAAAGATTTCGCTAAATTGATACTGTCGATGGAGTAATTAAACTGCAATTTTTATGAGACATGTCGGACAGAGGCCGCTGCTATCACAGATCGAATAAATTATATTCGTTGGCTATTGGACCCTCGCACTGCTTTTACACGCACACACACACAGTGTGTGAGTGTGTGTTTGTCTCTAGTGACTGCTACGGGATGCGGGGCGGTGTGTGTGTGTGCATTGTTGGCCGTATCCGTTTGGCTCGTTCGTTTCCACGGTAAATTTTCCGACGCAATTTTGCCACATTCCGTATCCGGTTGTGCCGCATCCACGACCTTTTGCACTGCTGCAGTTTGGCTTTGCTTTGCTTTTGTTTTTCTTTTTGGAACGCAAATAAATTTTCAGCTGGAGCTGTGCAAACTTTTGAACCCGTCTGATTGCATTTTAATTTCGCCATTCATTTTTATATTGAATTCGTCTTTGAATTTGGCACGACAACTCGGTTCGACCCCCGAGATTGCCAGCTAATAATGATTGTCGTCTCCGATTTGATGTCCCCATTGGCACTTACGGGTTACGGTACTCTTCCCTCTCTCACCCCTCAGAACTGAAATTCAAAAGTGTGGCTGGCACACATTCAAATAATTTCAAGGCACTCATACACAAAAAAATGGAAAGAAGAGCGAGTCTTCTCTCTATCCATGAAGTTGTTAATTTTTATGACGTCATTACTCGCCTCGTAAAATCCAGTCAACAGTTGGTTTCTCTGCTCTAGAGAGCAACAGGCTTCAGTTCATTTCAGTTTTATGAACATGTTGAATGAGAGACTATAACTGCGACTGTGGATAGGTCTGGAACTGAAGCTGAAACTGGAACTGGAATTGCGAATCTCGACAAGTCGACTCCAAAGTTGTGAGCTTTATTTGCAACCGGAATTTTTATTGTTATTGCGCCATTTATGACTTTTACGAGATTTGTCTGGTTTTCGGCTCACTTCTAATTTGAGTCCATTGTTTTCACTTGTCATCACATTCACTCGAGAGGTATGAATCAAGTTTGTCCTTCAATACGCTGACATTTGAATACGTGACGCGAAATGTTATATGGGTGTGAAATCTGACAAATATAGCCTTGTAGAATCTTTTAGTACATTTTTATTATATATTTCCATGACTGAAAACATTAGTTCAATATTATTTGCACCTTCTCCTAGACTTTAATTTGCTCATATTGTCATGGCTGACAATATTTGGTTTATTGTTGATTTTATTTATTATTTGTTGACAATAAATATTAACATATAAAGCACTTTAAAGTTCATATAAAATTATTAAATAATTTAAACTTTTGTTTAAGAAGTTATAAATGTAAGTAAAAATATATTTTCGATTTAAGTTTAAAATTACTTGCTTTAAGATCCACGATGAGCAATTGTGGTTTGGATTTTCTAACTTTAAGGAGCAGAAATTAAGGCAAATCTTTTAAAGTGTATACTCTCTTCCTCACTCCGTTTCAAACGATTTTTGTATTAAATATGATAATAAATAAAATAAAAAGTTATTTTCTGATAAATGTCAAGCTCTTTCTAAAAGTTTCCATTAGAGCGAATAAGAAACTTGTAACTTGTAAGCGAAAAGTTTGCATATGCGCTTGTTAAAAAGAAAACTAAAATGAATAAAGAAATAAATAAATATGTTTTGGTTTTAACTGAACCCAGATTCGTGCCTGAACTATAAAATAAGAATCTGGAAAAATTTATTTACAAACAGTTGCAAAATGTTTTACACAAGATCGAATAACTGAACTGGATCAATTGAAAGTGCTATTATTTATTTTTTAAATTACTACCAAAATAGACTCTATTTCGTTAACTTTTCTCTATTAGGTTATAAATATTTTAAAATTTTATTTTTGTTTTTCTTTATTTCGTATACAAATTTATATATTTATTTAAATCTTATGTATAAATTCATTAATTACAGAGTTTAGCTTAACGATGCTCAATTAAAACATTTCTTATCTTTATGTAGTTCTTATTTAAAAATATTAAAACTTATAAATTTTTTAGCCTTAACACAATTGCAATAATTTCTACTTTACATAACTTTAATAAAACTTTTGATTGATTTTATTCTTTTGTACTTGTATTCCAGAGTAATGGGCTGTTCTCTCTCTCTCTCTTTCTCTTCCTTCATTTATCTTCCGAAGGATTGAGTTTCGAGTAATTTAAGGCCTTCACATCAGATGATTGCGATGGAGGTAAAATTGAGGTGGTTGATGCCATTCAATCTGCCATCCACCCGCTGGGCAAAACATTTATGCGCCATGTTCTACTTATATTTTTATGGCTGGTACTTGCAACTTAAAACCACAAGAACCCAAATAGTCTCACACACATAGTACACTCATATATAGCATGTACATACTATAGAATAGATAGAGAGATGTAGACATTCAAGTCAAAGCACTCGAAAAGCAAACGAGGAGCATATTTTAAACATGGATTCTTAATTAGTAGCAAATGTATCCCATTTGTTTTTTACACCTTGGCAACGCTATTCACGTACACATGTATACACAGAGGTATTACCAAACTACGGTCTATGAGCTAGTTAACACCACCTCCACACACACACACACACACACCTCCACACCCCCAAGTCACGCCCCGCACAGTCAGCAAATTAGTCGAGTGCTCCTTTTGCTTGCTCCTTTTACCAGTCGCCCGTGTCCCCATTCGATGTCGACAGTGCGTCTCATAATGCGCGCTAATTAATCCTGCAAGGATCGGATTTTCCCGACGTAATTATATTTACAGCCGCCATGCGAGCTAAACAACAACAACAACAAAAGCACGAACAATACAGGATGCTCATCCTTGCAAGGACTCAACAATCGCTCCATGTGCACGGGGCCTAAAGTGGGGATTTTATGATATACAGCGGCGTTTTGTACTTTGCCCTGGCTTTGAAGGGAGTGCTGCTGTGGAGAGTGGAGCACCACCAAATGGCAGCAGCCTGGCAACTCTGGCAGCACAGGAACATGCGAGTTGGCGACGCCATCTGAAAGGATACACAAGAATATTAAATTAATTTTTAAGTGCGTGCAGAAGACGAAAGAAGCAAAACACAACAACAACTAAAACAACAACAGCAAAGCAAAAAATTAATGCGCTTTTCTTGCTTACGTCTATTGTCTGGTGGCAAGAAAACTTTAAGCATATTTCAGTACTCAATTACAGGGTGATACAAGCAAGAAAAACTAAAAACAACTAAATAAATTGTAAGTAAATACTAGTAAATTTGCAGTGTATGCTAAAACCATATAAAGAGCACAAAATACAAGAGAACTTTCAGTTTTAAATGTAGATTTCAATGTTAATAAAAGATAACAATTGCAAAAGAAGATGAAATTCAAGTTATTAATTCAATTTAATTCTGTTCTTAAAATATTTTTCCATTTGGATAGTTATAATAATAATTCTTAAGTTATTTTAACGATGCGAAATAGATTATAAGATTTTAATGCAACGCAAATAAAATACTATGCCTATGGGAAGTGAACTCTGTAGATGACAAAGTTAGTACAAACTACAAGGTACAGTTTAGGAAATTTCAGATTTTGGAACGATTACAGAGAAATACTTAATTGGTCCCTAAGTCGTTTGATTTTCTGAATACCCCTACTACAAAGTCAGGGATTTTTTCAGAATTTCGTATCAGAAGCATGCAACCTGTGGAAAATTAAATCTTTAGATGACAATAGCAGTAGAGAAAATTATTCAGACTTTGGGATTTCCAATAACGTTAGGGAACAATTAATTCAAGGGAAATACTGAAACGTTCTATAACTCTTTTTATATTATGAATAACAATACTATGACAGTAGGGAGTATGCAAGAATTTCGTTTCACAAATAGATTGACTTTGCAATACTGTATTTAAAGCCCTGAATTTTCCACTGGAACAGTGTAGGATGTTTTGAATTTAAGCTTGATGTTTCAGTAGGATTATCGCAATTTTCTTTTGAATTTCGATACGATGGCAAATGAGAGTTCTGAGGAGATATATATTCCGTATGCCGTACACGAGTTTTCGCTATTCAAGTTAATAACCTATCAAACTTTTAGTTGGGATAAAAAAAAAATAAAATATTTGATGTATTCTTATTGGAAATTTTGTTTTTAAAATAATAAATACTATAATTTTAAAAATTTTTATCTAACTTATTAAAAACTTATATACTTTTATAAAACTCTATTATTAAAATTGCTTTGCAGTAAAATTTTCTTATATTTAAATAAAATTAAATGAATTCTTTAGCTTTTACACAATAACCCTGTATTTGATAGAGTTTTTGTCTCACAGATTGTTTCCATGATTTTTATTCTTTTTCGTCGCGAATATAAATAATGAGTACATTTTGTTTATTTAAGTTTGTTATTCCTCTTTTTGCTGTTACTTTATTGCTTTCCACGCGGGTGGCTAACTGGCAACTGGCAACTAGAAACTGGCAACTGGCAGTGGTTAAGTTGATGTAGATTTCGTGATGTTGTTTCTACAGCAGATTCTTTGATATGTTAGCAAATTAGTTACAGCAGTTTCGTGAGCTTCCAATTCTTCTATTTTTTTTAGTCTGCGTGAACGCAACATAATGAATTCTTTCTCTACTGCTTTTGTTGCGATATCAACGAAACGATGATTAAGTCAGCAAACTAGCCGTCTTTTGGTTGGACCAAGTGAGTGTATAGAAAAGTTAAGTGATTACTTTTTGCTGAGCAGATTCAAAGTCCTGGCCGTAAAGTTCAGCTCGTAAATTTATTAAGCAAAAACTTGGAAAACTTTCGACGGACAATGCATACGCAAGTTTTGTAATTGTATTCATTCAATGAAGTCAACTCGGTTGCCCACCATTTTATGCATTATTCATGAGACCGTGCAGATGAGCTCGGACTTAATTTCGAACCGCTCTGTATGTATGGACTGTTGTGAACACTGTGAATTTGTTAAACTATTGTGCTTAGATGCTCTGATAAACAGGATTTATAGCAACCAATTAGATCTGATACGATATCTATCTATATACCGAAAGGAATTCAGCCTAAACTCGCAAACATTTAAAAAGATATAACCCTAAGTTTTAGACCATTTTCACACAACCTTCTTAGACCTTCCACATCCTCATGGATTTGTTGAATAAGATGTTTAGTATTTAACGAGCTATGAATGGTGTAATATTCTATATGACTGGCGACTATCACTGCATACAACTGGCAAAATTACACTGAACCTTGTGTATCTTTGAGGTTGTCTGGCAGATGGAAAATGCATCTGTAAGATACGCACACGTCGTAGTAGAAGAACAAAATGCATTGGCATAAAGCACACCTCGGCTTAAATGCCATGATGAATGGATTTATAACTGAGTGCGAACAAGGGCAAAGCCTTAGAAAAAAAGGTGGTGCTGTAGGTGTTGCTAGTGTTTGGTGGTGGTGCTGGCGGTGGTGCTGGTTGTGTTGGCTATCGCTGATAATGATAATGTGCTCGTCGTCAGTCACTGAATGCATCGATAGGATAAGCTGCCTGTGTCGGTGGTTTTTTCTCAGTGAGGTTTCAAAGTGCCGCCATTATGGGCATTGGTGGTGCAGTGCAGTGGACTCCACTCCCCAACACTCCACTTCCAAGTACTCTACTCCACTGCAAGCACAACAACAGCTGCAATGGCAATGCCGAAGACTTTTTGGCTGCGATTCAAGCATTTGGATGCATAAATCAAACATTTATATGCGGCACAGCTTCGGCGTCGTTGCGGCTCACATGTGGAACGGAGTGCGCAGTGGTGCACTGTGGTGGCGGTGTGGTGGTGGTGCGGTGGAGCAGGCACTTGAATGTGATTACGCAGCAAGAGATTGCAGGCTAGCTGGTTAAGTCTGTAGATGGAGATGGAGTTGGAAATGGAAATGGAGACGAAACTCAACTCGACAGACAGTGTACTAGCCCTCACCCTATCTTTGTCTTGCTTTTCCCTTTGCCTTTCCTTTGCTTACTCTGAGTCATGACTTGGGTTAAAGGCATCAAAGGCGTCTCCGACGCGGCATGCACGCTGAAAATGAAGACGATTACTGTGACTGAGGAGACGGTTACTGGAACTGGGTTTGGGACTGAAACTGTGACTGCGACTGCGACAGCGACTGCAATGATGGATATTATTCCTAAGGCGAAAAGTCTTTGCCCAGCGGTGCTTTGCGACACCAAAGCGATTTGCGGCGTGATTGATTGCTTCATTGCGGCACAACACGAGCTGCCCAGGATTTGGCAAGGATTTTTTTGTCGAGGTCGACATAAATATTACTTATTTTCAAGTTTCACAACATTGCAATAGACAGCAAATGGAATTGTCATTATCAGGCTACAGAAAAAACAAAAGCTGCAGTGGAGACTATTCGAAATATATCAATAATATAAAAAATTCCTACTTATAAACTCACTTTCACTGTCTGGAAATCTTAGCCAAAATATAAACTTTTTATAGAGCTCAACTTATTTAAAAAACAATATTCATAAACAAGCTTTAATTAACTACAAACGCAGAGGCAACATTTAGTCTGAGACCTGAAATATAGTTTCCATTAAAATGGTTCTGCTTTTACTGGAGTTGAATGAGATGCTAGAGAGACACCCAATAGAGTGGAAATTCCATGATGAAGCAGACTTCAAAATAAGTACTACAAATAACCAGAGTTCTTGATCCCCTCAGACCCAGAATTGCCCGAGTGTCTATGCAGCTGAATTGAAATGAGGGCAAAACTTGTAATTTGGATGGTTTCCAATGGATTCTCGAGAAACTTTTTTCTTTTAGCACAAAATAATCTCTGTGTGTGTATACACCAGACTGTCGCTCTGTTCCACTGTCTCTTTGAATGCTTTTCAAATAGTACACCCTTTCCAACACAGAAATCGCAGAGCACGGAAGTGGTAGAAAAAATCAAGGCGCAAAATATATGCGCAAAAATTATATGGCAACATAGTATTTTTCTACTTATTTTTTTTTTGCCTTTCCACTAGTTTTTTTTTTTTTTTTGCTAACTCGACATGTTTGTGCTAGTTTTTTTTTCGGCTAGCTAAAATTTATTTTTTACTTAAAACTTTCTGTTGTAAGCAATGAAAAATGGCAAAACAAACTTTCCAGCTTTCAGCAAAAGCAAAGCGAACTGAATTTGTTATTGTTGAAAGTATCGAATTGATTTCAGTTGAGGAAGTTTCGAATTTTCAAATGCAAACGGCTAATTTATGCGAAAGTTCCGCCTTTTCTGCTTATTCTCATTCCATTCCCACTCAAATAAATACATTTAATTTATATACTTTCCTTTAATGGAGGCAAATACACACAAAAACATAGTATACTAGAAAAATAGTAAATATATTCTAAAAGCATAATTTAATAGAAGCATTTTGGTGAATGGCACAATGGAAGAGTTAGAAATTTTACAAAACTCAATCGCTTAAACTGTAGTGTTTATAAGCAGTGTGCTGTTTGTGTGATACCAGCTTTGCATCAGAAGATCAGTGCTATGAACTATGCTGTTAATTTACGTTTTTCATTGTTTGATTTCTTTCTTGATTATAGCACGAGCTTAATGCGATTTTCAGTATTGTTTTATATTGCTTTTCTTCAAACAAATGTGAAGTTTCAAAACTATACTTTGAGAAATACGTGAGGTACAGGAATGCAAAGTTTCAATTTGTTTTGTTTCTTATGGACACAGGGGGTCGTGGCATCCAAAAAATGATGATAAAATTGTCTTTATATTGAATCTAGAATCCTTCACAATAAAATTGGTGACCTTAGGTTACTGATATATTTGTCAAAAACATGTATTGTTCTGAAGTATGCCTGAACTATCGTTTATTGCAAACAAATTCTTGTATTCACGGACCAAATATGTGGTCGATACTGACTAAAATGGAAATTGTAGCGCTTACCATCTCTGATAGCTGTTTATTTATACGGACAGACGGACGATCAGAGGGAATGAGGGATATACTATATCAACTATATCGATATATCATTCGTGTATAAAAGTCATTGAATTTTGGAAGCAAGTTCTTATAAATTAATTAATTTTAAACTATAAAAAAATCTCATAAAATTATTAAAATCTTTAATTTTTTTAAACAGTGTACAATTTATGTTTAAATTTGTATATCCGCAGCAGTCTATATTAAGTTTATTTAAAATTTATTTGAAAAAAAAAAAACAAAAACTTTAACAGCTTTTAGTGTTTGTGCTTGTGTTTAATCCTTTAAAAATGTTGCATTAAGCTTGAATAAGTATAATTTATATATTTATTGAATTTATTGTTTTGCAAATCAAATTATTTGGCAAACTTGAGTCAACAGCAGAACGACGCCACAAATATTATTCATTTGGCCGAACAGAGAAGCCGGAAAAAGTCCAATACCGAGAGAGATCAATGAGAGTTGAACTGCAAAAAACAGACGACAATATTTTAATAGTTTAACGCAAAACAATAAATAAAATAAAATCAATTGCCGGACGGAAGGGTCAGAAGAAACCAGGAGCTTGCTTTCTCTCTTGTACTCTACATGTCTCTCACTCCGTCCTACTCTCTCTCTTTCTCTCTCTTTCTCTTTCACACTTTCTCATTTTCTGGGCTAATTGGTGGAACAAAAGGCAAATAACCAAAATCGCAAATAATACGACATGTTATACGACAACAAAAAACAATAGCTTGCAGCCAGCAACAACAACAACAACTGCAATTACAACAACAATTGCTGTAGTAGTAGCAATAAAATCGTTTGTTTCCGGCTGTTGGCTATCAAAGCTACTGGAATTTATTTTCGTTTCGAACAACAAACACAGAAACAACAACTGCAAATCGCAAAACCAAAGTGCAAACATTGCTGTTATTTTCGCTGTTGTTGTTGTTGCTATTGCTGTTGTCTTTCGATGCTGCTTGACTATTTGCTAAAGTCATTGCGGTGCTTTTGCCCCCCTTCACTTTGTCCTACACAAACTGCCCCCCGAGTTCAACAAGCTTCCCAGGGGCATGCAGCCGTCTCTGCACAATGCCAACGACAGCAGCAACCAACAACAGCAACAACCAGAACTTCAATGACAACAACAGCAACTGCAACAACAATTTTAGTAATAATATTCACATTTATGGATATGTAAGTGGTTCCGCATGACTAGCCCCGCATCCTCTGTTTTTGCCCTCTGCTTTCCCTCTCTCTCGTATCTTATTCTCTGTCTCTTTGGAGTCTAAACATGACTTCAGGTTGACTTTAGTCTTGTAGGGCATTAAAGTTTCAATAAGGTTGCCTCTAATTTGCTTTGGTATTTTTCTATTACTTCTGTTATTCTTATTGTTGTTTCTGGAAGGATTCTGGCAAGTCCTGTGGGTCAGTTTGGATTTGCTATGTATAAGTTTGTTTGAATATATTTCTTTTGGAGACTTGCTAGGCAGTACAATAAGTGATTCAACGCTTGTAGAACATACATATGTTATAAACTATTGTTTTTCAATCTTTTGAAATTATTTTGATATTTTAATAGATATGTTATTAAGATTTGGAATAACTTATTATTATAGTAAACTCTACTATTTTTATAGAAAAGTTGGCTTATTAATCAATTATCTTATTTAAATCTTAAAACATTAAAGAGTCTTCTAAAATTGTTGAAAAATAATTAAATATATATATAAGGCAATGGGGGAAACTATAAAGTACATTTCAAATTATGTCCAGTGTATGACCAAATACATGTTTTGATATTAGTAACAATAGAAAACTTTCAATGTTTATATTGTTTAAATTATTCAGAATTGAACCGCTATATTAAAAAAGGTTTCTTTTTAGTTGTATTTGTTAATTATTTTGTAAAGTCTGTTCACTTGCTACTTATTTTATTGCAAAAAAATACTTAAAATATTTTTTAAAAAGTAATTTCAGAAATAATTTAAAATTTACTTAAAAACTGCTCGAAATAGCATTTTTTGGATTTACCATTGATATCTATATTGTTCAATTGATACAAATTTCGATTTTCTGCACAAAGTGTCAAGGGTAAAATGTGAAGAGAAGATAAAAAAATTATATAATAATTAATTCTGTCAACGGCTGCAGCAGAAATTGATGGGATGTATAAATAAATTGGAGTGGAAAGAAAAATGTTGGGAATGAAATCGCTTTTCGATTATGTTAATTTAATTTCCATTGCTTGGGCGACATGAGTGGAACACATGCCGGCAATATGTCCAATGGCGCGGCGGGAATAAATCCAAATCATGCGATCCAATGATCACATTGTGCCACAACTTGAGTTATTGCGCCGAGCAAATATACTATACACACTCACACTCAGGAACATTCCCACATACAAGTGCACTCATACACTCATATACGGTCTGACAAAGCGATTGGAGAAACAACATCGATGCTTGTTGGCAAATAAACTACAGATGTGAACAGGACAAATAAACAGAGCACATAACTAACAAAGAGATATCCTTTTGATTTGAGTTAAAGAAATTAAAGAAACATTTTGCAGAAATTTAACGAAAACTGTAAAATATTCTCCCAGCAAGCTGGATGTTAATATGCTGAAAATGAGATGTTTGGGAAGAGTTTGAAGAATTTAATTGATTTTTGTTAAGACTTGGTTAGGAGAAGTTAGAGCACATTAGTTACTTTTCACAAACTAATTAAATTTTGTAATTACAACAATTTATTTAAAACATATTCAGCACCAATATTATTTATTTCAATAATAATACATTTATGAAAATTGCAATATATATTCTAGTTATTCGCTATATACTTATGCAATAAAATATATTTTTTTATTTCACTTAAATACAATTATTATTGTATAGTTTTAAATTATATACAAATTATTTCTGTGTATTCTACAAATAAAATTAGACCCCAACATATCTGAATGATATATTTGACAGATTAAATGCAAAATAGACATGGCTAGTTGATGGTTGTCTATCTGGCAGTCTGACAGTCTCTTCAATCTCTGGTCCAACAGACTAGCCCCAACAATCTTTAGCAACTGAAAATAAACACAGGGCAGTTTGGGCACACGTCTGCAGTGTTGCTATGATTTAAACGGCGAAATAAAAATATATTGTTTTAAAAAAATGGTGTAAAATTACTAAACAATTATTAAAATAATTTAAAAATTATAAATTATAGTTTTAAGTTTTCTAAACAGTTTTTTACTAAAAATAATATAGAATAAAGATAAAACAACATGCAAAAATATTTTCAAAACTTTTCTGCTGCAAGAAACTCTTTGACTATGAAATAGAAATGTGGAAACTTTAAAATAATTATTAAAATATGTTTTTTTTGCTAAAGGTTTTTAGTTTTTAAACAGTTTTGGCCTGCCAATAATATAGATTAAAGAAAAAATATGAATAAAAATTGATTTTGACCCTATTTTTGCAGAAAGAAATATATTTTGGGAAAATTATTTTAGTCTGTATTTTAAATCATTGTGAGCTTAGTTCACATTAGTGGAAACAAACAAACGAAATAAATAGCTTAAAATATCAACTTTACTCGTATGAAACCTGCATCTAAGAATGTTTCGATTTCTAGCTGGTAAAACTTTGTAAATTTTAGCTAAATTTGCAACACTGCTCGAGGAAAATTTCTTTACTTTTGTCTCCGATTTGAAATACGATTTGTTTCGTGTGTGCGTTTTACTATTTTGAATGCTATTTGTTTTATATGTGTCGTAGATTTTTTTCTTCCAAGTGAAATACGTTTTAATTTATGGGCCTTCTGCGTACATTATAAACTCGTGTATTTTACAAGCACTTGGCAGACCTCACCAGGATATGTTGTATTACAATGTGAATTAAGAATGCTCAGGCAGACAGTGGGGTATCATAGAGAATGTGAGAAGTAGAAAAAAAGAGAGAGACATATGTAGAAAAGGCAAGCATTGTTGAATTTTTTATTTTGACCAAAGAATATATTTGTTTCAAATGATGTCTAATATAATTTGTAATTGATATATTTAATGACGATACCGATACTTATAATTGTCTAATTTTCTTGGTTTCCAGTTGTGTGTTCTTCAAGCATGCTGCTTCACACTTAATAAATTCATTAAAATAAAATATAATGCCATGAATCAATCTAAGCTCTGACAAGCGCTAATTAATGCCATTGAGCTCGACCAGACGATGTGAATGTGTGTGTGAATCTTTGACCAATATAAGGCCACTTGAGTTAGATACCGAAACACAAAACCTAACCAAACCGAACTGAACCCAATGTTACCCTGACGAAAATTGCTTTCCCCCATAAATTGCCAAAGAAATCGAAAGGAAACCGTGAACATCGTAAACAACATTTGCAGTTTTTTTTTCTACATAGTGAAGCTGTTGTTGTTGTTGTAGTTCTCCCTCAGTTTTGCTTTGCTAAAGCAATTTGTAATTTTCCGTATTTCATTCGCATACACTTCATTAACATCCCCTCAGAGCCAGGGCGCTAGCTCCAAGGAAGAAGAGTTTCTTTCAGTTCGCTTCAATGGCTGATAAACAGGCTGCTGTCAAGCAAGAGGCGGGGGCGGAGGAGGAACAGTGGAAGGGTGGCAGTTGGGGGGTGGGATGCATCATTAGAGTCGTTGAGCATAGTCGTGCCTTGAAATTTACGTCCTTTTTGGCGAAGACCTTCTCTAATTTCTTCAAGGATCCTGCCAGCCGCATGTATGCTCGCGCGGAGGACAGGGAAGGGAAGCTTTTGCATCAGCGACAACGACACAAAAAGTCCTTGGCCAATGACAGCCACTGCCGCAGCCGTAGCACTAACAGATCCAAGAGCCATGAGCCAGGAGTCAGAAACCAGGAACCAGGACCAAGGAAGTGGGACGCTCTCAGGCGCAGGCTGAGACAGGAAAATGTTTTTTCACGATAAAAATGATGGATGACATCATAAATAACGTTGGAGTGCGCCCAAACAGAGGGTTTCCAGTGGTTGTTTATTTCGATATAAATGAAATTCTTTTTCGTTTTTTTTTCTCCTTTTCTGCTGCTTATTTTAGCCAGCAAACCGAACAAATAAAAACTTTTTGGGCCCCGCAAACAATTTGGCAAGAAAAATTCACTCACACACACACACGCTCTCTCACCCACTCACACCCTCGCTCACTTAGTTTCCCCTCCCCACCACAACTAGGCAATGCAAATGCCGAAGTTTCAATGCTCTAACCCGATGATGCTGTCGATGCTGCTGCTGATCCAAAAGTTCTGCACATAATCAATGGTCATTAATTTGTGGGCGGGGCCCCGATATTGGGCGGCATTTGTAATCACAGTTCCAGTTCTACATTGTATCTGAGATGTTTCCCGTCATAAATATCGAAAATTATTATTAATGTTCTCTGATGTTTCTTAGGCAGCCAGTCAGCAAGTCGAGACATCGTTGACTGAGCTTTTGTAAATTTACCACACTGGCACAATGGGTGTGATAGCAAAAATCATGTATTCAAATTGTTTTTACATTGCTGCAATATAATTCATAGTAATTATATAATAGTTTAAACAAAATAAGAGTGGATCTGAGGTAGAAGAAAAACTAAAGCAATTAAATATGGAAGTTACATTGAGTCATGGTCGACTTTGAAACAAATGTTAGAAAATCGATTGTGGTTTTTACTTAAACTTTTAAATATTTATAATTTGGAGTAAAAGCAATAGTAATTTTTCAAAGTTCGAAGCAAAAATATTTCGAAAATATCAACTTTTGCTACTTTCACTGTCAGTTTTCAAACACTGGGTCTGCCCAAGGTGTATTAATATGGGTGACGTATTCCCACTGGGCCAGTTCTGTAAATAAATTTTTCTGAACCAGCAAGTTACCTTAGTTAAAAAAGTTGTTTTTGAAATGTCAAAATACGAGCCCAGACTGGATATAGTTTTTAGGAATAAGTCACCATATTAATACACCTTGTGTTTGATAACAAACAAATGTGTTTTACCAAAGATTGTTAAATCATAGCAAATTGTTAAGTATAAATGTATAAACTAAACTAAAAATATCTCTCAGGGAATGCATAACTAAAGAAATTTAACTAAATATGTTTAAAAACATTTCTATCTTTAACTGAACTGTAAGTATTTTATGATTTCCTCAGAGTAAATAAGTATACTTTAATATTAGGACATTAAATGTAAAGATTAATAAACTAAAAACATATATTATGGTACAGTAACTGATTTTTTTTAGACATTTTTGATATTTGTCTTTTGTTAGATTAGAAGAAAACTAAAAATGTTAATTATTATTATTATTGTTATTATTAACAAGATTTTCACTCTAAATATAAAATTATATTACTATAAAAAATTTGTTTAATATAAAATGTTATGATTCAAAATTTTTAGATTTATTTTTTGGTACATTAGCTGAATTTTTATAAAAGTTTTAATATTTGTAAAAGTTTATTCATGAAGCAAGAAAAGATTTACTGAAATTTAAGTTTTATAAGATTTGCACATTTCTAGTTTTTCTCATCTTATTTAAAATATAAATATCTATTACTAAATCTATATTTCCCTATAAAACTAATTCAAATTTTGCAATCATGATACTATATATAAATAAAAATAAATTAATAATTAAAAGCTTAAAATGATGTGATTATTGGTGAACTATTTCCACCCACTGTATCATCGGTTTTGAAGGACAAAGTCGAGCCGCACACACGGACACAGATTGTACGAAAGTGAAAGCCTGCCAAGATGTTTCAATGTGTGGGTGTGTGTTTGTGCGCTTTAATGATATCCTTATAGCCTGCTAAATTTATGGCAAAGCCGCATAAATTTAGACGCTTTGGTTTCTTAGTTGTGTTTCTTTTTTTTTCACGCTTTCACTACAAGGCAAAACCTTATCGTATTTTTATTTTAATGGATTTTTTATCTGCCGCTGCTGATGATGACGTTGCCAGCGTCTTTGGCATCAAGCAAATGGCTGGAGGACACACAAACAGGACACACACACACACACAAACAAGCCAGTGCTGGTGGATGTGAAAAGTGGGGTAAAACCGCAGTGGCCAAATAGCTGGGCACATTTCTCATTTTATTTAACTGTAAGTTGATGCAGGGAAATGGGATTTAATAAGCCAACATTTATTTTAGACATTATTGATGACGGTTTATTTATCGCGTCCCTCGCCACCACTCTCTCGCCTCTCGTTGGCTAGTGGCTCTATTAATGTGCAACTTCCGCCTGACCCTTTGCATGCTACTTATGCGGCAAAACTCAAAAGGATTAAGTCACACACAGAGAGACACAGAGACACAGACACAGAGGGAGACAAAGGCGCAGCCAAAAAGATTCACAGCAGTCGCACAATGCAAAAAGCTTCTCGACATGCTTTTGTTCGTTCCCTCTCCTAGCTCCTATGCCTGTTCCATTCCCTGCTCCTTTTCATGTTCCTTTGCTCATGTTGTCCGACGATTATTCAAAATGCAAGTCACAAACTCGTGTGTGCGTGTGTGTTTGTAAATCCTCGCAGCCATGTTGGCGTCGGTGCCACAATCCTCTCTTCTCTTCTGTCCTCTCCACTTCTCTCCGCTGCTCAGCAGCTCCTCGACTTAGCTTTAGGATTTGGTTGCACGGCTGCTGCTGTATCCCCGTTGCACCCTTTTTGCCCTTGCTCCTGCTCCTGCTGCTGCAATTGCCGCATGTAAATTCTTAAAGTAGTACTTAGCGCTATTATTTATTATATTCCAACAGTTTCAACACCTCTCAACAAGTAACGAGCCGTCGAAGGGGTTTGCGGGTGTGGGCGCTGAGTTCCTCTCGCAGCTATATAGCTGCATTTTCCTATTGTTGCACACTGTTCACATTGTTGTTAGTAGTAGTTGTTGTTGTTGGGTTACTATTGTTGCTGTTGTTGTTGTTGTTGTAGTTGCAGTTGTTGCTGCTGCTGTTGCTGCAGTCCTCGGCGATGTTGTGCAGAAATTTATGAATATTGCATGGTAATAAAGCGAAGGATTTCATTACTTCTGCATTTGCAAGAGTGTGTGTTTGTTTCTTATGTGTGAGTGTTTAAATGTGTGCGTAAGTGTGTGTGGAGCAAAGTCCTTTGCTCTAGCAAGTGTTTGAATGATTTGAGTGTCTTTAATTTGAGACCCACTTGCTGTACTTCCCAAAAAAACCGATGCTGCAACACAAATTTTGAGTTAAATACCTTGAGGGTTAAGCATCTCTCATAGAGAGAACCAATATTTCAATCATTCTGGCTGAGATTTTTTTCATAATATAAAAAGATATTTGTTTCTAAACAATACATTGAATGTTATTGTGTAGCATTGATAAAATAAATTAAAACTAACAAATATTTATATTACCAAAAGACAAATTTGATCAATGTAATTTATATTTATACCCCTGCAGAGGATAATTGTGTTTGTTGCGATGTTTGTAACGCATTGAAGGACGCGTGGCAGACCCCATGCAGTATATATATTCTTGTACAGCATTAACAGCCTAGTCGATATATCAATGTCCGTCTGTTTCTATGCGAAATAGTCTCTCCGTCCAAAAGATGTCTTGATTATATTTGTGCACATGCTTGCTCTCTATGCAGATAGTTCATATATTAAAATCAGCCATAGCTGCAATAGGAACAATCGATTGAAAATATTTAGTTTGAAAAACTTTTATGGTTTTTTAACAATCGCAACAAAAACTTACGTAATAAGCTTTAAGTACCTAATTTTATGTGCAATCCATAGCACATTATGCATAGGAACAATCGGCTGGAAATGTTTAGTACAAAAACCTTTTCTGTCTATTGAGCGATTTAATCCAAATTCGCTCAATACGCGTTAAGTGCCAAATCCTAAATCCCAAATCCAAACTTCATTCTGTTCGGACTACTATATCATATAGCTGCCATAGGAACAATCGGCTAGAAATGCTACTTTGCATGTGCTATTATTCTACATGTGCTAAGCAAATTTCATCACTATCAGACTACAATATCATATTGAAGGAATCGGTTAGAAATACTATGTATGTAAAACTGTTGTTTTTTTAGTAATCACAAACAAATATAATATATGAGGGTATCCAATCTTTGAAGTACCAAAAATATCCTTTATTAATTTATGATTTTAAAAGTAATTTTAAATTTTAATATTTACTTATTTCTTTACTAATAAAATAGTTTTCTTTAATTACATTTTTATTTATTTAATTCATATTATTTCATAAAATGTTTTAACAATTTCGCTTGACATTAAACTTACACAATAAAATTGTGAGAAATTTGTCTGCTCAACTATTGGAGAGTTCTAATAATAGATCCCACCTTAGCGCAACGACAACTACCATAAAGCATCTATTTTAAAACCAACACGGATGTGAAATTCCATATCAATGGGTGACAAAGACAACGGGTCGCTTACTAGCACCACATTGGCTGTGAAAACCACCAAAAGATTTATGCGCCACATAATTCCAAAATGAATTGCGAGCCGAAGGGAGAAAACAAACAGAAGTTAACTGAGAAACCCAGAGAGGAGAGAGCGGGAGAGAAAGAGAGGAGAAGTGAGTGAGTGAGGAGGGAGACGGGGCGCGACACTTACAACCGCCATAATCATTTCAACAAGAATAATTTAAATAATTATTAAAACGATTCCCAAGCGTTGATGGCAGCGTCGACAATTACAAGCGACTTCGAGCTTCAACAGGACATTTGTGTCTGGCAACAGGCCGCCAATTGTTCGTCCTTCTCATACTGTGCCACTTTTGTCTCTTTTGCCCCCTTTATCCCACTTGCCACATCCTGTCAGCTGCGTCTGGTTGACTTTTGATTGCCTGTAGTGCATTTGGCTTTTTTGTATTTGTGTGGTCGTGTGGTTAAAAATTAATACGCGGAAGGATATGGCAGGCAATTCGTTTTCAGCGTTCAGCTTCTGTTTTTGCTACTCGTCTCTCTGTTCCCTCATCCTCTCCTGCCACTTGCATATGAAATCAAAATTACAAACGAAATTCGGCAGCGCATTTCATTGGCTCATGAAAAATTTACATTTGAATAGACGACTGAATACATATACATATATATGTATATGTATATATGTGGTATATATGTTCCTGGTCTCTCACAGCTGGCGCAATGATTCTGCGGTTCGCGACCGCCAGGAAACTGCGCCAACAATGGCCGCTGGAAGTGCGACTCCGTGAGCATTTATGCGGCGTATTGTTTTAATTTTCAGCATTACAATAATATACATTTATTGTGAATGCATTCCAAAATTTATACTCAACTCTCAACTAAATGCAAACGCGTTGAATCTATTCGCTTGAAAATATTTTGTTTCATGTTTAATAATTTGATTAGTTGCAGGCCAAAATTCGTTTTATTAATATTAACTAACACAAATTTTTTATTGCGAATCTTGAACTCGTTTTAGTTACTGTTTTGAACAGGCTTTAACTAACAACGCAACAAAGAAAATTTCAGTCGAGCATCGTATAATTCTCTCTGACTTTCAATTTAAATCCAAGCAAAGTCTTCAAGAACTTAACATGCACTCGTGTTTATACATATGTTTGTCTGTCTCGCTCGCACAAAGTTTTTCTATCGATCTTGATGTGATTTTCAGGATCGTTTCATGTTGTTTGTCTCTAAACGAATGTGAAGTTACAAAACTATATGTTTTAGAAATATGTGCGTTAAAGGCATGACAATTTTCAATTTGTTTTGTTTTTTTTTTGGGTGAGAGGGGCGTGGCATTCTAAAATGTATGATATCATTATCTTTATATTGCATTTTGAAACCAGCATGCCCAAATTGGAGTCCCAAGATGCTTTAGTTACTGAGATATGTGCTAAATATGATGGATTTTTACCGAGGTATATCTGGTTTTTCTGGTTATTTCGACTTAGCTTGTGTTGCTGTTCCAAAACATATATGTTTTATGGGGTCTGTCACCGTCATACCACACTATACTTAAAGCCATTATTGGAATTAAGGGAAACATTTTCTATTTTTGTTATTATTTCATTGTATTATATATATCTATTTTATACAACTATCATAGTTTTTAACTTTTTTTTCAAAAGTTTTCCAATTCTTAAACAGTTTTTAATTAAATTCTTTATATTATTTTACAATTATATTTTAAGTAAAATGTGTATTGTAGTGCTAATTAAATTTAGTTTCACTACAATTACTTAATGCCTAGAAAAATATTCTTCATCTTCAATTGCAAATAAAATTATTTTCTTTTAGAAATTTCCATTAGAGTTTATATTTTTAATGCTACAGAAATTCAATTTTTATTACAACTACATAAGGTAAATGCAAATGAAATTCCCAATGCATTAATAAACTAATTCATTGCATATAAATACTTACCTTTTCTTACCATATTTGGCTTAAAAATTCTAAACAATACAGCTAAAATCGTATCGGTCAACACGCATCGGCTTTGGGAACAGTTTGCAGTTGTGTAGAGTCACGTTCTGGACCAGATTCAGAGTCACAGCCTGTGGCTGGCGCGTGTTTAGGCCATGTTCCCCATATGCCCCCATTCCCGGTTGTACCCTTTGCAGCCCTGCTCCAACCGCTAATGGCGTTCGCGCACTTTTGGCTACTTGCACTGAAGCATTTTGTCTTCCAAATTAATTTGGTGTCCAGCATACTATGCGGTCCTTTTGGTGTGTATTACGAGAGTGAATGGGATAGCAAATGAGGGCCCAGCGCCAGGACCCAGAACCAGAACCAGAACCAGAGCAACAAAATCAGCAGCAGGACATGATTATGTTGAACATTGCAGGCGAACAGAATAGGCTGAGGTTCCAGTGTCCATGTCCGCACTGCGCTGCTTCGATTCAATTAAAAGAAGAACCCGAATGCCAACGAAATTGCGAATGAAAATGGAAATGGCAATGGCAATGTATTGCTATAGCTATAGCTATAGCTGCAGGGATAGGAACAGGAAAAAGAGTTAGAGTTGGGGAAATCGCCGCTGCACTTAATGCATAAATTCACTGCTGGACATCGCTGATGATAAATTTGATTATTTTCAGTAATGTTGGCGATTTCCATGTTTCTGCAGTTAATCGATGTACAAACTTTACTGGCTCTGTGCAAACAATCAAGCTTATTATTACTACATTCAATGGGGTTAATGGTTAATCAGTTATATGTATGAGTAATTTGAGCTTAGAATGTAAAAAGCAAATCTTAAATATGTTATTATTTAACTTCTTGTTAGCTTATTTGTTTTTAACTTTAACTCTGTTTTCAAGTTGCTCCTTCAAAATTAAATTAATATAGAATCAGTGGTATATCTCATATACAACACAATATAAATAAGATACAAATTGTTCAATGTTTCTAAATGTAGCTAAATTCGCGTTGGTTGAAATTGAATCTGAAACTACAGAAGTGTAAGGCTAGAATGTAATACCACATTTGGCAGTTGCTGCTGTCAAAATAAACAGAATAAAAGCCAAATGCTGTCGGCTTTAAATTGTTTAAACATTACGATGCGTTGGGGAATTGAATGCAAGTGGCTGGAAAAAACTTTTTTCCACTAACAAAACGAAAAAAAAAGGAAAAAGGAAAATAGAAAAGGAAAGAAAAAAGTAAGGAAAAACGTGGCTGGGCAACAGCAATGGCAGTGGCAACATCCAATTATTTTTCGATTAGTTTCGCTATCATTCTTCAAAAACAACAGCAGCATCAGCAGCAACAACAAAAAGAGAACAACAACAATATGTATTTGGCGCATCTGAAACCGAAACCAAGTACGAACCCAAAACACAAAACTCACCCCTCAATTGGGTAAGGGTAGCAAAAGTAGCAGAAAGAGGAAAATGTTGTGTGTGTGTGAGTGTGAGTGTGTGTGTGTGTGGTAGGAGTATCAACAGAGCGGCAAAGTCGAATATAAATAAATAAAACATACAAAATGGAAATAAATCTAACTGAAAAGCCATAAAGCATTTTCAGCATTCGCAATTTAATATGTTCGAGGGTATTTTTCTCGCACGTAGCGAAGATGAACAACACCCACCACCGCCAACATCAGCAACACCACCACCACCGCCACCACCAGCAGCAGCAGTAGATGGAACAGGAGCAGCACAAGATGGTGCCTGCTGGCATAAGAAGCAGCACACAGCACACAGCTCACAGAGTCCTGTAGAAGGACGAGCACGGCAGCTGGACGAGCAGACACAATGGACAAACAGCAGCAAAAGAAAGAAATAGCGAAAAGAAGAATGAAAAGAAGCATTTGGATTCGGATTCTTAGCTCAAGACACTGGGAATGTAGATGAAAATGAAGCAAACAGAAGCAAGGGGAAATGGTGGGTATGTTGGGGTGTATAAAGTGTGGGGGATTCGCGAGCGCGCTAAGTGTGATATATTTCCTAAGATTATATAAAATGTTTTATTTGTTCTTCTTGTTGCTACTTTTCTTCCTTTTTTTCATTGTTGTTGCTGTTGTTTTTGTTGTTGTTGTTGCTGCCAAGCAAATTGCGTGCGTATCCAAGGAGTGGGGTGGGGAAAGTCGACGTGGATCCATGTGAAAGTGCGAAAAAAGGATATTAGGTGTATATCTATATACAAATATATCTGTATATATTTGTATATCTTATGTATGTTAAAGTATTTGTATGGTATATAAGTAGTTGGAGGAGCGTCGCAACGAGCGAATAAAATATTTCGTACCCTCATCTAAATTCCAAGTCAGTTTACTTCCCCTTCTACAATACTTTCAACGATTCTCGTTGTTGTTGTTGTTTTGTGAAAATTGCTAAAATGGAAAGTTTAAGGCATTTGCAAAACAACAACAACATAAATTTAAAGCAATACTTTGCCCCCTAAACAGTGGGAAATATTAATGCATGTTTTAAGCAAAAATTTAAATAAAAGAGCATAAAATCTAATTATGCATTTTCAAATTAATCCATGATTAGTTATTAATATATAAATAAAATTCACTACTTTTTATAAAATCCTTAAAAATAATATATCTTCAACTGCTTAAAAAAAATTTTTCGTTAGTTACAAATAAGACAAAAAAATTGCGAGAGTAACAAATATGACCACATATATATAATATTTTACTCTTTGCTGTCACTATTTGTCAAATTATATCATATATTTCAATTATTTGAACCATTACTTCGATATTCTCTAAATATTCTCTAAATTTTACTCCCATAACCCATTAATCTGTCAATATCTGAAAGCTTTACTAATAATTTAAACTTTGCTGATTCTTAAACTATTTTTTTTTTGTTTTATATTATCTAGTTCCAAAATTTCTATCACTTTTTCTCCCATTTTTATATAATACTATTTCTGTTATTATTTCACAACCTCAAATACAAGTTCTGTAGTTTTTCTACGATTTTTAAAAGTACTTGAATCAATCAATAATAGCTACTAAGCCAATTTTTATATATTTTTTCTGTCACTATTTTTGAATTTTTTCCTAGTAATTCCTTATTTGATTTTTATAATTTTGCTATAAGTAATACTACATATTCGATATCTGCTTTGGACAATTAAATCGATGACAAATATAAGAATTGCTTTGTTCTGGATGAGTACGTTTTTATACACTCTGAGGGGTATATTGCTTAAGCTTGGAATATAGTTAAAAAATATATCGAAAACTTGTTAATATATAATTTTTTCTTTGTTTGCTTTTGCAACAAATTAAAATGAAATATTAGCAACATTTTAAAAAGTATGCCGCCAAAATCGACAAATCGCCCATAGTGCACTGTACACCCATTCGTCAATTGTGTCAGAATGGAAACAGAATGTAGGCAGCTTTTTGTCCACTGGGCATAGGGTTTGATCCGGACATAAGTGAAGCTGAAGATGGCACCAGATGTGTCCAAGTTGGATTCTTAAGTGGCAGGACACACACACACACACATACAGATAAAGGGAATACACCCAAAAATATACACACACACACATATACATAAATTGTGAAAATGGGACGCTTAGAAATTAGTTGAACATCGTTTTTTGTTGTTGTTGATGATGTTGTTGTTAATTGTAGGTATTCAGTTTAATGCGGTCTCAGATGAGAAAATGAGCCTGATGATGTTGCCAATGACCAAAGATGGTAAAAAATATAAAAAGCAAAGAAAGTAACGAACATTTTTCCAACTTTATGCCAAGTTAAGTGGGTGATGTTGCCTCCGCTTGCGCACGCTCACAAATTGATGGGAGGGAGTGGCAAGTGGCAAGTGGGTCGGCGGAGATGGTCTGAAGATGAATGTGCCGCAGCTCTATAAATATGTATGGGATGCTATATATTAAAACCGACTCGACTCGAGTCAACTCGACTCGACTCGCACAGAGCAAAAACTAATTTCGAAAAATGCCAAAAGAAAACGCAGCAAAATGAAAATAAAAGAAAAGCACAACAACAATAACAACAACGAGACAGCTGAGGGCGGCAAGGAACAAGAAAAGGACATTTGTGCTTGCCTTTGCTACTTTAGCACACGGATACGCAGAAGTTGGAGGCAATGGCTCGGTTTTGGTTTTGGTTTCTGCCTTTGGCATTGGGGGTTGCTGCTTCTGCTGTTGCTGGCAGGAGTTGGAGCAGTAGCAGAAGCAGAGGCAGGACTCAGGTTCTGAAACCGACACAGACTGACAGGCAAGCTACTGGCAGCTGCTGCCTTTTCTACTCCCCCTGCCCCTGGTGGGGTACACGAGGGTAATATAACACAACAAAATGCAATAAAGCATTTTGTGGCAACTTGAAGATGTGAGCAGCAGATGCTGATTAAAGGTGTGCGGTTGGGTATGAGCTAAGGGCGTCAGTCCATGGGGCAGTGGGCGGTGGGTAGTGAATGGAGAATTCCGCACACACATACTCGAACATACATAGATGAGCGTTGCGGAAAAAAAAAGAAATGAGAAAACTCATTTGCCGCTTGCAAGTTGAGTGGCAGCCTGTGGGTGGTGGCAAGCAGCTGAAAGAAATGAATGAAGGTGGTTCATAAGGATGTTGCGGAAAGTGCGGGGCGGGAGTTGCTAAAAGGTGGAAAGAAATGACAATTGGAAAGGGGCGCTTTTCCTCATTTAAATTGCGTGTACATTTGCCGGGCACTTCACACTTGAATACGAAAGTAGATAAAGTAATGTAGGAAACGACTGGAAGTAATTGGCTGCTGCCAGTAATGAAGGCACTCACACACACACCCTTACAAATAAACACACACTAGTCAGTTGCACTTGAAATACAATTTCATAATTAATCAACAAAATAATGAGCAAACATTGGTATTAGACTTAAAAAGAATCAACGTAATTTTGGAAAGTATGTGCCAAGAAATTAATAACTAAAAAAAAAGTTTATCATAGGCATTACTTGGATTTGAGGTCTTTTACTGAGTTATAGTATAGTTTTTATACCGTCTGAGGGGTATATTGGGTTTGTTTAATGTTTGTAACAGGCAGTAGCTACGATTCAATTTTTGCATACCGTTTCCTAAATGCAATATAATGGTAATGCCATCGTAGTTTCAGGGATGCCACGCCTCCTTCGCCCGGGAGTGCTAGACTGATCTTTTCTTTCTTATTTGATTTGGACTGTGTTTAATTTAGATAAATGTTAGATTTATAAATTTTAGCGCGAAACATCAATTATAAGAAAACTTTTTTTACCTGTATAATTGGTTTGTGAAAAGTATGTAAGGAGAAGGAGGAAATTTTCAATTGTATAGGCTAATAATAAAGTCATCTAATATTTATGAAATAATATTTTTCTGGGTTTTTTATTTTAATTATAAAAAGGAGTTAAAAATACATTTAACAAATTTGATTAAGACAAAATAAATTATATACACTTAAGATCTGCTTAAGGGTTTTAAAAACAATGATATTACTCTTACTTTTTATTAAAATTGCGTATACGCATCTCTGATTTATTTACTATTGACATGAATTTTGATTTATTTTCTGTACAAAAAATTTACACACTTACAAAAACATTGGATTGAGAAACGTGACAAGGAGAGCGATCAAGAAAATTAAAAATTTAACAGATATTAATTTAATTCCATTCGAAGCAAATTTCATATCGGTGTAATGCAATATCAGGCGAGGTACAGGTGCGTCTGGATCGTAGGGACGATTCATACAGCTGGCTTTTAGATCGACAATATACCTTATAGTAATATTAAAACAGTGCAAATTCGATCGTCGGAATCTGATTAATTTAAATTTGTCCATGGATGAGAGTCTTCCCATTAGAAAATGAGCTCTTGGTATAACAGTGATTGTCTCGTATTTGGTAATCACTGAGTCATAGAATGAGGCTATAATAGTGCCCTCATCGTTGTTTCCAACCTGCCATAGTGTATAGGGCACACCCATAATTGCCCTCTTGTCCATCCATCTTAAGGACAGATCCTTGTTCACTTTTCCCTTGCATATCAACTTGAATTCCTCTCCTGCAGCATATCCACAATTTCCACTACTACGAGAAAACAATCGTCTTGTCTTGATTGCATTTGATTCGATAACTCTTGACAATATGATCGAGATTAGCAAGAGCTGATAGCATCGATCCATTGCACGTTTCACCAATTTTTGAGTACCAACTTTAATTTTTGTCTTATCATCAAAATAAAATATAATTAAATATTACCAAAATCAAAAACTGATTTAAAATTCAAAACTTATTATAAAACAGGAAATAAAAAGTTAGTCGACTATCCCTACCGTGTAATACCCTCTAAGTTTCGTATCTAATTATTTTAGTTCAAATTGGAGTCAATCAAAAAATCATGCACACATGTTTTTATGTTTTTCGATGCAGCTCATTGCAATGCAATGCTTCTGTTTAAAATTAACGTTTTTCGATGTATTTTTTTTTTTGTAATTAATTAATTTTATTAAACAACAATAATTTCCTTATTTTAGCTTGCTGTTGACCTAAGCAACTTATGCCAAAGTGATAAGGAGAAACGTATTAAGCAAAAATATCTGGGAATCTTCTTGGATAGAAGACTGACTTTTGCTCGTCATGTTAATTATGTAGCTGGGTCTATGACGCATAAAGCAAGGAAGTTGAGTTGGCTGCTTAATCCATGCAACAAACTTTCATTAAAAGACAAAAGCAACATTTATAAATGCATCATTGCCCCGATTTGGAGATATGCCATTCAAGTTTATGTCTTCTAAATGTCATCTCAACAAATTAAGAATTGCGCAAGCAAAAATCTTAAGATGGTTTAGTGGAGCTGAGTGGTTCTTACGTACACACGAGATTTGTAAGGATTTGATCATTCCATTAATTGGTGATACTATAAACAAGCAAGCCAGGAGATATTCCTCTAAATTAAAAAATCATCCTAATGTTTAGACAAAAAATCTCCACAAAAATAGACGAAGAAAACGTTTAAAAAGAATTGATCCAATAGACCTGAAAAAAAGAACTTTATAATTATGAAACCATACTATTTTTGAACTGATGTCCTGGCTATTTTTTTTTTCGATGTATGAAAAACTTGATCTTTAACCGATATTCAGAATCGCTTGATATTATTTGTCTTTAAACGAATGTGAAGTTACAGAACTGTACGTGAAGAAATACTTAAGTTGGAGACATGCAAATCTTAAATTTTCATTGTTTCTTAGGGGCAAATGGCTTCTAAATAACTATGATGACATTTATTCAATATTGAATTTAGGAACCTGTACACCTTATAGTTAATATTCGGGAAAACAAAAGTTTTTCCCGCGGCATGTCAGGTGTTTCGATTCTTGCAGTGACTGCCTTAATATGTGGTCCATACTGACTCAAATGGAGATTGAAGCTGTACCATCTTTGAATTCTGTTTGATCATGCGGACGGATTAGCGAATCCATATAGACTCTGCTGTTGATTTTGATCAAGAATATATATGCTTTAAAGGGACTGCCTCGCCTCCTTTTGCCTGTTACAATATACTCCTTAGAGAGTAAAAAAATGAACACAAAAATATTGAACTTATGGTCTTAAAAGTTAAGAAGATACGAATTTGAAGATTGACTTTTTTTTAGACCAAAAATCTAACATTTTGTACATAAATCTTTTGTTTACAACTGTAATTTTAAGCAATGTTGGTGGAACTGCTAAGAGGTAGTGGATACATAAATCGGATAAACAATTAGCCTATTTTAAGGCTTTATAGCCTATCCTCTACACCCTTTCATCCTCCCTATAGGAGTAGCACTGTCTATGTAAATCTCATAACAAGAGGTGCAATAAAACGAAGTAAGTTGCTGTTGTGTTTTTGCTATCTGCTTTGAGTACTCGTTGTATCTGTACCTCAAACCTGTACCTCAACAGATCTGTCTTTTAAATATAGCGAAAGCGACGTGGATCGTGATGAGAATTGGCAAAATGGTTATGACTTACATGAGAGGTGGTTGAGGAGCAGGAGGAACAGGAGGAGAGACAGGTGAGACTACTGGCAGACACAACTTGCAGTTCTTGGCAAGCGAAGCGTCCTCCACCGAACACGCCCAATTGTTGGCCAAAAGGGAGACCAAAAGCAAAGGCTTTCTATGGACGCCGCCTAATGACAGTTTCGACAGTTTTGGATTTGATTGCTGTGCGCATAAAAATGGAGTCTCGACTCGAGATCGACATGTGGCTGGTGAGGCATGGTAATGTGGTTGTTGACACTAATTATAACTGGAATTGCATGTGGCCGGGTGCCTGACTTGGGCGAGCGTTTTCACATTTCCACATTTCCACCTGCAGGCAACTCGGTCAGTTTTTCATTATTTTCATGCTGCATTTAGCTCACGTTTTAATTAAGTCGTCGTCGGAGTCGACAGTCGCCAGTTGTCAGTTGCCATCGTTTGCGATTCCTCGGGTTGCAATTCGGCAGGAGGGAGTAAAGAGTGGTGAGAAGAGTGGTGGTAGTGGGGGCAGTAGGGGCAGTGGGGTGCGGTAACGTTTTGTTGTGCGACGTTGCTGCACTTGCATGTAAATCTGCTCATCATTGTTGATGGCATATTACAATGCAATGCTCTCCTGACCCCTCCCCTTCTCCTTCCCCTATCCATTACTCAACGTTTCCACGCAACGAAATGAATGCGATTTGCAGTCGTTGCATCTCCGAGTTGCAGTTGCAGTTTTGCAGCCTTTGGCATTGTTTTCTTTTTATGGATTTTCACTGGATTTGCTACTTGTGTCCATTGACACGTAACATTCAGTTTTTGGATAATGTTAACACAATCTAGCTGTTGTTATTATTGTTTATGCTAATTTTGTTGTTGCTGTTGTTGACGTTGCCAAATTGCAAAAATGCTTTGGAATTTTTATTATTTGTATGCACTGTGCTGATATACGAGAAACGAGAGACTAGAAACTACATTTATCTATCTAGTACCAAATGTGTTCTACTGAATTTCAGACCTACCGCACACACACACACCCAGAGAACTGCACAGAGAACTGTAAGCTTTGATCTTCTGTCTGAGAATTATAAATAAAGATTTCATCATCTTGGCCAGACTGTATGGACTGCAATGCGTTCCGCTGTCAATTACCATAGAAATGGGCAAAAAGAAGAGGGAGGAGTAGGAGAAGTGGGTATGGTTTTATATTGGATAATTGGATTATATGGGAACACATTTGAAATTCACTTTACAATTCTGACACGTGCACTTGAATATGAATATGTCTCTATAAGGAAGCAAACTGTATAACAAAATAAAATAAAATATATAAACTTATTGAACAACTTCCTGGAAATGAAAGCCACAACGAATGAAAAGTCCAACTACAATTCTCCAGATAGAACACATCTATCATCTGCTCTTCCTCAGAGCAATAGATAATTACACTATCCGTTTGTTGGGAGATTTGTGTCTGTTGCTATAGACCTATTATTGTCAGATGCCTCAATCCCAGCTGCAAAATACCAAAATGCACTTGAAATACCAAAATGAAAATACGATTTGAGTACACAATGCACTAATTGAGGTTCCATGAATGGCATTACAAGCAGGGGGTGTGTTCGAGTGGGGAGGTGTGGGGATTGCAAAAGACAATTGGAATAGTTGGAAACCCAGAAGACATTCTCAACCCTCGCACAAATCAAAGTGCCAATCAGACAAACTACAGATTGACATCTGTCTGATTTGCATCTACCAAATTCTATATTGGGGTAGCTGGCAAACTGTATCTACCATAACTATAGCCATCTCCCTCAATCCCCGATGACTCTTCAGCTGGCGGCCATAAGCGATTAGGTTTGTTGGTCTCCGGGGAGCAGGCAAACAAAAAACATGAACGGGGGAAACTTCAATGCGAATGTGTTGATATTTTTCAAACATTTTCGAAATTGAGTGAAACCGATTTCCCACAGGATTCATCTCAATCTATGAGTGTCTGTATCTGTGTGTGTTTGTATCTCGGCTAAAAGTTTCACCGTCAGTCAGAGTCGGAATCGGAATCTGAATCGGAGACGGAGAAGGAGATGAAATTTGGAGCTACAACCACAGAGACTGAAACCGAGACCAACCCACAACCTACAAAACTCGAAATGAAGAAAATGTGGTTTTGGTTACGGTTTTTCACTGTTTTTCTGCTCGCACTCAGACTATCCAGTCGAAGGCCCAGCAGACACCCACCCACCCATAGAACCACCCAAAATGGAGAACTCCTCCCTCAAAAGTCCAAAGCTTGTTTCTGCTTCTGTGTTCATGATGGTGTTGTGTATTTTTTTCCCTCTTGTTTTTGCTTTTTATGGAAATTCACGAAAACTTTTCGTAGGCATTCTGTTTATTTGAGTTGCTGCTCTACTCTGCGCTGCTCTGCTCTGTGTGGTTTTCAGTGCTTCGATGTGGGTCGAAGTTTTGTCTTGACTGTCATTTGGTCTGCCTCTTTCATTGCGGTTCCTGGTTTCTGGCATTCATTTGCTGATGTTGCTGCTAGGGTCTTCTTGTTGTTCTTGTTTATTTTATCATTATCATTGGCAATTTCTTTTAAGTGGTGCCAATCTTTTTTCACTTGTTATGCCCAAGTTCGAGGGGATTACCCAGCTCTCACTTTGTGAGTGTGTACGTGTGTGTGTGTGTGCAAATTTATTATAGTCATTTTATTCAATCGACAAATCGGAAGTGATTTTGAATTCATTATAGTGGGTGGACACAACAGTCTCTACATCTCTTCCCTTCCTCTCTGAGCATGTAGTTATATTTGCTACCTACAAAGAAATGGAAAAGGAGCATCGAAGTTGCATGAATGTAGAATGAGACTCAATTGACGACATTTTTAAATGGCCTAGAAGTAAATCAGATTTATACTTAAACTTGTTGGCTTCCTTAAACTATTAGCCACCGTAACCATATAGGTTGGCTTTAGTAGAACCTTGCTTTAAAACAAGTACACGAAAACAGCAGATTTAAAATAATGTTATAATAATACCGTCGTATTCTCGACCTTGTAAAGTTGTAATCAGTTAAATATCACATTAATATAGGATTAAGTTTCAAGGACATCTTTGCAGATATATTATCGGTTGATTAATAAGATTCAACAGGGCTCATGTAAGACAATTTAATGTAATGTTAAAAATAACATGTTAAATAAGAATTTTAAGACTAAAAATAAGTTACAAAATAATTAGCGTTTTCAAAATATATATTTTAAAGCCGTTAGCTTAATCATTATAATTTTATCGCTACAAAACTATAAAATTTTTTTGAACCAACTTTGTTCTAATATAATACATTTTAATTATATTATAATTATAAATATTTAGAACTTTTCCATTTTTTTTTTGGTACCACGTCCCAAATGCCAATACATGTTGTTGGCGCTCATAAGAAATAAAAATAATTTAAAACTTATATACCATTTAAATCATGAATTTCTCTACGTATATTATTGCTACATCATAGTCGCTTTGAGACAAAAAGTACCAAAAGATCCTGTAAATCGCATTATGATCAGATTATAATCAAGAAAGTTATCATACATCGAAAAACGTCCCTTCTCAGCAAAGGCGCAGCCACAGCGCATAGCACTAGGATCTGCTGCCGTCACATGTGCAGTGCAATCTATTCGGGTTTAGTGTACAGCGTAAGTAAGTTTTGGACTTTATGTCTGTTTTTCTTGCAACACTTATTCCGATTTGAATTCACGTAATCGCAAATGAGAGGCTATTATACGGTCGGGCGTTCTCGACTGATCAAAAATAAGCCTAGACTTATTAGTGAATTTTAAAAAATTGAACGTTCGCTGTGATTTTTTGCAATGTTGATCCATAACTATTAACATCATAAAACTGATAAGCCTCTCCGACGGTCAGTTTGGCTGTGGCTTAAAGTTAAGGGCAAAGTCAAATGGGCACATTGACCTCATAAATTACCCTAATACACACACACACACAAACTCACACAAACATATACGCAGTTCAGTTAAGATGCAATTGAGAAAAGCAAGTGGCTTATGGCATTGGCGGGGAAATGCGACTTCATGGCACTTTTGTTGGTGGTGGCAATTGCCAGACACTTGCACTTTCTCCGCACACTTAATGGACAATTAACCTTGATTCCCGACTGCGGTTCGCTCCTGACCTTGCCACACTAATGCCACACGGCAAGGCCATTCACACAGCACTTGCTCAACGGCAATTGCAACAGTTATTGCATTTTATAACTGCACTTTGGGCAGTTTAGGTTCTTATGCATTATTACAAACACACGCCAACATCGCTGGATAATTACTCTTCCATCCACATACTATTATACATGCCATTACCACTTGCCGCTGAAATTCCAAATGCTTAGCCGGTCCACTTGCCGCCTTTTGACTGGACATTGGTATTACTTCTTTGTTGGCCATGTGCTCATTTCAGGTGTGGCTAAAACAAATCGTTTACTTTCGCTTTTCACGGTCACCTGGTTGCATCTCAAGGTTTGTTTTTTTGGGCTAACAAAGCAACAACTGAAAGTGCAGTCATTAAACCATTACAATTCTGCAGTAATGTTTTCCAGATATTTATAGTCATCATGACTATAATAAGCAAATTAGTGAATTTTAATATGTATATAATGAAAGGACAATCAAGAAATTTTATTCTGCAATTTATATTTGCTGAATAAATTTGCTTAAAGTTTTTATATATAATTTTTGTAGTTTATTTTGCTGTGCATTAATACTAGTTTTCGAAAAAAAAAAATCTTACATTTAGATAATAAATTGATCAACATATTTTCTTAACTTTACTTTTAAAAGAATTTTATACATAATTATTCTTTACTTTATTAACCTAACTAATTTATAATATTAACAGATGCCAAATATAACTAATTTATATTATTAACAGTTGCTAAACTATAATTGAAATTATTTTACTTGGTGCTTTAAGTGAATAATAAATAAATTACTTACATCACAAAATTCTAACTAATTAAGCTAATATTAATATTTCTTTTATAAGAAACACTTATTGATCTAAATTATACTACTAAAATACAATTAGATTTTACATATGCATGTTAGTTTGTCTCGCTCGCACAATATTATTCGTTTTCGTTGCTTGTGTGCAGAGCTCAGTGCAATGCACGTAGCCATACCACGCCTGAAAGTAACGATTTTTGTTGTATGACCAACTTTGTTAATTATAGTCCGATATTAATGTTATTTTTGGAAACGTTTGATGTTATTTGTATTTAAGTATACGCCCAGTTACAAAACTATAAATTAAGAAACAAGTGAACTGGGAGCATGCGAACTTTCAATGCAGCTGTACTTTATTTGGGCGAAGGGGGCATGGCATCCATAAAATTCTTGATGGCATTGCCATTATATTGCATCTAAAAACCTACATGTCAAACTTGGTGTCCCGTGGGTGTTATGGTTACCGAGATATTCTACCAAAAACATATAATTTTCCGAGGTTTGTCTGGTTTTTGTGGGCGAATGGGGCGTGGCATCAACAAAAAAAAACTTGTATTGACTGACTACATATGTGGTCAATACTGATTAAAACGAAGAATGAGCTATTACCATCTCTGAGTTCTGTTTGTTCGCAAATGAACTTTATTTTTTAACGAAATTTATAAATCTTCTGGGAGAAATAATATTTAAAACATTTCGTATAACAAACATTAACAATTTTTAAGCAAACATGAAAATCATTTGACCTAATTCAGCGATATATTTTAGTAGTATATCTTATATCTATTGTTACACTGAGTTACTGTCGCAATCAACTGCATTCCACCTGTTGTATGCTTAGTTTTGGAGTCTAATTAAAAAACCTAATTTATATGGAATTTAATTTCAGTACTAAGTATTATAAGCTTTCTTTAAATGAAATTACCAATAACATTCTCAAATAACAATAACGCCTAATGTCCAAATTGGAGGTTTGGCATTTTTGTCCACAATGACCGAGATATATGATGCTCATAATGAAAATTGTAATGAGGGGTATTTATCAAAAATTGTTTTGTGTGTGTGTGTTTGAGCGCGAGAGAGGGCATGTATCTTGTATCTTTATATCTGCAGCGGCACACATAAAAAACGATACGAATACAAATAAAAAATGAATATATTGTGTGTGTGCGAGTATTTGATAATTTTTGTGGTGTATCTTAGCCATGAACATGAATCTTTTTGGCTCGCAGAAAAGCCAAACCGGCAAAACACAAAATAAAAGAGAACACAAAGTCAAGTCAAGTCACAAGCTGGCTTTATATATATATATATGTATTCATACTACATATGAGGCATGGAACTGGGGGATCATCTTCAAGTTTCTGTTTTTCTTTTCTTTGCTTTTTTGACCGACCGTCCGCTGGCCATAAATCTTTGTGTATATTGGACTTTTAGACGATATCAATGAAATTGTATCTCTTTATCCGCATTATTATAATATACGGATGCGAATGCTTTCGCGCCCGCCTGCGACAGTCCCCAACTCTTGGCATTCAGCTCTTAGCCTGGCCAACAGCAGAACCAACATGGCCCACCTGCCTCTCCCTCCTACCATTTTTCCCTCTTCCCTTCACAGTGCTGAGCTGTTCTGTTCTGTTCTGTGCACATTTCCAGATACTTCACGACATTATGAGATATTATTTATATACTTTTTTCGGCATTCCCATTTCCCTTCTATCTCGCCCTCTTTCTCTCTCTTTTCCTCTCGCTTTCTGCTCTTCTCTGTTGGTTGTGTGGGGCCTTTCTAAATACTTAGTTATGTATATTTCATTATGGAACCAGGCTGGCCAGGACATCCCCAAGAAAACTGTCTGAAAAATGCTCATTTTGATTGCAGGACAAAAGGCATTTCACGTGCGGGTGCCACAAGATAGATTGCCCCGCCTGCATATTTATGTGCGAAATATCTGTGATACAAGCAGCTCCTTATGCTGTGCCACATGGCGACTCCCCCCACTTTTTGCTCTAGTTCTTCCTACTTCTTCTGCGCATCCTTGAGTAGGCAGCCCCAAAAATTCCATTAAGCGAGCAACTTGTAAGAGTCTGGAGTAAAAGGCATAACACACGGAAACCCCTTTGCGTTATATTAATCTTGACCATATCTGACAAAATAGAGGTATCCATCTAGTGCCGAAAGTCGCTTAAAAACGCTTAAACACAACTATAATTATAAAGCTAAATATATTTGTGTATCTCTTTTAAATTATTTTCATTTGACTAATTCAAAATAATTTACTTTACTTCACAACTTTTAAACATATATGTACATATCTATTTCATTACTTTCTTTATTTTACAGGGTATCACCTGGTCTGGCAGCTTGCAATGCAACCTTTTCAGCTGTTAACTTTGTGTATCGGTGGACTGAAGGCTCGCTGTGGTTAAAGCACCAACTGCTGGGGATGATGCAGCCACTCAACCACCCAAATCTACTTCACCCACTCATTGTCAGTAGCAACTACAACAACAACAACAACAACAACAGCTTGAGCAACAACAACAATTGACGACACCCAGAATCACAAATCATATAGATAAGAGCACACAAAGGAATTTATTTCTATTTTGGCATTTTTCGGTCTTTCATTTTGCTTGTAATTTTATTTTGTATTTTTTTTCTCTCTTTTGCCTCAAATGCTGTCACTGATATTGTTGTTGTTGTTGTTGTTGTTACTGTGTGTCCTCCTCCATCGATATTTTCGGCTATTTTCACCCCAAAGTTATTGCGTTTTAGATTTTTTTGCTTTTATTCTTTTGCTTTGGCTTCCCAATGCCTTGGGCTGCCTCCCAAGTTGACTGAATCCTTGGCAGCACGGGAGTTCTGGGTCCGTCTCGGGCTCGAGCTCGGGTTCTGGCTCGGTGTTGTTGGGCACGCACCGGAAGCGCCGATAGCGCCATGTGTCGAGTGCGTGCGTGCGACGCTTGCGTGCGTGTCCAGGGAGAGGCAGTGGGAGGAAGAGGTGTGGGAGCGTGTGTGTGTGTGTGCGTAAGTGTGTTGGTATGTTAGTGGCGCCTTAGGGTGTTGCCACATCGTATTTCACCACCCAGCAAGGCTCTACACCCCCTCTCGCACTCTCTCTGCCTCTCTTTTGCACACTATCTCCCTCTTCTTCTGGCTCTTGGCACTGCCCACACCCATCCATCTATCCATCCAAGTTGTAGGCGTTCCGCTTCTTTCATTTTAATGGCGCACACGCATTTGCTTTCGATACAATAGATACGAGCACAACACACTCACATGCTCAACTATATATATATATATACACGATATATGTATATGGGCGTTGTCGTATTTTATTTTCACTCTTTTTGTGGCTTTAATATTTTTCATAATCATATCATTAGAAGCACCCAGTGGGCATAGTTTTGGACTCACTGGGGAATTTATTTACCCGATAAGATAATAATGAAAACAAATAAATATTAACACGCACACTTAAACATTGCTGCTTTCAAGATTAACATACTGCTACTCAATTTAAGACCATCTATTGAAAATACGAACCAAATTCCATTCACTTGCAAGCCAAACTATTATAATCCAAGAGATTAGAGCTATATTTGTGAGTTGAGTAAGTTTAATCGAAAATCTAGGGATCGCACATTCAATCAATTTCAATTTGTGGCAATTTCCAGATGTCAAATGTCGTGACCCAGAGATCCATTCAAATTGTTATGAATGGATATGGAGTATGTGATTCGTGTCATTTCAGAACGCATCAAACGAATATTTGTTGTCATTGTTGGCAGTGTTGTAATGTTGGCCAAAACGAACTTAATCAAAATTGTTGACGTTGGCACTTTGTAAAGCATAAAACGCCCACTGCCACGCCCACTGTGGGAAACACACCAACACACACACACATAGATACATATACAATGTTAGCAATTGATGTTAGCATTAGCTCAGCTCAAAGACAAATTATGATAAACGACCATTAAAATGTTGTCATATGTTCACATATGTCTACTCTCTGTCTGACTGTCTCACCGTCTCTCCGTCTCACCGTCTGTTTGTCTGTACAGCTATTCTCAGTGTTGTTACTGTTCTTACTGCTGTTGTTGTTGCTGTTGCTGTTCTCCACGGCTACCGTGCGCCGTCAGTTGGCGCTTTATTTATTGACTCACCTGATCAACTTGACTGATTATTCGAATGCATGCACAGAGTGTGCCACAACAATAAGAACAACAAGAACAATAACCAAGCACTACAACTTCATTCAGAACAATTGCTTAAAAGTGTATAACATTATGTGTACATATAGGCATATCTATAGATATGTACACACAAGTATTTTTATGTAACACAAAATTCTACAAGACATAAAATAAAGTATTTATTTATAGATTTATGTAATTTACATTTAAGTATAAATATTAAATACTTTTTTTATCGAAATATACAAAAATATTTGAAAACCTCATTTATTTATTATCAATTAATTATTCAATACATGAATGGAGCTAGTTAAATAAAAATACATTGAGTACATTGAAACGTGCGGACAGACGAACAGACAGAGAGGAGGTCATCTTGATGTTGTTCAGGCATATGAAATATATCTTTTACGGAAAAGCTTAAATCGGCTTGTTACACATTTGTAACTAACTTACTACACAATTGTCAGGGGATAATTAGTAAGAGCAGCTACTGCCGAGCGACCCGATTGTAAGAGATTATTCCAGAGACTTGGTTTTGCACTGAAATACGTCGTAGTCTCTTACAGTCAATGAAATTTAGTTTAAAAATCAAAAATATTAACATACTAATCACCTTGTTGTAGGCAAAAGGGCATTTTATTTAACATTGTAACCATACAATATGTTTAGCAGTCCAGTTACCTACATCAGCATTGGTCAGGATATAGCCAGTACTACCATAAAAATACTACGCGTGGTTGATTCACAAATCTTTAATAACGCAGAAGTATTTATCAAAAACTTGTTTATAAAATTCGATGGACTATAAAAATTTCTTTTCCAAACCAAAGTTCAGGTATCTTCACATAGACATAATATAGTTATATAGTTTCTGGGATTCATTTGTTCATACAGACAAACGTACAGACAAGCAGACGGATATGGCTATATCGACTAAGCTATGCTGATCAAGAATCAATATATTTCATGGGGTCTGTCACTCAAACCGCCTTTGACAAACCCAGTATACTACTTTAATCGTCGTAGTTTAAAAATTAGTGCTAACATTTCATAATTTGTCAATTTGATTATTGCAACAGCTAGAAAGTTACTGAAAATACACGAAACTATATCATAATGATTACACAACTGCGATAAATTTAAAGATGATTTTTCTACACCAAAATATTATTTTTATTGAAATATTTTTTAAATATGACTTATGAACCCATTAAAGAAAAAAGCAATCTAGTTAGTAACTTCTACTATTTCCAAGTCGTTCACATTTTTGTTTAGCTTCAAAAACAGAAACAGTTTACTTAAAATATATGTGTGTAATTTCGTTTTCACTTGAAGTTCGAGCTAAAAGACTGCGACATTGAGAGCAGATCGGTGTCTCAAACAGGGCGAGAATTGTGGAATGGTGCTCCAGCAGGGGCGTGAGTAAAGGAAGAGACGGGGACTGCAAAAGGGGATGGAAAGGTTTTAGGGACAACTCCACTCGAAAGCAAAATCGAAGCGACATGCGAAACAATTCAAAGTTTCACGTCGTAAATTTGGCGTTGGACTTCATCGATCACTTTTGGGATGATGCTGTAGTTGTTGTTGTTGCTGTAGCAGGTTGACTTATTTGCCCGATTGCCGAGCCACAATCGAGCTGGGGAGGACAAGGACAAGGAGACAGGCTGGGTCCCAGAGCTGCAGATCCAACGGCTGAACGGCACGCGCGTCTTGTTTTTCTGAATGTCGCTATATCTGTTATTCTTGTTGTTGTTGTTTGTGTTAAAGTTGTTGTTGTAGTGATTGCTGTTGCTGTTGCAGCAGTTTGCTGAAGCGGAAATGGAGACCGAGGGCGCCCGCTGGCGGCATGTGAAAATATTTTCCAAGGTGAACACCACAAAAAGGACAAATCCAACGCAAAGCGAGCCGCAGCAACACGATTCCAGCTGAGCACCTTGCCACTACCCCCTACCCTTCATCCCAGTTCCCGCCTCCACACAATGCAGCCTGCAACCCGCACCTCGTCCCTGCTGTTCCTGCAACCCAATTGAATGATTTAGAGGCGCACAGTTGTCAAAGAGCAGCGATGCGTACGGGTCTACAGCCAAGGACCGTAGTGGACCATAGACCTGAGCTTTTGGTCCTGTGTGTGCCACAGAATTATATTCACATTCACATTCACATCCACATTCACATCCACGTGGCTGCAACGTTGGTGGGGCGCCAAGTACGCTTTTAAAACCGATTCATCCGCTCCTCAGATATTTATTGCCTCACATAATTGAGTGTAAAATTGTTGGAAAAAAACTTAAAAACAGCTACCAACCTCTGGATCCCGCATTTAAATTGAGAACTCATATTAAAGAACTATGAAAATAACAAGTCATGAAAACTAACTATTTGTTTTCTTAAAGCAATATACATATATTTTGACAATCTTCGGATTCATATAACTCTTATAGGGCATTAATATACATTACTTATTTATGGGTATACCAAATTATTTTGTGTCTAAAAGGATGCAGTATCTTAATTGTATTAAGAAAAGCATTGTCATGTTGAAAAAAAATTGAATAAAAAAATATATAAAAATAATATATATTTATTTATTGATATTAATCTTTAATATATCCAAAATTTTATATATTTGGACTTTAAACTAAATTTTTGAAATTGTTCTATGTACATTCTATAGCAATCTATACGTACTGTAGCAAGTTTAAAAGTTTAAGCAAGACTATTTAAGAGTTAATTAGCTATTCTGCGTAAAGGTTACTATTCTGCACTAAATTTAATTTTCTATAATGTCATAACAAAATATATGAATTAATGTTAAGCAAAGCCTACAAATCTTTGTTGATAATTTATCAGAGATGGTTTCATTGTGACAGCTTTGAAAATTAAAAGACTTATTGAATATGCATCTATATGTTTGTTACCTTTAATAATTTGATATGAAATATGAAGTTATTATCTTTTATTTTCGATTGAGTTTATGCAAAAATTTCAAATTAATTTAAACTAAAAATTACATTCCATTCAAACATTTATTATTGCATTTAACTTTTAGTTAATTGACATTATCTTTTATTATCCATTGAGCTTATAAAAGAATTCATAATTAATTGATACCAATACTACCCTCCAAACATACTAAATTTTAATTTAAATAAATTGAAGTTATTTTCATATTTATTTGAATTTATATATTAATTTAAAATAAATTTTAATCAAATAGAACTTTTCAATCTTTAGAAATATGATTTAAAATGAATTAAAATTACTTTAAATTTTTCACTGAATTTATGTAATAGTTTGAAACTAATTTAAAATAAAAACTGCTTTGCATTCATACAATACTTGAATTTTTTGATACTATCCTATATTTTATGTAATTACTTAATATTTGTAGAATCTAAAATTTCCTTCAAGTCTTTCCAATTTCTATTTTCCCTTAAATAAAATTATCTTTTATGTTAAATAAATTTATTTGAAAAATCATAATTAATTATAATCAAAAATTGCTTTTCATTCTTCTAATACCCTCTAATAAAACACTAAGAACAGTTATAAACTATTCCGTTTCAGCCGCTCTCTTTTTCCTCGTGCATAGCAGACGGCAAATGGCCAAATGATTCTCCACTCAAAGCAAAGCCGTCGGATAGCGCTCCTAACGACGCTAACGTCGACGCCGACGTCAGTGCCGACGTTCGTGCCGAAGCTGACGCGGCGACGTCGACTCGAATGTGCTGCGTAAATTTATGTGAGAAATCCCATTGAAAAGAGCAACGCGGCCGCTCACGACACAATAAAGCAAAATAATGGCACATTCGTCACACTTAACGCGGTCTGCATGTTGCCATCCTTGTTGCACATGCGAGTCGGCTCTCGTGCGCACTCGCTTGCACGCACACTCACACACACACACAGAGGCAGCAGCGTCAACAGCGTCATCCATCTTGGAGTCGAGTTGTTGTTGGTGCTGCTCTCTGCTCTGCGTCTCTGGCAGGCGAGGCGAGGCGGTCGAGCAAGCGACAGCCGAGAATGCTTTATGAGCGCACTGCACGCCGCAACGCCGCGGCGGCTCCTCCCTGTTTGTCGACGCGTTGCCAATTGGTGGCGTCGGCAGCGGCAGCGGCAGTGGCAGTGGCAGTGACAGCGGCTGAGGCAGCATAAAGTTGGCCAACTTTTCGCTTGGAGCTGTTAGTGAGTCGAGTTGGGGGCCCTTTTTTTTGTGCTCTTCAAAGCAGCATGTTGCACGTGGAGAGTGTTGTTGTTGTAGCCATAGCAGCTGCTTTGCTGCTGCTTCTTCATCATCGTCATCATCATTTTCAACTGCCGCTGATCTCATGCTCTCACGCTCTCTTGCTTGCTCTCTTGCTCTCTGCTTTGCTTGCTCTCACGACCAACAGCTGTGCACTGACAAGAGCGCAAGCAGTGTGTAGAGAGCGAAAGAGAGAGAGAGCGCATTTCAACCGATTCGCTCATTTAGGGTGGTTCTGCCATATATGTGTGTATGTGTGCGTGCGTGTTGTTTGTGCTCTGTGGAGATTTTACGCCATGATTGTTGTGCCGTCGGCAAATGAACAGTTGCCAGATAGAACGGCAGCCATAACTCTCCCTTGCAAATGGCTCAATTTGAGTGTTTGAGAAACATGCAGTCGATGTATTCAAATTTAGAGCAATTTTTATTATTATTATATGTTTACATATTATTTATCCATTTCAATTTTTTATTTATGACTCTAATCATATGAACTGCTAAATCATTTTAAGTCAACGAAACGATTTAGATTTTGCAGAAATTTACGTTATTTAGAGTGTAGTCTTTGGAAATTTTAGACTTTGCTTAAAAATGGTATATTTTATTATTTATATATGTATGTATATAAATTATATACTCTTTAGTATTTTATATTTATAAAAATTAAATGAACTTAAACTTTTGAAAAATGAAACGACGAAGGTTTATATATAAATATTATTAATTTTAAAATATTTTTAAATTTGAAAAATTCAAGATTTTAAAAAATTTAAGTTTGTTATGCACGCAATCTGTAAAACAATTTTTTTTCTATTTAGAAAAAAGTTTGTGTCATTTTAAAAAAATTGCCTATTTTCGAATTTGTTGAAATTTGAGATATTTGGGGTGTGGAGCTTGAAAATTTTGAAAATTATTTCGAAAATTCTGAATTTGATCAGTTTTATATATAGAAACTAAAGACACTTAAGTGCAATATATTTGTATAAATCAAACTGGAATATACTTAAGCTTTTGGAAAATGAAACAACGGTAGCTTAGGTATAAACTTAATAAATTTTTTAATTTTTTAAAATTTAAATAATTTTAGATTTGAAAAAATATTTAATTTGTAAGATACGTAATCTGTAAAACTAATTTATTTTTAGTTTAAAAAAAAAATTTTTAAGATTGTCAACTCTTTTCTCTTACATATATCCGAATCATACATAATTTTTCTTTTAGTATCTAATAAATTTAGTATTATTCGTATGCTAAAACTAAAATTATGTTTACAAACAAGAGTTAACTACTAGGTAGAGTACATTAAAAGTCAAAATAAAAGAAATTTTGAAATACATAACAAATTCAAGTTTAAATTAAAATTTCATTCAAAACAAACAATAAACATACCAAAATAATAATCAATTTAGAGCATTCCAAGTGTGTTGCAAGTCAACTAGAAGTTGCCGCAAGTAACCGCTGTGCGAATGTGCTGCGTTGCGAACTCAACTGGCAACTTGCAACGGCAAACTGGCTGTGCCACAAGCCGTGGCAAGCTCTGGCAAACGTAAATTTCGCACTCATTCACTCACAGTCACACATACGAGCACGAAAATACGAGCAGAAGATACATTTTTGTTGCTGTTGTTGTTGTTGCTTCGTACTGACTGCAGATACTTTATGAGCAACGCTAACGCTGCCGTCGACGTCGGCATTGACGTTGACGTTTACGCCAGCGTCAACAGCGGCAGCTCGTAAATAACGCCGACTGCGCGGCTGCGGTCTGGTCACGCTCTCTCTCATGCTCTCTGCCGCTGCCGTGCTGCCTGCTGCTCGCTGCTTGCTGTCGGCGCATGAGTTTCTTATAAGATTATTTATATACTGCTTTTTGGGGGGGAGTGTGCGCTGCTAGCGCTGCCAGCGCTGCCGCTAACTGTGACTGCGCAGCTGGCGTCAGCTGGCGCGTCGCTTCTGGATTAATAAGGAGTTCTCGCTTGGATTTTCACTTGTATATGCTTTGAATTGAATGCTTTATGGGTTTAGTTTGATAGAAGTCGTAAAGAAATCAACATCACACAATACAAAACGCACCCGTGTACCATAAAACCGTGTATGCCACACGTTGCCCGTTGTCGTCGTCGTCGTTGTAGTTGTTCTCGTTCTTGTTGGTGTTGTTGTTGTTGTTCGTATCGACGTTGGGGGCATCTTCAGCAGTAGCAGCAGCCGCAAAACAGCAGCAGCAGCCGCGGCATCTTTTGGTTCTGTTTGGCTTGAACTATTCGGTCGCCTGCGGTCGTCGTGGTCAAATCGCTGCCAGCCCGTCAGCCGTCAGCCCGCCAAACCGCCCAATCGCCCACTCGCCCCACTGTTCCACTCTATGTGCCCGCCAATTGACAGCTCGTAAAAATCGTAAAAATCATAAAAATAATCATAACAATAATCGTAAAAAATTAGAGCAGCCAAACAGTCGTACATTGGCCACAGCCAGACGCAGAAGAAACGCGCGCGCTCTTCTTCTATAGTCTATAGTATATAGTCTATTCTCTAATCGGCATCTTCTCTCTTGTTCTGTTTATGATGTTGACCCACGGTGTAGATACTTAAGAGTCCATAAACGACGACTATATGTTTATGTCTATGTCTGGCAGGTGTTTAACTCGGCTAACAAATTGTGCAATAAGTGAAGTTACACTCGATACACTCTCCTACCAGTTTAAGCCCAGTTAACGAGTGTGAGCGTGAGAGTTGTTAACATTTCTAGTCCCAAAACAAGCAATATTTACACACAAAAACACAGCAGACAGCCAAAAAAATCAAATCTCAAATCAAAAGAAATTAAAACCACAACAAAAAGTGTACAAAAACAAGCAGCAAATTTGCGATAAAGTTAAAAAAAAGAAAAAGGAAAATAAATAAAGCAAATCTAAAAATAATTCAAATAAAAGTTTGTGTGAAAAAGTTTCGAGCACGTGCTGTAGCAGAACTGCAAGTTGAATCCTCGTAAAGCTCAAAAGGATCCTAGGATTTGGCGAGTCAAATTGGATATAAACGGTAAGTTTGCCACGTTTTTGTGGCACGTAAATTCAACACTTCATAAGTCACAAGTGGCACAAAGAAATCACAATGAGGTTTATGGGGGGTCATATTTAAAATGCAGTTTTTCTGTGTGTGTTGTGTGTTCAGTTTTAATAAATATTTATTTGATTCGCTGTTGATTTGTTTAATAATGTTTAATGAACATTACTTAACTTTATTTGCTGTTAACGCTTTTGTACTTTATAAACGCACATTCAGTCCATTTTATTTTGCCAATTTTTGCCATCAGATCATATTATTTTCTCATAATTTATCGATTTAATCAGCTGGAAATGTTTCACTGCTGACAAAATCATAAACTCTGTCTCCCTCTCATTCTCGCTCTCTCTTTCTCTCTCTCAGTCACTCTATTTCTGTATCTCGTACTGGTTACATGGCAAAAAGTTCATGATTTATGACTCAAACAGGACACTGGAGACTGAACTAACATTGTGAATTGATGCACTTCGTATTTTCACTTGTCTCAATCAGATTTCATATTTGGAAATGGACTAAAAGTAGCCAAATTTTGAAAAAGTAATACTTATCTTACTCTAATCAACTTTTAAAATAAATATATATGAAGTTTTATAAACTCTATTATTATCGAATGTATTACTTTAAATAACTTTATTTCAACTAATCAATTGATGAGTAAGAACTTCTCGAAAGTGCCACACAGTATTTTGTGTGTGTATATATTTTTAATCAAATTCACACATTTCGACCTGATTTATGTGTTAAATAATCCCCCCATAAAAATGGCGACAAAGTCTTTTGTAAAAACATTAATCAATGCCGTTCAGCGAGAGCAGAAAACCAAAACCAAAATCAAGAGTAAACTACGAAACGATAAATGTATTCAACATAGGTTTAAAGCGATTCGGAAACAAAGAGCTCCAAAATAACAAAGACAATATAAAGCCAAACTTGTTTAGTTTGTTTAGATGCCCCGTACATTTGCAATTTAAATTTATTTTAAAAATCATTGATAAATGGCGACATGAAACGACTAATTAATCAAATGCAAAAACCTTAAACAGAAAACAAAGCCTAAAACAAAGTCACAATGAAATTTTACATATATTAAATACAAATACAACGAGTTATAATACGATTTCTTACGGTGTAAAATTGATAAATTTCTTAATTTAATTACCGTACAAAAATTTTTGTTTGTTTGATAAGAAATTTCTTCTTAAGTTATCTGATAAGAGAATCATTAAACGATCGATATAACACTTAAGCTTATCAGGGGAAATGAAAACTTAGAAAAATTGATTTTGTATTATGAAATAGTTTTACAAATGATAGCCAAACAGTTTTACAAATTCTTCACATTTATATAATTTTAATTTAGATTAAAAGGGATAATTTGTAATTATTTAATCTGGAAATCTACTTTTAATATAATATTTAAAAAATATTTATGCAAAATTGTTAATATTTAATGAAGGTTATATTTTATTATTTATTCTTAAAAAAAAATGTTATTAGCTTAATCACATTGTTTATTTTTCAAATTACAAAATTTACAGCAAACTAAAATCTTGTAAAGATTAAAAATAATGTTTTTAAAGTCTTAACTATTCTTTTACTTGAGAACTTGGTTTTCTTTCTTGTTTCTTGCCAAACGTATCTCAAGTTTTTAACCATTGAAGTAAAAACGTTTGCACTGTTTTATATTTTTTTTCTCATTTGTGGCATGCCACTTGTTGTAGTCTTTTTGCTGTGCTATTTAATTTCTGTGCGGATTTTGATGTAGCTGCAGTAAAAAAGGACTAAACAACACCCAAATGCCCAACATTGGGTGGCAATTTGCTGTGACTGCAGTTTGTTTGGCATTTCTCAGCAACGTTCAGGAAAACTCTAAGTGTGTGAGTGTTTGTAACTGTGTGTGTTGTGGCTTTTGGGTTTTTTGGAGCTAGCAGTCAGCGCCTTTTGCGAGTTGCACTCGAAATGTTTTTGTGGCACCAGCACGGCGAGAGAGTTGCAAACGAAATCCGAGTTCGAGTCAGAGTAAGAGTATGAGTACGTGTTTGAGTTTTGGGTCTGAAACTGAATCTGAGGCTGAGCCTGAGCCTGGTCCCGGGCCCGGGCCTGAGCTTGGGCCGCCCAGCGGGGCGCACTCGCAGTGACATTGCGCCGAGCGGGTGACAATGATTTATGGCAAAGAGATACGCGACAACGAACGCAAAAAGTACGAAAGTAAAAAATTGCAGACAGAGAGCGACTCAGAGAGAGAGTGGTTGAGAGAGAACGAGAAAGTGCTCTCAGTTGAGACTGAAATTTAGCTAAACTAACTGGAAAATCCAACTACCTGATTCACTAGTTCGCACACCTTAAAGATTGCCAAAAATTTTACTTTTTTTTATGCGCAAAATGTCCTTGAAATTGCAACAACAACAGAGGCAGAAGCAGCTGAAAAGCAAAAAGGAAAAGTGAAAACCTGCTGTGTGGTTTTTCATCTTTATGCCACTTGCAATTTTTCGTGCACATGTCATAAATGCCATAAAGAATTTTCCCAAAATCCAAAATTATCATTAGGCATTTAGGAAGTCACCTTGCGAAGGCCGCTGAGTTCTCAGTTCTCTGCACTCAGTTCTCTGTCTCAGGTTATGCAATACTCATTTTCTACGGTCATAAAAATTAATATGCGTCCTTCGCCGTGGCAATTTGAGGCGCGTATCTCAACAAATGCATCTATTTTTCCTCTTCATCTGCTGACTTTGAGCCGTCCCTGGTTCGCTGGCCCCTTCGGCTATCCCTGGTGAGCACCGGACATGACTTTTGGCTTGACTTTAAATCTACTGCAGCCATTGTGTTTGAAGGTTACCTGTTTTTACAGTTCTTCTACTTCTACACACATATCTTCAACGTTTTGTTATTATTATATGTATGGTATCTTTTTTGTTGTTCTTTTTCTTGTTTTTGTTGTTGTTGTTGTTATTGTTGTAGATATTCAGCGCGAGTCGGCCTGAAATTATTATTTATGAGTTCGCATTGTTGTCGCCGTTTTTGAAAGTGATCTGAATCAGAAGAGAGCCAGTTCTCGACGGCATCGCAGTTGCAGTTTGAATTCCACATTTATATTTTACTTTCAACTGAAAACGAAAATTCATAATAAATCAATTTATTTGTATGCAGTTCAATGTGTCATTTGGCCATAAATCAATTTGTGACTCTTTAAAAGTCCGTGCTATTGGCATTATGCAAAGGATTAGGAGCAAATCGAATAGATCGATAAATAAACCAACTTGTAATAGATTATAAAGATATTTTAATTAAAATACTTTGAGTTGATTGATCTTAACTTCTCTTAAGCCGAAGGTATTTGTAGGTTCCTCTCAAATTTTAACATCTGATCTTACTTTAAGTTTCAAGAACCTTTCTTTTTACCACCAACTGATCCAAAAGACAAACATAAACACTTCAGAATTCAGAAAATTTCTGATTTATCTGTGTGAAAATGCAATAACTCATACAAAAAATCAGACATAAATCTACTTTTTGCGCTCTGCGGTGTTGCAAAGAGGCATGAGGCATGAGGACTGCCCGTGAGTGAAGAGAAGAAACTGCAGCACCAGAATTGTCTCAATTTCCATGACATGAACTTGATGACGACATATGTTGCATAACATTAGCATATTGCAACAAACGCCGCTAACGGCGAGAGTTCCTTGAAAGCAGCGGGCGGAAGGGCGCAATTCGCCGACGGTAGCCGATGGATGTGTCTAAACAATGACAAATATGAATATCAATATGGAAATATTCTGAAATTCATATATGCATGTATGTGTTTTTTAAACAATTAGCTACGCTCTATATTCGGGTTTTTCTAAACTGAATTTTTGTATTCGTCGACAACCTTCGATGAATTTCAAACGCACACACCGCTGCTTTTAGTAACAAGAACGAACAAAAAACTCATTGTTCAAACAGCACGAGCTGAAAATAATATAAAAAGAAAAAGAATATTCGTAATATACAAATATACTTATATATTTCGTACAACGAAAAGAACCTAAAAAGTGAACCAAATTTGCAGTGAAGAAACTGCAAAACTGTAGCTCAAAGTTGAGCGGCAAAATTGCAAATATAAAAGAAATCAACAAACAACCTTTAGGGGAGACTAGCAGATATCCTATAAGATATAAAGAAATACTTAAGTTGCTAAATTTATATTGGCTATTGTTGTATTTATGATCATTGCCAATTATTATTAAATCCATAAAATGCTATAATAGATGATCAAATTAGGAATTGAATTTGTCTTAATTGATAAATTCAAACTAATTTATAATCCATAAATTCTATATTAGGTGATTAAATTATAAACGTCTTGATTTTGCCTTGATTGTTAAATAAAGATCTACGATGATACCTTTTTGTATTAAACTTTCAAATCAAATAATTTTGTTTAATTTATTAAATAATGGTATTAACATTTCTCAAACTAGAGTCCAGACAACTCATTACAAATTAAATATAATTTAATAATTTCTGCTGTTAATTTTTCCAAAATAAATAAAATAATAACCACTATATTAATTCTCTTTAAATAATATATTTAATGAAATAAAAAAACACTTTTTGCTACATAAAAAATATAAAATTTTCCAAAATTTGAACTCAATAATTATTTAAAAAATGTTTAATATATTAAAAAAGATTTCCTGTGCCAATGCTACTTTATTTAGCATAAAAAGCTTACACTACTAATCGTCATGATCCCACTTTAGCTCGTTTTAAAAGTACAGGGTATTTGAAATGAACAAGCAAAGGCCAAGCGGCGAGGTTTTATATATGTTTGTAGATACACATAAGTATATGTTCATGTAGATGTCGACATATCTGGTATCTAAGTATCTGTATCTGCATTTGTATATACACATTCGTATCTGTATCTAACTTACTAGCCATGGGCAAGTTGGGCAGTTGGCTTTGTGTGTGAGTTTCGCATACAAAAAGTCGGTGAAAAAAGCACATGAAATAATTCGTTTTGTTGCCGTTGCCAGACCGACAAACTACACGAAAATGTCGCTAAAAAAAAACGAGAAGAAACTGAAAGAAAAAAAAAGAAACAAAAACAATGTCACACATGTCAAAGTTGTCGCAAAATGACACAAATGTGGCTCGGATTGCTCACTAGCTCCCTGCACACCTCACCCCTGTCCACTCTACGGACTAAACTTGTGTACTTGGACCCCACTGGACCCACGTCGTCATCATCATCATCATCATCAACAACAACAGCGCTTCGTCTGGAATCGTGTCAGCTTGAAAACACGAACCAAGTTCAAATCCGAAAAAACCGCGACTCGCATTTCGTGGAAATTTCACAATTAAAAAGACACAAAATCTTAGGAAAGAGTTAACCGGAATATGAGAAATCGTGTCAACGTCAAACTTCAACTCTGATTCCAAGTCAACCTCAGAATAAAACCAAAATCCACAAACCAAAAACCCCAAACCACAAGCCATTGCTGATCTGATTTTTCTTTTGGCAAACGTTGTGGCAAAACGAAACGAGTTAAAAGGGAAAAGGGCTAAAGAGATTTAGCCATTAAATCGTATGATAACAGATTTGTTTTTGATTTTTGTGTTTTCACATTCACAAATACACATGTATCTGTGCTGGCATAATTTATATATAATTTTTAACTGAGATTATCCCAACATATAATTTGGGAATAAAGAAAACATGTTTTGATTAGGTGTTACATACATATCAAGAAATAGTTAAAATATTAATTTTGCTAAATATATATATGTTCAATTATTCTTAAAAAGCTTATTCTGCTTATTGACTGATCAACTACCACACCAAACCATAAGATCTACAAAATTGAAACTTTCTTTTAACGTAAATAAACTCTCTCTGTTAGTTTTTACATAGTTTTAAAACAAAATTTTATTTGTAAAGTCCTCTTAAAAGAAAGTATAGTAAATAACTAGTAAAATAGAGTTGCCAGATCGTCTAACAAACGCCATAGCAGGCAGCATCAGAAGCGGCAACCATAATGCTACTTCATTATGGTTCCATTTCCCAATCCCCTGCTGCTCTTAAGCCATTGCTCGGTTTAGGTGGAGGATGAATCACTTAGAGAGTGAGGTAAACAGAACAAGGGTGCGAGTGAGATAAACCGATGATTAGAAAGATGGCTGCACACATTCACACAAATACATTTTTTTTGTAAAATCGAAACTAGCGGGTGAGAAACCTAGAAACCCAATACCAATACCAATTTCAAATCCCTCAACCCTCATATGTGTGCTCACACACACACACACACTTGCAGCTATAGTGTGCAAGAAGAAGCAGCACAGACGACAACAACGACGACGACGACGAACAAAAATTAAAGCCCATTAATCATTTTGACTTATTTCTTTCCTTTTTTCGTCTAAAATTAATCTTGATGCCAAGCGTTGCCAAGCAACGCGAACCCCGTTCAAGAGAGCGAAAGAGAGAGAGGGAGGAAAAGTGCGAGAGAAAGAGAGAGAGATGAGAGTGAGAGAGAGGGAGAGAGAGAGAGAGAGAGGAGGGGGGGTGTTGTGCGGATTATAAGGGCAGCGCACTGAAAACAACAAAGAAAAAATGAAATGCTCAAATAAAAATATGAAAGCCAAAATGATGCGGATGCATAAAAGGCAAAACCAACTGGGAATCAGCTTCGAATTCGCCAAAAGCAGAAAAAGTGTTGCTCTGCCTATCTCCTACCCCCCGACCTAACCCCCAACCCCTTGCCGATGCCTTCCCTTTAGCCGGCCATGCGTCCAGATTAGCGTGCCACATCCACTACGACGCGACGCGTCTCGTGTCCATTGTTTGGCCTCCGCAAAATTCCCAAAAATAATTTAAAACAGATTAAACCGTTACGGCTGCCATTTGCACCACATTGCGTCCTCACACACACACACACAGCTTAAAGGGGCGTGTGTGGGAAGGGGAGTCACAGGGGTTTGGAACTGGCACACATGCCCAAAGCAGTGACATTGCTGCCCCCGCAGAATGAATTTGAATTTGACCAAATGTCTTGCGAAACTGTCGTCCCTTTGTTCCTTCCACTGTGTCATTCGCCCTTTTGTGCATATGCTGCGAATTTGCCACTGTCTGCTTACTAGAAGCAAAAGGGGGAGTCACAATAGTTGACTCGAGTACCGCCACCGATGTGGGATAGAGGGAGAGTTTCTAGAGTGGTAAGTGCGCCGAGTGGCATACTTAAGGGCGCGTCGGTGGCAACGAGAGAGTGAAAACAACAGGACGGCCATAAAACCGTTTAAATCAAACGGCTGAACAAATTGGTTTCCTTCGAGCCGAAAGCTTTATGCGCCAGACAAGCTATATCTAGAGGTGGGAGGCAGTGGTTATTTTTGCCTTTAAGGGTTGGCCAACTTACGTCTGGCAGCGACTATTTGTGCAAAATATTATTAAAGCCATGCTATTTACTAAACTGAAAGTAAGTCATTTAAAAGCATATATTTGATAGATTGTAGAAGTAGAGGCAGCTGTAAGCTAAATTTGTTAAAAGTCAGTTAACAGATTAATTCAAACTTAAATTTTGAATGCTGATCTTTGAATGAATTACATCCAAAGGTTTTGTATAGTTTATGCTTTATAAGAAAATATAGCACCATATCAAATGGTTTGAAAATATACAACTTAGACTAGATTACTGATATATAGATTGAGTTAAAATAGTAGTAGTGTCTCTTTGTATAGAAAGTATTATAATTATAGTAGTGAATTTTCATATTAAAATTAATGTAGTTTACTGAAAAGTTGTTACCACTAACCATTTATAAGCAAATAAGAACTTTTGGAAATATACAAATATATATTTATTTATATAGACATACTTGTAATATAAAATAGCTAGAGATTATAACAACTAAGACTAGATTACAGATGTTCATATGAGGTCACACTATTAGTAGTGCATTTTAATAGTGGATATATTCAAACTCCCTTTTTCTTATATACACAGACTCATATATACTCATATTTGAATATGTTGCGAGCGGCTCAAAATTCTTTTATACACTTTCAATTTTTCAAGTACGACTTTTTAAATGGTTGTGTCAAGTCATTGCCATGCTGTACTCAGTACACTAAGCCACTAAACTACTAGTGAAATTTATTTAAATTTAAATATATTGATATTCAATACTATTAATCAGAACTCAACTGTTAATCAGTAATCTTGTCTTTAGTAAAACAAATGTATTAAACTTAAAGCAGTTTAAAACCTTTAAATATATTTGAATGACTGTTAAATTTCATTTAAATCTATTGAAAAGCTTTAAGTAGGTTCTATGTAGTTTAATACATTCCCCTAATATTCTCAGTGCTACAGAGCTTTTAACCAACATGTTTAAGTTGACGTTATGAAATTCTTTCAAAGCTTCAATAAAAGCTTGATAATACCCCACAGTGCATTGCATAATAGAATGAGTTAGCTCTCTGCTACGCATTTCTTATGCAATACAATGAGTTGCCAATCAATTCATTGACGGTTTATGCTTTTCCAGCAACTTGCTATCAGAATCACTTCCAGTTAATACTGCCAACAGTCTTAAAGGCTGGCTGATGAAAGCCAATGCCAAGAAAACCCACTCAAAACTAACAAACTGATTTGCATGTAAATTGTCTAAGGAAGTGATAAACGATGGTCAGCAGCGTACTGCGAACTCAATAAACTGGCGACGTTGTTTGGCCCTTTCAACACACACACATGAAAATCTAATAAAAATTAAGTTCTTATGGATATGTAGATAAAACAACAAACAAACACACAGAGAGACGGGGACAGACAGAGTACACACTCCCGTTTGTGACATGACAGAGAAGATGACAAATTGTTGGACTGTGTTGAGTGACAGGCGCGACAGCAGCAACAACAACAGCCACAACTACCAGACACTTTAAGTTGCAAGTGCAACTGCAATTAGTCAAAGTGGCCCAAGGTATGAATAACAGCTACAACAACAACAACAACAACAACAACAACCACACACAACAACAGCCAAACACCCAAAGCCAACACATTTTGGCTGCAAAAACCAATAAAAAAAAATGCTATAAAATTATGAGAAGCCATAAAAGTGTGATAAAATGTTGGCTACCAAGTAAAAAGCAAAAAGCAAATGCGACGTTGATCCGCCTAGGAAAGGCAAACGGGGAGTTGCCACAGCAGACACGTAGCTTCACGTGCGACGTGCGTCAAGTAGCGGCAATTATGAAGTCCGTGTCCACATTGTGAGGCACTTGCAACACCGCCGGCGCTCAATCAGCACATTGGCATCCAGACCCGAACCGAGTCTCAGTCACAGTCCTAGACCATTTGTGGCAGGTGTTTGTGGCTTGTTTGTCTGCTGAACTGTAGCTGTCGGCTTGCTTCGGCTGTCGTTTGAATCAATAAACTGTGATTAGACACAGTCCAGTCTCGGACTTAGTTTCTCAGTCCCGTCTTATCGATCGCTGCAAATCGTCTGCCAATGCATCCGCAATAAAAAACCATTTGCTTCTGCGCATTCCAACTAGCCGACTAACCAAACAGTTGACTGCAATTATGCAATCGCAAATTGCCAATTGGCAATTGGCAACTGCAATTGGCCACGTTTCGAATCCGATGTCGCGACGTCGATTTTAAGGCGTCCACTGACCACTGTGCGTGGGTCAGTCAGCCGGACACTGTGGGCCCAGACCACTTGGCCAACATCCAGAGATTATCAATGCTAATAAGCTAATAAAATGTAGCACTCTCTGTCTCTCTCTCCTTCTCATTCACTGCCTTTCCTCTCATAGTTCTTGCTTGACTGCCTACTTAAAACTCGTATCTTCAATCATCTAAATCATCTATGAAATGCTGAGATAACTAAATGCTTCTATCTAGACATATTTGCTCTGATTCTGAAACGCGTGAGCAAAACAAATTATTAAAGAAATGTATAAATAAAAAAATTGAATTAGGCAGTATTTTAAATAGTTATTAGCTTTAATAGACTTGATGTCTTTCGGATTACTATGTATATTCACATAGTAGATGCAGTATCTAATTTCATTCTTTACGTTTTGTTTTCTAACATTACATTTGTTTAGAGACGAACATTTTCGAACTATCCTAAAAATTTTAGCAAGATTTTATATTAATCAAGAAAGTTCTCATACATCGAAAAACGTAAGTTTATAGCAGAGACGCAGCCATAGTGTATAGCACTGCGCCACACAAGTAGCGTACCCGAAGTCATGTGTCCGAGCGAGTAATGTATGCATGCAAGCATGTAGAAATATGACTAAGACTGTCAACTTATGTGTTTCCAGAATTTCAATAAAACTTTGGAGTTAATGAATAGTTAAAGAAAAAAGCATTGATAAACTTTTTTAAAAGAAATAATTTTTATAAATTTTAAAAACAAAACTATTTAAAAAAAAACATATATTACTCTAAAATTATTGTATTAAGATCACCAAGAGTGTAGCAGTTATTTAACATATTTTTTGCTATTTAGGTCTGAGTTTTTCAAACAGTTCACGTGCAGCGAAATTCAAAACAAGTTAAAAAATTTCACAATCAATCAAATAACAGAATGGTAAATAGTGCGTGAGTGAAATGACAATAAAACTTAAAATCAATTGAGAGAAAGAGACAGAGAGAGAGAGAGAGAGAGAGAGAGAATGAGAGGAAGTAAAGGAGTGTAGAGTAGAGACAGTGGTTACAGGTTGAGGCAGTCCAACAGAGACATTTCATTCAAATGAGATATGCGATATTTTGGGTGTCTCTCTGTCTCCTCGTCTCTCTTTTTCTCTCACTTTCTACTAATCTTTCTGCTTTTGATACGATTATTCGTATGTTTCGCTTGCAAGCGGCAATAAATCTTGTAATCATAATAATTTGTTTCAATGTTAATGCCTTCAAAATATCTGAAAACTCAATAAATAACAAAACTACATGTTCGTGTGTGCTGTTAATGTCATACCATGAGATACTTCATATATCATTCCGTTGCTGCCACAGCCGCAGTGGCTGTAGTTGTAGCTGAAGCTGTTGCATTGGCCTGGCCAAAAACCTGATGTTTGCCCTGCCAGGTAGGTGACTTGTGCCTCAATATTAGTTGCTTTTTTTCACCTTTTTGTTTTCCGTTTTCTTTGCGAATCACCTTCTGTGACGCAATGAGCGAGAAATGCAACGCAATGGGGAATTGGGGAATGGAGAAGGGAATAGGGATAGGGGCTGGTATGGAAGATTGGGGATTTACTTGACTGCAGAACAAATTAATCCAAAATCAGCAAGAGACAAGCAAGAAATGAAGCAAACGACAACGACAACATACAACATGGGGCATACAGCGTGGTGGCAAGGTAGCAAGGAGGCAAGGAGGCGGGCAGGCATTGTCGTCGTCTACGTCGTTGTTGCTTTTGAGGCGCGGCCTGAAGCTCAGATGAAGCTCAAGTGTGAGGCCGGATGACAACACTTGAGTTTCGATATCGATATCTCGACTCGCCTGCAACACCCAATAACAACAGCGACGACAAGCACACACATGTATCTACACACACACATTCACACACTTATACACACAGATACTCTGAGATGCATCCAATGCTGAATAACTCAATTAATTTCTGTCACCTGATTTATCACCTTTCGCGTGTTTTCGGTGTACGTCGCAAACAACTTTTAATTTCAATTTTATTTATTTGCATTTGTGTACGAATCTCATATGGGGTATGCTACACAACTACAAGTAGGTGGCCATCTCTTGCCAATGCAATTGCAATTGAGACATTGCCAAGAATGTAACCCAAAGACTTTTGAAGTCCCATCTACATACAAATGTGTACAAACTATACCTACATACATCGTTTGCTCCAATACCAATTCCAATTCGAGTCCCAACCCGAACTTGTTTCTGGCCAAGCGTCGCACTTGAAAATTAAAATGTTTTATCTCTCGGATATGCTGAGGAATATGTTATTAGCGCAGACTCTTGTAATTTGCATAAAGAGGAGAACCCAAAGTGCCCTGTGATGTCAGCTATTAAAACATTCCGCTTAACACTTCCTGCGACAACAGCGCGCAAACCTTAAAATCCACTGGCACCATGGACACAGCTGCAATAATATGCACTTAAAATACATATTATTAGATTAATAATATATGGAGGGAATTTTAAATAGTTTATTTGTCGGTTATTTAATAAATTTCGGTTAAGTGGAAAATTTTTATATAGATCTTGAAACTAAAACATTTTGTTCTCAATTAGTTCTACATAACTTTTTTTTTTTTTTTTAGAAATTTTTAGAGAGTTCGAGTTATTTATTGTTACATACAAGAAATTTTAAGTAGGGAGAGAGCTTAAAATATTTTGTTTTCTATTGTTGTCAATACAATGTTTTATAATGTTAAAAAGTACAAAGCAATTGTTATTAATATTTAAAAATTTGACTTAAATCAGTTAGTTATCAGTTAGACTTTTATTGTTTTTGGTATAAAATAGTATAATACAATACTTTTATATAAGCTTAAACCGCTTTTTATAGACTTTACTTTAAAATCATATAAAAAAACTTTTTAACCAGGTATGTAACTAGTGACGAAAGCATATACAAAACTCACAAAATATATGACATCAACTTTGCGACGCATAAAAAGAAATACAATAATAAAATGAAAACCAAATAAAAAATAGAAATAAATAGATATAATAAAATTAAAATATACAATTTATGAATAGATAATTTAATAAAATGCCAATTGGTTATATTTTGTTTGTGATCTTGGTAATAATATAGTTATATAAGTATTTCCTGGCCATTATTAGATTACTTATATTAGAAAGACAAAACGGGAGCAATTTTACTCGGTTTAAAAGTTTATTATTATATTTTTGATGTGAGTTAATATTTTTAAAGAATTTTGTAAATGTTTTCAGTGCAATTTTTATGGTTTCCCAAAAGGAATACAGAATAGTTTTAATATAAAATATACAGTGTTCCCTAGCATTTGCAATTTGAACAATTTTTTATTTAAAACAAACGTTGCTTAAAACATATCTTGGTTTCAGGACTAAGGCTAGTATTTCAATTGCAATATATACGACAACCATTTATGTATTTTTGAAGCGTTTTGAGTTGATTTGACCCACCGTGTGGCAGCAGCAGCCAGTTTATAAATGCCGAGCCTTTAGACTTCTTCAGCGAACTGAAACTAGTTTCTCAATTAAGCAGCACCACTCACAAATACACTCGGCAGTGTGTTTGAGTGTATTCATCAAACACGGACGCACTGCATCCGTCCAATTCGTCAAGGAACAGTTGTTGCACGCCCAGTTTGGGGCGTTGGATGTGCGATTGGCTGTGCGGCGTGGCAGACACACAAGTAATAGCAGGAGGCGGAGAGGTAGCGAGAGAGGTGGAGTGCCGAAGAAGTCGGAAAAAAAGTAGACGCAACCGCAGTTGCAGATGTCGGATGTCTCGTAGAAAGCATATTTATGGCTGTGGCATGTTATGAATACACCCAAGAGACATTTTTCTTCTTCTCACTCGCGCGACGCTGCAGATTGCAGCTTGGTTGCAGCAGTTGCAGTTGCAAGACGACAAGTTGACGACAAAAAAAGCAAGAAAACCGAAGACAAAATTTGTATTTCGGTACAACTGCAGTACGATTTGAGAAGCGACGCGACGCGGGGCGTGGCTGTAGCAGGAGCGGAGGCACGGGGTAGGGGCATTGCACTGGGCGCTTGAAAATGAAAAGGAAATCTAAAAATAAGCAAAACAAATACTACAATTCAAGGCAAGGTAAGGAGAGGAGCTGAGCGGCAAGGTGAGCAGTGATGGGGCAAAAGAAAAGCGCGTGCAACGTACGGGAAATTCTTGATCAACCATAAATCTTGGCACCCAAGCCATCCATCTATCTCGCTTGGCGCGTTCCGTTCAGCGCCAAAGTTGTTTTCTATGTTGCAGCATCCCCCACCTTCCTATACCTCTACTGCTTCCACCCCTCTTGGCTCTTCTCTTCCCCCACTTGTGTTGTTTTTCTACAAAAATTTAATTTTCAAAAATAAAACATTCTTCTTCGTCTGGTTGTGGCCTTTGTCTTTGTGGTTGTTGTTGTTTTTCCTCTGGTTTTAAATGGAAAGTCGCACGTAAACAGGCACGTGTATGTTTTATTTTACAGCTTATACAATATGGTTTTAATTAACAACCAAGGGGATTACCTTCATTAGAGTTCTTTCTTCTATGCATTCAAATTTTCAACTTATCGCGATTATAACTATTAACTTTGTATTTGATACTAAATAAAATATATAATTCGATGAAATTCTAGCTAGAACGGTTCTCTAAACTGACGATTTAAGATTTGGATTTCACGTTGATTAGAAATTGAAGATATAAGTAGGCTTGAAATAAAATTTAATGATACTTATGAGGTTTGAAGGTCTCATAGAAAATAGATGAAGTAATTGGTTTGAAATATGTATTATATATTTTTTATGTCGAAATAAGTATAAAATCCTTTGAAAAAGACACAAAAAAAAATTTGTTGAAATAAATATAACTTACAATATATAATGTAATGTTATGTACATACATATGTAATAATTTAAAGTTTTAAAATTGATCAAATGTAACAATTTGAATAGAGTATGACAATTAAATTTAAATGATTTATTTTGACTTGTGTAGAATATTTAATTAATTAAATACAATATTCAAAACATAAATTATATGTCAACTAAAATTAGGTTTTATAAGGTTTCAGTTTTTCGATATATAATTAAATACATGAAACCCTTGGAATTATTGCATTAACGAAAATATACCAATAGTTTTAATAAGATAAAAGGTTTTAAATTTAAAAAATTATAATTTAAATAGTTTTTTTTAGTAATAATATAATTTCACATAAAAATATTAATATTTTTGAATATTTTTCAATGTTTTAGATGAGCTAACAGATAATATAAATCGTAGCAAAAACTGTCAAACTCATTAAAATACTGTCGAAAAATAATTTCATGAAACTGACAGCAAAAGCATCGATTTTAGCTAATTTGCGTACAAAAAATGACTTAAATGTTTTATTTTTATAAATATCTGATAATTTGTTTTTAAAATTGATTCATTTAGCAATTAAGTATTTTGTATATAATTATAGTAATAACTGATTTTTTGCCTAAAAATTATACATTTCTTCCTAAATTTTTTGATAGTGACTAAAACTCCAACTTGCGATTAAGACAAAAAAGTTCGAGCTGAGCTTTAAGGTCGAAATTAAGAACTCAAGTTCGTTTCATGTTTTGGCCCGTAATTAATAAATCATGTCAGCGTCGGACGAGTGCGGGGTGGTTGGAGTTAAATGTGTCAAATGCAAACACGCAGCTCCCAGTACCTACCCCTTACCCCATACCCAACTCCTTTCCCAGTTGCCACCCCATCTCCAGCTCTTTTAGACGGGATTCTTGCAGCGACGGCTCCGAAAGGTTCCCGGTCAGGAAATGTCAAGAACGAAGTTAACCGAACACGAAAACAAAACGAGCCAGTTTCATGTCTAGTGGCAACTGAAGGCATTCCAAAAGTCACATAGGAGAGAGTGGGGAGTGGAGAGTGAGCAGAAAAGGGGTGGCACTGTTATTTCGAAGGGGGTGTGGCCTCGCACGCACCTTGGCGCCGAAATAAAATCGCAGCGAAAAATGCCGAAAGTTTTTTTTAATAAATTAAATTAAAGCTGCGTGAAAATTGCCTTATATACTTATGTATGTACATATATATATATACCTGAAGCCTACATACATATGTAAATAATATGCTAAAAGTATATGAAAGCTACACACACAAAAATACAAATATATATACATGCCTGTGTAAATGTGGCGAAAAAGCAAACAAGGTGCGAGCGGGATGGCAAGTGCTATATGCGAGTGTTTGGCAAAGGAAATGATAAATGGCGTGGTAATATAAAAAATGGGGGAAAACAGCGGGTGGCAGCTAAAAAAACACAACAACAGAAAACAAAACAACGTTGAAAACAAAAACAAACAAACGAGTCGCTTGCTGTGAAGCCAAAACAGAAACAAATGCAAAAAAACAACAACAACAAAAGAATGAAAACGTACAAAATACGAAAACGAAGTGAAACAAAAAACCAAAAGTTGATTTTCCAACTTTTCTGGTCAGCGGAAAAAAGACACACACACAAAAAAAAATGGGCGCCGCATTCAAAACGAAAATGGTGTAAAAAAAAAGGAAAATAGAAAAGAGAACAGAACATAATTTTCTACTTGGAAACATTTTCAGCTGTTTTCATTTCAGCCTTGTCTATTTCCACAGCGAGACATCGTTTGGTTTTCCCACTATGTTAGCGGGTTTCTGTTACGCAATCAACAGAGCTCCAAACCCTGGCGAACCCCGAACCATGTATCCTGATTTCTGAATCGTGAACCCTGCAACTCCCCTCCCCCTGCACTTCGCCCACTTTCCAAAAAACAAACACACCCAGTGACCTTAATTTTGGTCTTTTGAGAAATGTCGTTGCCTCCACACTCCCCGCACTTCTCGTTTTAATTTCATTTATGGCTTCCGTTTGCCTACATTTTGGTGACTTTTCCCGAGTTTCTCCTGACTTATTTTGCCTCGAGTGCTACTGGCTACCGGCTACTGGTTCCTGACTTTTAACCCCAATCCGTTTTAGCCTTCACACAATTCGGCATTTAATCAAATACGCCAAAAACTTAAGAACTCAATTCATTCCATCAACAGCGAAAATTGAGAAAGGTTTACGAGCATATTTAGTTAGCAAATAATTGAGTTCATTAGCTTATGATAGGCGCTTAAAATAGTGATGAAATAATATGTATTTAAAGTACTTATTTTAGTTATTTTTAACCTACACACCGATTTCTTTAAGTGCATTCATTAATTACAAGAACAATTATAGAACTCTATCTCTATTATTTATAGAGCAGATACACAAATTTAGTTTATTTTATTTGTGAATTACTTGAAGCATTTCAGCTTCAACTTCTTTAGACAACACATAGAGACACAAACAGTGTGTGTGAGAGAAAGAGAGATAGAGTGAGAGAGACACCACAAGTCTAATAAATAAGCAGGGTTGTTGTTTTGGGGGGGAGCTGCACTGAATCAGATATTCGACATTGAGCCCATATCCTCGAGGCTGGTTGTATGTCTGAAGTTATCTGACTCGTTTTATCGAAGTGAATGCGAATGTGCAACGCATGAATGAATAAATGCCAAATGGAACTTGGTATCGACAGGACTCGAACTTGGGCCAGACTGGCGCTGACTGTTATCCTTTGCTGCTTTGCTCCTTGCCGCTGTTTCTAGGCACATTTAAATTGCCTGCCGTCGTCTTTGTGCCTCGCATTTGATAAGAACTGCCGCATTCGCTGATAAGCACAAGCATACAGAGACATAGCACATAGGCACAACACATGTTTCCTGCCCATGTTGATGCCGCTGCCACTGCCACTGTCACTGCCACGGGGCAAACAGCAGACGCGCAACTGCCACGCGTTTCGCATAGTTTTGCATTGAAACTAACCGAACTAAGTGAAGGGAGGTTTTGGAATAGCGAACTTAGCAGAGTTCAGAGCAGCCCTTCGAGGATGTCTGCGATATCTCATTTTTATAATTAAAACACTTGGCAGGACATGTGTGCTGCATGGCAGAATTCCACAGGACATGCCAGCAGTGCGACCGACCGAGTCATTTCACTCTCTAGTCCTTCCGTCATTCGGTATTGCCATCTCGTCGTCTCTTTCAACTGGGGGTTAGGGGTGATCCTTATCAGCTGGAGCAATGTGTGGCCCCGGGACTCGCCGTACTCATATCCCTTTCAGCAATCTAACCAACTGACTTTAGGGTAGTTCAACTGTCTTTCTTATGTAGCTGAGGGCCAACGAATCATTTGAATGAATCATGCCACTGATCTCAAACTGCACCAATTGAACTCAGCTGCAAATTGTGTATTCCAAATACTCACGTATTATTTTTATTAATTAAATAAATTTGTTTAAAATAATCAACTAATTTATTGCTTTTCTCTAATTACAGGTAAGTGCTGGCAAAACTATCTGCGACTAATGAAATAAGTGCTGAAAACTCACCAAGTTGTGCTATAAAATTTACCAAAGCAGAAAATTGCCATTAAATTCATGCGGATTCTGATGTCGAACCACAATTTTTTTTTTGGTTTAAGTCTCTGCGACCAAAAAGAACTTTTCACAGACCATAAAAAACTGCAGCACGTCAGAAAGTTTTTCGCAGAATTTATGAGTGCAGTTAACGGGTAAGTTTGAGCGCCCCTTAGAAAGGGAGGCTCACGGGAGGGAGGGAGACAGCGCAGCACAAGTCCAAGTCCAAGTTGAAGCCGCTGCCGATGCCCAACGGGAAACTGGCCACTGGCCGAGTTTATTAATTTAAAAAGGAAATTCTCGTTTACTCACCTTTTGATTTAAGTCCATAACATCCACTGAACACTAAGGGTAGCTACCCCAGCTCAGTAGAGGGAATGAGGGAGGGGAATGAGCTAAGGGTTAGTAGGTTGCATAGCATAGAATAGAAATGGCATAAAGGTTCCAACTTTAACTCGTTGGGAATGCACATGTACGCTGAATATGCACAGTGGCGCAAGAAATGATTATTTCTAAAACTTAGCAATTTAACTATACAAAAATAATAGTAATAGCTTAGTCTACATATATTTTAGGAAAGTTTAATCACTTTTATAGTTTTCATTCATTTAGCAATGTATAATTTAGTAAGGTACAATATGTTTTATGGACTAACTTGTACATTTTATATCATAGTTAAATTGCTTTATGAACACTGTACTTGTGGATTTAAATTGACAATTATTTTAAAAATACTCCTTAAAAATACATCGTCTAATAATATTTACACAAATAATAGGTTTTACTACAATACTCCAATACTCAATAGATTTGACTTGAAACTTCTTTGAATTTTCAAGGAAATATTAATGTTTTTCTCTAATTGCATGTTTAATTTTAAAAAAGGTTCTGCATTTTATAAAATATCATACATAAAATGAGACTTTATTCCCCATCTTTTAAATTTAAAAAGTTTAGTGACTATGTTGTACATAGTATTTTACATAAATATTTTTTACCCACTGTGCGCGTAGTAGGCTATGAAAATACTAGTCATGTACGAATATGCATTCAAATGTATTTGTATTTTTCATTTGTTTCTCACTTTTGGGTGGCTCATTCTTTTGCCGTTGAGCTCAAAATGCATTCGTTTATCGCCAGCGCTGATTGCGGTGAGACGGTGGCGTGGGGGTATATGGAGAGGGGGGAAATGGTCAGCTTTGTATTTGTTCATGGTGAGTTCATTCAAACCCATTCACTCACTCGCGCTAGTTTAAATATGCAAAAGTCCACGTTGTTATTGCACTGGCACTGAATGCAGCAGAACACAAAAAGCACTCGACACAAACCCTTTTCAGAACCAACAAACTCACAGCCCCCATTCACTACTACCACCCCTCACCACCACCACTCTCCTCCCTGCTGCCGACAATGGCGACGGGGGCGTTGCACTTCATCGCTGTCTGCGCAGCGCAATTGAAGTTGCCGAGTTGAAGGGGAGGGTTAGGAAGAGTGTGTTGTTCCACCCCCGCAGATTGCATGCAAATTGGTTAAAGTGTGAATTTATGTGAGAAATATTGTTTGCTCTTGTTATGCGCACATACATATCGACAAACACTCGCACTCACACTCATACTCGGTGAAACACTCAGGGGCTCGACAAAATGATTTAAGTTCGTATGCAAATTGGAAGCGACTTTGACTGACATTTGCCGCGTTTGCATTTGAACGGCATTTGGAGCTGTTTTCTACCCACTTTCCATCCCTCCCCTTTTCACCGCCAACGCTGCTTGTTTTTCCTGTGCTTTCACTTAATTTGCCAGAGATTTCAGAACGGCATTACGGCCTAGTATTACGGATGCGTATGTACTATATATGTATAAGTGTACAGACATTGCATATATGCAATTTACTCGCTGCACATAAATCTCACATATTTAATGTGCTTTCACATTATTTTCATATTCATGCTCGCATTCAAAGACATATTCGTATTCGCATTCGTATTCGTATTCATATTCATATTCGGGGCGCCGGCGTCGCGCTCACTGCGTTCAGTCGCAATAAACACTCAATTAACGATTTCAAAATTAATTTTTGATAAATTCGTGTGCATTTCCTCAACTGACGCGTATTTTTAAACCTGACCCCGAGCTGCATTTTCGTTTTTCCCTGGCCAAATTAACAGAAATATAAAATGGAAATGAAAATGGTAGTCGAGCAGTGGGTTAAGGGGGGGCAGTGGCTCTTCCCCCTTTCACAGTTTATTCCCCGTACAGTCTGCAGCCAGGCGCATGGAAAATGCATTTAATTTATGGTCCTGTCCTTTGCTGTCCTGCTCCGCATTCACCTTCTCCTCACCCTTCTTTTCCCTGCACTGATTCGGGCTCCAATTTCAGTTTTGGATCTGCATCTGCTTCAAATTCTTCTTTTTATTTTTCATTTTTTTGGAAGTGCGTGTCTGTAGCATAGGCAGTCCGAGTTCATATAATGTTAAAACTGGCACCAAAGCAAAAGAAAATAAATATAAACAAAATGGAGTGTTTGAAGAAATTTTAATGCAAATAAAATATATTTATACATTTAAATTTTGGTTAAATTGGAAGCTTATTAAGTTAACTACATACTACACGAAATATAGTTCATTTTAGAACTTCGTTAAGGTACAAAATTAAATTAAGCAGGAACGAAAAACTCGGTTTGGCATTCCGAATATGCATTGGCTGCGCCTCTGCTTAAAACTTATGTTTTGTGTGACAACTTTCTTGATTATAATCTAATCTTGTTGCAATTTTCCGGACCGTTTTATATTGTTTGTCTCCAAACAAAGGCATGCAAGTTTTCAATTTGTTTTATTTCTTATGGCCAAAGGAACAGGGCATAAAAAAAAATTTGACGGCATTGTCTTTAAATTGCATCTAGGAACCTGCATGCCAAAATTGGTGTTATAGTTACTTCGATATTTGCCAAAAACATGTTTTGTTGTGTGGCAAATGGTGCGTGGCATTAAAAAAAAAGAAACAAACAAACAAGAATTGACTGACTAAATTTGTGGTTCATTCTAACTAATATTTCTAAATTATGTTTAAAATATATGACAAACTACTCTAAAAGAATGTTATGTAGAAGACTATTATGAAATTCGCCATTTAACAGCCCAAAAAATTGATTAAATAACTTAGTTGAAAGTGCTGCTCACATATTTGATAAGCTAAACGCACGAGCTTTAAAATATAGCTAAAAATTGTTTTACAGTAGAACAGCTTAAATTAATATTCTTGCACTTTAAAATAATTTAAATTGTATAGTTAACAAAATATTTTATTTATTTTATTTATAACTAGTGTTACACTGTAGTACAGAAGAAAGACATTTTTGTTTTATATTTATGTTGCTTCCTTTTTTTCCTCATCTAATTTAGTTATTCAGACAGTATTGATTCCAAAACTCATGTATACAGTCTGAGACTGGGCTCGTAAACATTTCGTCACTTAACGGCCAACTTGAACTTCACGGCAAAATAGTTTTTCGGCTTTCGTTTTTTCATTTTCTATTTTACGATTTTCCATTCAGAAGCCAGACACAAGTTGAAGTAAGGTCCCTGTTCGGGCGCCACAAATTAAAAATGCAACACAAATTGTGTTTGGCACCTGTGTAGTTTCCCTCTCACTTCCCCTCGCCATTCCTCTTAGACTAAAGTTACTACAGCGGAAGTTACTACACACACACACACACACATACTTACTGGCAAATGAAAAGGTGTTGATAAATGAGGCAAGAGATGGTGTTGGCCGTGTGGCAAGTGAGCTTGGACTCTCACAATTGAATTAGGCAGCCAAAATATGCAAAGCTCGCTAAAATCAACAAAATACTTGCAAAACGTAGTGTGTTGTTGCTTGCCACTGATTTCATTGTGCCCCAAGACATGCAACCATTCACTGAAAGAGGCATCGAGTTACCTTTCGTGTTACCTGCCTGCCTGCCTTCCTGCAAAACAACTGCATTTTTAATTAGCACATGGCAACACTTTTTGCTCTAACAGGTGCTAAATAGTTGAGCCCACTGTGCAAATGCACGCTATTAAAGTTGCTGCTTTGCTAATTTAAGGGATGGCGACAACTTTACCGACAAGTAAACTGACCTCCACAGGGGTTGTCAGCTTCAAGGCACAAGTCTTACTGTCCAATTCCTTTAAGGCAACACTTACTGGCGGACAAAAAGCTAGAATTTCAAATACCCTTATAGAAGGTTTTCGATAGAGAGCAATTTAACAATGCTTTGTTTTAATAGTTTTATAATTTTTTTAACATTCCACAGTAAAAATGTTAATTTGTCTTTAGCTTAAAATCTTTTCTTTCTGTTTTTTTAATTCAAGTAAATTTTACTTTTGTTATTTTTTATAATTCTTCAACATCTGTGTTGCAAATCGGCAGAGAAAACATTTAACAAATTGAACATAAATAATTTTTGCTTTGATTCATAAAGTTCTCTGTTTACTATAGTTCAAACTCTGGTCATTCAAGAACAAGATGTTAAATCTTTGCAACCGCCAGATACCCTGTGAATAATACAACGGCCGCTTTAAGGGTTTTTTGTCTGTCGCTATAAAAAGTTAGCTAATAAATTACATTATAAGTGTAAAGTTAATTGATCCAACTAATAAAAAATACAATTTTTGATTTTATAAATATATCAAAAGCCATCCAAATGAAGTCAAGTAAATTTATTACATTTTCTGGCATTCAAAGGAAATTTGTCTAAAATGAAACCAATTAAAAGAAATTAAGTTTTTATAGAAAATGATATGCAACATTTTGTATTGTCACTTAATAATGAGATCCCATAGTACATCAGATTGTTTCGCTACCAACTATTACAGGGTATTTTAGTAATAACAACAAAAGCACAGACATCCGCACATATATATTCAGCAATTTTCCACTTGATGTTGCAGTCGCTTGATGATGTTTTTTGAGGGGGGAACCAACAAAAAAAATCAAAAGCTCAGTGGAAAAATTGCAATGTAAAAAAGAAAATAACAGCAGCGGGAGCGTTAAACAATGCAAGAAAAAAAAAACAAACTACAACAACAACAGTAAAAAGTGCAGCTACAACAGTGAAAATGTTGCAGACACCGGTCGAAATTGCCACAGCTGGGGAAACAGAAGACGCGTCGTTGCTCTCGTGTTGACACTGCGAATGCGGACGCTTCGCTTGGCCTGGGGGTTAAGTGGCACACACACACACACACTCACCTTCTTTCATCCACCCACAGCAGCAGCAACAGCAACAGCAGCTGCTGTCGTTGCCACTGCCCCTTGACCGGCATGCCCCTCGTGCCCCGCTTGCCACACCTCCCCACACAGACAGTCGCTGGCCATTGCCATGCGCATAATAAATAATTGCAACGGCGGCAACAAACATTTCGCGTTGCACTTTCTGCAACCAAAGCGAAAAACAACAACAACTTAACAACAACAACAACAGCAACAACACAAACAACAGCAACAACAACCATAACAACAGCAACAAGAGAGTCGTATCCTGGTGCCGCTCGTTGCAAGCAGAGAATGAAGAGATTTTTATCGGCGATTCTCACTGATTTCATGGCAAATAAATCGCTCATTTTCGCTTAATTGGAAAATTATGGCTTTTTGGCCGCCAACAACAACAGCAACTGGCTGCCAGAGCGAGAGAGGGCGTAAAAGAGAGCGACTGGCATACAGTATATATACATACATATATAGTATTCATATACTCGCATTTGCATATGCGTATTTGTATCTGTATCTGTAGCCGAATGAACTTTGTGGCTTTGGCTACTTTTAGATACAAATGTTACACACAATTTAATTGCATTTGCAATTCGCTTCAAAGCTACAACAATGTTTGCAAAATGTGCAAATGCATTTTGTAGACTGACAATTATGTTAGTATATTTATAATACAATTTTAAAAATGAAAACTGAAATATATGCATTTTTAGTGTAGTTTCAAATTATAGTTAAACTCAAATGTTTTGTTTTTAATTAAAGTTGAAACTGTTATTCCGATTTTCATTATTTTGAAATTGACTTTTTAGAGAATTTTATAAACGAAATGCTTTTAGTTGAAACTGATTTTCATTATTTTAAATAAAAATTTATTGAGAATGGTATAAACGAAATGTAAGCGTACTGAATAAATAAGGGAAAATAGGTTTTAAAATGAGTATTAATATGAAACATATTGAATTTTTACCGCAGAAATATTTGTTATGAAAGTATAGTTAATTTTCAATCACCAGTTTAGCATTTTGTTAATTTAAATGAAACACTTTTGTTTAATATTAAATTTAATACATTCAAATTAGTAGTAGTATATTAATAATACAATATCAAGCAAAAAAATAAATATATATATAATTGTAGTTTTAAACTCAAATGTTGTGTTATTTTAGTTAAAGTTGAAATGATATTCTGATTTTCATTATTTTAAATGTAAATTTTGGGGAATTTTATAAAAGAAATGAATTTATTCTAAATAGTAGAGAAAATAAATTTAAAATTTAGTTAAAGTATAAATAACAAACAATTAAGCATAGAAATATTTGTTATGTAAAATAGATAATATATAATTTAAAGATAAATAATTTGATAAGTTAAATTTTAATGTTTAATTTTAAATTTAGTTTCAAAGTTGCCATAGTTGTAAAATCTTAAATTTTGTCTTTCAAAATATTTTTTCATAATATATAAAATATAATTTTATAGTTTATATATAAACCAAATTTAATACTTTGTGTTTATACTCATATATTTTATTATTATATTTTCTTTTTATTTTCGTTTTGGTCTTTTTTCTCATCCATTCTATTTATGTATGGGAAAAGTTCCAATTTAACATGGTGTCGTCTCAGCGATGATTTATGAACGTACCAAAAAGCTGAAACACTCTGACACTGCCCTGTGCTGTGCCTCTCGCTCTGCCCTTTTCGTTGCCCCCAGTCCCACTCTCTATATATTTATATCTCTCGCGCTCTCTCTCTCTCTCTCTCTCTGTATATTCACATATGTGTATGTGTGTGTGAGTTCTCTGAGTTTGCCTTGCCACCACCACCACAAACGTTGCCATCGCTGCAACGGTTGCCATTGTCTGTATCTGCCTTTTGCTCCCCTCTCTCCTTCTCTCTCTCTTACTCTCTTTCCCTGTCTAATCTAGCGTTCTTACCTCTCACCTATCAGCATCTGTTGGACGCTATCAATGCTGTGCACTAAGCGGCATATGCATCATGGCCGCCAAACCTTAGTGATGCCACCAACCCCGTTGCAGGGGTAAATTTCTCAACCACATGTTGTATTCAGATTTGGGATTTTGGGTCTTCGGTTGTCGGTGTCGTATTTCAATAGCTCTGATTGCATGGAAAGACACTTGTGTTCTTCCTCAATCAAAGGACCTCCTATGCAGGATCTCTCTTTCAATGTCAAAATAGCAGAAAAATGAAGTTAACCTTTAAGCAAGTTTGCTCGCACCTACAACCAAACGAAAGGAATGGAATACAGTATAAGAGTGAAAGAGAGAGAGAGTGTGTGATTTCGTCCTGAGTATACTTGTCTGTGTAATGTCCGCATTGCCTGCTGCTGCTCCTGCAGTTGAATCTGTGTGTGTGTGTGTGAGTGCATGTGCGACTATGATTAATTACTTTTGCATACATTTACATACAAATTTGTTGCCACATTGTCTGCCTCGGGCGCAGTCTGCAGTCCGTAGTCCATGTCCTTTTCCCACCCCTTTTCGTCCCGGCACACTCTTTGGGGTTATTTTTTAACACACGCTGCCCTTCGGGGTTGGCCTGCAAATCCTGCCAGCAGGGTTAATTTCATATGAAATTTTTCATTTTCTGCATCCAGAACGGAAGGAACTTGATTTGACAAAACTTTTTTTGTTTTTTTATCCTCAGTATATTTATATACTGGCCTTTTTTGATTTTTATGCCTCGGTCATGTTAATTGCATTTAAATATTTTATACAATTTGCGTAAAACCAAAATGAGAGCAAATCGGTTGACAACACGCCATTATAACGGGCTATTGAAGTGTTATAAAGAGGGCGTAACGAACTATACATATAAACATGCATATGTTTAAGCGGCTTGTAAGTCCTTAATTTGATAAGTTGTTGAGGTATTATAGTTGTACTAAGTAGCAAAATAGTTATTATATTAATCTTAGAAAGCAGCGATCTTAATTCTTATATATAAGCAGTCAAAAGGATTCTAAATAAACTATTGTTTTAAATGACAATCTCCTATGCAAATCTGTACTAAAACTTTTTAATTAATTAATCATTAAAGCAGCTTTACTTAGTGTTAAATCTAATACACAAACTCTAGTTCTGCCATTGCAACATAGATTATACAATGGATAAATTTTTAAAAAATATTTGAAGAAATTAAATTTTTTGTTAAAGCAATTTGTTACATATTTTAAGTTTCCCAAGACGTCCTTGCTGATTTTTTAATAGAAAGTAAATACATTGATCAATTCTAGGCACTTCTTGTACACGGCAGTATGCAAATTCGTCCAATAGTTGCCCATAGACATCAGAATCAATCATTTGGTGACTTGGAAGCAGCTCAATATAGTTATGGGTTACGATTGCATCTGCTTTGTTTTCAAATGCTCAACATATTAACTTTGAACATTTTAGATTAACTTTTCTAATATACTAAATAAACCTACTTGATATTCTAAAGTCTGAAACTAGTTATTACATTTCATTTTCACTTCATATTACCAATCGCTCTTAATTTTCATTCCATTTCTCCAACATTTTTGCTGCAGCAACTGAACTATGATTCATAATGCAGACAGTCCTATAAAATACCCAAGTTGTATACACATATAATATATATATATAACTGCAACTGTAACTGCTATAAGTCACATATGTGTAGATAACAAAGGGAAAAGAGATAATCAGTGAGAGACAGTGAGACAGACTGTGTGAGAGAGGGAGAGGAAACTAATTTCAGTAATTATAAACTCATATAAATGGTTACATCAAAAATCTCTGTTTTTGCTGCCTTTAAATTAACACGATTTGTACACTTTGCTACCCTTCGGTGCTCGGCCGAGATATATACACAGGATACACAGGATACACAGGACACACACGTGTCGCTGGCTGAAAAGGGTTCAGGTTCAGATGTGGGGACTCTCTGGAGTATGGGTCAGGAGTAGTACTGAAGACTCCTGCTGCTGTGGCTAGTCCTTGTAATGTCCTCGTAACTCCAATGCAGCAGTTTTACAGCTACTGCTCTGCTCCTGTTTCTGTTTCTGCTCCTGTTCCTCCATCTCCATCTTTCTGCCTGTCTCGTACTCCGCTCTATGCTGTTGTTGTTGCTGTTTTATATAATAAATGAGCTTGGTGGGTTAAAGGCGTATTTCTGTCTAGTAAATTAGCAAAATACACGCAAAAGCGACACACACACACCGCATATACACTCATGCACACACTGATAGAAACACCGGCTGGCAGTGGGGCGAACCACACCCCTTTGACTATGCCATTCTTTCGCCCCCTGGAGCGATGAGTCTCTAATGGGCTGCCGTGTTCTGATTGAGTTCAGCAAATTGGGAGCAGGGCTGCTACAAACACTCACTCATCCAACCCTTAACTCCTGCTGCGTATGTGTGTGTGTGCTTGGGTTTCCCAGTTGTCGGCTTGTTAAGTTTAAATAATGCTTTCTGCCATTTCCTCTATGCCAAGGTCATTCAAAATTCAAACCAAGTGCGCTTTACATTCACATTTCCATACACATCCAAACACACACACATACTCATGCACTTGTGCACTCACATTGTTCTTCCTTTAGTTGTTGTTGTTGTTGTTGTTGTTGTCGCCCCTGAGTTCAACTGAAATATTTGGAAAGCCTGTCATGACATTGTCTGCAAATTTCTGGCGCGTCATAAGTTGAAGTTAAATGAACTAACTTCATTCACCAGTTTCAACTAAAGTCCAATTCCAACACCAACACCTACACACACACATCTCTCTCTCTTTCTCGCTCTCTCTCTAGTTCTCTGTCTCTCTTTTACACAGCTGTCGCACTTGCAATTTATGGCAATTCCAAGACTCAATTGAAGCCGAGTTGAAATTGAAAATGGTCTCGAGCTGTACAGAACCTCACTTGCACATTTAAGACTTTTTCGAATTCTGCAAATTTAAGAAATTTAAAAAAAATATGTTTGTTGTAAAGAATTAATATCACTTTAAAAACTTTGTTATATTTTTATGAACTTAAAATATTTTGATTTTCAACTATTGGGACTCTTTCAAATGCTTAAAAAGTAAAGTTAGACAAAAAGACAAATTTAGTACATTCTTCATCATCATATATCATATAGAAAATATATAATATAGTCATCCGATACCAATCAAAATCGGTCACGTACTTACACGTACTGTGTGAGTTTCATTGCAATATCTTGGAAAACAGCATTGTATTAATGCAAAAACTAGCTTTTTAACTTTTATGACATGGCAGCTATTTAGTTGTCCGATCCGAACCAAAGTCGGTCAGAACACATTAAGTGGTACCATAAACTTACTGTGTAAATTTCGATCAGATATCTTCAATACTTTCGAGTTATAGGAATTGGGAAATCGTTTTTTACGATTTGCGGAGCCAGTTGAGGGGGCCTGGCGAAAATCCAAAATACATACCCAATTTTGTGGCTGTAGCTCTTATAGTCTCCGAGATCTAGGTTTTCACACAGATGGACGGACAGACGGACGAACGGACAGAGAGACTCGGCTGTTGATACTGATCAAGAAAATATATTCTTTATGGAGTCTGCCAGGTCTCTTTCTGCCTGTTACATTCTATTTAAATTTACTTTTTAGAATTCGTTTTCGAAGTTGTACATATCAAAAAATCTGATAAAAACGTTGCGCATAAATTTAATTTAATTTAGGTTTTTATAGAATTAACTCATCAATTCTAAAGAGTTTTAAAACTTAATTTTTTAAATTTTATATTGTTTCAATATAAACTGCCATCAATTTTTTAACTAACTACGCTTAACTAGCATGTTTTTTGTTCAAGTTATATTAATCAGATCTGTTCAGTTATAAATATAATATTTCAATATCGCACAGTTGTGGTATTTAGAGCAAGCTGACCTTGATTAGTTTGATGGATAAACTAGTTAAAGATTCCTTTGAAGAGAAAAGAGACATTGGCATAAATCAAGATGCTCACTAAGATAGGAAATATGTCAGTTGATGTGATACCACGTAACTTCATCTATATTTTTTTGTTTCTTTTTGCTACTGCTGCTGCTTCTTCTTCTTCTTCTTCAACTGCTGCTCTTTGACATAACGGCAATCACTCACGCATGGTGAATGCTGCCATTGTTTCTGCAGGTCGACTTATGAATTTAGATTAGATGCGGATCAAGATACATATACTCCGTGGTGTAGTGTTGTGGTAGTGCGAGTTTCAAGTTCGCTGTGAACCGCTCACAATTGTTTTTGTCCCTGGTCTGTCCATTGTGAACTGTGTGTTGTTGGCCATGTAAAGTAATCACTTACAGTTACACATTGTCCGTCCGTCTGTCCGCATGGCAGCATTTAGCCAATATATCGTTTTGGCCAAGAGACAAATAAAACAAGCTTTTCATCTGAACCGCGGTAATTCTTATCGCGATCATACAACGAGCTGAACACGATGAAGATTCATGGCATAGAGCTCCATACTCCATACTCCACAACAGACTCGACTCTCGACTCATAGTCACATCATGTCCGACATGCTAGAAAAAATTGAAGTCAAGTTTGACGTGTGATGTGGTCGGTGTCAAAGCCAAGGGGTTCGCTTCGGGGTCGGGGCTGAAACATTGGCGCTTAGACAACAAAAGCTGCGACCTTACCGACACATCGTTCATTTTAATTTGTACAATAACTCAGCCAAAGGCGAAAACCAACACACACACAAATACACCAATTACTTTTATATAAATAATTTAATTTTGTTCGGTTTTTGTTTTCTTTGTCTTATTGTGCAAAATGACAAAAAATATAATTACGACAAGACCAAAAAAAACAGAACCGAATCGCGCAGAGCTTCATTTAAATTTCAAGTCACACACAAGTGCACGGGTTACGTTTGTTTCTCTGTTTGTGTCTGTGTTTCTGCCCAGTTCTGCCACGCCCACATTTCGAGATAGTGTCACTAAAAATGACTTACAGGTAGTAGTAGCTTCATGTCGGTACGAAAAACATCTTTCGGCTTCTCGCCTGCAATTCATCAAAATGCAAATCTCGTTGGCCAACTCCGTCAGAGCCGAAATGAAGTAACCGGCTCGTGATGCGTAGCACTTGATTCGAGGATATCCCCTCCCCCTCCCCCTCCCCTCTACCCTACACTCTGCTCATGATGATGATGATGATTATTGTTTATTAAGTGTCGGCGCGACCATAAAATTAAAGGGAAGTTCATTTTTATTGCCTTACATTTTGTGTCGGTTGCGGTTTTTTTTCTGTTTCTGTTTCTCGTTTGCATTGTATTGTATATTATCTTATATATACATACATTTATCTTCCATTTTTTTTTTTAATTTTTATCTGAGATGCTTTTGTGTGGTCCACTCTGCTCAACAATTTACTCGTTCTTTATTCAATCTAGCATCTAGAAAATTATTATTTACTAACATGCTGATATGTTTCTGCAGATATCTGACGGCATTTGTTTGTTTTGCAAATGCATTTATCAACCAAATTTAACAATTTTGTTATTAAAATATAATTTGAGTTTTAAATTGCAACTAAAACAATTACAGGGTATAAATATACCTTTGTACAGTTCAAATTTGTAGGTAGTTTGAATAATTTCCCTAGCCTTAGTTTCCTTGTTAGCTCTGTACAAAAAGGACTCTAAAGCGCCAACTGGTGTTCATTTGTTGAACTACGGCGTGTCCTTTAGCTTTGAGCATTCTCTGTAGTGCAGACACACAACCCAAAGTACTCATTCAAATATCCTGCGCAGGATAATGCTACTTGTTTGCGTTAGCAGCCGCTAGATGACTATACAGCACAACGCCATCTGACGGCAAGTGGCCGCAACACACACTCCAATGCCTCTCAAACTATGCGTCGCATTGTGAATCGATAAAGAAAAGGCAAACAACAACAACAAATTGGACTTGGCTCGATTCTCTATTTTTAAACATTGCAAAAAAACAGCAGAAAGAAAAAATAAAAAATAAAAATAAATACTGTAGGTCCACAACTGCGCATGCAAATGCGACTGATTAGCGGTTTCGCGCTGTGCATACGATAAATCAAGAAACAGATGAAGCGAGGGGCCACCCAGAAGTTGAGAGTGCCAATTAATTAGGTATTTTGGGCACACTGTGCAACTTAAGCGTCCAAAAACTATATTCGCCTTTAATTTTACGACTGAAGCTTTTGACTTTTTACGACTCTCTCAACCATAAATCGACTCGACAATACGACAAAAATATTTATGGATGGTTTGCGCTGTGATGTGTTGTGCTGCGTTGTGTTGTGGTGTGAGCGTGAGTTGTTTGGAAATCTATCCGAACGCCAATCCATCAGCACAAGAGTCTACCGAATTGTCTCCACTGCCCCTTTCCCTGTCCCAGTCACTATTATATTACGCAGCACACACACAAATATTTTCGCGCTTCTCGCAACAAAATAGCTGAGCAATATGCATATGAATTTGGATACTATTACGCCTAGGTGGGCCACCTCACCCATCACCCATCGTACATCGCACATCGGCCATTCCTAATCCCGTCATGGACTGACGCCTGACATTCCAAGGGTATTCATATTCGAATTCAAATTCGAATTCGTATTCGAAGTATACGTGCCCTGGAGCATGTCCGACGCAGATCGCGTGAGGATTGCAAATGTCTGCTAATATCATTTGGTTTTCAATCGAAATCACTTTCTTTTTCGATCGGCTTAAGTCTACGAAGCAGTCTTAAATCGCATCGTTCTTCTGAAGCAATAAATGTTATGGTTTTCCAGTGAAATTTTGTACTTAAAAATATTCTTATAGAAACTTTTTTATCAGGAATTTTATTTACTTACAGATATGTTTATAATGAATTTATTGGAATTGGTTTGAATTAAAGAAATTAATTGATTGAATAAATACAGCGAAAAAGAATCGTCCGATTTTGATGCAATTTTCAGGATCGTTTGATATTATTTGTCTCCAAATATACGCGATCCGGAAGCATGTGAACTTTCAATGAAGTTGTACATGATTTGGGCGAATGGGGCGTGGCATCCAAAAAATTGTAATGGCATTGTCTTTATATTGCATCTAGCAACCTTCATGGTAAAATTGGTTTTCCTAGGTATTACAGTTTCTGAGAAATTTGCCAAAAACATGTATTTACCTAGGTGTGTCTGGCTTTTCGCTTATTGTGAGCAAGCGGGGCGTGGCATCCAAAAAAGGAAACAAACTTGTATTGACTGACCACATATTTGGTCGATACTGACCAAATTTTAACTTATTGCTCTCTCCATCCCTGAGATCTGTTTATTCATACGAACAGGCGGACAGACGGACTGAAAAGGAATCCTAGATCGAATTCTTCAATAAAGAAACCTTCGATTGATTTATGTTTTGTATTGTGACTATAAATGATTATGTTTAGTTTAATTTAAGGCAATACCAACTCCACATGTTTGTAACAGTTTAAGTTGAGTAAAGAAACAGATATCAAACCAGATTATGTTAAAAAAAAGCACTAAAATTATGGCAGCAAAATGGAATTAATTTATAGCTAAACAAAAGATTTTCAACAATATAAATAAATTAACTAATTAAATTTTATCTTGAGGTTTTAAAATTAAGCTCAATTCAAAACAACTCAGTATAGACTAAAACTGCTAGCATTGAATTTTCTCTTCAAATTTATTTTAGCAAAAGCAGGAATTTATTCAAATACTTCTGCTTAATATTATTTTTTAATGGTCAAATTGAGATATTCCAAAACTATATATATTCTGCAACTTGGAATCTAATTAAATTAGCTGAATATTTTATGTATGTTTTATAAATAAACCCCACTTATTAACAACTCAGTACTGACCGAAACAAATAGCTAAGAATTTTTCCTTCAAAGTCATTTAAGCGAAAGGAATCCTGTAATCCAATCAAATATCACTTCAGGAGGATATTTTGTTTCTTTGGCTCTCAATTCGGGGCGAACCATTCACGATTCATGGCAATTAACAGTTCCCCAAAAAGCGATGCCAATGATTGTGGCAGGCTTATGCCATTGTTAGGTTACTTTCTGGTTTCTTACCAACTTGGCCACTTTGGTTTTGGTTTGTTGGCAGAGTTAAAGTTCGAATTCTGTGTCTAAACCAAGTGCATACATGTGTCACTCTGAGCAGACTTTGTTTTTTTGTTTATTTTTTTTTGTGCATCGGCTGTCGCTTTCATATTCCTCGCACTTTCGGTCCAAAGACACCTTTGAATTTGGCCAGCAATTGCATTGAAATCGCATTATTAACGCCTTGCCTTCCCTTTCCTGGTCTGATCTGGTCTTTCCCGGCCTGGTCTGGCCTGGCCAATGCCTGTAGTCTTGCCTTACCAAATTGGCAGCAACATCGCTTCGAGTTGACTCCAAGATGGGTGTGAAAATAATCTGTTTAACGAGGGAGTCTTACAAAAGACCCAAAGCTCTGCTCAAAGTGGCGAAAGATGCCGCCAGCAGCGGCTGCAACTCCTCTGCCTCTTGCCCTTCCCCCTGCCACAGGGCAACAACAAACGAGCAACAATAATGACATTTGGCGCAAATGAATGAGAAGCGCGCTCAAATTTCCACCAGGTTCGCTGTTACTGCAGCAAACTCGCCGCAAAAGGATATGACAGCAGCCAACCTGACAGTCCCACTGGCAGCAACAGTCGGATGTTGCAACATTGGAATGAGTGGAATAAGTGGAGAAGTGCAGTGGGGAGGGGGGCAGACACAGGAAGAGAAACATTGGTATGCCCCATGAGCCACAACGGGTCGTGGCTTTTGGTGCCCATATGCCAACTGGGCGCTGACATTAAAAGGTGGGAAAATGTCAGCAGTTTGCAACAAACAAAAAATAAGGAATCTTTTTGTTTATCAACAAGGGTGCAGGGGGCATAAATCGATATCGATATAATTGCAGCGATAAAAACGGTAGATAATTCTTTTGTCCATTTAAATAGTTGAGATTCAGTAAGAGCTGACTTAAGATAAGTTGAGATATTTGAGAGAGATTAAATTCATTACTGTAATATTATAATATATATTCTATAATCAACTAAAGCTATTAAGATACCTTAAATACTCCTAGAGTTATTCAATTTATATATTAAACACTTTATGGGATCTTAGGTGCCAGAAACCCTTCAAAAACCCTTTGCCGACCTCTTTACTTTAAAGTAAATGGTCTCTAAGATTAGCACAAAAAATTCTGCAAAATTCATTAGCATTGAAAACTGATTCATCATAAATACTTATGAGTTACGCATCTGAAGCACTGCCAAAAAGTGCCGCCAGAGGGCGGTTTGTTTCAGTTCTAATGGTGTTTGCGCATGATTTTTGGTTTGTTTCTTAGTTTAGGGATATTCTTATCGCTGATATATATTGTTAACTGTAACTAAATTTACTGTTTGTATCTGTCTTTTGCAGCTGCAAATTATTGGATAATTGGATTACCCATTTGCCTAATGTGGATTAGCTGCATTGAGCGGAGATTTATGGATTTCGCGACAGTAAAAGCAACAAATAAGGTAAGAAAATTGCTCAATTGTGAGTGATAATTCGATTAAGCCATTTACAAGCACAGTGGTGCCAAGAAACATATACATGCTTGTACAGCTGCTTAACCCCTGGCCCCACTGTGCCACTCACTTGACATCGGCATCGGCATTGGCATCCTCAGACTCAGTCCCAGTCTCAGTCTCAGTCATAGTATCAGCCTCAGCCTCAGCCTCGGCCTATTAATCCTAAGTGCTTCCTGTGATTTTATGCAAATTGAACATATCGCCGTGCAACAACACAATCCTGACCCCCTCTCCTTCTTTCCTCTCTCTCTCTCTCTCTCTCTCTCTCTCTCTGTCTCTTGTTGACAAAAGGGTCGCGCATTCAATGTACAAATGACAGTTGACTGTGACATTAAACAGCGGCTTAAAGCGCTTGTTTTGGGTCCAAAGAAGAAGACGTTATGTTAAGTTGCTGCCGCAGGTTGCATGCCACAAAGCGAACAACACAACAATTTTCCATCGACAAAAGACATTTTCATTTATTCATTGATAATGTTTTGGGTCCCTTAAACAACAGCAGCAACAATAACAACAACAACAACGAACGAGCAGCAACAACAAATGAGAAGCAATGTGAAGCGAAAAACATGCGACAAAACAACATAATTTAAATTTTGCGCATGATTCAGCAACAGCAGCCACTCCAACAACAACAACTGCAACATGTTGCTGCAACACGCCAACATCAAGTTGCAGCTCGTAATCCAGTAGCTTCGTTGCCTCTCTGCGTTTCGACTCCTTTCCATTCGACTCGACTCTATTCGATTCGATTTGCTTTGAATGAAAATGAAATTATCGCATTATTAACTATGAGCCAAGCGAGCAAACTTGGCCCAAGGCAAGCAGTGGGTTGCAGTAAGCCAGATTGAGGAAGTAGCAGAACCACAGCCACGCAGACAAGCCTTGTTAGCCTGGCCAAGAGCACTGCTGCCTCTGCATAGCGTACTTAGAACCGTCCTCTTCTTTGCTTGCTGCTGCTTGCTGCAAACTCAAGGCATATTTAACAATAAAATGAATTGTTAATTCTCTTGCACATTTTCCCCATCTTTGCTGTTGTTGTAGTAGTAGCTGTTGTTGTTGTTGTAGTTGTGGAACTTTTTGTTGTTGTCTGGCTAGTGGATAGTCTGCTCCGCGCAGTTGTAATGCGCAAGTGCCTTTATCTGTGGCACAATCGCGCGCTCAGCTGCGCGGCACTGAGAAAGTGCAGCAAATGGCAAGCGCACAGTGGTTCTTACAGGCAGTATAGTGCACAACATTTTAAATTTACTCAAAACTGTTTGCTGTACTAAATTAACATATTAATTGTAGATTTTTTTTTAAATTAAGTTATTTACATTTTATGAGTTTTAATGCGAATAGAAAAGAAGAAATTAAAAAAAGATTTTTTATAAAAATTTTTGCCTAACAAAACCATGATTTATTTTCAATTCATTTTCATTTCCAGAACTCAAAGACTTTAAGATTTTCAAATCATTATCATCATATTAAAATTGAATCAAAACTTAAATGAAATGTAAGGCTTTTAAATTCATAGATTATATATCACTTTAGGCTTGTTTTACATTTTGTAAATGAGTTTATATATAGTATTCAATTGTTAACTCTGTTAAAATTAATGTTTGTAAAAACTGTTTAAGTTTTAATTTGTTGCTTTTACTTCGACTTCCAAAAATTCTGGGGCTTAAGTTATAGTCGTAGTCCAAAATGAAAGTCGGAGTCAAAAATGTATGCAAAAATATGTCGAAAATATCGACTTTTGTTACTTTGTCTGTAAGTTTTTAAACACAGGTTAAAATAAATACTTACTTCTACTAGCAGCTATTTCTAAGCTTTCTTATTTTGTATACCCAAATTTGTTACTTCCGCCCATGGTGCAACTTCAAACAGTATTTGTGCGCACCTCTGGCGGTCTGTTAAAGCAAAATACCGAACTTGTTTTGGGCCAAAAACTGCAAATAAAAAAGCGAATGGCCAGAACAATTGTTAACGCGTCTGCCCAAGTCGGCGAGTTGTCCATTCACAATGGTTTAGTCTCAGTCTAAGTCCGACCAAGTCTCCCTCTCTGTGTCTGTAAATCGGAATCGAAATCGGAATCTGTTGTGGTCACATTAACGCAAGTGGCCTCTGGACTGTTCTTTTTTTTCGAGTTATGTCTTGTGGTGCGCTTGTCTTGCTGGGCAAATGTCTTGTTCCACAGAATTTGAAACGGAAACATCGAACACTTTGTTTTGGTTCTTGTTTCACATTTTACCTCGTACCTTGCTTTAACTTATTTTTAGTTAGTTTGTTAGCCACTACTACTGGATGTTGTTGTTGTTGTTGTTGTTATTGGTGGTGGTAAGATCGTTTTGCTTGAGCTTCGCGTTTGTAAGCGCGCGCATGCGTAGCACTCGCATTTGGTCAGTCACGCAACTGCGATTGAGACTGGGACTGAAAAACACAGAGACCGAGACTGGAATTGGCGCTTATCCAGTGCAGACTTTAGTCAAAATTAACAAGGCTCAAAACACAGTTTCGAGTGCATGCAAATTCGTTGTCAAAATAAGAAACAGAACTCGAAACTCGAAACACAACCGAAACTCAAGTCCAGTCCAGAAAACGTTCGACCAGTTTAACTCTGCTAAAGTCCAGTTAAGCGATAAATGAGTTACTGACATGTCTGTGCATGTGCATGTCCAGTCTGCCCAACTCCGGGTCCTCCAATCCGAACGCTACAGGGCAGCACAGACAGGTGCCTCGTTCACTAAAGATCTCATGTCTCAGGTCTCAGGTCTCAGGTCTGAGTTTTCAGTTCTCAGTTCTCAATTCTCCATTCTCTGTTGCTCTGCAGGTTGCAGTTGCTGCATTTCAACAGCCTTCAATATCGTTTTCAGACATTCTCATATGTAAATTTATGCATCTACGGCTTTGGTGGGTGGAAGGGGGAGAGGGGGGTAGATGGGGGCGTCATCGCTTCGGGGCGAATGCAAAAAGATGAAATATGCGTTGGGTTGCAAAAATCTACTAATTGATCAGCGGCTAACATGATTTTTATCTTTTGAGAACTTAATTATTTTCTGTCCGCCGTGTTCTCAAAGTGCGACTGTCGACTTCCAATTGGAATCGATACCTGATACGCTGATCAACTGACAGGAACAACGTACGCGCCTCGAGGCGATGCAAAGGAATGCGAAGGTTGTTCGTTCCTCTTTCCCTCAAACTTTATACTATATAATATATGCTTGCTTTAAACCTGATCTCAATGCAGAACTGAACTAATTGATTTTGTTTTTCATTTTTCATAAAATTTATTATCAAACAGATTTTATTTGTTTTAGAAAATCGTTTTAAACTGGTATTTACATTAAATTGTAGAACTTCTTTTAATTAACTTTTCTAAATTTTTAATTTTTATATTACAAACAAAGTTTTAAAATTTTATGTATGAAAATTCTTTCAAACTAGCATTTAATTAAAATGAAGTCTTTTCTTATAATTAAGTAATATTCTAAATAATAATCTGCCTGGAAATAGGGCAGTGTTTCTTGTAGGTTCCGTTTAGTAAATCGAAACTTCTTCAAGATTTCAGTAGATGAGACTATTGAGATGAGATTACGTAAAAAATCCCTCACATATTGAAATTTCGCTGTGTATTTCGATTTTACAAAAATATTTTTAGTTTCCGAACTTAATAGAATACATTTTTGAAGAAAATTTTGTTGTGAAATAATTTTAAATTCTATAAGTTAACTATTATATGAAATTTCTCGCAGTGTTGCAAAAGAATTGGGCCCCACGTGATCATTTACTGAAACAATTCAAGTGTTTGGCAAAAAGTCATTAGCTTTAAAAGGGTCAGACGTGCAAATGGCCAGAGACACAATGGATTCTTGGCCATGGTTAATACGAATACGAATACCTGCCGATTGCCTTAGACGATCGAAAGTTTTATATAGACGCCACATTGGGCAGCAGTGAATTTATGTTAATGTAATTGAACTACAAATAGACGCAGAATCGTGATTAATATGCAGCAAAGCAAAATCGCAAATTCGCAAAATTGGCAATGACATCAAATGTTTGAATAGAAAAAACAACAAACTGCAAAAAAATTATATTTGATTAAATATCAAAAGATTCTATAAAGTTGATTATATGCTAATACGCAATTCCTGGTGTTGTCCTACAGCGCCGGCAACTTGTTTGGCTTTCCAGTGCCAGAGAGAGCAAGAGAGTAAGAAAGAGAGCAGCAGTTCCAGTGAGAGCAGCATGGCAGGCATAAAATTTGGCGGGAAGCCATGCAGCTGTTGCGTGGGAGTGAGATAGCAAGCAGAGCGAAGAGCGCATGGAACTGTAAAACAGGATAAGAGCAATACTCTGACTCTCTTTGCTGCTGCCACATGCTCTCTCTTCAGCCAGCGCGCAGCTGTTTAAATGAGAGCGCAAGCATTGACTCTCTTGCTCTCTCTCTCTGTGTTACTCATGTGTGGGGTTGAATCTGAAAGATGCCATGTGTTGTGTTCGCTATGGCTGCTGAAAGTATCTCGCAGATACTTTGTCCATGGTGGATGATGACGAGCATTTAGCATTCGCCACTCAAAGCCTTCGCATGGCTGACTGACTGACAGAGCCGTTGCCAGGCCGACGCTCTTTAATGGCTGAAGTGCCACTCAAATTTGCCGACGGCAAATCATGGCCGCTCTCTGTCTCTCTTCTACGCGTTTCTATTGTTTGTTGTGTGTTGTTCTTGTTGCTGGACTGCTGTGAGTGTATGTGTGTGTGTGTGTGTACCGGTTGATCAAACTTATTTGATGTGCAGCCATTACTCAAATTTCCCTATTTCAAGACATCAGCAAATCTGCTAAAAGTGTTTAGCTAAGCTTTTACCGCTTCATCAGCTGTAGTACTTTTTTATTCTCCCTAAACTGTGACTCAGCATGTCCTTGAACTCAGTGATAATATTTTTTATACAACTCCAAAATTGTTCCCATTATATTTTTAAACTTCGTGAAACTGCCGACGGCTAATTGATTTTACAACATTTTGTAGATTTGTATTAAATTTAAAAGTTCAAAGTTAAAACACAGTTTGCAGAGTTTCAAACTATGCCAAGAATACAGTAACATTTATTTTATATAATTATTGTTAAAAGTGGGAAGTTATGTCTAGTTTTATAGGTCTCGAAATCTAATAGTGTTTGCGATTCTTATACTTAGTTAAAAGTATATTGTAAATAAATTCATGGAAATTCAAATCTATTTCAATGTTTGAAGTACAAATTTTGTAAGTGTTTGTGTTTTTTATAATTTATGATAAACATATTTCTAACAAGCCTAGTATAACCCTTAGAGGGTTTAAAAGTATATTTTAAATAAAAATTCCATTGGAAATTTGAGTATCATTTTGTTGTTTAAGCTTCTTGAAAATCTGTCAAAATGTAACCATTTTATTGCATTTATGAACTTTGACTTTTTCACTCATAAAATATTGATAAATTTTGAGTAATACACATTCATGCATTTGATTCTTATTGTTAAGTAAGAAGACAAAAACCAATATTTCCTAAACTTTATTTAAATTGTGACTTGTTTTTGAATTTATTGATTAAATTACTTTGACTAAAATACCATGTGTACATTTTAAGAATTGAATTTTTGACTTTTGCGCTTGAGGAAAATTTATAACAAACAATTATTAGCAAGAACTATCATATATATTTTAGTTAATCACATCAAAGATTATTTAATTTGTATTAATGTACTGTATTACTCAAAAATAATATTTAGTTTGCAAGATAATTTAAATACATATATACAATTTTTATAACATGTTTTTTAGTTTATTAAAATTTTTTATTACAAAATCTCAGTTAAGCTTTTAGTTTAAATTGCTATCAAAGCTGTTTGAATATATACATTAAATTGGACTTCAAATTTGTATTAAAACTAGTATAAACGATTGCTAACAGTTGCCTTGAAACTGAATATTTCGCTGTTTACGTTTTTTTAAAAAAATATCTTTTTCTTTTTAAGTTTTCTAATTGAAATATGCCATTTTGTGAAGCCAATCTGATTATATTTCAAATTCAGAAAATTTAACCTGTTAAATTTATAAATTAAACATTTTGCAGTTGTTCTCATGTCTTTCAACTTGATATGTTATCGATTTTTGTATTGAAGCTTATAGAAATATATAGTTCTCCCCTTAATAAAAAAATTGTTCATGTGCTCATCTACTTTGGTTTCTGTTTTTTTCATCATCTTATTCCTCTTTTCGTTGGTTTTTCTTTAGCATTTTCTTGCTCGATTTTTTGTTTGTTTGTTTGTTTGTAGTAGTAGTTGTTGTTGTTGCTGTTGTTGTTTTGTTTTTGGAGGAATTGGCACTTAAGTTACTCAAGTGGAAAAAAGTTTTTGTTTTTCGTTTACTCGATATAACTACATTTATACATATAGAACAACGCACACACACACACACACACACATACCACGCAGATACAAACATCATGCCACATTCTGTGCAAGTTTCATTGGGGCTGTGCGGCGTTTTGGGGAAGAATGGGGAAGAGGAAATGGGGACGACTGGGATGAACGGGGCCAGGCCTGTCAGCTGGGTTCTCTTTTTTTTTTTGGTTTCATGGGGGAATTCTTGGATATCTGTGCGTTATTTCTGTTATTCTTCTTCAACATTTCTCCCTCCCTCCCTTCCGTCCACCGCTTCAAATCTCTCTCACATCACTGTTGTGTCGCTGTTTTGTTTTTCCGATTCAATTGAAGGCTGACAGCCGCAAAAATTTCATTATGAAATTGGATCGTTGTCAATTTATTAAGAGACGCGACTACAAGATGAAATGAGCTGAGAAGAATGAAGAAGAGTGCTAAAAACTGTGTTCTATAATTCTTGAGAGTGTGTGTGTGTGTGTGTGCATTAGCTTCTAAATTGCTGACACCTGTTGTGCATATTTTCCAACGATTTTTTTACCTGCCTCATTTGCCGCAACAAATCGCTGTTCACCTTGAGGCACAGTAAAGTGAAAACATTCGAAGGGAGAGCGAGAGAGAGAGAGAGAGATTTCAAATGCTATGCGCCTCAGTGGCCACCCGGTTGCAAACCCCAGCTCCACAGTCCACAATCCACATCCACTTGCCGCAGTTCATAAATTAAAGCCCCGACTTGCAGTTGAAGTTGGAGTTGAATCGGACTCCAATTCAGACTCCGACTCCGTCTACATTCGCTACTGATGTGATAATTGCGGCTTGGCTTACTTTGTTCGCCATTTAATTGTTGTAATTTGTGCGTTTGCTGCTCCTATTATTTTGTTTTTGCTACTTTTTGCCGTTTTCGCTTTTCGAATTTCAAATTTCAAGCCAATTTATACGAGTTTTCGCCTCGAGTTTAGCGAAATTGTTCAACAAATTCTCGCTGGCACGCATTGCTGCATGCAGATACAGATACAGCTAAAGCTACTGCTACAGATACCCTTTTAGCCATTGTTTTTCTAGCTGTTGTTGCCCCTCGTTGTTGGCTACTCTCATTGTTGGTGGCAATTGCAATGAATGTTGTTACTTTAGCCTCACTTGCACCTTTACGCTTCGTGGTTTGTGTCTAAGCTTTGACGTGCACTTCCTTTTCATGTTCATGCAACCGTGACACAAATAAAAGGCGAGTAAAATAAAAATATATATACTTATATGTATATATTTAACATTATATAAAAACAGAAATATATACAGGAATTTTATGCTACAAATTTAGCTTTAAAGCTCAATGTCAATGATAAAATGTTTGTAAATAGACATGAATTGGTTAAAGATTAAATAGTCAAACATAGAGCTTAAAATGCTGTGCTTTCGTCTCCTTATCTAACTAATACAGTGCCTGATCGCCGTGACAACCAAACTGTAAGAGCTACAAAGCTAACACTTTGTTCACAACAAAAACATAGTTGTGACTTTAGTAGTAAATGTATTTTAATATCACTGAATATTTAAATCATGTGTCTAATTCTCTTTACTCTCTACTTTTATACTGCAAAGTTTCGATTGAGTCTTTCTGGATATTATCTGATACTTAGTCTGGTCACAATGACCAACTAGTAAGAGCTACGAAGTTGAAATTAAGTATGTGTTACAACACTGTTACTTTAGTAGAAACTGTATTTAAAGATCACTGAATATCGAAATGTATTATTAGTTCATATTACTTTACAACTGTAAAGCTTTGCTTTAAGTCCATCTAGATATAATCGCTTAAGTTTCTTTCTCTCCGTTAACTTACCTAACTTACGAGCGCTTGATCGGCGTGCAACTAATTAGCAAGAGCTACGAAGTTGAAATTTGCTGCAAATGCAAAGTTTGAATTGAATTGGAAGATCACTGAATATCTAAATCTATTTCTAGTTCACTATACTCTTTGCTTTACAACTGTATAAGCTTTGCTTAAGTTTATCTATAATATATATATAGATATATATCCCTACAACATTAACGCTTAAAGTTCTTTGCTTACGTTTTCTTATTTATCTAACGCAGTGCCTGATCGCCGTAACAACCAAACAGTAAAAGCTACAAAGCTGAAATTAAGTGCACGTCAAAGTTGTTACTTTAGTAGAAACTGTATTTGAAGATCACTAAAAATCTATATCTTTTTCTAGTTAACTTTTAAGTATTCTTAGCTATCTAATGACTGACTAGCCAAGTTAAAGTTATAACTGTTAATAGCTTTTACAACAGTTCGTTCTTGTAAAGTTGTACATAAGTCTAGCTAGCTATTATCTCAACCAGAAATACACAACTTTCATTGACATTTCCTGTGCGTACCAAGCTCTTACTTTTGCCTTTTACCTGCCCTTTATAGATGTCGCTATAGCTCATGCATAAACATCAAAACAAAATGCTTTGATAATATACAAAAAAAATAAATTAAAACAAAAAACAGAACCCAAAATGCTAAGCTCAAAACTATAGATGTCAAAAAGTAAAAAAAAAAATAAAGCCCAAAAAAAACATACACATACATGTATATATGTATGTGTGTATGCGGGAAAGAAAAAATCGCGCACAATTCTCGTGTGCTAAATTCCCTAGCGAAGGTTCTGAGAAAAAAAAAAAAACAAACGAGAGAAGAGCGAAAAAGAGAAACAGCAAAAAATTATTTGTTACCGAGAACATTTAAAGAACCTCTGAGACCGCAAAAGAACTTTGACATTTTCCTTTTTGTGATCAACGTCTCCTCTCCAGCTCGCCCCTTGCCACGCCCCCTCGACTGTCATTGTGCTGAACGTTTTCATGTTTTTGAGCAGCGAAGTTTTTGGGATTATTTTTGTGCGACTTTTCGGTCATGTGAAGCAAAAGCAAAAGCCAAAGCCAAAGCCAAAACTGAAGCTAAAACTGAAGTTGAAGTTGAAGCCAAAGTTGAGTTTGACTTTTTGACTCTTTCGTAGAATAACATGGACTTTTGTTTCATCTTTTATTCGTGTTGTTTTTGCTTTTGTTTTTGTTTTTGTTGCTGCTGCTGTTGCTAACTGCAGGGCTGTCACCTCCGGGTTTGCATGTCACAGCTAAAGACCCTGAGTTGGCCATTGTTTTTTGCTCCCGTAGCTTCCCTCTACCAGCTGCCATAATCGCGTTAACAACGCTGACCTTCTCAGTATATATAACAGTGTGTGTGTGTGTGTGTGAGCCGCGCCTACATCACTTGCAGGACATTGAAGCCCTTGACGTTGGCTCCTTATGCCTGCATTTGCGTTTGATTGTGTCCCCAGCGAGGCGCTCGACGATAAATCAAAGTCGCCAAACTACAGCAAAGTGTCGGATGTCGGAGTTTTGCAAATTACTTGGAAGTGTGCCCCATGGCCATCGTCATTGCCCCTCAAACAGCCCCTGGGAGTCGACACAAACATACATATCAGCTGTTATGCAAGTACATACGTACTACGCTCTGCTAAAGTGGACCAACATATGTGGGTGTTGGTTTCGCTTTTCCGATAGCGTTGATTGCGTGATTACACGATAAACTCTATTTTACTGTATTAAACTCACGTCACCAAATTTCTATTAATTTAATTTTGTTATTAATGCAAAAGATTATGGGTTTTGAGACATATATTTGCATTAAGCAACATATTTATGAATTTTTCTTATTAAAATTATTGTCTGAATTGAAGAGTAAAATTGTATATAGAAACAAATAGTTCTAAAAAAATAATTAAAATATTTATTAAAATTAATTTAAATTAAAATACAGTTGTTTGACTAAAATGTGTTTAATATTGTATTGTGTAACTAACAAATATTAAACGACTTCAAATAAACTAAATACAAGTGCTCAACAGTTTAAAGTTACAATATTATTTAGGTTATTTATTTGCGATAAGGTTGTGAAATATAAACATATTTTCGCTTTCTTTGTCAAAAATATTGCCAGAAACGAATCCAAAAGTTTTATATAACTTCAAATAGGTTTTAAAAATAAATAAAACATTTATTAAATATCTTTTAAGCTCGACTCAATTTATTTGACTACAATTTGTTTGAAAAATTCTTATTTAACTAATAAAACTACTTTATACAAGGTAAATATAATAGTTCAAAAGCATAAGCAACATTATTTTCATTCTTTATCAAAAATACTGTCAGAAATAAACAATAAATGAAATAAAAAAATCATATTGAATTTTAATTAAATTTTATATGACTATACCTTTCTTGCAAAATTTTGATAAATGAATAAAATATTAAACTACTTTGTATAAACGAAATGAAAGTGCTCAAAAGCTTAAAGTTGGCTTTCAATATCGAAATGATTATTAAAATTAAACAGTAATTTTTTAAAGCTCCAAATAATTATTAAAATATTTATTTAAATCTTTTGAATTTGATTTAATTTATTTGACTAAAATTGGTTAAAAATTCTTTTTTTAATTAGTAGATAAACTAATTTATATAAACTAAATAAAAGAATAGAAAAGTTTTTGATTATAATACATACAAATGTTTTAAAATAAATTCGGTATTTTAATAAATGTTGTTTTACAAAAAATAACATTTCTTTACTATTTTACTTTAATACTTACTATTATCTACATGAAACTGGGTCGTATGTCATTATAAACTAACAAATTTAAGTTAATTAATACAATTATAATAATTTTTCTGCAAATCTTCATGTTCACTGAATCATTAACGCATTTATGACTTAACTAAGCTTTGGTATTTAAAAAGCAATTCTTTTCTTAACGAGTATAAATTAATTATATTATTGTAATCACATTGCTTACGCATTAGCAGTTGTTACTCGAGTTCAATGGCAATAAATGCGTAATACTGATAAAATCGGTCGATATACATTGTATATATGTATATATATTTATTTAGTGCGTAGTAAATTGTAATTATTAATTATTGCTTTAAGTTCCGTTACACGTTATCCAAGTAAGATTTAATAATAGCATTTCTATATTGAAAGCAGTTGTAAAACTTTGCCATTGATATTGGGTAAAAGCAGCAGTCGAGCAGGGAAAACGGCATGAAGAAGGGGAAGGGTATAAGGAGTCTACCAGCCGTTAAATTAAACTAATCAGTTGGTCGACTGGCGATTATTAGGGCAGGCGCCTCAAGTACAAATCCAACAAGAGCCAACAATAAATAAATAAATCAAATAAATCAACAACAACAATAAAATAAAGAAGAAAAACAAAAACAAGAAAAAAGAAAATAACAAAAAAAAGAAAAGAAAAACTGGCGACGTAGCCAAGTGATTTGGATAAGTTAAAAGCCAAAGCGTGGGCAGCTATGGAATGGTATGGTATGGGTATGGGAATAGGAATGGTATTTGGATCGAGTTTAGTTTCTGAATCCGAAACGGAACCGGCGTATGGGTCGGTTTTGGGAACAATTGGCCGGCGAATGTTTGACATTTCTAGCCAAAGGCCATAAATCAGTCAGAAAGTGTGACATGATTTCTGTGCGCCTTTATGCTCATAATTAGAAAATTAGTTGGAAACTGAAGGCGACACTCAAAATCGCAAGCTGAACTTGTTTTGGTTGTGTCTTTTTAGGGGGGCGGGAGTAGAGAGGATGGGACTAGCTTGAAGTGGGTTAAAGTTGAGCCAAGACAAGGAAGTTGAAGTGGAGAAAGGAGCGCTAAGTGCTAAGTATTTTGACAGAGGGAGCTGCAGCTGGAGCCGAAACTGAAGCTAAAGCTGACTGACAGTGCTGCTGCTGGAGTTGGAGTTGGTGCTGGCGATGGTGCTGCCACTTTGACAGACTATTATGCGGGAAAAGGTTTCTTTCACTTTCGTGGAGCGATGCTGCCAACTGCAAAGATGTTCGTCGCTCGCTGCGGAACTGTCATTTCCGTTTTACTTGTAAAATGAACATGGAAGTATTCGAGGCAGCCGACAAAGTGGCGTACAAACGGACAGAGCAGAACAGAGCAGAACAGAACATAACAGACGCAGACCTATCCGAAAACCAGAGCAGAGTAGAAGCAGCAGCAGCAGCAGCTGACGCTGACTTGTTATATACTAAACCGAAACGGAGTCGGGAGTCGTTAGTTGGGGATTGAGACTGAAACCGAGACTGAGACTGTGACTGCGACTGAGACTGAGACAGGCAAACGGAAGGATGAACCAAACAGGCAGACAGACAAACAGACACGCAGGGGGCGGCAGTGAGAACTGAGAGCTGAGGGACAGGCCCTGATGCTCAAACTGGAACTGAAAACGTGGGACACACAGTCGGACAGACAGACGGACGGACGGACGGACAACATTGCGTTTAACGTTTTTCGCAAAAGTTTCAGTTTCGTGTGTTTTCGCAGCTCGTCTAAAGGAAATTGCCAGGCAACAACAAGAGCAGCAGCTCTGAAGGATTGGCAGCAGTAGCAGGAGTAGGAGCAGAAACAGGAACAGGGAGAAACGCAGCCAGCCAAGCATTGCACGCTGTTCCCCTCCGTTCCCTGCTTAGTCCCAGCTCTCTTTCTATCCGACTGAAGGTAACAACGCAAGAAAATGCCAGGCAGCAAGACAGGCAGAACTGACGTAAAAAGATTTCTACTATATGGTATAGCGGCAACCCTGGCCACACTGGCTGCTGTTTTCACTCCCCCACTGTTAGAAGTCGCAACTCTCCCCTCACGCCTCTTTGGTAATCATCATGAAGTGTTTGCGCATTTGCCAAATAATAAATGTATCTTTAAACGTTGCTTCGCATTCGAAAAGTTTGTTTATTTACTTGTACTACTACTACCTGGCCAAAAGGTTGTGCAAATGACAGGAAAATTCAATGAAAATCGAGTGAAAATTAAACGAAATTCATTTAAATGAAATGGTGCGAATATTGTGCGCTAAACGTGCTTCAATGCGGCAAACAATATTCACTCCAGATTAGCTGAACTTGAAGCTATGACAATTTGAACTTGACGGAAAATTCATTTAGTTTCTTGCTAAGTTCAAGTAGAAAATGTCTACAGTTTCAATACAAAATTTCACTATAATTTTAAATGTATTTATATGATGAATCATTGCAAAATTTAGCAGTTTTTTTGTATATTGCTTTCACATCAATTACCCCAAAAAAAAAATTTATATTAATTTTTTATCGTTAAAGTGAAAAAATAAAAAAAAATTGAAATACTTGACTCGGAATTATATGGGTTTGCTAGATTAGCAATACAATGAGTGAAATATAATATTGACTAAAAATAGGAACCCGCATAATTTGTACGGAATTCCCCGTATCAACGGGTTCGACGCCGCAATTTAGTACAATTAATGCAATTCCATGAATTACTTTGGCCGGGCTCTGATAAGCAAATGAAATCGCCTGTTATCATTGTTCGCCTTAGAATTTATGTTGAAATTGTGCTTTAAGCTTGAACATGAAATGTTTGTAGTTATAGGAAATGTAATTTAATATTGTGTTTCGCATTTAAGGCCAAATTTGCATCCTAAAGTAAAATTCTTTGGTCTGCATTTGACACATATCCGAAAAGCTGAAGTTTTTCACTTGCAACAGCAAAAATTTTGGCTTTTGTATAGAAAATAAAGCTGGGTGGCGGAAAAACTATTAAAATTTGTACATTTTAATGAAAAATCTTCTGTAGAATGCAGAAAAGCAGAAGGCACTTTACAGTTTTGCTCAGTTTTCGTACTCCCCTACTGCTCTATTGCCCCCTTCTAGGCCCAGGCACCGGTGACATGAATGCTGACAACGTGTCTTAGTTTGCACAAAACGAGCAATACACACACACACATACATAGTAGTGCAGGACATGGAAGCTGCCACACACACACAGACGTATACATACATAACTTCACAGTGGGCGCCAGTTGTTGTCTCCCATGTTATGTGTCTGTGTGTTTGTGTCGACACTTTTGCCAGGCATGTCATGTAACAGGAATTTTAATTTAATTACGCTTCCAAGCTGCCAGAAACTCCCCACTTCCCCACACACCCCGCTTCTTACCACTCAACAACAACAGCTTTCAGATTGAGTTTTGCTTGAGCTAAAATAAATATGCACATTAATAGATTAGCCGAGTACGCAGGCCAAAAAGAGCTGATAAGAAATCAATAAAATCAGCCTGGCATAAATCATTTGTGCCTTGTGTCTGAGACGATGCTTATCACCCAAATCAGCAGCCATTCTCCACTTCACCAACTCCCCATCCCTTCCCTTCATCTACAAATTTAATATTCATAATTTGAGTTGAAAGAATTTGGCTGGCAGGCAAAACGGCGTCGACATAAAAATCAATAACTGAAATTCCTCCGCAGGCTCTTGAAAACTTTTTACAGGTAATTTTCCGGCGCTTTTATTTGCCATTGTCATATCAATAGATTTGGCTGCCAGAGTGAGGGACAGAGCTGTTCTTTCCTCTCTTTCGCTTTCTCTGTATTTCGTGGCTCTTCTGCTGGCACAAGGCCGCAATGAGTTCGTGCCAAAAAATAATTTCCTTTTCGCAGACGCGAGGCGAATTTGCTGCACTTATTGTTGTTATCAACGCCTGAAATATGGCATTTTAATTTTATTAGCTGCCTTACTGTCGGTATACTTATAGTACACACTGTGACACACACATCGATACGCTTGGCGTACGCAATGCAATATGCTGATGGTATTGGCATTGACAGTGCTGGGCAAATGGGCACAGTGGCCTGAGGTCTGAGACTGAGACAAAATTGTATATGATGTTATATGCTTTCTGAAATCACCAGAAGTAAAGTACACACTAAAATTCACTTGACGTACAAATCTTTCACCTATCTCTGAAACGTAGAGTATAGATTTTAAAGCGCAAAACGAACTTAACAAGAATGAAAAATTCAGTTGAGTATCCTGACCGTGGAATACCCTCTGACTTTCATATTCAATCGCTTCATATCGTAGTAAGCTCTAAGAACCTAACATGCGCGAGGGTTTGTATATCTTTCTCGCTTGCACACAGCAATTAATTACAGTCCGATCATTATGCAATTCTCAGGATCATTTGATATTGTCTGTCTCTAAGCGAGTGTGAAGTTACAAAACTATACGTTAGGCAATACGTGCGTTAGAGACTTGTAAATTTTCAATTTTGTTTGTTTCTAATGGGCGAATGCGGCATGGCATCCAAAAAATAATGATAACATTTTCTTTAAATTGCCTTTGGCAATATGCTTGCCAAAATTGATGTTTCTAAGTGTTTAAGTTACTGAGATATTAGCCAAAAGCATATATTTTCTAAGGTATGTCTTTTTTTCGATTATTGTGGGAGAATGAGATGTTGCATTATAAAATAAAACTAATTTATATTGGCCGACTAAATTTGAAGTCCATGCTGACTAATATGTAGATTGCTGCTCTTACCATTGCTGAGATCTATTGCGTACAGACAGAAATATAGACCGAATATGTATATTATATTATGGGGCCAGCCACGCCTCCGCTAGCCTGTTACATACTTTCCACAAACCCAATTAAGCCAAAAACTCTGATAAACTCAATTAAAGAAACAAATTTGTATTGGGATTTTCAGATCCCATATATGTCCATTCTATGTATTATTATTGTTATTGTAGATTGATTTTAATCGATAATACCGTACCAGTTTATCAAACTAACCATAGTTATCAAATCATTTAATAAAGTAAATTAAGATTCCTATATAGAAAAGTGTTAAGAACAATGTATTTTTGATTATTTTTATCAATCAAATTTAAATAGAAATGTATACAATTACGGTTAAGTTCTCGGAAGTAAATGTGAATGTATATAGCTGATACTGGTTTAAAAGCAATACAAATTTGGTTATTAATATTAAAACCGCAACAAAAATGTAAATTAACGTATTACCTCTATAAAATTTGTATATTTCATTGGTACTGATAGAATCAAACACATTTACCAGAAACTGTTTTAATTTCGATTTTATATTAAGAAATACTATTTTACTTTAAGTTTAATTAACTTGGCAGAAAAATGCTTCAATTTATCCGCAAAATCCAATAACATTTAATTTATAAAATAGTTTAAAATAACTGTTGTTTACGTAAACAAATTTAAATGAATTTTACTGCCCAATGTGCGATTTATTTACTTTTGTTATGTGCTAGCAACAGCCTGTGGCTGTTTGCCGCCAGCTGAGAGCCGGCAGTTGCAACAGCGCATGCTGCTAACTGTGCCGACTCAGAGACGAATCGGCTCGTGTGGCATGCCACATTGCTCTTTAGAGTTAAGAGAGAACTTTTGCGTTGTCGTTCGGGGCGCCTATCGAAGAGCCATCAAGTAACAGTTTAGCGTCTAGAATTAAGTCGTTGCTTTGGAGCTGGCCAAAATGCTTATTGCCACATAATGTTGCGTTATTATGTTGCCAGCTGGCAATGAAAATACTCTTAAGCTGCCCCATAATTTATGCCTGCTGTGTTGTTGCTGTGGTGTTCTGTTGCTGTGTTATTCTCTTGCAGCTTTTGGCCTGTTAACGCTTTGCTTTTGTTGTCATTTGCCGTTTTGTTAAGCGTTTTTCGCTGCTCTTGAAGCGTTTTCCTGCCCCCCTTAAAATAAGAATACATATTATATATTTTGTGGCTCCTACAGTGGCTGCCAACGCGTTGCCAGCTAGTTGGCAAATTGGCGGCACTGCGTGCGGAAAAGTCGAGAGCGTTTTCCTACTGGCGTTATTTATGTTCGCTATAAACAGAAGCTAAAGAAAAAAGCGTTTTCCAAATTTTCCAGTGTTTTTAGTGTCATGGAAAACAAAGTTGTTTGCAATTTGCCGACGGAAAAAATCTATTTCAAAAGTTTGCAAGTGATGTGTTTCGATCGTTGAGAGATCTTGCATTGGTTTTGATGCTGCCATTGCCATTGCTATTGCCACTGCCACATCGTAGCGAACATGTGCCCCATAAAGCAAATGAAATTGTTGTGCACAATCATATTGGAAAAACGAAAACTACGCCTCAAAACCAAACGGAAAAAGTTCCTCACATAACAAACAGTCATCGCAAAGGATCTCTTCAACTGCTGTCCTGAGTTCAGTGCATTCGGTTTCAACTCTGGCAGTTTGCAGGTATTACTTACTATACTCTCTACACATATTGTTGGGTATTTTAACAGTATTCTGATGCCTGACAAAACTTCTACAAAGGCTTTGCACTGCTTGCCACGTTGTCCACGTTTCATGTTGTTTCGACTTCATTAAAGTTGGCCAACTTTGAACTTTGTACTTCTGCCTTGTATTGGCTGCACCAGCTGCTTACACAATATTTCGGACTACTTCAGAACTTTCTCTCTGGGGCGAAGTCAATGACAAACTGTCGAAATGTTTCGTTGGCTTTCGAACAAAATATAAATGCAATTTTTGCAGTTTACATTTATGATGTTCCTAAGAAAAAGAAGTATATTAAATGAGAAATTTGTTTTATTTTGTGAATCAAAGTTTGTTTAATTTATTTTGTATTTAAAGAGGGATTAACTTAATTGATTCGACAGTATTTCCATGCAGTATTTTTGAGGAACTTGAAGGATTAAAAGTATTCCTTAAAAAAGCCGAAGTGTTTTATATACTTTGTGAAATGTCTATTATATTGCTAGTCAAAGTTTGATAAACTTATTTTGCATAGAAGAGGGGAAACGTACTTATTCAAACAGCATTTCCTGGAAGTCTTGAGGCACTAGAAGCTTCGTGCATATTACTAGCATGTATACGATGTAACTATTATAAATATAATGAAATCACCTTGAGAGTTAATTAAGCATATTTAAATAAAATTAAAAAATTTTTTTTTTTAAATTCGAAATGTTGATTCATATATGTTGAATACTTCTTTAGTTCTGTAAACTCAATATCCTCCCCAAAATATTCTCCATATAATTTCTAAAAATATTTGAGTAATTTCACAGGTTAACTTTAAGTTTATTCATTCAGTTTTGCTATTAAAATATTTAGTTAAATTCCATTTCCGTGGTTATACAGAGTGCAATGTAATTTTCCAATGTTCAGATTTCGTTTGGCATCTGGAATATGTTACATTTGTAGCATTTCTTTTACATTTTTACCTGCCAAATGTCCGTGACATGTTTCTCCTGCTCCTGTAATGTTGCACGTTGCTCTGCTGGCGCTTCGCATGCCACAAAATTTAATGCATTTCATTGCCGCAACAACAACAACAACAACAGCAACAATGAAATGTGTAACGCATGAGATGAAAAGCAGCGCTGGAAAATAAAAATAAAAATTGAAAAAAAAAACAGAGAAGGAAAGAGGAAGCAAACAGCAAACGCAAAAATTTTTAAACATGGCGCGAACATAATGTCCTGTGTCCTTGCCATTTTCCGTTTCCCTTCGTGTGCCCTCAGCTTTTTGATTTTGTGCTGCTCTCTCTGTTTTCCGCTGTTCCTTTTTGTCTCGTTTTTTTTTTGTTTTTTCTTTTTTTTGTTTTGCAATGCTTTGCGAATTTCCCTTATGCTGCTGTTGTTGTTGTGAAAATCGAACATTGATTTATGTCGTGTGTGTGGCTTGGCAAAAAGTGAGAGAGGGAAAGAGGGAGCTGTGGGCAAAGGTACTGCCGAGTATCGTGGCCTGATGACGATGATGCTGATGAGCTGGAATTGTTTTTGATATGTCGCACACACACATACGCTTACAGTTGCGATTATTATTTGTGACACACATATATAGTACAATATATGTATATATGTATGTACATTCATTCCCTTCTGACTTTCCTGCATATTGCATTCATTGGCAATGCATTTCAAACAGCAACAATAAGCAACCACAACAACAACAACAACAACAGCAATACAAAATATTGTAAATGCAATTCGAAGGGCATAAATTTAAAAAAACGCGTGTCACATGTCGATTCTCGATTGTTCGCAAATTAATATATAAAATACGCGTCGCGAACGGAGAACTGCGAATTGCCAACTGCAAATGTTGCGGCTGCTTTTTGCGGTTTTTGTTAAAATTGTTTTTTTTTTATGTCCTGTTGTTGTCAGCTTATTGTAGCTTGAATTGCGGCATGTAAAGCGTCGATTTGTACCTGGACTTAACTCAACTAAGGAGTGGGTTCGCCGATCTTCCATTTAGTTGAAATGATTGCAAAATATGTTAGATTAATGTCTGATGTGGTAACGTGATTGTATGAGCTCTTTTTAGTAGTACTGAGAGTAGAGTGAGCGACTGATCTAGCCTAGGTGGCCACGTCCAAAAGAGAAGAATATCTCATCAAGATTAGCCACTCGATAGAGAGAGAGTCGACAAGTAGCATCAAGATCGGAGAGTACGATCGGAGAGTATTAAGAGTATTAACGGAGTTTTAAGATCGTATTTATCATATTCAGATTATTAAGCCTAATTACTCATTTACTTAGAGTAATCCAATAAAAACCAATAAAAACTTAGTTCAAATTGGAGTAGCTGCTGCAATAACTTAACATTCACACTTATTTGTATGTCTGTCTCTCTCGCACAATGCTTTTCGTATTTGCTGCATGTGCGCAGCAAGCTATGGCTTGCTTGAAAGTAACGATTTTCGTTGTATGATCAACTTATTTAATTATCGTCTGATTTTGGTGCAATTTTCAGGAACGTTTAATATTATTTTTCTCCAAGTAATCGCTAAGGTACAAAACCATACGTTAAGAAATAAGTGACGGAAGCATATAAACTTTCAATAAACGTTGTAGTCTTTATACTTGTGTGAAGGGACAGGGTATACTAATAAAATGTTGATAGTTCATTGTCTTTATATGGTATTGAGATATTTGCATGCAAAAATCATGTATTTTTGTGGTTCGAATTGGGGTGTGTGCATCAAAATATCAATCTTTTTTCGAGGTATGTCTGGATTTTCGCTTATTGTAGGCGTGGCATCAAAAAAAGGAAACAAACTGACCATCTCTGAGATCTGTTTGTTCATACGGACAGACGACCAAACGGACATACGGACATTGCTTGATGCTGATCAAGAATATATATACTTTATGGGGTCTGCCATGCATCCTACTGCCAGTAACATACTTTTCACAAACCCGATATACTCCTCTGAGGATTTAAAAACTGAGATTTTGGATAACAAATCACATTCGAAATGTAGGTACATATATTTGCGCCTAACTTTTTCATCTCTCTACGATATTTATGGCTAATGACAAGCGTTTACAGCTGCCAGAGCTAGCAAAACAGTTCAATTAGAAGATTTAGAATCGAGTTGAAGTGGGAAATGGAGTTGAGGGAAGAAGTGAAGCCTCTGGCGGTGTCTTCGCAATGCATTTGGCAAATGAATTCATTTATTTCTTAGTGCGATGAATCAGCTACGACTTGCCAATTGAGTGTTTCTTTATGCTTTTTGTTTTTGTTTGCTGCTTTACCAATTGGTGGAGGCGTATCGGAACTGAGAGGGCGTGTTGTGGCTGCAAAAAAAAAAAAAAAAAAAAAAACAAGCCAGACAAATCGACAAACGACGCTGCGCCTTCGAAACTCAACTGTGGATTAAGTTGTGAATCGTGATTCTACAACTGCAAGTGAATGAGTCTCAGAGAGATGTTTCAGTCTGAAGCTGCGACTGTGCCCTGCCCGCGGTGATTAATCCATGAACTCTGGCTCAAGAGGTTCGGGCAGATCTTCAATAGCAGATACTCGGAGAGCTTGCAACAGATGCAGACGCGCCTTCCACCTGGAGTTGAAGTTGCAGCAAAGACGCTGAGGAGGAACTGGGGGAACTGAGAGGGCTCATGGTCATGGCGATATTTAACCCATGATTACAATGTTTGTAAATTTTGGTGTGTCTTTACCGCCCGTCTCTTGTCTCTTCCAGCCTTTTTTGCCTCCTGTCTTCTGTCTTCCTGCCATTTTGTTTTCACCTTGCGGCCAATTTGTTCGAGAAACTGTTCAGACTCTGCGACTCGACAGCGCGCAAAATGAAGCTAAATTGGCCCTGGCCACTGCAGCTGTTGCAGTTGCACATGGGGCACAGGGTTTGGGGGGCATGAGATCAGGGATGTTGAGGGGCCGTATGCGGATGTTTGGGGGCATCATTTGGGTCCGCACGCCTGGTAGTTGAGCAATTTATTATTGCCGCAAATTGATTTTTATCTACGCTTAATCGATTGTTGTGCACGTATGTGCCTAGGACTCCCATTCCATTCCAATGCCCCCTCCCTCATCCTCTTGGAGAATGAAGGTGGATTAAGGAAATTATTTATGTTAGTTCACACGTTGTTTTACACGTAATTTATTAACAGCGTTTTCTAGCGCAAACGATGTGACCTTGGGGCCAAATGGGCATCGATTATGCCGCCGTGTTAGAAATTGTCGGCTTCGGTCTGTGCATCGTAGTCAGAGCCCGTCTGTCTGGGTGTGAAGGTGATTTACAATGCTTTGCCAACTACCAAACTAGGACTAGTTGTACTGAACTTTGTATGTTACTTTCATGCATGATCCCCACAATTTTCAGTTTTCAGCTATTTTTTCCCTCCTTTTGATATTTATGACAGAGAAATGAGCGCCAATTGCCGCAATTACCGGCGCGTGTTTAGCCATCGGTGATTTTTCAGATCGGCTAGTTCTGATTTCAGCTAAAAAATATGCTAGCCCAAAGCAATATAGTTTGGCAAACAGCAAAAAACTTACAAAAGACTTATGGCATTCCACTGCGACACTTGTACGTTGGAGTTTAGCTATGATGATTTTAACATACTCGCGATATCAATTGATAATATCGAAACTGTTGATTTAATGTTATTAATTTAATTTTTAAATAAATTATAAATTGTTTTAAACTAAGTATTTTAATAAAAACGGCAGGAAACATATATTAAACATATACACTGTTGAAATATTTTATTTAAAGTTCAAAGAAAAAGTAATTTAATTATAAACTTGTTGTCAGAGTTGTAGAATTTACATGAAATCTTATTTATGCACTTAAAAAAAATTTCATCAATTGCTTTTTATATTTATTTAATTACTTGCGTTTTTTAATATTTTTTACATTTATTTAAATAATTAAAAATTTTAATTTATAAACAAAAGTCTTGACGTGTAATCATATATAGTTTGATTTAATATTATAAATTTATTTTATAAATAAATTTAAATGGTTTTCAGCTGAAGATTTTATTAAAAACAGATCTAAAAACATATTTTACATACTTCTACACTGTAAAAATATTTTATTTCTAGCTCAAAAGTTAGTTTATTAAAATGTAAACTGTTCAACAAAACAATAATTTTGCATATAAATTTACTTTTACTCTTGAAAAAAAAAATAATATGTTATTAGAAGTTTTTAAAAATATTTAACTTAATTAAGTTTAGTTATTTTTACATTTATTTAAATATTTTAAAATTTAAATTTATTAACAAAGGTCTGAAATTTAATAAAATATGAATCAAATATGGTTAAGCAAAGTATTTGAAGTATTCATAGTATTTCACAAAATATAGTAATAGTTGTAGTTAATGTTTAATATAATGTAGTTTTGACTTAATACATAAGTTCCTTAAAACTTTACAAATAACTTAAATCACATTAGTATTTTTGCTCCCCAAATTGAGTTTTAAAGCCAAAATGACCAGAAAATATTTGCAAATTGTAACAAAAAATCGACGTTCAACATAAGGGGTAAAAAAAAGAGTAAAAAGTCGACATGCACTTTTATCAGAGGGTAATAATTCATTACACACTTTTTACACTGCCGCCACTTCTCCACTGCCCCCTTCTCGCTTTCCGTTGCCACTCCCACTTTCGGTCTATGCTTGTATTTTACGCCTTAAACCATCAGCAGCATTGTCGGACAGAACAGCATCGGATGTGCTGCATTTACCGCATTCGACATGACTCTGCCCCGTTGTCCCGTAGCCCTGTAGCTGTAACTGTAGCTGTAACCGTAGCCCTGTATACGTTCCCTGTTCCTGTATCCCTTATCCTGTTCCCTGTGCACTTAATGCCGGCCAAGGAGAACGGGGAATGGTCAGTTGATTGTTTCTTGTAGCTTGCGTGTTGGCCAGTGGACAGTGGGACGAGACAGGGATTGAGATAGCGTCGGTTGGGAGGGAGATGTGTTCATCAGCGTTAGCAAGGAGACTGGCAGCTTTTAACGGTAATAGAAGTAACTATTTGTGATAAGCCCAGCACGCACCTAGCAGCTAGAGAGACCAAAAAGAGTGCCAGGGAGGCAGGCTAAACCAGTGGTCTGGCCAGGGCTCAATTAACTAATTGTACACAATGGACTGCAATCAAGTTTCGCCCAGGCACAACCCAAAGGACTTGTGAATAATATTCATTAATTGCGTAGCAGTTAACACAAAAAAAAGCGAAAGGCAAAAAAGGGGTTGGGTTCGGTCATCATCATGTCGCTTGATGGATAAGATTTCAGGCAACTGAAAACGGGTAGAAAAAGGAGCAGAAACCAGCAAACAGGAACTAGCAGCAGGCAAAGCGAGAGCCATAAATCAATGTAAATGTCAACGTCATCGGCATCAGCAGAGCGTCAATATTAGCAGCAAAAAAAACGAGCAGAGCAACCCCCGAAGTATGCAGCAGTAATCAGAGCTATCGCCTGGCCACGCCCATTAACTCATGCGCCCATCGGCCATGACTACACTACATATGTAGATACATATATATATATATGTACTATACATATTATATATGTTAGATGCGTGTGCGAACAGTTTGGATTTCATTTTGCATAGGCAACACTTTTTCTAGCGATGACGTCAGCAAACATTGAATAACTAAATTGTTTCAAAATGTCAACTAATACACATACAGTACACACACACACACACACATGGCACATATATATAAATGCACATGTGTAAGTTATTTCCTAGTTTCCAGACAGGATATTACAAGTTGCCTGCAAGGGAAATTAGATCTTGCAACTGCGTCTTAAATAAGCGATAACATCTCAGATCCAGACCCAATCTCTACGAAGAGAGATACACACACACATATATATATATATATAGCACATATATGTGTGTTTGTTGTTGCTGCTGGTTGTTAAGTGGGAAAAGTCAGAAGTCCAAGTCCCCGGAGGCATTTGGCGCCAGCAAATACATGTTATACTTAATTGGAATGATTTCGTCTGTGAAATATGATTACAGTTTTCATGTTCAGAGAGAGAGAGAGAGAGTCGCAGCTAGTTACAAGCTAAAATAGTTGAAATTTTTAGAGGGGAAGGTAAATTTAAATTTGATTTAATGCGGAGCACTACAGAAGGTCATTGTGTCATACAGATTGTGTACAATGGAAACGTGAATATAAACAAAGAAAAACGAATATTTAAAAGAGCATGTCTAATAATATTTATCTTTCAAAGTAAAATCTTTGAATTCAAAACTGCTTTATTCATTATAATTATTCGTTTTTATTATGACAACCAAAGGATCTAATCCATTCGATCAAATATTTTTTATATATAGATCAAGAATAAGGTACTTAAAAAGGCGTATTAAAAATGACAACGAAATTCTCATTTTCAGTATTTTCGTTCTTCCCTAGATATCAAGTTCGAAAAGTGCCATTTTGAGTTCGAAAATCTTGATTTTTTCGCACTATGTTTACTATAAAAAGTCGACACTAATCAGTATAAGATATTGGTCTTAAGCTTGGAGTTTTGGCTGACAAATGTTGTTAAAAATAGAGATCAATTTTGGTTTTTAGAGCACTTACATGAAAACAGAATTCATAACAGAACTTCAAAGTATAAATATTTATTTTCAAATATAAATAAATTAATAAAATTTTTTTAAACTTTTTAATTAAACAAAGCACACTTTTCTCAATTGCTCATAATGCAAAAAGAAAACTTTTTTGATACTTTAATTAAAACATTATGATCATATGTTCTTGTATAAGAAAGTTCAGTTCCTAAACATTAAAATATTAAAGATTTGTTATAAGAAATTGATTGATATTGATTTCAAAATGGTCTTCAATGCAGATATCAAAGGATACATATTCTGAATTATATAAAACATGCTATTTTAATATAATTAACCTTTTCAACTAGTCTATTATCTCTTTGCATAACTACTATGTATTGTAATGTTAATTATAATTAAATTAAAACATGTATATTTTTCAAATTAAACTAATTCGCAATCATTTGCTCTCTCTCTCTCTCTTGCAGGTAAACACGCACCTGTAATTCAGATACATATTCAACTACTTTTCACGTATCTTGGCCAAGTTAGATCCACTTGGCTGTGGCTGGGATGCATTTCAAATGCCTTAAATGCGAATGCAGCATTCCTGCAGACGCCTGTATCTGATTTCTGTCAACATTAAAATTGCAGACTTGACAATGCACAAAGTGCAATGCAAAAACAACAAAAGTATCTTGCAACTAACTAAGTAACCCACAGATACTCACATAGACTGACAGGCAGAGTGGTTGAGAGGGGCAGCAACAAAGGCAAGGGGGGCGTCAGACTGGAAGAATTGACGTTGTTTTGTTAGTGCATGTATCTCAAAGTGTATTCGAAGCGATAACACAAAAGGCTAAAACGCCTCAAACTGGCCAAGTGTAGAGGCATGCAACGGATGCCAGAAAGTTGCAGCCTGTGAGTGGCAACAGAGATTATAAATTGAAATTGAGTTCATAAAACACGAATCAGCAAAACGTTTAACATCTTTATTTCTACGAAATGGCACAGACAGACAGTCAGACAGAGAGACAGACAGACGGACGGACGGACAGACGTACAAAGTGGCAAGGCAACTTCAACCTCAACGGGCAACCGCAAGAGTCAGCATCGGTCGTGGCATTGCAGCACCAACAACATCGACTTTGACTCCGACTCCAGCACCAACTCCGATTTCGAGTGTGGTTGAAGCTCAAGGTGCGAGTTCGAATGCAATCAAACAGGCGTAAGTCAATTGTACAACTACGAGTACTCAGGATGCTGTATGCTGCATGCTGTATGCTGTATGCTCATGCCTCATGCGGCAAGCAGCCAGCCAACTAGCCCAGCAAATAGACAGACAGATGTACGCGAGTTGCAAGCTGCCAAACAGCCAATGCGTCGCAATGTCGACCGACTCGCTCACTCCCTAAAACAGTGGGCAAAAAAGCTAAATTTGTATGCAAAGCAACAGTCTTCAACTGCAGAGCGAGTTATATTTTTGGTATTTAATGTGTACATCTATATAACTTCTAATGTAAGTAAGTCCGATTTTCTCTTAGATAGATTCCGATTACACTCGATTACTAGTTTGGTAAAAGAGTATGATATATGTTTTTGGGATCTTTTTAGATAATTTTAAATTCTATCTGACTTTTAACAGAGAATTCCCAAACATTTCACGATAACCTCTTTTTCAATTAATTGTTAGAAACCTTAACTGGATATAAGAAAAGTAAGCTTTGAAGTATTTCAAGTTAGTAAGTTATACTTACATCGTATTTCAATGCTATCTTTGGAAAATAGGGTCGTCTTACAAATAACTCGTAGAGCTAAATATGGTTAAAATTTACTAATAAAACAAGTATTTTCTTTCAAACTGAATAGTTAATAGTGTAATTTACCATATTTATGCTATGATCAAGTTAGACATCGCCAATAAAATGTTATACATATGAAACAGATTACACTAAACTTAAAATTTCAATTATCAAACTTCTATTTGATAAAATAATTTTAAAACAATGCTCAGTGTAAAGAATGATAATATCATCATATCATACATGTTATGTATTTCAAGCGCCTAATCCATCATATATTTTTGTATGCTAAGAATTAACTATTTAAACCACTGTGCAGTGCTGGGCTGCTGTGAGCACAGAATGTGGAATGTGCACGCGTTGAATTTCTTGTAGACGTGCGATAAAAATTTGCGACATTGCAACAGCTTGGTGAACGTGCGATTTGCGAGGTGCAAGGTATGAGGTGTGTGACATGAGGCAAGAGGGGGAGTTGCCACTAACTTCGTGTCTGCATGGAGCGTTGCCAGCTGGCGTCGTAAACGTATACGTACTCGTAGATCGGGGCATTCAATGCCAGAGCTCTTAGCATAAGCTGCTGAGCACAAAGCCAGATGACATGCCGATACTGTTAATCTGCGTGAATAAAAATGTAAATGAATTGAAGATTGCGCCGCCATCGAAGTTGGAGTCGAGGTTGGATTTGGAGTTGGTTGGAGTCAGTGTCAGGGGCATCGCAGATGAGGCGGCATTATGAGCTATGGCCAAGCAGAGGCCACTTAGGTGCCTACAAAACTGCCTCAGCAAGTGACAAGCTAGATTAGCCCCAGACTAGTATATAGACTAAAGGCAACTGTGGACAACGTTTAATAAGCACTGACATGCAGGTGAGCTCGAGCATCAGGCTCAGACTCGGACTCAATAGGCACAGGATGATGATGCTTAGTCGCAGCTTAACACATGAGTTTTGATTGAACAATGTAACAGTGTAAGTGTGTGTGTGTGTCAGTCATTGGTAATAAAGTTTGGACAAGTTTAGCACCAAATGATGGCCAGATCGAGTATCCGGTAACTGGCAGACAGACGCACCAAAAGTCGATGTTCACGTCGAAGCTTACAGTAGAAACGCGAACAACATAAGCAGCCTAAAAGAGCTAACGGCCAAGTTTTTGCTGTGTTGTGTTGTGTTGTGTTGTCTACGGTCTCAAACATGTTTCAAGTCCAAGTTCGCCACACGAAAGCCAAAAAACACAATCAGCAGAAGGCCAGCTGCGCTAACAGTGGCGTAGAATGAAATGGGCAGAGGGATTTTGGGGTTTTAAATAGGAGTAAATAAAGATAGTTTAACAGAATGTAACAAGCTAAATATCTGAGAAAATTAGCAGTACTTTGTTAAAAACTTCTAAAGCATAACTCAAAAAAAAACTTCCTCGAATTCATAACAAAATGCTTAATAACCTTCAATCATACTTCTGAAACTATCCCCTCTCTGTAAGCCACTGTCTGAAAAGCATTCAATAGCTTTCCTCTCAATGTTGCTTCTAGTGATTGCTTTCGCATAAAGTGTTTGTCGATAAAACCATAGCAAATGTGAGGGATGATTGTGAACTCAGACTGAGACTGAGAGACCGAGACTTGGTCTTTAAGCGAGGATGAGGTTCAGGTTGAGGTTGAGTAAATGGTGAACGTGTGCGATTGACCAAAGCGCATATAATAAAAATTAAATCGCACAAAATAAAAATGTTCAAGTGGCGAGTCGAAGGCACGAAACCGACATCTAGCCAGGAAAAGCAATGTTGAAGCGAAGAAAGAAGAAAAGAGAAATGAGAATGAAACGAGAAAAAATAAAATCGAGTCACGAACATTGAAATATGTGTCCACAGCTGATGAGGAGGACATGGACTGGACATGGCGCATTGGCAGACATCGACGCCGACATCGACACCGACACCGACAACGACACCGGCTGATAAATGCGTGGAAAATGCAACAGCTGCCAGAGCTGGATAACAGCAGGCGCTGCCAAAGAGCTAGAGGCACCGAAAGCAAACGAAAGAGGCAAAAGCAGAGGCAGAGTCAGAGGCAGAGAAAGGTTCGCGATGCGCTGTTGGTAAACAAATCATTTGAAAGGATTTTCACACACAATCTATCTTCGTTTCATTCGACTTGGACGTGTCTCTCTGAGAAGCTGCCAAACGGCGGCTCAAGAAATTTGTCAGTGCTCTGCGGGATTGTGAAAGGAACCTGTTTGCATCATCAATACAATGCAATGAACTGAAATGAAAAGAAAAGGAAAAATGGAATAACTGGGCGAATCCTTTGCGGCGCACGCAGCTCAAGCGAAAGTGTCAAGCAGCAGGACCTGCAGGACAATGCAGTGTGCGGATTAGGAAAATAGAAAGTTGCATTGTTATTGCATTACAGTGGGTGGATTTGTTGTTACTCTGCACCTATTTGAAGAGCCAAAACACACGGACCTCCCGAGTACCAGACTAACCGAGTTTCCCTACCAAAGGTCAACAGATAACCTATGTAAAAGAACAATTTCGATTAGTTACAGTGAGTGCAAGGACAAACAGTGCATTTGCATGGCCTCGTTTGAGAATCTGGCTAAGAAAATGCATAACATTATGCAATGGCTGTGTCCTTGTGAGCCAGCTCAAGGTCAGCGGAAAGTGCAAGCGATATTTTGAGAACCTTCCGAAGCCATAAAAACACTACCAAATGTGGTTGACAAAGTGTAGCAAGGTCAATGTGCCCATAACTATGGTTATTAGCCCAATCATTGCTTTTATGACCCAAGGCGGCGCTGTGACAATTTTTATTTGGTAATCATATTAGTTATGTAAAATTTAAGTGTTTGCCAATTTCCATTTGCTCATTTGTTAAGCATGTGTTTGCCAATTTAAGAAGTATTCTCTGCTATAATTTCTGGGTTTATTTTGCGTAAAAAATATGCATTTCATATGCTGCTGAAATACTAGAAATTTTAGAAGAAATCATGTGACTAATGTAGAGTAAATGATTTGCAAATGTTTTGTCTAAGGAAACTTTATTAAAAGTATGTATTTTTATACAATTTTCATCAGCAGCAAACTTGTTTAAATATTTTGTTGACAAGCAGAGAATTTGCATAAATTTCTAAGCCGAGATATGCAGGAATCCGTCTACAAGTCTGGCTGGATACCAACTATTTTGCTATTTGATGTCCTCAGCGAGGGGATGTTGAGAGTTGTGCCATTTTTGCGTTTTGTAATTTACACAAAATTAAATTCAAAGTGTCCTCGGCTGTTGCGAGTCCTTCGACTGTATGGCAGCAAAATGAAAAAATTCCAGTGCAACGTTTGAAGTTTATTGGCCATAAATAAGAGATGGTCGAAACGTAGGACAGGCTTACGAAGGACGAAGGACGGAGGACGCTTAACAGGCGACAGCGATTGACAATTTGATTAAAAACGAGTCGATTGCTGAATGGGTGAAGGGAGAAACGAAAATGGGAAGGAGGTGGCAAATGAAATGCATAAAATAAGGACAACAGCAAGGATGCGTTTCGCATTAAAGTGAAAGTTTCTCTGTGCACTGAAATGCCAACAACAGCAACAACAATGCCAATTGCCAGCCATCCGCTCTGAGTAATTGTTGCTAATGAAAACGAGGTCTCTCAGCCAGACTGGGGAGGAGGGAAGTGGATCAGGCGCATTTAAGTGGCTAATTTCGCTGCTGGCAATTGTCAACGCAGCGCACAGGAATGTGCACTATGCCACACGGCAGCCAGTTAAGGGGGTGGCAGTTGAGGGCGGAGAGAAGAGAGGGGGGGGATAGAACAAATGAAATTGCAGGCAATGCACAAAATGCAAATGAAATGTGCAATTGCCTACCACCCAAAAGGGAAACAAACAGCATGAAGGACGAATGTGTGAACATCCTGCACAGTGTTCTCTGTGTGTGTATTACACAAGTGAATTGTCCTGTATGTGTCCCTGTAGTTGTGTCCCTGTCTGGCTGTCCGCTTTACAAATTTCGCATTTATTGCCAGTGACAAAATATGATACGAAAATTAATATTATTGATTAAATAATTGAAATTGGCGTGCCAGCGACATACAATGAATTATTACCTTCCCGCCTTTCCATTAATAGCAACAACAACAACAACAATAACAACAACAAAACATGTCAAAAGATATTTGTAATGCTTGTATTTGTTTTTTGCATTTTGCATTTCGCATTTTGCATTTGTTGGCTTTGACATTTTGATCTTTTCCAATTTGTAGTGCAACTCAATGCATTCAAATTAATATAAAAACTTTTACAAAATATTTTGTTGAAGCTTTCAATGGATTAGGGCTTTGCATATAATTAAATATTATTATTATTATTTATTTTTAAATATTGAAATAATACATTTGTTGAACAACATATTTTTGAATTTAATTAATATCAGTATATTTAAACGGTTTCATTTACAAAACAGAGAAATATTCTAAAAACGAAATTTATTTTTTAATATTTTAAATGTTTATATACATATTTTTGCATAAATAAATTAAAATCTTAATAGAAAACATATTAAAGTATAGTGGTTTTTGAGCATTTAATAGACAGTTTTTATTTGAGTGCATTAACTAAAATAGTTTCTTTTAGAAAGCATTAAAATTATATGTAGGAAACTTCCGATTTAATTATTTATATTTAATTGTATCATTATGTTCATTTTCTTTTTAATCTTCCTCTCTCGCAACATGTCAGGAATTTCTCATTATATAAAAAAATTTTTTGGAATTACTCATAGATAATTGTATTTTTTCGGCTTGTTTTCTTACAAAACCAAGAAATTGTCTATGTGCGAAATCTCTTTTTTAATATTTTAAATATTATATACATTTTCATACATATTTAAAATTATATCCAAATGGAAAATATATTACAATATATTGATTTAATACTTAATAACTTACTTAAAACAATTTCTTAATAGAAAACATTACAATGTTATATTAGAAATATCCGTTCTAATATTGCAAATATTTAAATTACATAATTGAATTTTAAAATATTAAAAATTTCTTTTAAAAAATAATAAAATTTTATATACGCAATTCGTTTTAATATTTATTAAAATAATCTACATTTTAATTATAGCGTTAATTAAATTACTTAACAAATTCATTTGTGAATTTCTCACGCTTTAAGCTGCTTCTTCTTGTCTCTGATATTTCCATTTCCATCTCGTTCGCAGGACACTTTTGCTTCGGTTTTAATAAAATATTTCATAATTCCTGCTCAGTTTTGCTATTGACACTTTCTGATGGCATCCTTCGTGTCCTGCGCGCGTTTGCCTGCTGTGCCGGCAGCAAACGCGTAGGTGAAAGTTCAGTCGGCTGGTGTAGGTCCAGAACACACACACACACACACCCCAACTGCCAGGCAATACCATCAACAATGCCAACACCAGACGTTGAAGCAGTCGGAGCAGGGGTAGCAAATAGCACTGAGGTGGGGGTGGGGGTGGCGACTAGAGTTGGGGTTGGTGTTGCAATGGTTGCAGCTTCGGTGGTTGAATTGATTTCAACGTTGATGGCGTTGACACAAAAAGCTTTTACGGCGCCCTCTGCGGTCGCGTACCGTTGACCACCTACGGCGCATCCGCATCCTGTGGCTGCTCCAACCACTCCCGCTCCCGTTGCTGTTGCTGTTGTGGTCCTGCCGGGAAAGCTGCTGGAATGATTTACATACAAAGTGAACATGGCCAAGCCAGAAGCTATGCTCTGGGTATTCATATTGAGTATGTGTGTGTGTGTTGCATTTTACTGGTGTTGCTTCTTCGCTTGTGATTTTTTTTGCTTTCTGCATGTGTCTTGTGTCTCACTGTCTCCCTGTTGGCCTGCCATGGAGGAAGTCCTGCGGCGTCCAGCTCCAAAAAGGGCGGAAATTAAAGTTGTGACACGTTTGCATTTACGTTTACGTTTAACCATTGCGATCCTTCGAGTGTGGGCTTCAGCCTCACATTTTTGGTAATTCCTTCAATTTTGGCTCCGCACATGCAAAGTGTTAAAGTTCCCATTTTTATTATTATTTTGTTTTTTTCTCTGTTTCTCCACTCAACGAAATTGCAACCACCATTCTTTCTACCTTTCGCTCGAGCGCACAAAAGGATGAGGCTGCTCCTGGTCCTCTGCACATTGTTGCTGCCCTCCAGCTGCGTCCGAATTCCCTTTTTAACCAGCCGCCAGTTGCCAGTTGTCTGTTACCAGTTGCCTGTTACCAGTTGGCGGCAACAACACCAACTGATTCAGATGATTCGTTGTTCGCTGTTCGTTGTTCGCTGCTCGCTGCTCCTACCTAACACTCCCCAGCCTCTCCTCCTTTTGCCAGCCCTTGTCCAGTTGATTTGGCCTCGAAACCATTTACGCCTCTCTGCTGTCGTCTACGGCTCTGTCATTCGGCTTTCGGCATCGCAGCATGTCTTCTCCTTCGGCAACAGTCACGTCAAAAAATATCCGCCCGTGTCTGCATTCAATTTCAAGCGTTGGGCTTATTATTATTTTACCATTTTCTTGTCAGTCTCTCTCTCTCTCGCTCTCTCGCAACTCCTCAGGGCGTACTCTTTAGAATTACTCATATATTTTTGTGTTTTTTTTAGGATAATCCAACATATAAGCAGCACTGCTTAACAAAATAATATTAAATATATAAAAAAAAATTATAAAATGTTTCAAAAAAATCACCTAAAATTTAGAAAAATGATAAAGTATATTAGACAAATTTGGTACTTCCCTAATTATATCATTTTAGTGAAGAAAACAAAACAGTGCTAAAAAGGGATTGTAAACACATTTAATAGAGGTAATAGCTAAAAATATCATTGCTTTACCTTATATTAAACTTAAATCTATCACCTTACCACATTATTTTCTTGAGAGTTGAGTAATTCAGAGTCGTTAAGTCCACTCAATCCTATAAAAACTTTTTAAAACACTGTTTAATGCTCACAAGTTCTGCCTTAAACCCAACTTCAAATGATTATTGCTTTTCAATTAAGCATGACATAATTAAAACAACGTTTTATGTGTATTTTCCGCCGATTCCATATGTCTCTTATGACGCTGACCTAACCCAAGCTCGTAAAACCAAGTCTGAGAGCACTCCATTATAATCACATAAAATATATGTACATAAAAGGCGTTAAATAATTATTTACTTAGCCAGTATGTTGTTGGGCCTTAAAGCATTTGGCACACTTTTTATGTTCCGTTTAGCACATGTGTGTTTGGTAAGTTGGGAACTTAGGAACTGTGGAACTGTGGTTCGGTAGTGGTAGAGTCTGTTGAGTCGCGTACATCTCATAAATATGTCCCATAAAAGCAACACTCACACGATGTGAGGAACAAAATACAGCTTGAAATCAGAGTAATAGAGTGAGAGGGAGAGAGTGAGAGAAAGAGAGATAAATGTCGACAGAACGATTTGTATCTAATTTTATGAGGTCATAAAAAGCAATCATTTCGCCATTTGCCACAGACTATACCAGAGCTCAGAACCAGACCCCAAACCAGACCGCAGCTGGGCTGCCATGCCTATAAAATGTGGCCCATCCCATTTTAGCCCAGTGGAGTTAACAGAGAGAGAGAGAGAGAGAGAGAGAGAGTGAACAAGATCTGGCTGTTGAAATGGTTCTAATGCGGCAGTTAAATGGATTTTATGAGCCCAGTGCATGGTTAACTGAATTACATGAATTGGCTGCTTATTGGCTTTTAATTGCTGTCTAAAGACGCTAAAGGCAAACGCTCAAGTCAGAGGGAGAGGACGGGGCGTGGGCTTTGTCCGGGGTCAGCAGGCGGAAGTATGGCCAGCTTTTCATTTCCGCAGGTCAGTGGCGAATGATCAAAATTGTGCTGCTGATAAGCGTGTCACATAATTAATTGGCTACAATGAAAATTTCAACTAATTAGCACACAAAAAATACAAAAATACACAGAAACAAAAACAAAAGTTTTGAGTCGGGGGAGGAAGCACATAAACTCGACGGTTCAACTGCGTTTTAAGCTAGAGATGGCAGCGTGCCGCCATCTTGTTACCAACACGATGAACTCACGAGGCACGATGTACACGGCTGAGTACTCAATGTGAAGTTGTGACTTTAGTTAACTAACTATGAGATAATTTAACGAGCTTTGTAAGAATTTTAAAAAGAAAATTTTATATATTTGAAAGGGGATTTTTAAATATAGAAAACGGGTTTAAGTATAGATATTTATATAGCAAATTTGTAGAGTAGCAACTTAAAAGAAGTTTAAAATAGTCTGTAAGGTTTATCAGAGACGTTTTATCTGTCTATCTGTTCAAGTCCCTAGATGGAAGAGGCTATAAAAGCTACCGCTACCGTCTTAGCCTCCCGCAGTACAAAATTATTTACAATTACAAATCGTGAAAACCAATTTCCCAGATTCTAGAACTCTCAAAGTATTTAACGTACCTCAGCTAAACTCACCCTGTATGTGCAGCGTAAAGTTTTATATATTCTTACTATATACTGTAATCGGTTATCTTTACAAATAGTCACTATAATATCCAACTTTGAAAATCTCTATATTTTTTTAATGTCAGCTTTACAAATTATTTTTGACTCCCTTTGTATCTGCAATCGAATTTTGTTTGGAAAATTTATATCATTTTATATATCTATTTTTTAAAAAATTTAAAGCTTCATAAATTTATTACAAGCATCCGATTTGAAAAAGGAACATATTTTGTACTCCTTTTGTATCTCAACTGAAATGAACATAATACGTGTATGGTATTATTATTATATCCTGCCTAACTATGGTTGAAATGGTACAACTATATCATATAGCAATCAAATAATGAATTTGTCAAACAACTAGTTATATACAAAATTACGAGGTTTACTGTAAAAATTAATAATATTTGTAATTTCAAATTTTAAGCTATTATGGTAAAGTTATTAATCTAAAAAAAACCAAATTTAAGAAAGTTAGTATATTAATTATTAAAAATATAAGACTTAATTTTAATTTTTACATGCATTATGTAACTAACAAACAACTTTTAATAGCATTTTCATAAGTTTATGCTTAAATTTCCATTAGAACTACAAGAGTTTCAAATTTAATCATTGTAAGTACCGAGTTTCGCTCATCTCTAACAGTGTCTCAGTTTTTGGGGGGTCACTGGGAACGTGCATGAAATAAAAATGCGCAGTAAAATTAAATTTAATGAGTTCATAAAGAAATAAACACACAGAGCCTCAGTCAAAGCCAAAGCATTTCAAGGTTCTGTGCACATAAGTTGCCAGCTAGAGGGCAGACATGGGTTAAGAGCAGCCCACAAGGAAGTACAATAAAAGAGAAAAACAACAAAACACAGAAGATAACATAGCACAGCTACAACAACAACAATACTTTCATCTGAAATCAATTTTGATAATTATTAAAAATTAGATACATATGTTTCGGCGCCATCGCTGCAGCTGTGTGTGTGTTTTATGCGTAAGGGGCATGTGGCAAGAGCTTCATGAATGAAATCATGTTGCAGCCACCGCAAAGCAGCAGATGCCGTTCCCCTTGCACCTTTGTCAGCGGCAGTGCCTCGAGCACACAACAATAGCAGCCAATTTTTGGTATCCGGGTTTCGGTTTTGGGTTCAAAAACGGATTCAAGATTCGGGCCCAGCTCCTCAATTTGGTGCCATAAATCAATCGATGCGTCGCCGCAGTCTCAAACTTAACCCAAAAACTATATTTGAGTGTGTGTGTGTGTTTGCTTTCGATATTTTGTTTTAGTTGTAGTCAAAAAAAAAAATATTCAAAAAATTAACACACTAAAAAATGGTTGCAAAACATTTGGAAATGTCTTTTTGAATATTTTCTTGGCTCTTTTCGGCTACTGTGACACTTGCGAGTGCTAAAACTGTAAAGTCGCCTGTCTTGTCATAATTAAAATGGAAAATGTTTAAACAAATTCTGCTCTTTGTTTAGTTGAGAGACTGAACAGTGAAATCCATTTGGCAGAAGGCGTTGACGGCTGATTTGGCAGACACACGAAAGTTAATACATAAATCCAAAAGCTGCTCATCTCCAAACAGAGCAAAGAAAACACTGCCTGACAAATAATATCTTTGGGCTAATTTATGAAGCCTTTTTAAATGCCAACATTTGTATGTGCTTAATTCTTTTTAAATTTTTAATTTGGTTTTCTAATCCGAATTGACAGGCGAATGTGCAAACAAAGCAGGTATAATACTAGACAATAACAAAAATAAATATAAATGTTAAGCAATAACTTTAAATAAATGTAAAAATTCACTAAGAAAAGTAAACCATTTGCCTTTACAACAATAATATTTAATTCTGTTCTATTTATTTATTTTTATTTTTATTTAAAATGATTAAGCAACAATTTTCATCAAATTATTAAATTTGTAATTTTTGTAGCTATGCAAATTAAATGTATTTATTTACAAACAGAATTTAGCTAGCTAATTACTTATTTAACCAATCTTAAAAGGCGCTTTTACATGTCAGAGACGTATCAAGTGTTTTTTCATCCCCTCTAATAGGGCGGGTAACTTTAGAATTTCCCAAAAAGAAAATTCCAGCACGCATTGTAGCCGAAATAATAGCACATACTCGTATACACACATTTTGAGTAATGATCTAGTAATTTCTCATTTCTGAATTATGAATGGTTCTAGTAATTAGTGCAAAGGAACAACACTACACGATGCTTATCTTGGCACAACAATATAACTCGATTTGAGGCTGAACGTGGAGTGTAAGGTACACCCCAGTTTATCGCCAGTTATTCTTGTTGTTTTTGTTGTTTATTTTAATTACGAATATATTTTTAAATGCTAACATGGCATACAAAATGGAAATGAGAAATGCTTGCACGCACATGTCATGTCAACTAGAAACGCATAAAATTTTTATTTATTTTTTTGTTTTTTTTTCTTCTCGTGGTTTTGTGTTTTTTATTTTATGCGGAACACGCAAATCCAACAACAAAGAAATCAACACGAGCCGAACCAAAAATTGAACACACGCTGACCAAAAAAATTAACAGAAAAAAACACAAAAACCAAAATCATATTTATAAGACAAAAGGTCTAACCAAAAAAAGTGTATGGAAAACATGGATTTAAGCGCCGTCAGATCATTTTGAAAGTCGCCGTTTTTGCCAAACAGTGCAAGTGATTGCTAGTTATTATTAGAAAGAGAAAGATTGATAGGGAGAGAGAAAGAGAGAGAAGGCGGGTTGCGACTCTTTCCAGACAGGCAAATCTGTGCTGGAGCTGAAAACCGGCAAATCAAAGTACCGAAAAACCCAACAACGCTCGACTTGAATGAAAGGTGCAATTTTTATGATTTATCGCCGTTATTATTATGAAAGCCGCAAAGAGCTGGAAACGAAAGCAAAGAATTTCACAGCGTTAAATTATTCAAAAACGAAATAGGAACGTGGGTCGTCATTTTCATAAGGTAGTAAGGTAGCTTCGTCTGTTATTTTCTAAGTTAATGCCATCTCCTTCTATTACGGCTGCCTGCTTGCCTGCCTGCCTGCTCTGGCTTATGGCTAAAACATAGCTCCAGGCAGTTGTTGTTTGGAAGCCAGCCCCAAATCCAGAACCAGAACCAGAACCAAAACCCAAACCAGGCCATACTTAGAGGGTCTTCAAAAAAACAAAAGGAAATTAACATTCAAGTGGAAATGGAAGATGGCGCGCCAAACATTAACATATGCAGTAGTTCACACGATATATTCACCCACACACGCACACACACACACACACTCCAACACTGACAGGTGCCAAGGCATTGAACATTGACTGGCAGCATTTGCTTTAGTTGGTAGTAGAATAGATATAAGTATATAGTATAAGGATAAGCATCTGCCCACTCTAGAATTCTAGAATTGTGGCATTCACATTTAATCAATAAGCGTTTATGTGCAACGAGCAAAGTAACTGTAATTGCTGTGCGCCTATCGCAAATCTATCGATAATTTAGCCACAATTTGCGGTTTGTTGTTATCGCCTTCCGTCTCCCAAACATCTCACGTTGTCGGCTCGATAAGTCAGCATTTTGTTGTTGCAGTGGCCAACGGATCAAAACTGACCAGTTCAAGTAAACTGCCAGGCCACCCCACCCCCCTGTGCGGCACCTCTTACTCCACTGTGCACACTGTGCGCCAACAGCGACAGGCAACGGCAACGGCAACGGCAACAGCAACGGCAACGGCAACTTCAAATTGCAACGCCGGTGGTGCTGCCAAACGAGAAAACAACTCGAAAGGCAGCGATTCACAGTGGGCCAAAATATGGGAAAAAGTGGGACAACAAATTTAATAAATGAAATACGTTCACACAAAGTTCGAGGACATAACATTAAACAACACACTAAAAGTCGGACTAAAATTGAAATACTTAGATCAGTTTAGAGTATAACTTTAACTTTTTTATATACTCTATATACATATGCATATGAAGAAATTAACATAATGATCATGCTGGTATAATCGCAATGGTTTAGTATCTTATTAAAAATATATTTTATTTAAATTCAAATTATATATTGAGAATTTAAATAATTCAAATAGTTTACGAGATATTGGCATTTGAATTTCGTTTTAAAATTTACATTTTTCCGTTTTGGGCATTGGTTATTTGGGTGCAGTCAGTTGGTACTGACAAATACGCGTTACGGTTCCTCATTCGCCAAAATCGGACATATTGGGGTGTAAAACTTCCGCCGCCATTTTCTTGTTTGAATGTAGGGCGTAACAAAAATGGAGCTCTAAAACTTTGAGCAATGTATTGAGCTATGAAACTTTTGCTCTGCCACTTTTTTGAAAAACTCCTAGTTTGGCGAAAAAATGCTAAATATGATACTAATTTTAATTAGCCAATTTAGCCAAACTATTATGCGTAAAGGATATGCACAACTTTAAGTAGGTAATAAATACACATTTCTCAACAAATGATCAAATTTACAAGATTAAATACATGATTTGCAATATTTTGTTTGTCCAAATTTAGCTTTTACTGGAAAACAAATCCTACGATTTACCAAAATTTTTGGTATCGTTATAAGGTACTAAAAATCCTGTAAATTTTGATATATGTCGCATATCTGAGATAATTCCTATAATACGATACGTTTAATACAAATGTAATAGTTATTTTAGTACTATGTAGACGACAGTAACAAATTAACAAATTTTCATTGCATCATTTCATTAAAAGTCTCAGAATTAGCTGAAAATAAAGCTGAATACATAAAAGTTGTTCGAGAAATATTTGTTCAAAAAGTTAGCTTATGATTATTATAAGATTTTATTGTAAGCCATAATGTTGCTTGACATATTTGGCTCCACTGTGCGTTCTCGCCATTAGATGGATGCATGACGCATGACGGAGACTGGCTAAAGCCAAGACCAGACACCAACACACAACTGACATACACACACAGATACACACACACACGGACACACAGATACACACACACATGTGAGTGGAGTAGCACGCAGGGCATTTGACTGACAAGCACTGCGAATGAGTTAGAGAGCTGTGCAAAGTGCGTATGTGTGTGTGTAGATATGGTAATGTGGATACTACAGTACAATACATACTGTACATATATCTATATGAGTATCTAACTTTGGCCACTTCAGACAGGTTGAGACACACGCGTAAAAACTACACAAATTGACGGGGCAACCGCCTCAATTGAAGGCAATGCGGGGGCGCTGCAAACGATAGGAAAAGAGACAGATACAGAGGCAGAGAAAAAAGAGTAAGAGAGAGAGAGGGAGCAGTTAGAATTGGAGTGGGAGCGGAGGGAGCTGTAGGCCGCTAATCGCTTCAGCTGCAGCCCAGGGCAGGCAGCCAGTCAGGCAGTCAAGCTGACCAACTGCACAGATCATAGACGGCAGATAACCGGAGCAAGCAATGGAGCACAAGGAGCAGCTGGTTAGAGAGGGGGAGTGGGAGGGGCAGAGGGGCAGAGGGAAGGGGCAAATATACATGTCCATACGGCTGTGCGAGTCCCGTCCCGGCCACGTTCGACCAATTCCAGGCAATTCTGCAGTCAAAGCGTTCGTATTTTGATTGATTTTAAATGATTATGGTTGACATTGATTTATGTGCGCCTCATGCATATATTGGGCCACAAGATGGCGATGGTGATGGTGATGGCGATGGCGATGATGATGGTGCGAGCACCAGGAGGAGTTGAAGCAAAAGACGTAAACGGAATCGAAAGCGGAGAGTTCATGCTGCTGTTGTTGTTGTTGTTGTTATTGGGCCAGCAGGCGACTCTCGGCGCATGTGAAAGGTGACCGACGTCGGTTCAAGTGATTCGCACGCACCCGAGACCCAAGAACTGAGAGCTGAGAACGGAGTACAGACGGAAGACAGACTGGACGGGACAACAACATCGATACCGATTTAGCTTAGAAGGCCTTAGAAAGGGGTCTATACACTGAACAAAATAAAAAGAATAACAGCTCAAGTGATTCTGCTAAACAAATTTAATTTCAATGTTATAAAATTCAAAAATTTAATGGGGTTTATATATCCAATTCACTATGATTGAAACTCTTGATTATAATAACAGCTTAAATAAAAGAAAACACATATCTTTAATTTTAAAGATTTTTATTAGATTATCTATATTTTAAGCATTTTTAAAAAAAAAATTTTTTCATAAAGAAAAGTTAATTTTTGAAATTTTTTATTTCATAAAATTAAACATTTTAAAGGCGGTTTTTTTATTCCATTCGTTAAAAGAGAAAGAGAGAATTTAAAAGATTCACCAAAAAACTACGGAAATATTTTATTTCAACTTAAATTAATTTTTAAAGATTGACGATATTTTAATCACATTTTATATTATTAAATATTAATCTTGATAACATTTTGTACAGACAAAACTATTACATATATGCCTTATATTTAAAGGTTTCACTAAACCTTTTAAATTAAATAGCTACTAAAATTATAAAAAAAAATTCAGCAGTAAAACTCGAACCATTTTAATCCGAACTAATATTTAAATATTCAAACACTATGATGATAAATTCTAAACTAATATCAAATATTATTTTTTAGTTTCAAAAGGTTTCATCCTACTTATTTAAAGGGGTCCTATGTGTCAGTTTCAAATAGTTAATATTTCGCAATATAATAAAATCTTCAAAGTCATTCCTTATTTTAGCAGTGTAATACTTGGCGCTGGCTAAGAGCGGGGATCTTAGAATGGAGAACTATTCAAAGCACGTTCCTGACCTAATATAAGTAAAAACGCCCACAAAATTACCACAAGCTGCGAACTTTTTTTCCTTTGCTTGATTATGGGTTTCATATGGCGCATGTGTGTGTGTGTGTGTGTGTGTGTTGGTCATCTTGCAGCAGACGGTCAGCTTTCTTTCCCTTCTTCCCTTTTTTTATGTTTTTTTGGCCATTTTTTGGTAATCGTTTTGGGCCTGTGCCACTATTGGCATTGGCAGCTTTTCGCCCTCGTTCCAGTTTTGCCTTTTGGATTTGATTTTAATGAATCGATTTGAACTGTGCGCTCATAAGTTCCGGGAAGCGGCCAAATTGGATTACCATGTTGGCCCTTTGTGGGACAGGCAATCAGGGACTGAAATGAAATGGGTTATAAACATACAATTCATAAAGTCTGAAATTTATTCACGAATGAATCTGGGAGATTTCAGAAATGTGAAGTATTAAGATGAAAGATCGCTTTCAATTTAGTTATTTTTTCTATAAATATTACGACAACTGCTCCCTATTATTCCCATGAGTCACTTGGCTATGCGTTATAGCCAAAGACAGAGCAAATATGAAAGCAAAGATAAAAAACCTTGGATCGTATTGAGTCTTGAGAACTGAGAATTGCGTCATTTCATGTCAGAGTCGTGTCACAATCAAATCAAATTGAAAATCGCGAAAAACTGTAACAACTTCATTCGCAATGAGCGAGATAAATTTGACTTGAAGGTGCGTAGCTTACAAAGAAAATGTCATAAACGGGCAACAACTGAACCGGTCAGGCCAGGCTAACAATGAGCAAAAACCACAAAAAACAAACAACAAAAAGTAAGTTAACAGAGGAGCAAAAAAGCCGACAGCAAACGCAACAGGTTACCAATCCAAATCAAGTCAAAAGCCAAAGCAAAAGAAGCCAAACAGTCAGTCTTTTGTGGAGGAGTGCAGGGAGACAGTAAGTAGGGAGACGGGGTAAGAGGCAAGACGGACGAGTGGGGGGGTGGCATTTACTACTGGTACATATATCATAAATACGCATAACTCGTGCGCAAAAACGTCAGATGAATAAGGCAAAAAAATGTCATGCAACAATGCGCGGGGCAAAGTCGAAAGCCAAAAGCTGCATTAAATTCATTAGCCAGGCCCAGACTGATACTGCCAGAGACTACGATGACGATGTCTTAGTCCACCAGACAGACTCTAAAAGGTGTCCCAGTGTCCACAACGAGTACTCGACTCGCACTCGCACACTCACTGAGCGACACACGCTTCCACGACAATGATGTCAGACACACGAACATGCATCAACTTCGAACTGGCCAAGAGGCACAGGAAGAGGGTTAGGGGGCAATTCAGAACAAAGAGGCGGTGCTGGGGTATAGGAAGGGGTAACAATGGGTAACCTGGGAGCAATTGCACTGCCAGTAGCGGTGGTATTTGGATCAGCGATTGAGTTATAACCCAGTCGGTCAGATATAGAGCGAGAGAGATAGAGAGAGACGCTCTCCATCTCCGCCGATCGTGCCACATGAACATGCGACATTGTTGTAAGCGATCGCACAGATCGGATCAGCAAAGTAAAATGCTGCACCAATTCCACATACAATTCCAATTCCAATTCCATTTTCAATTCCAATTCTGTGCCGGCACCTGATGAAGATGTCGAGATCAATGATCGCGGCGAGTTCATAAATTTGTTTTATGAAGTGCGAGCGACATTTGTAACGAATGAATGCTGAACGATGCCCGATTACAGGCACGTATTCACTTTGTATTCGTAATTGTATTCATTGTGTTCACTTCTGTTTTATGATGCTGATGAATGTCATTATCGTAACGTTGGCTTACGGATACTTAACTTGAAACTTGATCTTTATTTAAAGCTTTATGCTGGATTTACATTAAAGTATTGCAGAGTCAGTCACTGCTTAAAAAACAATATTTTCTAAGATATTGAATAATTATTATTAGTTTTCTGATTCTTATACTACAGATACAACGCCGACTTAGCTTACTAGTTTATTATCGCATGCTGTTACACAGTGTGAACCTACCATAATGTGAACTGTGTTTAATTTAAGAAATTTGCATTACCTAAAGTGCTAAACTAAACTAAATGATGAGGTTTATGCTATTAATACAGCAGTTACAGTTCAAGCTTTATTTAAAAGCGTTATCTTCTGTAACTCAGTGTGAACCTACCATAATTTCCACCTTATTTCTTTAAAAAAATTGCGTTACCTAAAGTACTTAACTAAACTAATTAACGATTTTTTAGTTTCTAATACTTCGGATACAACACAGACTACAAGTTTACAAGCTTATGGTGACATGCTGTGACTCAGTGTAAACTTATCATCATTTGAGATGCATTTCTATTAGAAAATTGCATTACCTTAAGTACTTAACTAAACTAAATGATAATTTTAGTGAGTTTCCGATACTTAAGCTACAGCACAGTGCTCAGCTTAAAAGTTTAGTGTAACCTTCTGAATCACAAAATGAACCAACAATAAACTAAATTTAATTTCTTTAAGAAAATTGCAGTACCTACTCCTCAAATTTCATTTAATTTCTTAATCTGTATGCTTTCCACGTACATAAACAACATGCATCATAAACGAGTGTATGTGTGTGTGTGGTAACTTTGTCAATAACAGATTCTCAATTGCTGCAAATAATTCATTATAAACTGCACAAATAAACTGAAAAGTCAACAAAAATGTTGCCATTAGTTTTTGGGCGACGAATCCAAATCGAAAACGAAAACGAAATCGAAACTGTTTTCAAACATTTTTGTGCACTTTGCTTTTGTTTGCTTAACTCGCATTTGGTATTTTTTGCTCTTCTTCCTCACTCTATCCCTCCCTTTCTCTATCTCTCGCTCTCTCTCTCTACGGCAAGACGGCGACGTTGTGTTTGTCCCTCAACTCAACTGGTTAGATTTTTGCCAGCTTTGGTCCCTGGTTTTCGGCTGCCAAACGGAAGCAACCCACACTTTGCCCACTGTTCGTTGTCGTCGTATCGCCCTCGAAGTGAAAATAATCGAATTACTTTCAACAGAATAATTTCTAATTGAAAAATATTGTAACTCATGTATGGCGGGGAAGCGGAACGAAGTGTGTCCAGCGAAAGGACGAGCTGCAGACAAGTCCTGTATGCCTGCAGCTACTCCCCAAAACTCAGTCCTCGTTGGCTTGGGCTGAATAGAAACATTTGTATGCCACTGACATGTCGCGAATATATTTGTAAATTGGAATATATTTGTAAAAGTTACCTTTAAGTTATCTTTAACATTGATTTCCTGATTTCCACGATGTTGTCCAAGTAATCAGTTAATGTGAATCTGTAGAACAGAAAGGGAAACCCGCGTCAAACGTATAAGGAAATAAAGGGAAAGTGCTCGTAATTTAGTTTTTGTTGGTCACGTGTTTGTGTAACGAATTTTTAAGTGCATTTTTACTTACTTAGATAGATTCTTTACCCCAAACAATAGGATTGTTCATAGCTCTTTCTAATCAAATATTTTTCTCTCTCTTTATAGGTACGTTTCAAGCACTTTACTATGATATGATGTAGCGAAAAATGTAAGTGAATAAGTAATTAATAATAATATATTAAACTAAGTTTTAAACACAAACTAAAACCTGTTTGTTGGTTTTCCTGCCTACAAAACAAACTATTTTCCCAAATCTATTTCATATAAGATCCACTATCAACTCCTATGCGTTATTCTTGGAATACTCCATCTTTTTGGAGTATATAATACCTCATCCAACTGTTTCTCATGCGTAACCAATTAAACTTTTGTAAGACAAACGAATACACTCACCAAATTTCGACAAAAAAAAAGAAAAAAAGAAAACCTTACCCAAAAAAGGCCTACAAATTATTCATGAATAATTTTTCGTGTATATATTTTTTGTTTTTGGATTTCCGCCTGCCGTGAACAACAGCAAATTGCGTATCAACACATTTTCCAAAACGAAAAAAATAGAAACAATAGAATTACCTACGAAAAGGCAAACTTTAAAACATAGAAGCATTCGCATTTTTACATTTACCATTTCCATTTTCATTTCCATTTCCACTTCGATTTCCACTGCGTGCGCGCTTTCTTTCGACTTGAGTGCGTCGCGAGTCAACAATTAACATTTTCCATTTTCCGGTTGCCAGGTTTTTTGTTTGCCATTGTTGTTGTTGTTCATGTTTCAGCCCTGGCCGTCTTTGTCTGCTGCCTGCAGGATATTTATGAATATTAATCAAAGTGCATGTCGCGGAAATGAAGGAAAAGTTTTCCCCCATTTTTATACCCCAACTCTGGAAACGCACTACAACCCCAAAGTAACTGCCACTGCTGCTGCGGCAGCCATTTTGTAGTCTCACTGGCAGCCCATTTTGAAAGCAATCAATCCGAGATCTCCATATCCATATCCTAACCCCGAAACAGGACACACGCCATTTCAAACAAAAAAAAAAAAAACAACGAAGAGAAGAGAGAAATCACTCGCTGTGAGTGACAGTTCGTCAGTTTGGCTAGCTCCGCCACGATTTTAGACACTTTTCTATCCCTCGTAGACGCATAATGACAGCACCAACACTACAACATTCGTCATTGTCCGGGGGTGTTTTTGGCCGAAACACGCACCCGAAAGTGTTTGGAAAAAACACGCTGCTCATATCCCAAAGATAGCTCAAGGCAGCTCGATCCTTGTATCTGTATCTGTATCTGTAAATGTATCTGCAACAGTGTCGTTCGCTGTCCAGTTCGTCCAATATTTTTTCTCTTTGCTATTCTTTCACCCTCCAATCGCTCGGCACCAAAAAAGAAAAAACCGGAACATGTTTCTAAAATTGAAATTCTTTTTTCGGCACTCGCCAGCAAGAACAAGAACAACAACAACAGTAGTGGCAACATGTAAGTGTAATCATGCCATGTACAGTTTTTGTATCCGTTGCTGTGTTCGCTTAGATTGGAACATGTGCGTTACCAACACCAACACCAACAGCAACACCAACGGCAGCAGCAGGCACAGGACAACATCGCCTATCCCTTTGACATACACGGACTCTCTCCAGCTATCCCCTCTTCCCTATACTACATCTGCTTGTCTGTGTCGAGCCTAAAGCAGCGTGTCCTTTTGCTCCCTTCGACTGTGTTGCACAAAATGTCGAAATTGATATTCGTTAGAAAGAAAACATTTCAATTTTCACTTGATGTTCGAGTTGCTGTTGCTGTTGTTGTTCCACTTGAAGATTGCTTGGGGGCGTGTAGATTTCGAACCCGAAACCAAAAATCATTTTACCCAACATTTCTATTGAATTTTGAAATACTGCAATGAATTAGTTCATTAAATGCCAACAGGTGTGATTTATCGTGCTCAATTAGTATAAATAAGTTGCATCTTGGAACATTTTTATACAAAATGTTATTGAAGATGGAATTTTTTTCAGATTCTTTATATTAAAAATTAAAAAACCAAAAAATTTATTTTATTTTAAACGTTTTTGATATTAGTTTCAAAAATATTTAGACATTCGCAATAGATTTTCTATAACATAACAAAATTCGGCCAATGTCTTTTGTTAGTATGAAGAAATTATTTTTAAAAATGTTTTAAAATAAAGAAAAAATATATTTCGCTGCAAATTTTGTATTCAGCATTTTGTTAAACTTTTAGACAATTTTTTTTGCTTACACTTTATAAAATAATCTTTTTGAAATATATAATTTAAAAAATATTTATAAAAAAAGTCGTTTTTAAAATGTGCCTTCTCATTTTATGGCAGTTAAATTGTTTACAAATCCATTAAAATAACACAGAAAATAATGAAGAAATATGTACAAAAATTGTACTATACGTATATTCTGTAGCATAATTCAAAAATAACAAAAACAACATTAACATCAACACAATAAGAAATTCTCAAAAATATTTCTAAAGAATGAAATTCATTTTTATAATTTCCATCCAAATAAAATACTTTAAAAATTTCATAAAGGAACCATAGATTGGAACATTTCAAAATACTCGAGACAAAAAATATGTTATACTGTTATGTCTGCTACTCAAAATTATATATTTTTTCATTTCTCCGTAAGCTCTTACAGTTACCACTCCTAACAATGCCAAAAAAAGTTGTTCATGTAACAATTCAGTTGGAATCTTGTTGAAAGCCATCATTCATTTCCCACTCGAATGCAGTTCGATGTTTTTTGTCTCACAACAATTCTATTAGCGTTAATTAATATTCAGTCATTCGGTGGCAGCAACAGCAACAACAATGTGAATGTGAAGTATGATAGAGTGGGGCAGGAACCACAAAACAGCAACCACGTTGCGAGCAGCAGGACGAGAGTTGAGCACATGACGTAGCCAGTGGCAACTCTTTGGCTCAACACCCACGCAGGAGGGAGCAGCAGGCAGTTTATTGTATGGGATGGCGTGGGGTGGGGAGTGTAAGCCCTGATGCCTGTCTGCCACAGTGTAGTATGCCCCAGTCTGTGGCAGCCGCATGATGCCTGCTGCCTGCTGTTGTTGCTGCTGCTGCTGCTGCTGTTGCTGTTGCCGCTGCCATTGCCTGGTGATGATTACAATGATGGCCGTTGGTTTCCTTTTTGCCTTTGCTTATTTTCGGCTCTTGTTGCAAGCTTTTGTTTTGTGGATCTGGATCTGCCACAGACTCTGGAAGTGTGGATGTGGCAATACCATTGGCATGGGCCTTGAACGCTGCTGCCTCGGCCTTTTGCGCTTTTTGGTTGATAATTTTTTGTGTTGTTCTGTGTTCGTTGTGTTTTTTGTTTTTTCTTTTTTTTGTTTTTGGTTTTGTTCTTTAGGTTTTGCTTGGCTTTTGTTTCGTCATGTGTGCATTTCATTTCATTTGATTTCCTATGGCGGTGGCAGCAACAGCAACAGCAGCGGCAGAGACAGAGGCAACGGTGGCAGCGACACTGTGCGCCCATGTTTGTTCTTTTGACAGGCAGTCAACCCGTCGTCATTTCATTTGTTCAGCAGCGCGCACTCAGCCATGCTCGCCCCGCAACCCACCACTAGCACCACCGCCGAAACACCGAACCACCGAGCCACCGCACCACCCGTTAGCAGAACTCCCCGCACTGAGGCTGAGGCAGAGGCAGAGCAAAACGCCGTTTCCTTTCCCTTTTCAGTTTCATTTCCCGTGTGCCTGCCTGCCTGTCAGTCTAACCAAGAGCGACTGAATGAGTAAGGGAGTGAGTGAGTGAGAGTAGAAGAGAGAGAGGGAGAGTTAGAGAGAGAGACAGCGATGCGACGTCCGCTGGCCCGCTGTCTGGCCATTTTGATTTATGTTCGTTTCATTTCGTCGTTCAATACTCATATGCGGAATGTGGAATGTGTGCGGATATGGGAGTTTGGAATATCTTTCAGCCTTCTCTTCCCCTCCCCCTCTGATTCCCTTCAGACTGTGCCACAACCCGCATCTCGGTGTACTAGTGCGAGTGCGCCCATTAGCTGTGCATGGGAGGTTCTAATTTCAAGTCTAGTGACTGCTGCCAGGACATGCGCCACGTTACGATTTCTGATTTTCGTCTTTGTCAGCTTTGTGTGGCTTGCAGACACAGGGCCCAGGATACGGTACAGGGAGCAGGGAAAGAGGGATAGAGGCAAAAAGGGGACTGGGCATAAGGGTGCCCTCGTTTCGAGCTGACATTTTCTGGTGCGTAAGTTGAAATTTCAATTCAACGGGATTTGCAGAGAATTGTTTTTGATACGTCACTTGGACATTGTACTTTTTGCCTTGATTTTCCATTTCCATTGCCAGTCCCATTTGACCATTTCAAATGGAGGGAAAACTTTGCTGCTAATGACACCCCGCGTCACTGTCACTTACTAGAAACACTGCCAAAGCAGGGACAGCAGTGGGAGTGGCAGTTGCAGTGGCAGTGCAAGTACTGAAGGGATGTGAGTGCAATCAAGAGAATTGCTTAGACTAATGGATGTTAAATGTGCTTGAAACAGATGCCCAAATAAATTAAATTAACAGCCATGTATTGTACACACAAAATGGTAACAGTCGAAATTGGCAACAGTTTTAAAATGATTGTCAATTGAAAAGTGGTGCAAATATATATAGCACTCCTAGCATATACTAAAGTAAATGTTTTTAAGGTGCAACAAATTTTTTAAATATTTTTATTCTGTCAGAACACTTAAACTAACGACAGTTTTTAAAGGACTGCATGTAGAAAAAAGTGCTAAAATATATTAAATATTTAAATACTTATCATATACAGACGACAGAGGTTCGAAATTTCGCAGATTTGTCTTAACAAGAGTTGACTTTAATACCAATTTGTATATAAAAGATATATCATTATATTTTTATACTACTAAAACTTTGAAATGTAGAACAAATTTTAAATGCTTGTGCTTGAAAAAATTGTTCTTAAATATGTTTTCCACTTATTTATCACAAAATATAAATTACTGTTTGGTAGGAATTCAGTTATTTTAATTTTTAAGCTCTAATATAATCCAAAAGTCATAAAATTAATCACTTGAAAACAAGTAGTTTAAAAGTATAGTTTAAATGTATTACTTAAATAATATAAAATAAAATGTTCTGTTTTGAAAAATTTTAAGTTTTATTTATTCATAAAACATTATCACCCTTAAAAAAGTGTGTTAAACGTAGTTTAAAAATAAAACAAGAAATTTTTATTGAAAAAGAAAATAATGATTTTTGAATTCTGTAACATAAAATTTAGCTTATTAATTAATGTATAAATTAGTTAACTGTCATATCTTATATATATATTTTTTATATATATTATTTAGCAGTCTAAAATTGTATGCTTTTTAATTAATAATTGATATAAATTAATGAGTTAAAATTATACCTAAACTAAATCATTTAATAGTTGATATGAATATCAATAGTTATTAATATGTTTATAGTTTACTTTTCTTTGTTTTCCTATTGAATCATAGCTGCATTAGCTACTAGTTTTCCTTATAATAGTTCAATAGAATCATATTTGTTGTTTGCTTGATTTGAACCACATTTCTTTGCTATTTTTATGAAATCATGACTCTGACGCTTTTATGTGGCAGCTGTTAATCTCAGCTAAGAACTGAGTGTTGTTTCTAAGCGATTGTGCACAACTACAACTACAACAACAACAACTGCTAGAAATTGTTGCTTTTGTGGCGTTGCAAATCCATTAAATAAAGTTATCAACTGTGGGTTTTTTTCTTTTATGCTCCCTCTTTCGAGCGCATAGTCAAATAAAAAAGCAGAATTTTAGATTTATGGCTTCACGCAATTAGCGCTTAAATGTATGCAAAGGGATATTGAAATCAGAAATTACAAAAACAACAGCAGGAGCTAAGACCGAGACAGGACCTTAGCGTAATGAAGCCATTCGCTGACCGTCCGAACAACAACAACAACAACAACAACAACAGCAGCAGCAGCAGCAACAACAACATCCACGACATCGACGACACTCTCGATGACTTCCACGTTTCCACGCTTTTCACTTTCAATTGTAGCTCAACTTTTTACTATTTCATGAGCTCTTTATCGCTCTCTCCCTCACTCTCTGACTCGCACTTATGTCGTCTCTCTCTTAACAATTGTGCCGCCAAAAGCAATAAATCTTCTTGTACCAAAAAAAAAACAAAAAACTGAATAAAAAACAACAACAATTTCGTGTTTGTTGCGTGCGCTTCTGGAGTCGTCGGCGTCGCCGTTGGCGTCAGCGTCGACATATTTGTATTTCATATGCATGGCGGTAATGTTTGTGATTATGCCGTTGCTGCTGTTGTTTTTGTTGTTGTTGGCAGACAGAAATTCAAGTTCAGCCTGTTTCCCACCAAAAACAAAAAAAAAAAAGGCAAAATAGAAAAGCATACGAAAGGGTTTTCGGCTAAATAAACAGCAACGAAAAAAATGGAATCTATTTTAGAATTATTATACATTCATGACCACAATTATCGGCAGAATATCAAAGGCGCCAACTACCAACTTTAACCACATTTCTATTAATAATTTAAAAACCAATTCAATTAAACTTTAATTTCATATTTTTATCGCTTATCAATTGCATTCCTAATAAGTTGAATATCAATTGTACTTATTTGCTTTTAATTTGCCCCAGTGTGCAGCTAATTTATGCAGTTTTATGCATTTTCGTTAGCTGTCAAATGCTTTAACTGCAATTATTTCGTTATTACTTTATTTGACTCTTGGCAACATGCAGCCAACAAGTTTGCAACGCGCGCGCAACATACTCGGCAGCATGTTGACAAAACACGTTAGCAACATATGCCTGCGTGTCGTTACAATGTTGCTCAGCAAACAATGCGCGCCATTACATTTAGAACATGAAAAATTAAGAGTTTTAATACAGTAGATCTTACGTCGATATACCCTGTAGAAGCTTTAACCAAAAGGAGCATAAACAAATTTTTTATTTATATTATGGTATGTTCGTAATAGGTTTTTAAATAAAAGGAATTAATTTTCTAACTATACCAAAAAATGCCATAAATTTAGATCCACGAGGCTTTTTTTACAAAAAGTCGGTTTATAATGCATGTTTAAAAGCATTATATAAAAGATTGAATTCTATGTATGTTTTTTCCTTTTATTCCTAAGGAAAGTTCTATTTATACATTTCAGTATAGATTTTTCAAAAGTTACAAATTTTAATTGCAGTTTTTGGAACAGTTATTGCATTTACAAACTATAGACTAATTAAATTATTTGTATAACACACATTTTCAAAATATAGTCTCCTATAATTTTAATTTTTCAATAAGTGCCTTTACCACATTTACTTGGTGTTGTTCACTAAATCAACATACATCAAATTTGTTTCTATGCATATGCCCTGCATTGTGATTTGTGTTCCGTTGCCCAAAAACAATGCCGCCATTTATCATTTTCTGTGTTGCCGGCTCGCTCATTCGCTCATTCGCCAGCTACCAGCTTGCCAGATTGCGCTCTCATTCGTTTGAGGGAAGAGGGCAACACGTTTTGTTCGCAACATGTTGCTGAGTGCGGCCGTGTATCCATAAGTTGTGTTGTGTTGTGTTCAATCCGCAAGATACATGTTTACGAGCATTTACGGTTAGTTGTGAATGAATGAACGTGCCAAATAGACGTGTTGCCGCCGCTACTCGGGTACTTGTTCTCGCGAAGTTCATTCCACAAGAAACTGACGTAAAAATCGTATCGAACAAAATAATTGACCAACATCTAACTAAAAATCCTATAAGCGTATTTATATTTTTGTGCGTTTTAACAAAGTTTTATGGACTTGATTTCTTATTGAATCGGTATAAATCTCGTGACATTTGTGGCAAATAAATATTGGTGCAACATTTTGGCGCAAAATGATGGAGAGCAACGTTTGCAACCGTATAAATAATAACTGTGCACGAAAATGACATGGAAAATACGTAGAAAATCGCATGTGGACTGACAAAAACAGCCGCTACCTAAAAAATATAATAAAAAAATAATTCAATTTAATTGATTTCGTTTTTTTTTCGAAAACAACAATTGCGCCCAATTGCCTTATCAGCAGCAGCAGCTTTCTCACTCTTCAGCTTTCCGTCTCCTTTTCTCTTTGACTGTCTGGTTTCTGCTCGGGCTGAGATGTCAACGGCAGTGGGACAACGACATCAACTTCATCATCAGCATCCATCGACTCCAAATCTGTGGCAATTTTTGGCGCTGGCTCAGCAAAGAACACCGAACCCAAAAATCAAACCTAGCAAGTGAGACTGCGACTGAGCCCTGAACACAACTGATAAGCAAACCAACCGTATGCTGATAAGGAGGCCAGAGCCAGTTTCACACTGAGAGAGAGACTGTGACGCACTCGAGTTGCCGAATTGATTTTGACCGTGCATAATATACAATATATTTGTTGTTTATGGGTAGAAAACGCAAGTCGACCCGTCAACATCGAAATTATTTGCGTTTGCGTCTTCTCGTCCTTTCGTTTATCGTTCTGATTGCCATCGTTGTGGCGCGAGTTTTGTTCATTTTGCTTTTGTATCGTTTGCAAAATTTCAAGAAATTCAAAAAGTTCATCTCCCAATTCGACAACGACAACAAAAACAACAACAATACAATAATAATAACAACAAGAACAAAAACAACAAGAAATACATCAAGAGAAATACAATCCAAAACTCAACATCAAAACATTCGCAACATTTTATATGGTGATTTTATATTATATATATGTACATATTGATGTGTATGTGTATGCGTGTGCGTGTGCGTGTATAATATAGTATATAAATCGTGCTTATACTTATCGTTTATAAATTCACCAAAATATTGTGATTGCCGATTTTGTAAATAAAGGAAATTATAAATATATATATAAAAAAGTAAAGTAAACATAAAACATAAATAAAACGTAACAACGGAATCTGTTAATTTAAGTGTAAATCTCGAATAAAACGTCGACGTTTTTAAAAAGAAATTGTGATATTAAATATATATATATATTAAATTAGACAAACGCGAGTTTTAAGCAGAATACGTCGATTTGTATATATAGAAAAGGAAAAGCGTATCGAAAACATCAATATACATCAAAAAAGTATACATAAACGTAAAAAACAAAGATTATAAATATTTACGCACTAAACTAAGCTGAGCAGAGTACACAAGAAGATATATATATAAATCTATACATATATATATATATAGAAATATACACACTTATATATTTTGGGCACCGACTTTTTACACAACCAAGACAACATCAACAACAAGAAGAAGACACGAATTATATCGAAAGACACGAAAACAATCACAAAACTAAGGTAAATCATTTGTTAAATTTTGGGAAACTGAAATTATATAAATATTTTCGTTTAAAATAAAGTTAAATGAAGTTGATGAGGCAAAGTATTTCATTTGTAAAAGATGGTAAAATTGAAAATATATTAGTTTGAAATTATTTTAAAAACTCTTTAAAATTCATTCTGATAAACAAATATTTACAAACATTTCGAACGCAAAGGAATTTAATTTGTAATTGATGGTACAATTGAGTTAATATTTACTTTAATTTGAAGGAATTTTAAAAGTTCACTTCAAATAATTATGCAATTTTTAAGTTTGGAATTATATTTAAAATTCTATTGTAAATTCATGCTGATACATTAGTTAGCGCAAATTTTACTTTTATTTGGATTCTCTATTTATATCTTGGGATTCCGATTTAAATGGAATGTATTTTCTCAAGCTGTGCAAATTTTCGAACACAATACTTTATTATGCATAATAGTTGTAGTACTAGTGAAGAGCGATTATCTAGTATTAATTAATAAATTCAATTTGCATAAACGCGTGTCGATAATTCAATATAATCACAGCAAGCGAAACCCCTACTGATAATTCCCCCCTAGCCATACTTGTATATATTTTTTTCTCTCATAATTGATGAGGAGGAATGCGAGGAGTTGTGGAAGTGAGTGGCGAGAAGTGAACTGAACCGTCTGATGTTATTCATGGCTAGTTGCAATTTAATTAGATCATTAAAGCAGTTCATAAATCTTTTCAGAGTTTGCCAGCCGCAGAGCGACAGACACGTTTTACAATACAAATTAGCTGTAATCGGTAATCGGCCAAAAGCAAATCGCAAAATCGTAAAACGCGAATCACATATCGCAAATTTCAAATCTCGCGAATCACAAGTTGTAAACTGCGGGTTAAATGTTTGTGTGGTTTCAAAATCAAACAAGTTGTTCTAAGTAAATGACATAAAATATGAAAAATGCAAGCTGATGCGAAAGAGAGAGACAAAGAGAGGGAGTGAGATAGATAGCACTTTACAAGCATATGAAATAATTAGCGCATAGAGATGAAACAATTCAAATGCTCAACAGATAAGAGAGCAAACATAGTTCCAGCACTGCATATGAATGTGAATACACACTCAGACACTCACACATGCACTCACTATGTTTGCTGCTGTGAATGCCATAAATCATTTCTCGCACATATTTTTTTAAGTTTTTCTGCTGTTGAATCTATTGAGTGCCGTTGCCTATGAATATGTTTTTACACACACACACTTACAAACTTTTAATATATATAGTATATATAGTAATAATGATGTGCCACGATATGGCGTCAAGCATTTATGCAACAATAACAATTACAATTACAATACATTAAACGCCAACTGCATTGCAAACAAGCATGAAAACTACACGTACTTATTTGTTTAACATTGCTAATTAATTAAAGTGTTTAACTAAAGATTAGAATGCTCTAAAAGTACAAGCTAACAACACACTATATATAGCTAAACAGTTTAGTTGGTTAATTTGATAGTTAACATATTAAGTTATGTACTGAAAGTTTAGATGAATTTGTATTATTTATGGATTAATTGAATTTTAAATTTAGTCTCTTCAAAACTATTGCTACTCTATACACTTCTGGTCAGTTTAGCGGGAGTTTGCATTTATTTAAGTTAATATAAACATTTCAACATAAATACAGAAGCTCTCTCAAGGCTACAAAAAAGTAGTAGTAGTAACTGCCAACTGTTTGGCAAAACTAAACCAGGCTCACAACCTCCAGACTTGCGGTCAAAAGGGAGACACTTGCAGAGTGGGAGCTGGGGAAAAGAAGGGGGGTTTTTGGACTACTACAGCCCCTAGGCCAAATGGACGAGTGGACAGGCGACCCAGTCAGGCAGCAGCCTCTTTTGTTGCTGTCATAGTTGTTGTTGCTGTTGTCTATCGGTTTCATAAGTTCTATGAATAAATTTCCATAAATGTGTTTTTTATTATTTTTGTTTTTGCCGCCACTGTTGTTTTGCCGCAGTCGCAGCTGGTTGAGAGCTCTAAAAGCGCTGAGGTAAAAACTCGCAATACACTCATGAGTGTACTCGTAACTAAACACTGAACAGTGAACACTGAACACTGAACACTGAATAGCCGACGGATGCAACAGAATTGCAATGCAGAAAACAATTTTCAATATAAGCATCAAGTGACTAAAATTGTTGCTGTTGTTGTTGTTGTTGAGCGTGTGTTGGAAGCGACAGTTTGACTGACATTTTTCTAGCATATCGTTTACATATTCGTTAGATTTTCCACAACGTCGCCAGAGAGACGCAGTTGCTGTTGTTGTTGTTGTTGCTGTTATAGTTGCTGTTGTGCTGTTGCTGCCGTTGCTTGTTGCTGGCGTTGTTCAACATGCTGTTGTATTGAATAACATACGCAACTCGGCCCAAGCTGAGCTCCTGAACTGAAGCTGTGGCGAGACAAGTGCAGTCTGTCTGACAGGCGAGTGTGCACATATACATATATGTGAGTGGGTGTTGTGAGTGCTCCGACTCCCATTTGACTCCTGTCACTGGCAGTTTGTCGCAGTGTGCCTGTGTCTTATTAAAAATTAATTTGCCAGCCAGCCAGTCAGTACACAATGTGCCCAGCTGCAAATGCAGTCAACACACACACTCGCAGTTGTATGTACATCACACTAATTGCTTTATAATGAAGCTGTCATTGTCACCTGTCGCCGATAATCTCTAACAAAATATGTGAATCGAATTTGAAATCGAAACTGTAAATTGCAAATGCAACATGAAAATCATCTCAATTGTGGCCAAGTTAAGCATTTACTCGATTGCAATTTAATTACAAATTTATCGATCTTAATCGATTACGCACATAAAACACACTGACTGAAGACTGAAGGCAACACAATTTGCATAAGACACTCGACGATCCCAGAGTTTGATATCACAACTCGTTTAGCATTCATGAGTCCATGAATCTATTCGGTTTTTGGTTTGCATACCGATTCTGATTTCGATCTCGATTTCGATTACGATTAATCTGCCATTAATTTCAATTTCTTTCGGAGCAAGCAATAGAAATGTCACAGCGCTTAATCAAAGTAGCTTGGGAAGATTTTGCAGCTGAGATTTTGGCAGTTCCCATTGTATATACAACACATATATATATCTGAGAAGATGTTTCGGCAATAGATTGCTCTGAGTTGAAACTGATGACACAGTTTTTTGGGTTTTCAACGCGCCAGACAAACAACTCATTGTGAACCCATTAATAAGCCACTGATTAACCTAATACTTAGACATAATATTTATCAAATTTTTAACATTGGCATTTGTATTACTCTGTTTTTATATATTGTTGCAAAATTTAATCTGGATCAGCATTTGCAAGATCTACAACTTGAATTGATGTCTCTGTCTGCATTCCAAACAATTTATATATAACTAACTATCGGCAATAAAAATTAACATTAAGCTGAACTATTGTTATTGCTAGCACGACCTATTTGTTTTGATTCACATTATGTGTTGGAAATTAATCAGAAATGCTTAAACATAAATAGTACTACTACATTCCAACTTGTCTTGTCTAGAGCAGTTTTAAATTAAATTTTTATTAAAAATCAGTTTTTACTATAAAAATAAAATGAACTGAATTCAATTGCAGCTCTTTCTCTGATAATAATAATAAATCTCAAATAATAATTATACTTATATAATTATAAATCGAAAAATTTTCGTTTTCTTCAAATTTTTATACGTAAAAAAACGTGTTATTCGTGGAGCAACTCGTTTGCAGAGCCAAGAGCCGTGACGTCATACCCTTTCGTGCATTTTCGCATATGTTTATAAAGGAAGTTTCCTAATAAGCACAAAATAGCAGTACATTTTCAGTAATAAACGTAGACATTCTTACTTAGAACTTAAATAATTTTTACACTCTTCTTATCCACTGTTTTTTGAACATTTTAAATCGTGGCTGTTTGTTGGCAACTGTTTTAGGCCACTTTGTTAGCCTCAGGTTTAGGTTTGTCTAAAAGTCAACTATTGCCTGTTTAGTTTTTGGGTCAGTTTTGTTCAGCAACTGTCGCTGTTGTCGCTTTTATTGTTGCTGTTGTTGCTGCAGTTGTTGTCGCTGGTGTTGCCATTACCATTAAAGTGGTGGCTATTGTTGCTCGCGGTCTTTTAAGATGCACATGGCCAACTGGCAACTGGTAACTGGCAACTGGGGACATTAATGTAAGGAAAGAAAACAGGATAGGGCGAACGGGAAAAGGGAAACGAGCAAGGAAAATGAAAAAGGGATGGGAGAAAACTGGCGCTGGAACAATGCAAAAGGGCCCAACAATAGCCGGGAATGGAACCACGTTAATGATGACACGCGCTGCTGGATCTGACCAAAAGCGATCCTGAAGATGGCTTAAAGATCCCAACGCCAGCAACAAATTAACATACAAGTACATGGCGAACGGCAAGCCGCCAACGCAGAGACAACTAACTTGGCTTAAATTGTTTTGCTGTTTGTTGTTGTTGTTGTCGGTACAAATAAGGCAACTGCACAATGCGAGTTGTCGCTGCAACTCAGTTGTGATAGCTAGAAGGAAGTTGGAAAGGGGGTAGAGGCAAGCAGCAACTGCAGACAGCGACTTGCCGGGGGGATTAACTCAATTGCACTCGAATGTCAACCGAATGCCGACGGCAACAAGTTGCCAACTAGCAGCAAATAACTTAATTAGCCCAGAGTGCTATTGTTGCTGTAGCAGTTAGCTGATGTTGTTATTGTCCAGAGTTGCTGCTGCTGTTATTAGCCAGTTGGGTCATTAGCCACTGACAAGGATTAGGCGTTGGAGTTGCCCATAGTGAATGTAATTAGCAAACAATCGAAGTGAATCCATTTTAGTTACGATTGAGCTGTAGAAACAAAATTAAATACTTCGCGATTACCTCTCAATATAGAATAGAGTGGAAAAATGTTCTTTATAAACTATACAAATTATTGGAAACAAGTTAAATTAAATTATGGTTTACTTCTAATAGTTTATTGCTTTAAAAAATTAATGTTAATGTTAATAACTCGGGTTGGTACTGTCTAAGATTGTAGTGCTAGTAAAATTTGGTAGATTCTGTGATTCAAATAATTTAATTCATATTTAAACATTTATTTTCTATATTTTATATCTGTGCGACTACTTTTAATTGGCTTTAATAAGTAAATAAATATTATTTTTCAATAATTAATTAATTCTAACTTGTGACTTATAACAAAAATTGGAATATTAATTAAATATATATTACTAATCAAACAAAATTAACATCATTGATTTAGTTTAATTAAATTGTTTACTGCTAAATAATTAATTCATTTTATTATTTATTTATTCTTTATTTATTAACTGTTTTTGAACTTATTTTCATTTCAAAATAATATATATTTAAAATTCTTCAATTATTAAATTATATTCATATTATTATATTGTCTCTATTTGGTATCTATTTGATATTATAAATAATTTTTATAAATAATTAGAACCCTTAAAGGAGAATAAGCTAAATAAAAAAATTTGTTTTTTTTATTATTTATTTATTATTTTATTTCAAACTGTTTTGAAACTTATTTCGATTTAAAACAAGATAAAGTTTAAATTATACTTATATTATTATTCCTCGGATTATATTCCAAATAATTTTACAAATAATTTTATAAACATTTAGAATCTCTAAACGTACGAATTCCCACTTCAAGTACATTTCGGTTAAAGTTTGCTAAATTCCCCAAGCTGTGCCAGCCCACTTTCAAGCGCCATCTTTTACTGCCCCTCGTGCCCTTGTGGTTTCATTTGAAGACTTTTTTGTTTTAATTCGGCATCGGGTTTTTAGTGTCGCATAATTGTCGTTTTCCTTTGAACTGCAGCGCCTGCAATTTGCTTATCGCCAGCGATCGCGATTGCCAATGGGGAGCTTCATTTTGTTGTGCTACATGTCGTATACTTATTGTTGTTGCAGTTTGCTGCCGTGCATTGTTATTGTCGCTGTCGCTGTTGTTGTTGTTGTTGTTGTTGTTGTTATTGCTGGCGCTGTCTTCCTCTTCTTCTTCTTCATAAGGCTTTCGAGTACATTTCAATTAATTAACATTCAACTGCACATGCGCAGCGGCTCTGGCGACGAACTGAACTCATCGGTATAGCTTTAGTCTGAGAGCGAGACGGAGACCGAGAATGTGACTGTGACTCAAAAGCGGATACCGAAAATTGCTGATTGCGCCAGATAAACTCATTTACAGCGGTTAAATGCCACCGGCGGCGCACATTGCCAACACTTTCGGGCGGTCTACAAACAAGAGACATGAACGTAAACGTAAACGTAAACTTAAACGTGGACTTGGACGTAGACTTGGATGAGAGGCGGCGTCTATTGCGCATTTGAAATGAATCGAGCTTACTGGTTACTCGTTTGAGTGTACGTTACAAGTGTATATATGAGATGAGCACTTGTCGTGTCACGCAAAGGCACGACCTACAGCAATAGATATGCAAGCCACAAGCGCTCATCTCTAGTTGATAGTCATGTTACTACAGCTGGCCAAGTGAAGCTTTTGATTGACAACATCAGCGAAACCGTTGATGCTTATCACTGCACACGTTTCTAACCTAGTCTCTGGCTTTAACTCTGGCCATCTCCAGCTCTGGCTTTAATGTTTTGGCCCCATGTTCGTGTCGGTCTCTGCAAATTGTCATGTCGTTTGAGTTTGAACCCAGCTCTAGGCAGAAGAAGATGCCTATCGTCACGTCACGTTACAAATTTTATGCCAAAGCGACATTAGAAAAATTATTGTAATTAGCTTGCTAAAGTTGTACAAGCCAACTAGTAGACTAAGCCACTCATGAGCCGAAACAAGTAACGGCGGAGGGCAGAGAAATGTGGGGCGGAGTTATAGAGCTGGCAGTTACAAGTTGGTTGGGACGCAGTTGGTTGTGGCTGGTGCTTAATCCTCAGCACAAATAGCCAGCGGTGCCAATATACAACACTCACAGAGAGCGAGAGAGAGAGAGAGAGAGAGAGAGAGGGAGAGAGAGATACAGAGGAATACACATACGAGAACATATGCCAACGGCAGATTATGAAAGGCAACCCCGTGTGTAAAGTGTAAAGCGTAAAATGTCTTAATGATAAACAAACAGAAAGTTTGTGGCACCCCGTGACTGGATAGGATTGCGGCAGGACCAAGGAGGAGTTGCAGTTGTATTGATGAAGGGTTCTCGCTGGCAAAAGTTGCCACACATTGTTGAAATCTCACAAAATATCTAATGTAAAAACACCAAAACGTTTGAATGCCAGGCGACGCTTCGATTTAGTACACGTGGCGTATACGTAATATATACTGTGAAGCAAAATGATTTTGAATTGTTTCTTTTTTAAAGCAAAAAATATTTCTTTTTAAAATGTTAGCCAACGAAAATGGGAGCAATGTTAACGCTAGTGACGAAAGCAGCAACCAAATACAATACACAGTGTTGCTGACTTATACTAAATATGAACCATTATCCACAGCTTACCTTATAAATAATCAATTTTTACAAAATATTAAACTTTAAATTCTATTATTTATACAATAGTTACTACAGCTTTCAATCAGCTTGCTACACTGTGCGTTGTCAGCGCTTAGTTGTTATTTGGAAATTTATTCAGAATTCTTTATAGACGATTGTTTGTCTACCCCTCTCCCTCTCTCTCCCGCCCACTCGCACTCTCTTACTCTTTTGCCCACCAATCGGTTACACTGAAATTGCATGTTAGCACGCAAAGGTTGTTGCTGTTGTTATACTTAGTTGTTGTTGTTGCTGTTGTTGTTGTTGTGGTTGCCACTGTTGTTGGTGTAATGTCTTCTTATTATGCTGCGACACTGTTTGCGGTTTTCCATATATACATATATAGCAACGTGGCCAGTGGTGGGGCTGGGAGAGTGGTGCTTTCTCGGTGGTTATTGGTAAATAAAACGTCTAAGCGCGCAAATTTCGTATGAGGCGAACAAAAAAAAAAAAACAACAAAATAATACTTGTGTATAAATAAAATATGGTTTTTGGTATCAGTGGAAGGGATCGTGTATGCGGCTAATGCTAATAACATGCAATTTCCACCAGCAACAACACGCATGCATGCCACATACACACACACACATATAGACACGCAGAGAGAGGGAGAGAGAGCTTTTCCCAGCGACAGACCGAAAAGGAAGCAGGTGAAAAGTATTCCATTTGCATGAACACCAAGCAACCAACTTGCAACTAACTCGCCACCAAGTTGCCACCAACTGGCGACGTCTCTGGCAACCCACAGAGACACGTAACCACCAGAGGCGAAGGTGTTGAAAATTAGTAACTGTCTATACAATCCAACCAATTCTCTATCCAGGTGGTGGTGCCAGCCACCAGACAACAGTTAACAACCGACAGTCGCATCTGACTGTGGCAAAGTTGAGCTATCGATTGCCGCTTCAAATATGATTTTAGATAGCTTTTTTAACAAGGGGAGCAAGTAATACTGAATAAAATGTAGAAATTGGTTTCAGATATTATATAGTTATTCAGGTGTATCTAGAAGTACAACAGATTACGATAAGAAATACCTAGAACAAAAGGTTTCGAAAGCTTACTTAACGATGGAAATATGGAATTCAAAATAAAATATATATAGAGGAACTTCAAGGAAAAATCCTAGAAGAAATACGCATGACCAATAAAAAATTCAGTCAAATCAGTTACCCAATTACAAATTAAAAATAAAACTTATTTATATTATTGTATTTATTTAATTATTTTAACTAATTTCAGACTAAGAATAGTCGGCAGAACAGTGAAAATATTTTAAATTTAACATGAAAAAATTAAATTAAAGTAGTAAGTAGTTTGAATCAGAACAATCTGCGGAATAAAACAAAATATTGATCCAGCAATTGTTATAACGATGCCAAAATAACATGCGCTATTTACAGTCAGAGTTGATAAAGTTGTGTAATACACATTTGAATCAACGTTTTTGTAAAGTGTTATATACTTTTAAATACATAATTAAAAACTATATTTGAAACTGATTTTTCGTAAAATTTTTCATCGAAAACTTAATCTTAATAATTAGAAATATTCTTGAGTATTTTAAAAGGTTCCCATCTATCAATTTATGTGCTTAAACTTGTTCCTATAAGTAGTAGCGGTTCCCACACTTCCTCTTTCTCTCTTTCCCTGCTTCTCGCTCTCTCTTTTACTCAAGCTCTTGCTCTATCAAATTCAATTCCAATCGCTTATATACGAAACTAATCCCAAATATGCCAGCAACAATTCACTTAATCAACATCTCAGCTTGCAGATCGGCTAAAAACTCAGCACTGAAATAATTTCATTTCATTTTGAATGCCAGGGAGAATCAGATTTGTTCATTTTAGGTTTGGAGTTTGGGAAACGAACAACTTTTGTGACGACAACTTTACAACGTGAGCAAAACGAGCTATGGAGCAGCAAGAACAACAAGTATGGACAGGCACAGACAGGGACAAACATGAATAAAATTTGCGTAAAAGTGGACAACGAGTAAATAAACAAACAGCAAGAGGGAATGAAACGAGAGCTGAGAGCCGCAGAGAGGCAGCGAGCGAAAGAGAGCGACAGAGACAGTGAGAGAAAGAGATAGAAAGAGCGACAAAAAGAGAGGGGTAGAGAGATATTTGAATTGGAGACAACGCTTGGACTTTGGGATGCTCGTGAATGCGAATTTGAATGTGGATGCTTAATAAAATAATGCGACAGAAGGAACGACAATGACAATGATGATGATGAAGCTAATAATGATGATGATGGTCGAGTGTGCATGTGTGTGTGTGTGTGTGTGTGTCTGTGTGTGTGTGTGAGTGTGTGTTTGTTGTGGGTAAATTTGCTTGTGTGTGGCACAGAGTGAATTAATGGCTTAATTGAAAAATTTGTTCTCACCATAAGAGTTTCTTTATGTATCGTCGCGACATTTTTACTGGACAAATTGTGGCGAATTTTTCATAGAGTTGCATGTGGCATGTTGACAGAATCAACTGGTGGCAACTCTATAAAATTGTTGCAGTATAACATGATAGAATAGCAGACAAAAACATCAAAATTACATTGTTTCACTATATAAATTGTGTTATATTAGATCATAACTATGAGTTCTCAATGCTTTATAAAGTATATATGTTCTACTAAAAGTATACCATTGAAATCATCATTTATATTTTTGTAATGTTCAATCAACATTTTGCTTACAAGAAAGCATTCCTTAATGGTTTCAGCCAGCAATCACAACTTTGAGTTTAACACCTTTTTTGCCCATTTGCTGAATTCTTACCATAAAATTAGCATTTTTGCTGAACGTTTTAATGCATTTATTAAAAGCAAAAAGGCAAACTGCAGACGGAAGAGTACAGACAACAAACTACAGTCTACAGACTGCAGTCTGTAGAATCGCGAAAGGGGAAGAGTGAAAACAAGTTTTGCCAACTGTTGACCATCTCGGGGAAGCTGCCAGCCAAGTTGTCTTCGTTCCACTGGGGCACTAATCAATTTCATATCAATTTGTAAATTTGCAATAATTACGATAATTAGCTGCGAATATCAGACTCTGATGCCAATGACGATGCTCTGTTCGGCGGTTCTGCAATCTACGTTTCTCAAATCTAAGAAGAGACTCAGACAGGAACAGAACGAGAAACCTGAAATGCATTCAAAGAATGCGTCGAGGTGATAATGAGATTTTCAATTCAATAAAACATCATCGAACGTTGCCAATTTTGGGTCGGCAACAAAATCTCTGCATGAATATTTCATTCAATTTACACTTGGCGAACAGTTTTTTTTTTGTTTTTGTTTGGTTTTCTTGCCGCTGGACTGGAGGAATTGACCAAGCATCTCCTGATTCGGCTAATTAAGTAATTTTTTTTCGCTTGCTGCAAGTGTCGTTGTTGTTGATGTTGTTGTTGATTTTGCGCCTTGGCTTTTATGGCTGCTTAATCAACACTCTCTGTCCACTCGGAGTAGCTGCTGCTAACTTGACTTGGAATTGGAATTGGTAATGGAATTGGTTAGCAGTTCGTTTTGCACTTGCCATTTAGCGGCTGTCTCTGCAGTTGACTTTTTCTTAATTGCTTCTTACAGCCGATTAAGTGCCTTATAGCCCGGCCAATTGAGCACGGGAATTGAATGCAATCGAGCTTGAAATTGTGTAAAAACTGTGAATGACATCAAACATAAACAACAAAAGACAATTACTTGCTTTTAATTGATTATTAGAGTACACAGCTGACAACAGTTTTAGCAACGATTTTTAATGTATTAATAGTTATTCATTTATTTATAAATAATTAACCAATTTCCAACTTGTTTCCCTCTCATTTCAGGTAACTATTTACACCTCTCGGCAGATACAAAATGTCATGAAATCCTTTAAAAGTAAGCGAAAAAAACATAAAGCCATTAAAATGCAATCTAAAATTTCTAAAAACATTCCCTGAAAATACAGTAATTAATTAAAAGTATGTTCATCCCCCTGCGTCAATGAAAGTGGGAAAAACTTCAATAGCGCAGATCAGACAGACGCACTTGCGCCTGAAATGAAAAACCACCCCATGAACAACACACACACACTAACACACATGTAGTATAGTGTTAGGAAAAACTTACCCTATGGTCGGGGGGTTGTTTTTCCGTTTTGCGCCTGTGAAAATGAAAATGAAAATGAAAAAGGGAAATCTACCCGAGCTGTGTGGCGTCTGCGATTACGATTTGGCTTTAATGCCATTTTTAGTTTTTCATCCATATGGCGTTTCAGCTGGACCGACGATGAACCGATGATGCCACATATATGTATGTATGTGTATGTGTATGGCTTATCGGACACAGGCCGACTGACCAGGGTTGCCATCGGTTTTAGTTTCAGTTTCAGTTTCTTAACCACGTAGCTTGTTGCGCTCTTCTTCTGCTCGTTTCACAGTTATCGCTAACAGTACACACACACACACACACAAAATATCATGGGTTGACTACTCCCGTGGGCATACAACTAAATCTCAGTATCTGTATCTAATGTGGGGACAACTCAACGTGGCCATGGCCATTGAACATATTGTATCTACAAGTAGTTGCTGTTTGCCAAAAACCCATAGCCAAATCGCAGTTGAAATGTTTTTATCGATTAAACAGCTGCGTTTCACAGTAGCCATTGAGGAGGGGAAGGGAAGAGCAACAGGGGCAGATTAAGAGGGGAGTGTTAAGCGGGTGCTACATAGATTCAGCTATATAGTTTATTGTTATGCTTGTGTGAATGAACATAGAAGTTGGCAAGGTGATTACCAATGCAACAATGATAATCAGCAGCAGCAAATAATGAATATGCTAGCTATGATATACTTTACTAGTAAAATATATAGAAAATGGTAAAGTCAACTATAATGCTAAAGAAAAAGTCAGCTAAAAGGTTAGCTCAGTTATTATATGCAGATAATTTGTTTTCAAGACTTATGGAAATTATATAAATATAACTACACATGATATCAGTACCTTTCTTTGGGTAATTTAAAGTTTATATCAATTACTATACAATTTTAATAAATTAGTTACTTAAAAACATTCAAAAACAGCATATGCCCACTCTAGAACTAAAATCCAAACTATTGTGTTAAATTATATTTATTTATATTTATATTTATATTTATATTTATATTTATATTTATATTTATATTTATATTTATATTTATATTTATATTTATATTTATATTTATATTTATATTTATATTTATATTTATATTTATATTTATATTTATATTTATATTTATATTTATATTTATATTTATATTTATATTTATATTTATATTTCTATTTATATTTATATTTATATTTATATTTATATTTATATTTATATTTATATTTATATTTATATTTATATTTATATTTATATTTATATTTATATTTATATTTATATTTATATTTATATTTATTTTTATTTTTTTTTGTTTTTTTATTTTTTTTTTTATATTTATATTTATATTTATATATTTTTATTTTTTATTTTATATTTTTTTTTTTTTTTTTTTATATATATATATATATATATATTTTTTTTTTTTTTTTTTTTTTTTTTTTTTTTTTTTTTTTTTTTTTTTTTTTTTTTTTTTTTTTTTTTTTTAGTCCTATATAGCTTATGCTATGCTTCCCTTTACTTTATTTGGTTTTAGTTAAAAAATTCAAATGTTTGCACAAGAAGTTTGTATCTGTATATTCCAGTTTATTTAATAACAAATAATTATGCATCTGATTAGGTGATATCAGCATTTAGCTAGTTGTTTGCATTTAAATGACAATTTAATTTGGTTTAATTAATTTGTGGTTTGCCTTTTGGAGTACATAATGTAATTGCAGTTGGTTTTTAGTTCTCGGACCATTTGTAATAATTAAACTAAATGGAAACGACAAGAGGGTGGCAATGTGGCAAGGACGAAAAAGAGATGGGGAATGCGGTGAATGAAATATTTTTTTTGTTTTAATTAGCAGCAAAGCCAACGCCAACGTCAACGACAGCGACAACGCCAACGCCAACTGTTGTGGCATTAGCTGCGTCGCCGCGCCGCTGCGGTGTTGCAACACGTGCATAGTAGACCAGAGCTGGTTGAGGGTAAAGGGTAGAGGGCGTGGCCAGGGGCAGTGGCGCCAGTGCCGTTAGTACGCTGGGCCTGTTTTGGGCCCAAATCCCCAATGGGACCTCGGCATTTCGGGTTTTAGCCTTGTCGTTGTTGTGAATTAACCGCGTGCCGCAACAGCGAAAACTACTTTGGCAAAGGTGTCAGCTGCGCATTAGGCAAACATATACAAATACACACACACACATATATATATATGTGTGCCACTCCCCCCTCGCTCCACTCAGTACTCGCCTGTATTCCCTGATTCCCGACGCCTGTTAATGGGCGTGTTTTTAGGCAGCTCGTCATGTTGCCAACTAATTTCATGAAAAGTTGACATACATAGAAGCACATGTGAAATCAGGCAGCAAAGGGACTGAAAAAGGTAGGGGAAAGTGGGTTGGAAGGGCAGGGGAAGGAATGGAGGTAGTAAGGTGGGTGGCCACAACAATGCCCAATGGAATTGTTACATTTGTTGCTGTGTTTCATTTCGTTTCGTTGCTGTGTGTTGTGTTGTGTTGTTTTCTGGCGTTGACTAAATTAACATTGACGTGTGCTTTATTGTTGTTGTTGCTGTTGCTGTTGCAAGTTGCCACATGTGGCATTTGGAACCGCTCGGTGCTACGATTTTTTGTTTGTTGCTGCGGCAACCAACCAAATGAAATATTCACACATTTTCCATTTTATATTTTGACTTGTAGTTGTCGCTCCATGTTCAACTCTCTCTTCCCCTCTCTTTCTCTCTTGTTGAAGTTTTACAGCCGTATGCATATGAATTTCAACTTTTTGTGTGTGCTCTTCTGTGGTCTACACATATATACCATATATGTATATATATAATTATCATATCATGGCACAAATGTCTAGTAGAACTAAGCAAGCCACAAAACTGACGCTAAAGAGAATCAGTCTCGGGAGGGCAATGAGCGCGTCCTTTAAAAGGGATTTGGGACCAGGCTCAGTCACATTAGCATAAATATATAACAGACTAAATGGGTTGGTTAACCTCAACACAACACATCACAAGGACACACACTTTTTAACAGACAAATGAAACTCAGATATTGCCAAAGTATTGTCATTATACAGAGCGAGATAAGCTAAGTTAATTGTACACTTTAATCATTTTATAGAAGACTAATTATAAATTAGCATAAATTTTATAGGCATTCAGCTGTAGTTTTTAGTTTTTATAAGAAAATAAAACAGTATACAAATTTATAAAAACATTTGCTACATTTGTAAATCTGAACTTTAGGTTTAGACAGATTTTATTATATATAAAATGTATATCAATTTAGTTATGTTGGTACGTAAACTAAGCAAGTAAAGTATCATTATATCCTACTATACAAATTGAATATTGGGCTTGTAAAAGTACATATATAACAGGCAGAAATTAGATTGGTAATGAATGTTTTTAGCGAATATTTTGGAAACTATAACAACAAGGAACACCTATTTTGGCATGCAGGTTGCTAGATGCAATATAAATATAATGCCAACATATGGCTTTAGTTGTTGCGCCCCCGTCGCCCATAGGAAACAAAAATAATCGAAAATTTGCATGCCATTAAATTATATATTTCTATTTGTATACATTTGAAACTTCACATTAGTTTAGAGACACAAAATATCAAACGTTCCTAAACATGGCATTAAGATTGGATTATAAACAAGAAAGTTATCACAGAAACGAAAAACTTTGTGCAAGCGAGGCAGGCCTGCAGACCTTGTTCAGTTTCGCTGCTCTTACTTCAGTTTGGACTCATATAAATGGAAATAAAAATCAGAGGATATTACACGGTCTGAATTTTTCCTTCCTGTTAAAATACATAAAGCCAATTCATAAACCTAAACTTCAGTTTCATTCTCTTTATAAAATCGTTGTTTATTTACAATTTCCACCCACTTTATACTAAGCAGCTGTTATATCTTATATCTAACACTTGACTACATAAACTAAATTATGCAACAGGTTTGCTTCCGACTATATAGTATTGAAATGGGCTTAATTTCAATTGGCGCCACTGCAATTCTCTAAATTTGTGGGTCATTGCAGCAAAAATCAATTAAAAACTTGTTTAGCTGCAGTGCCAAGTGCCAACGAGATGCACGCAATACCAAATGGGGAAAAAGATACAAAGATACATTTATGAAGTGCACAGTTCAATTTCAAATTAGCCAGCACATTTGTTCTGACTGCGTTTATACTTTCACACAATTCACTTAGGCGAATGCTTCAAGATGCTAAAGATGCTAACAGATACATTTACAGTTTGTTGCAGTTGCAACAACACTTAGTTTTTGTTGCTGTTGATGTTGTTGCTTCGCTGATTTCTCAGTCAAGTTCAGTTTGCAATTTGTTTTCCTTTTTTTTTTTGGCGCGCATTTGATTTGCATTGTTGCTGGTGTTGCTGATGTTGCTGGTGTTGCTCCCGAGGCATTTCACGCTGCGCTGCCTTTTCTTTTTGTCGCTGGCAGGCGGCGGCGCCGACGCCAACGTCGACGCGGGCGCGCCCGAGACGGAGCCAACGAGCCATTGCTAGACGGAAAGACGAACTGACAGCCAGACGGACGGACGGACGGGCGGACGGATGGACGGAAGGATGAAGGGGAGCATACAAAAGCCAAGTCAACTCAAGTTGTGACACGGCCAGGGGGTTGGGGGAGAGTGGGGAACGGTGACTGTGTAACTGTGACTGCGACTGGGGCGGTCGCGTTTTCCATTTCGTTGAAGTGGAAAATATTTTGTAAATATTTTCATGTGTTTTTCTTTTGCTTTTCTTTCTTTGATTTTACGTTTTGTGCGCCTGCCTGCTTGCTGCCTCCGCAGTTGTTATTTCTGTAAAGCTGTGAGTTTATTTTTTCTACAGCCCATCCCCCCCCCCGTTACTCTACCCGCTCTATAAACCCAACCCCAACGCCCCCACAGCCGCCCCCTTCATTCCGCCCGCTTGGCTTGTTGTGTTTTGTATTTTTACAAATATTTTGTGTAATCTTTAAAGCAGACAATGATGACAGCGACGACGATGGCGGCATTTTGTGTCACATCCTCAAAAGTATTCTCTCATTTCTTGTTATTGTTGCCAAAGTATTTAAGCACGTGCGCACAGTGGGGCCAAAGCCAGTGAACGAGATTATAGTGGCATATCCCTTTGAACAAGTGTAGCAGAGAGAATACACTGATAAAAAGTTATTAGAGTGCAATTTTTTTGTTATGCATATTCAGAATATACGATTCTTCAAAGGTGAAGGATTGAAGAACTTTAGGATCATATTGTATATGATTTAAATGATTTCAATTTCTTTTGTGAATTGCTTTTATTTTAAGCGATTTTAATGAAATGTTCAGGATTTTTTAATTATAATATTTCAAGCATTTGTTAAAAGTTTAAACAGACTTCGATTAGAGTAACTGCTTTATTTTGTGATATAAAGGCAAAGGAGAGTGATATCAATAATTAAAAGCATATATGTAATGCATGCAGATATCTAGAACTCTTACCATCCCTGAGATCTACTACTTTATACGAAAAGATAGGCGAACATCTCTACCGAATCCGCTAAGGAGTTCGAAGTGCTTACCAGTTATTCATTTAAAAAGTTTTTATAAAAATATGATTCAGCTAATTTCTATTTAATCACACACACATCTTGAATTTGAAAGCTGCTCTACCGCATTTCTCAGTGTAAATGCTGAGTGTATCTTATGCTAAAATGGACTCATATTTCGCGACAGGGCTGTTAGTCAGCAATTCAGTATTCAGTATTCAGTATTCAGTTTGCTCGGGTCTCGAAGTCACTGAGCCTGTCATGACATTCACTGACTCTCTGCCTCCAGCTCCAGTTGCTGCCATCAGCTTTAGCCTCTGTTCTAGCCTCTTTTCCCTTTTTGTTTTTGGTATTTTTGCAACTTGGCTTTGCTCATATTCAGAATACAACGACACAGAAAAGAATGAAAGAAAATCGGAGAAACAGAAACGACAAAAAAAAAAAACACAAAACACACACTGTATATAGAACAAAAGTTTTGCTCATGGCCTGTCGCTGTCAGAGAAGTGTCAGGCGGCAAGTTGAATAGGACAGGGATAGAGAGACAGGAAGACAGAGACAGAGACAGAGACAGTGGCAGAGACTGTGGCAGAGACAGAGGCAGGCAGAGGCAGAGACAGAGTCGACATGCGATGGGAAATGAAAATGAAATGGTCGATGTGGCCATGAGAGGGGGGAAAATCTCAACGATTTGAATAAGTAAATAAGCATCTATATGCGAGCAAGCAACATTTTGTGGCAGTGTCAGTGGAAGTGGCAAGCAGCGTAAGCACATGCTTGCATCTGACGATGACATTGTTAATAGCGCTAAAGATGGACATAAAAGTTGTTGGAATTAGCTAAATACACACTTAACTCGAGTATAGTTTATTATTAAAAGATTTAACAAATTTTTTACTCATAAAATAACTTCCGCTTTCAATAGCTTTCAGCTGCTCTTAATGTTTAATGCCTTAATTGAAAACAATTGAATGCATTTAAGGCTGATTTATTGTGCTCTGCTCTAGATTTAACCCTTTTTGAACAACATTCGGCAATTGATTTCGAGTACGTCATCGCCGCTAGATATGATACAATATATTTCGATAATGAATTAATTGCTGTTTGCAGTTAATTAAATTTAAACATTTGACAATTACGTGTTGTGTCTGAAGTTACAAAGTTCCACGCTTCGATAATCGCGAGCACTAACTGACAATTAGGCAAACGGGCCAAATGACAAACGTGGCTTACTTAGTTAGGGCCTAAAGGCATTCGCTGTCACGTAGACAAGGTTAATTGCTCTATTTTGGTCAATGTCTGTCCAATTTCACGGACCGTATCTCAGGTAGTATAGTACGTCATGTCTATTCTATAAGCACCTGCGGCTCATACAGTTCAGGGCCTTGACTATGAAACTCTGACATTGTCTTACGCAATTGCTTTTGTATGTTTTTTTTTTGGAAAGAAACTATGTAGAATTGCAGATATATACTGTGTTTGGTTTTGATTCTTATGCAATGCCAACTTTCACCTTATATCCCGCTGATTCTTAGCTCTCGCTGTGGGGTGTCGTCCAGGCAGGTTTCGAACTGTTTTCCCTATGCTATCTCTATTCGGATAGTTTGTGTTCCCATTTTAGTGGACAAATGCCTCAGAGCTAAACTGTTTTAAAAGGAAGTCAAACGTTATAAGTTATGGAATTTGTACATTTAAATAGCAAAACAATTAAGGTAATAAATTTTTATATATTAAAATATAAAAAATTATATTAAATACGCTTAAAATTATTAGAAATATTTATAGCTTTTCGTACAGTGAATATAAATATTTTAGAAGAGATTCAAAAAGAAGCTTTTAGTTTATATTATTTAGAAGACAAACGTTATTGGCTTAGGTATTTCTGCATTTAGATAGCGAAATGATTGCTTAAGATAATACATTTTTATAACATTAACTTTAATAGCATAATATGCTAATTGTACACTGCAGATTTTATAGAATGTTAATATGGGATAACCCAAGTCAAGGAATAGTACTGTAGTTATTTTTGAAGAGAAATCAAGAGAATATATAAGTTTTTAATATTTATAAGGGAAATATAATTGGTGCTGGAATATTTATATTAAGTTATCGAAATGATTGCTTACGGTAATACATTTTAAAAGTAGTATATTGATTAATTTATATAGATTTTTATACAGTGAGTAGTATATATTTCAAAAAAGATTTAAAGTGAAGATATTGGTTTTTATTATTTATTTGCAACTGACTTGATATAGCATTTGAAAACAAAATACAGAAATAATAATTTCTATAAATTTCTAAAATAAAATGTAAAAAATATTGAAAAAATTTGTGATCCTAATGGAAAATTAATAACACTTTTAATTATAGCACAAAAATACAAATTTCTTCAACTCAAACACCTTTCATTTCGGGGAATTTAAAGAAAATAAAATGTAATAAAGCGAAAGTCAGGAGATTCTTGTCCAAGCTAAAAATGCTAGTGGCTAGTTGTTAGTTTTTTTTGCAATTTTCAACTTTGACCTTTTGCATAAGGTGTGTGTGTGTAACAGTAAATTAGACAACGCGGCAATTTCAAAGCAATTTGTGAGTTGAGTACAACACAAGCACAGAGCTCATTAATTTGTTGCAAACGTTAAAAAAACATGGTTATTTATGTTTTTTTGCAATTTAAAGTGGCAACAAAAAGAAGATACAAGAAATTAAAAATATGTTTACTTTCATTTGTGCAATAAAATAAAATAAAATGAAATTTAATTAACACTTAAAAGCTGCTCGACACGAAAACGAAAGCGAAAAACTTGCAAAATTGTGTTGACAACATTTAAAAGTTACTTTGTGCGGTGGTCAAAGCGGTCACTCGGTGGTTCTGTGGCTCACAGTGGCTCGATGGTTCGCTGGTTCGGTGGTGCACACACCAAATTATAATTTTCACACGCAATCGTGGCAAACTGGCAACTGGTTGTGGCAGTTGTTTGCAGACTGTGAACGCACTTAACAATTCAATTGTGGAACAATAATGTAACTGCAACGGGTTGCGGGTTGCGGGTTGCGGCAGTGGGTGGCAGGGGCAAGAGTACTTAAACTCTTGGTGCTCTCATTAAAAAACAGCAAAAAGAAAAGCGGAGAAAAAAACAACAAAACCAAACAAAACAGACGACAAGCGATTGCATTTGCACTTAACAAGAGCAGAAAAACAAAATGTCGATAAAGCTGCAACAGATCTGTGGTAAATGTTGCTTCCACTCTGCCCTCCGCCCCCCCACCCCCTTTGTTGGTGTGGCATGTGGCATGTCGACCCCCTTTAGCGTGCGTGAGCTCTGCTCTGCGTGCGTGCGTGCGTGAGTGAGTGAGTAAGTGCGTGTTATGTTGTATCTGGCGCAGACTTGGACTTGGTCCGTTGTCCATGTCTCTGGCTGGCAATGCGCATGCGTGCATTGCTGTTTACGCATTGCGCCTTGTAATGAAGGCATTGCTCATTACAACACTGATGGAGGACAACAAGCAGCTACAAGCCAGAACCAGTGCGTTGGCCATGTTGTTGCCAATCAATTTCCAATAGGCAGCAACGGCAGCAACAACGGCAAACATTACATTTTTGCCTGCCAATCAACACAGATGAAGTCAAAGTCCAGTGTGGACAGCAGACACAGACAACAACCCATCCACTTGACGATCTTCCCCCTGGCGCGTTATCACCACAGGCAATGAGACCAAAAGATTGATCGATCGATCGATCGATCGATGGAAAGAAAGATCCAACGATGGACGATCAAGTGCCATGTTGCAATGCATGATTCGATATGATCGTAAAGGAAATTTATGTATTGTTTTGTTGCCTGTTTGTTGTTTGCTGTGTAGATTGTCAACTCTTTAGGCATAATTACAGCAAATGGCTGATCGATGGGTCGCTGCAGATCGCAGATCCTGTGCGATCATTAGCAATGCACTGCACTTTTAATTGCACGCACTCACATATTATTGGACAGAGTCCATGAGTCTGTGAGTCCGCGAGTCCATTTTACCATTGGAGTCATGTCAATTGTCCTGGGAATTCATTTTGGATGCCCAGTCTGCTGGCGCAAATGTGTCAATTAGATTTATTATCAGTTGCTAAATGTTGTTCTGGCCTTTAGTCAGTGTACATTTGAGATATATTCCCAGCAGAGTCTATGCAGGTGCTTCACACTGTGCCATGTCCATTAGTGAATGCTAAATAGCGCCAATTAAATGTAAGAAATGCCTCTTGTTTGCCTCTTAACTTCACCTCCCTCTCGATCTACCTTTGCACTTCCTGCTCCACTGCTCCCCGTCTCCCCTTTCTCTTGTTGTGCATAACCAATTTCCAATTCAAATGCAAAACTTTATTTATGAACCGGCAATCGTCAAGCGGCTGACATTTTTATTATCAGCGTCCAGGGCGCGCGCCCAAAAACTGGAGAGTCGAGCCAGCTGTTGTTGGGCACGTTAACTGCCAGTCGGCAGACGTTTCCCTCTGAAATAAACCCTTCTCCCCTTTCCCCCTTTTCCAGCTGGTACCTTCATTGATAGCCGGACTAGCCAAGCGTTGCCGCACGGTCGCGTTGACAAGCTCAATTTCCAATCGCAATAAAACGCAGCACTCGAAAAAAGATAAATGTGAGAAAAATGCAGGCCTCGCTGCGTCCAGTGTTCCCCGCTATTCCCCCCCTCTCTCACACACACTCTTCCAATCCCTCTCGCTCTCTCTCTCTTTGTTTCTCTTCTTTCGATTTCTTCAGCCTTTTTGGCCTCGTCTTTATGCAACACCGTCGCTAAATCGCGTGGGCTTATCCTCAGCACCAGCACCAAGTCAGACCATGAGAGACGAGGCCAAAACCAGACTGAGAAACTGTATAACTGATAAACTGAGAGACTGAGAGAATGAACAACTGAGAAGAACCTGCGCTTCAAGTGCTGAAATTTATAGTGGTAATAAAATTTTATTTGCTCCTTTAGTTGATGGCACAATAAACTCTTCTGGCATTCGCCCTGAGCACGTGCTTCAACTTGCCAGCTTATTTATATCATGTTCTCTCGTTTTTCTCTCTGTGTTTTTGTTCCTTTCTTTTTATGTCTTTCATTTAACTACTTACTACATGTTTTTCTTGAAGTGTTTTCGTTTTTTTTTTTTTTGGTAATATTTCAAGGTCATTTGTTCAGCGGTTTGTTAGAGTTAAGATGGACATAAACATAAATTTAGAATAACAGCGGATTTTCAAGGATATTATGTGAAGAAAGTTAACTTAGTAAAATAAATATTTGCGCTAAGAGTTTTTTATTAGCGTAGACTGTGATTAAACAGATAAAAGAATAGATTATTTTAAGAATACTTTAGTTTTGTTTATGATAAAAATCATGTTTTTTTTTTAATTGAGTTACAAAGAATATTAAGTGATCTTGTTCTTGAATATATATTTATATGATAAACTTAACAGAATTTAAAATTAATTTATATATTCGTCACAGTTCTTTATATGCACTTAATAATAATTATATTATTATTATAAATTATAAATATCTTTTTGAAAAATCGAATGCAACTTTAACATAAACTTCTAACTTATTGGAAGTCAAAGCTAAAGCAATAGATATTTTTTAACACAATTTTCAAATGTCGAAGCAAAAAGAAGTCGAAAATTCTTCAACGTTAAGTGTTAATTTTTAACAATAGGTAAAAATAAAAGTTAATAATCAATTTTATTAACATAAATTTTATAAATTTATACGACACTTTCCAGGCTTTTGATAATTTTATTAAATCTTATGTTAATTGATAATTAATTTTAAATAAGAATTGAGCAGAAACAGTAGCAAATTCAATATTTAAATATTTTCCCTTTAGTTATTACATCCGCAATCAGTTGGAATTTCCCATAAACTATTCTACAATTTTGTTAAGCCAATTATATATTATTTAAATAAAATGCAAAACAGCAATTTAAGCAACCAAGCAGAACACATTTTCAGCTTGAGACCTGAGGAAACTCTCAGTTAGTTTTTCTTTTTTTTTGTTTTCTATCTTTTTAGCTGCTTATCTTATCTTAGAGTTAACTGGCGTTAGTTACCTTTTTGTAAATTTACCGTTGCGCCGCTCAGATGATGCCGACAACAACAACAACAAGAAGTAGCAGCGCAGTTAACGCAGTAGTTGCAGCCGACGCTGACGTCGACGCCTACACCGACGCAATCGTAAATCAAAATGGCTGCAGTTGATGGCTGAAGAATGAAATCATTCATTTTCATTTTCATTTTCGTTTTCATTCCATCACCAGACAGCGCATGCGTGTGAGTGAGATAGTATGTGTCTCTGTGTGTGTGTGTGTACTGATTAACTGCATTGCTGAGCTCTTCTTATGGCTGCCGTTGTTGTTGTTGCTGTTGTTGTTTGTCGCCTTTGATGGATTGGTTGCCATTTCAATAGTGCTCTTGTTGTTGTTGCTGCATGCGCAGCTCTCAAATTAGCTGTCAGCGGGTAGGGAACGGAAGGGGAAGCAAAGGCGGGTAACTGTCGTTGTCGTTGACGACTTAAACAGGTAACGGGACTGCCCATATGCCATGCGCATTCCCGTTTGTACACATGAATGTGTGTGTGTGAGTGTGTGCGTAAAAGTGGGCTGGGCTTGAAACTATGGTTGCTGTCTTGGCTAATTGCATGAGCATTTGCACAGTGGTCTGTGACTTATGAAAATGCAAAAGTGCTATTTTTGCTTATAAAAGTTTTCATTAAATACACAAATCTACAAAAAGATGCACGGGACCGAACAGGAACTCCGATTTTTTTTTATCATTTTTATATATTTTAAGATCATAATAAAAAAGTTATTTTAATATAGCAACTTTTAATATTTATTCTCCTTGTTTTTTTTTTAAATTGATTTACATTTTAAAAATAAATGACTTGAAGTTTTAAAGTGTATTAAGTATTCAGTTAACGATTTCTTTAAAATTATCTTACAATTAAAATTAACAATTCAAACTTTAATTAAATGATAAAAAGAAAATTCGTCAAATAATATCTATTTGCATATTATGCAAATGTTATATGGTTCTTATAAATTGAGGTGTTATTTAGCTTATTTATGACAATAGAATCCCGAAAAAAATATATTAATTAGAAAGTTCTAAAATATTTATTTTTAATATAGTATTTTTTATACATATTTACAAAATCTATATAGCGTATTTATTTTCACACGTCAAATTCGAGCATACTTTTCAAGATATAATTAATATTAACTTTAAGAATTATTCCTACTTGCTACTTAATGCTTCTGAATTTAATTAAACAACTTAATATAATGAGATTATTTTACTAAATTTGTAGCTTTTAGTTATAGTTATTCAGGCTCTATGCTAATAACTCTATGCGGCCAAACTCAGCAAATGTTTTAAGTTTCATGCAGGGTATCTGCTAGTTGCGCTTGTTTTCTAAAACACTTTAGCTTCATAACAATATGCTTTTGGAAAAGTGTCAGTTATGATACTTTCATAATTAGCTACAAGAGGGCGCCACCTGTCAATCAAAGCAAAAGCGACATCTGTCAATACTGAGCAGTGAAGTAGTTTCAAGCTGCCGCCGCTAGAGGGCTGACTACAAGCAAAGCCTAAAAGTATGCAATAATCGAAGTATTCTGAATTTGACTAATATGTTGCCTAAAGAAAAGGAGAAAAATAAAGTTTTTTTATTTTATTTAATATATTTATTAACTTTCAATTACTTAACTTTGATTTTAATAAAATTCAGTTCAATGTATATGAATGAAATGAAATTATTAATTCAGGTTGAAGACGAATTAACAATTAAAGCACATGTTATGATTTTTGCTTGGCAGCAAATCTTTTATTGCAAATCAAATTATAGCATTTGTTCGCTTGAATAAATCACATCAGACAAACATAAATCATAAAGTAAACACACACACGCACACACACAACAATAAGTGGCATGGCGAACAACAGCACAAAACACACATCAGACATTATTATCATCTCGCTTGTGCTTGAGTGAGTTTCTTTACATTCCCCCTCCCCCTCGCACAGTGTGCAGGGTCCAACCGCCATGGCCAAGGCTGCTGTCTCGTCTGCAGTTTCCCTTTACCGTTTCCACCTCTTCTCCGGTCAGAATCAGTATCCCCACTCCAGCACATGTCTGATAACCACCTACATATCGCATACTCGTTTATGGCCATCTCCATAGGCCAAAAGTGAGGGAGAAAGAGCGAGAAAGCCGCCGATTTCACCCGCATCCGTTTCAATGGAGTTGGTAGTGGGAATGGGTAAGAGAATTGGGCTTTTGGCCTTTTCGCCCGGCGCAGCTTCCTTCCGCCTGGCATTGTCCTTTCGCACCGATTCCCCCTGCAGCGCTTCAAGCGTCCATCGTCAGCGGGAAATGTGTAATTGAAAGGGAAGCTTTGGTTTTGGCGGCGCAAGAAATTATTTCGTTAACAAAAGCGAAATAACCAAAGGGAGAGAGGGAGAGAGAAACGGCGTAGAAGAGCAGGAGAAAGCCACACAAACACACACTGAGAGACAATGCAAATACATTCGCTAGAGAATGGCGAAAGGAAATATCGGGAGAAAAGGCGGAAAAATATGCAAGCAATGCTTCGCGCTGAAATATTTTAAAGTTTTACGTATCTATCTCTCTTTCTCTCTCTCTCTCTCTGTCTGTCTGTCTCTTTCTTGCTGGCTTTTCGCTTTTTGGCCATGCTGCAAAGTTGCAAAAGTTTCATTTCCGACAACAAGTTACCGTTAGTTAGTTTTTCGGCAGGGTTGTCACCACCAACCAAACAGCCCAAAACAGAGCAAGTAAGAAGAGAATGAGAGACAGAAAGCCAGAGAGCGAGAGAGGGAGAGAGGGAGCTGCATGCATACACTCACTGCATGGCATGTAACGTGTGTCTCTGTCTCTCTGTCCGTCTGTCTTTCTCTCCGTATGTGTGTGTTGGTGTGTGGGTGTGCTTGTCTCTGTCTGTCTGCATTGTTCGAGTTTTGATTTATGAGGTCAGAGACTCGTGATAATGAGCCAGGAAATTAAATCACTTTGACCGGAAGGATGTCAGGTCAAAAGGGGATAACACAATTGATTTCATATTCATAAATTCAACGAATGTTGTCAGCCTGTCAGCCAAGCCAATGAATGACATTTCTGTTACAGACCAAAGCATTATTTGTACATTTTAATATATAGAATAAGAACTAAAGAAATCTTTGAGTACTTGAATTAAGCTTTAGAATTTATTAAAATACTTTTTATTTTCTGTATCACGCGCTGCCTCTCAATTCTATACAACTTGAATACAATTTTGATTTTTGAATACTTTTAAGAATTTGCCAAAGCGTGGCATAAACAATTTGTCAGCACAGTCACATGCCACAGATCGTGTAGCACATGTGCCACTTGCCCAGTTCAAAGCACAAGCTCCGACTCCGATTCTGACTTTAAAGCGCATTTCAATACGAAACTTTGAACTGCAAAGAACCAAAAAACAAAGTGATTAAAGCATTAACAAATATTTTATTTATTTATTTGCAGAGTTTCAAAATCAAAATTGAATAAAATACCAATTAGAGGATAAGGCTACTTAAGGATTTAGGCAACAATAAAACTACAAACAACTACAACAGCAACGGATTTTGTACCAAACGGAAGAACAGCAAAAAAAAAGAAAACGGAAATCATTTTATACCTCACACACACACACCCCAAAAACACACACACACACAAATACAATACTAAGTTTAAGGCGCAACTGTACATTGTACTTAAGTGTTCAAAGGATATTTAGGTAAGTTATCAAAAACCAGCTAATTTTTATATAAACTAATACTCAATTTTATAGGAAAGTAGCTAAAAGCACACGGAGTCGAGTCACAGTCACTAGCAACTAAGTCACGGTCACGGTCACAGTCACAGCAACAAAATGACGATGAGTACAAATAATTGTGAAAGCATGACGTCATATTTTACAAACTCGTACATGGGAGCGGATATGCACCATGGCCACTATCCGGGGAACGGCGTCACCGATCTCGATGCACAGCAGATGCATCACTATAGCCAGAATCCAAATCAGCAGGGCAATATGCCCTACCCGCGCTTCCCGCCCTACGATCGCATGCCCTACTACAATGGCCAGGGCATGGACCAGCAGCAGCAGCAGCAACATCAGGGATACTCCCGTCCCGACAGCCCCTCCAGTCAGGTGGGCGGTGTGATGCCCCAAGCGCAGACAAATGGCGGTCAGTTGGTTGCAGTATCACAGCAGCAACAACAACAGCAACAGTCACAACAGCAACAGACACAACAGCAACAGGTGCAAGTGCAGGTGCAGGCGCAGGCGCAACATCAGCAACAGCAACAGCAACAACAGCATCCTCAGGTGACGCAACAGGTGACACATCCGCAACAGCAACAACAACAGCAACCCGTCGTCTATGCCAGCTGCAAGCTGCAGGCAGCTGTCGGTGGTCTCGGTCTAGTCCACGAGGAGGGCTCCCCACCCCTGGTCGATCAGATGGGCGGACATCACATGAACGCACAAATGACGCTGCCCCACCACATGGGTCATCCGCAGGCACAGGTAAGGCTTGCATTACAACGCCACTTTATATAGCTCTATAGGTTCGGGTAGCTGCTTTTAGCCCCCATTATACAAACATTTAAAATATAAAATAATTTAAGTGGAAAATATGGGAAATGATTGAATATAAAATAATATGTTTAACAAGCAATTTAAATTTAACATTCATTTGCATACAATTAACGATTTTAATATGAATTTAATACAATACTAATACAAATATTGATACAACTTTAACGATATATGCGATTCTTACAAAAAGTTAAATACTATAGATCTGCAACAATTATTTAGTTTTAAGTGACATTTGCCAGGGAAACTAATTTTCCATAGATCTTATACATAATAGATCTTAAAATTCAATTACGTCCTTATATTCAAAATATATATCAATGATTGATTAAGTGTTCGAATAGATTTGAGAGTTCTTAAGCTCTTGCAGACGTCATTTATTAAATATACTTTTGATTCGTATCATCATTATCCATATCCGTCTGTTTATTTGTTCATTTATGCGAACTAGTCTCACAGTTTTAAAAGTACTTTTATGTATTGAAATGTTCAAGATAAAGTCACTCAATCATATTGCTGTCATTGAAAAAATCGAATGATTTGCAGTACTCAAAATTAACTATTAAAAGAAATTTCATTAAATCAAATTTTTTAAAGCTGTAGTCGGTTGAGATTTCTATATTCGATTGTATCTTTTGATATCATTCGATTTATTTCTATATCATAGAAATCGAACTACTATACTACCAACAGCGTATTTAGCAAAAAACAATTGTTTAAAAATACAAGACATATGATATATGTATATTTTTATAGAGCTTTCTAGACAAAATTGAACTATGTGTTCAAAATCCAAAAGCCGACTTTTAAAAAAGCGCATAAAATCTTAACATAAGCTTCTAAAATTGAAGAAGTCTTGAGACAAATAATAAATGTAAAAGTTACATTGAACAAATGTTTGAAAATCGATGACGATTTTTACTCAACTTTTCTGAATTCTGAAGTTGAAATTATCAAGGTTTGCTACGTTGACTAAAAGTTTATATCAAGAATGAGATAATGATTCGTGTATGATATAGATAACCTTCCTTTTCCAATTGGTTTACTGGATTTTTTAATTTAAAAACACCTTTAAAATATTTCCGATACTATATTCCAATTAATAATGTTCCCAAAATCAATGCTTTTGATCAATATCCATGCGTAGCTCTTAAACCCCGCTTATAACACTTTTAACGCTGCATTTTTCCATTTCTCTCTCTATCTCTTCCTTTTACTCGCTCGCTCCCTAACACTGTCTCGCTCTGCAGTTGGGCTACACTGACGTTGGCGTTCCCGATGTATCAGAGGTAAGTATACCCCTTACAGCCCCCGCCCCTGAAATGCACTAATTGTTGCTATTGCTTTTGGGTTTGATTTTTTATGCTTGGTGCTGGCATGTTATCGATAACGATAAGCAATACTGATCGATTAACTTTTTGTAGGTGCATCAGAACCATCACAATATGGGAATGTATGGACAGCAGCAGACGGGTGTGCCACCAGTGGTGGCGCCACCGCAGGCAATGATGCATCCTGGTGCTGGACAGGGTCCGCCGCAGATGCATCAGGGACATCCTGGACAACATACGCCGCCATCCCAAAATCCGAGTTCGCAATCTTCAGGGATGCCGTCTCCACTGTATCCCTGGATGCGAAGTCAGTTTGGTAAGTGTCAAGGAAAGTGATCGATAATTCCATGAAACGTATTAAGTGGAATTTTTCTTCTTCTTATAGTAGTGGGTTGCTGTAGTTAGTTGATTGAATGTAGTTTAAAAACCAAAAACAAAAAACTAGTCGTAGTTTCAATGCATAACGTAAAAAACAACAACAAAACAACAACAATAATTAAACCGTAATTATATTTAATACGCATTTCCAAATTATATTAATCCGAGGGAAATTGTTTCGATAAATGCTTTTCGTTAAAAATATGCAACTACAAAACAGTCAGCGTCGATCTCTACGTTAAGTTTGCAAGCACTGCTTGCTGTGTTTGCGACTGCTTGCTGTACTGCTGTCGGAGGAGCAGCGAGCACTGCTTTAAGCTTCGTTAAGCTGTACTGCTTAGCGTAGGAAAAACGCGTGTTTGGCGCTAAATTTAAACGCATAACAGAATTTTAAATGAATTTAATTCAAAAAAATTATAGTATATTTAAGAAATTTAAGCACTTTACTTTTAACTTTGAACAACTGAAAAGTCAAATCAATTTAGCTCTGTTGAAAATGTTCGTATTCACCACAGCAAACGAAACACTTGCTGACCTTGACACGTCCGAGCAATTTCACTTTATTGCCTTGGCCAATCGGTCGCATTAAACGTAATCCATCTGCAATGTGTAGCACAATAGCGAGTATACCTGACATTTTGGCAAATTTGCAAATTTCCCATAACACAAAATCGATGAATGCACACAGCAACACGAAGATGTCACGCGGTGTGAAAGAGGTCGAAAGAGGTGCGTACCTCTGAAAGGGACTCGGGTGCACAGAAGGCGGTCTCTCAAATAATGCAAATTGACAATAGTTTGAATGCTGAAATCGAAAACGAAAGCGAAAAGGTTACAAATCGGAGCGTAACTAATCCCAATGGCAATTTAGCCTAAAAGGTTCGAAACATTTGAGGTTCGGGGTAAGACAGTCGGCAGGCAGTTCTAAGAGTTGCATAAGTGGAAAACCAACATAGCATGCTACCACATATACAATACAATCTATAGAATTTGCTTTCCCTTTTCTTATTTTTAAGTTAAAATGAAAGTAAAGCACTCTGCTTATGCCGACTCATTAACAAATGGCCTATGAGTTTTGGAGGCCCCAAACTACATTTTCCACTTCGTTTTCTACGTCTTCTTCTACCGTCTTTTCTTTTATTTTTCTTTGCTGCTTTTTTGCCAACGCCAGATTGAGATGTAAAGCAGAATTGATGAGCACCATTAGTTACACGTTATGTGCAATGGATGCCATCAATTTATTAATCTCCAGAACACGCCGCACTCCTCCCCACTCCACTGCACTCCACTGCCATTCATGGGCCCGACCTGGCCGGACTTCACAGTTGGCCAAAGTCGCGTTGTCTTAATCCCTCCGACCCCACTCCACTATTTTTGCCAGTGCTACTCCTGCGCCTACAAGCAAACAAAAAAAAACACCAAGAGAAAAAGAGAATCTGCGGTGACACGAGGTTTTTTATTTAAGAAATAAAACAGCGACAAAACCCGAGGCTCCAGATCTCCAAAGACCCCTGAGAGTCCAGTCTGAGTTAGTTTTGCGTCTCCCGCGGAGGGTGCGGTGGACTCTGGGACTCTTGGAGCACTTTGTGGTGGTGACTCTGTGGGTCTGTGGCACAACATGATCTCGAGCTTAAGTTACGATGATTAAATGCATACGAGTTTTTAGTTTTTAGTTGTTTTTTTTTAGCTTTTTCTGCCGCCTTGCGGTGCAACCAATAAAAATAGCTGACACAGTGGGTCGAAAATTAAAAATTACTTAACTTTTGCCAGCTACAGTTTGACAACTTAATCGAATTTCTGCCTGAATATAACGAAAAGTTGCCAGAAAATGTTAAAAACAAACAAAATAAGTAATACAAATAGTAGTAAAGTGTAATATATATTTTACATATTAATCGTAAATTTACTGAGTTATTTTAAAAGTATTTAATAAGTCTGATGCAATAATTTAACAGCTGCCAGAAAATGATATAATATATTTGAAATGGTTAGCAAAGTATTTGAAAATCATAAGGGGAAGATATATATTGAAAAGGCATTTTGAATTATTTACTATTATTTTTTTTTGATTTTTGATATTGATTGATCAGCTATTTCTTCTACATTTCCAAATAGACTTTTAAGGATAATTAACCTATTTTTTTTGTACCGTGTCTATGATCATAGAATGTTTCTCCTTGAAATCACATATCTTTCCTGGTATCTGCTATAAAGTTGACTCCCTCCAATACATATATTTCTCCTTTAAGTACTTTGGAATAGAGTTGTAACTCAAGAAGTTCCTTAATATTAACTTAGGACTAACTTCCCATCATCAGTCTATTCAAAAGATACGATTTGTGTAACAAATCTCTTGGCACTTTCCACTGTAATATGGCTAGGGTAACTACTTAACGCCTCGTCATATTTCACACGGACATTAGGCAAATGACTAAAGAGTGCCGATCGTGACTCTGCATCCTCGTGTTGAGCTCTTGATTCTGGATTGTGGCAGAAAGATTGTCGCTGCAACAAAAGCGCACTTTCAATTAAGTTGTAACTCATGAGCACAAAAAGCCAGCAAAGGGTTTAAAAGTAAGGAAAGGAAAAGGCAAAGCAAAAAACATGTTGAAGTTCAAGACCAAAACCAAGACCAAGTCCAAGTGCAGCTTCTATCCTTGTTGCTGTTGCAGTGTTTGGCAGTCGCCTAGTTGTGGTTGTGTTAATGTTGTTTTGATGCTGTATTGGTGTTGGCAAAGTTTTCAGTTTTCAGTTTTCAGTTTGGTTTTTGATAATTTGCTCATAAGCAGCAAAAACTTGCGGTCTTTGGCTGCCATTTGCCACCTCATCCTCATCCTTATTCCGTATGCCGTTTTCCTTATGCTATCGTCTCTTCGCTCGGTGTTGGGTCATAAATTTTAGCGACAGTCAACAAATTCTTGCAACAAGTGTCTGTTTGCTGCTGTTGCTGAACTCAAACCAACACAGCATCCTTTAGTTTTCACTCTAGCTACAAATGTATATATGTATTTGTGGCAAAAGAGTTTTATTTTCTGACCTTGTTGCGCCTCGATGTTTATCTTAATGTGTGTAAATTTTTAGCGTCCAAAATATTTTAGACTTGCCATTGGCAGCGAAACTAAGACAGGAAATTCACTGAAATAGCTGATATTTATATAAAATTGAGTAGCTAATTTTACTTTCAATGCTCTTCACTTATAATGACAATAGTTTAATCTGCTCTTCAACTTAATGCAATTATCTTTCGTTGACTTCTACTTTTCTAAAGTCTAAGAGCTGCTTCAACTCTACTTGTTTAGATTACTCTTTACGTTTTGTTAACATGCATTTAATTCACTTCATTTAAAACTTTTTACGTAATGTAACTATGCAGTTTTTATTTAAAATTCTATATAAATTCGGGGAAACACTCATTTCCATAAGTCATCATCATTCGTTGAGTGTTTGGTAGCTGCCCAACTATTTATCGCATATTTATTCGTCGTAAACAACTCAAATCGATTTCATTTCTATATCTTAACTATATCTAGCTCGCTTTGAGGTGTGTGCGGTGTGTGTGGCAAACAACTTTTCAATTCTTTCGAGTATGAAAAGTGCACTTCATTGTGCGCATTATGTGCGACAGCTTCCCAATCCACACAGTCAACTGCCCCTCGTGCTTCGTCCTTTGGCATCCATGTCAGTGTCAGAGGTCGCAGCACAATGAAAAGAAACTTCTAGCCAAAAAGTTGCACATTGAACGATGGAACGTTGTTGTCTGCTGCAAAAGTTTTTTACGGCTCTTTGGCTGCTCCGTAAAACGTTGATCCCCAGCCATCATCCGTTGGCAGAATGCTCCGCACCTCTGTTCTCCTTTCCCACTTGCCACTTGCCACTTGGCGCTGGCTTTGCCGAAGTTTGCCACGTTGCTTTGCCCCGCGACTTTGTAGTCTGTCGGTTGGAGCTGCACTTAATGTCCTGACCGGAAGAGGTGGTGAGTCGAGAGGGCGGAGGGGTTGTCCTGGAGGATGTGCTTGTGCTTGGAGTTTTGCTAAGTTGAGGATTTGCGCGCAAACTACTTTTCGATGGCAGCCCAAGACATTTGAGACAACAACTACTTAGGCAGGCGATTGCCATGGCTTAGTTCTGTTTTCTGTATTCTCCATTCTGTATTCCGTATTCTGTTTCGTACGATGTGGCACTGTGTTGACGCAGCCACCCATAGAAGCTGCCACCTTTGGTGGCGCGCTCAATTTAAGCGTGCGGATCAAAAGATAATTTGCCAAATGCGTGAAGATTTTTTCAAAATGCCAAACACATACACAGCGCAAAAAAGTAGATCTCGATGAGGCAGATGAAGCAACCACAGTCTCAACCACTGGCAGCTGCTGGCCAATGTGACACGGCCTGTCAAAATGAAAGCGACAACGACAACTGAGCGTCGAGCGGACAGCAACAACAACAACAACAACAAAATGACACAGGAACTTTTGGGATTTCCATGTGCGGCAAAAAAGTTTAATAAAGCGCAGCAAATGCGAAAAGGAAATTTCGCTTTTATTTTTCGTACGCTTTTCCGCTCTCCACCCCGTCTCCCATGCTGCTGCTGCTGCTGGGCAGTCCAAAAAATAATGGCAACAGCTCGCCAAAGGTCCTTCGGGTATTGCCCTGAGGCATCCACAACAACAACAACATCCAACACTTGCCTCAAATTGTGGGTGTTGTTGTTATTTCTTTTGCTTCTGCTTTTGCTTTTGCAATTCATTTCGCTCAATCGCAGCGTTGTTTTTGGATTCCGCATCGTTTTCTGCTTTATTTTTGTTTTCTCTTTTTTTGGTTTTTATTTTGGGATTTGGCCAACCTTTTTGACAAATTACGAATATTATTCATGCAGCAATGAAGTGAGGAAGCTCTCTCGTGGTTCTGTCCAACAACTTGCCACCAACACAACAAAAAAAAACTGTCCAGATCCCCAGCTGGATTCAGTTTTTCCAATTCCATGTTAGGTTTCTTTAATCAAAACTTTTGTGCAATCATATAACATGGCCACGAATCAAATGGCTTAAAATAAATTGTATTAACTATTGTAATTATTAACAAATTTGATAAATTTATATTGACATTTTTTTGGACAATTTTGAGCTTAGCTAAAAATAAATCATTTTTTTTTTTTTGGAATTAGTTGACAAATTGCTAAGCTAAATTCTCTGTTTACAATATAAAAAGTGTCTTTTTAAATATATCGAAAAAGTGTATAATAAATGTTAATTGATTAGCCAAAAAATCTAAAATTTCTAATTATCTAAAAAAAGAGGCAAGCTTTCGATAAAAAAAGGATCTAAATCACCTTTTAATCAATCTTGTTAATTGAAAATTTAAGAAATTAATTAAAATTTTATAAATATATATTGAAAATGTTTTTGACAAATAGCTCAGCTAAAAACTAAATCAGTTTTTTTTATGAATTAGTTGACAAATTGCTAAGCTAAATTCTCTGTTTACAATACAAAATGTGTCTTTTAAAAAATTTATAATAAATGTTAGTTGATTAGCAAAAAATCTAAATAAGTATTAATGGAAAAATAGAGGAAAACTTTCGACAAAAATAGGATCCCAATATCCTTTAAATCAATCAAAATTCCTAATTGAAAATTTAGAAAAAATAAAGATTGATAAGTTATTTTAAATCATAAAATAAGGAAAAATGTTATAAAATTAGTTATCAAATCTAAAAGTGGCTTTTTGTCTTTAACAATAAATTTCAAATATTAAATTTCTAATAAAGCTAAATAGGAAATTTTTGAAGAAAGTCTAACAAAGTATTTTTTTTGAATGCAAAATCATTATACATATGTCAAGCTCGAATGCATCTTAAACAAGAAAGAAATTGTCAGTCGGGCATGCCGACCGTATAATACCCTCTGAGCTTCGTTTCCAATTATATGAGTTCAAATTGGAGTAACTGCTGCAAGAACTTAACATGCACACATATTTGTATGTCTGTCTCGCTCGCACGTTTTTCGTTTTCGTTGCTTGTGTGCCCAGCTCAGTGCAATGCACGTGGTTATGCCTTGTTTGAAAGTATCGATTTTCGTTGTTTAAGAAACTTTTTTAATTATAGTCCGATTTTGATGAAATTTTCACAATCGTTTGATATTATTTTTCTCCAAGTATATGCTAAGTTACAAAACTTTACGTTAAGAAATAAGTGAGCCAGCGGCATGCAAAGTTACAAGGCAATTGTGGGCGAAGGGGGCGTGGCATCCAATAAATTTTGATGGCATTATATTTATATTGCAAACATCAACCTGAATGCCAAAATTGGTGTCCCTAGGTATTATAGTTACCGAGATATTCGCAAAAAACATGTATATTTTCCGAGGTATGTCTGGTTTTTCGCTTATTGTGGGCGAATGGGGCGTGGCATCAAAAAAAAAAAAGATTCTTGTATTGCCTGACTAAATATGTGATCGATACTGACCAAGTTTGAACTTGTAGCTCTTACCATCTCTGAGATCTGTTTGTTCATACGGACAGACGGACAGACAGACAGACAGACAGACAGACAGACAGACGGACAGACGGACAGACGGACATGGCTATATCGACTCGGCTGTTGATGCTGATCAAGAAACGCCTCCTTCTACCTGTTACATACTTCTGACAAACCCAATATACCCCTCAGAGGGTATAAAAATTAAATCTAATATATAAATGCCAACTATTATATTTCTAATAAGCAGTGTATAAGTTTTTAGTACCATTAATAAGATATAACTAATTAAGTCAGAATTATTACTAAATTCAAGCATATACAGTGGCTAGCTAAGTTGATATGTAATATCATAAAAATGCTCCTAAATACACTTACAAATCAAGTTGGATGTCCCACTTTCAGATACAATTTGATAGTTAGTTAGAAGAAGCTTAAGGAGAGCAGTATGTAATATGTATGCAATTCGAGTTGCAAGTCGCGACAGTTGCGCGTTGAACGGCGTCGACGTCATCAATGTCAAGCCACATGTGTCATGGTTCCGTTGCTTTTGAATGGTTTCAATGGCCGACAGAGCCGACTGCCATGATGGAACAGGCGCTCAGCTCGCAAACCGCTTGACCAACCAGACAGACAAAGATAGTAACAGGCAAGCAGTGTGTGTGTGAGAGGGAGAGAGAAATATAGGGAGAATGTGCCTGAATTTTTGTCTAACTAGGGATATATGATGTGGCTCGATGTGAACTGACTGCCTGTCTGCCTGTCCGCCCCCGGTTTTCGCTCTCTCCTACCCTCCCTTTCTCTATATCTTTGCCTCTCTGTCTCTCTCTGTCTTTCTCTCGATTACGCTCCCGTCTCGCATAGCATGTTTTAGTCAGCTGTCAAATATTTTGACATGGGTTGCGATGGGCAGAGAGCCATGCCATGCAGCGAGCGAATGCTTGATTCTGAATTCGAATATATATATATTCAAAATGGGGAACATAGAAAAAATATACACGAACTAAACAAGTGAGAATAACCAAGGGCATATAGAGAGAGGACCTGACTTACAGTTACCCTATAGCTAAATTAAATAATATCAGTATTTAGACCAAGTTAACAGATTTTCAAGCACATCTTTAATATAAATTTTTAATTCTGTGAGCAAGCATTTTATTCAAATACAACTTTTACTATACCAAAGTGTATTAATATACTTTGTACTAAACTACTTGAGTATTTTCAGCTGTTATTACATTTCAAAAGTACAAAATTGATAATGATTTAAGTAGATTCGCTTAGGGGAAAATGTGTGATGAAATTTATTCAGTTTAAGTATAGGTTCATAATAAATAGAACGAACTATTAATGGATCTCTACTTGTGATCTTAGCAGTGAATTCTGTTTTCTTGCCCTTTAAATACTTTTTAAAGCTTGAAACAAATATTTAGCTCATTAAATTCTATACACTACAGTTCTAGTATACCCCACTAGTACAGGGTATGCCCGTATTCAGCATGGACTTGTGTTTGCCTTTGTTTAAGCGGTAACTAAATAAAGTTTAAAACCCCTGCCGTCTCGTCTCCCTCAACCTTGCCCTGCTTCCCCCCACCGCCACCGCCACTGCACATGTGCATGCGTCTCTAATGAACGCATTCATAAGGCAGGTTCCATAGCATCCTAACTTGGTTTCCTTTTGCTGTCCTTTATGTCCATTTTAGATGTGTGTTTCTGTTGTTTCTTTTTCTCCCTTTACTTTTTTTTTGGTTATTTCTGTCAACTTTTGTCGATTTTTAACCCTCTTAAGTGCTTAACAAGTCCCAAATTAAAAAGTCGCTGCGTCTCCTGAGATTCTGGTCAGCAAAACGGGGAAGAAACGAAATTAAAAATGTTATAAATGTGCTGCTGGTCAATGGTAATTTTTAATTGTAGCCGCTAACTCTGACAGGGCAACCAGTTACGTATCTTCTTTTGCATATACCCTGTAGTTGTGAAAAAATGTAAAGTAAGTGTATGGGTTTAAAGTGTTTTTCGGTTGTAGCACCATTCTCTGATGGTACTTGCCGTGCATTTTTTAACTTTTTCAATGATTTTTTTGACCAAAAGTATATATTTCAAGTATAGATTTTAAATTTAAGACCATACAATGCAGTCTTTTGCCCAAAACTAAATATTCTGAAAATTTCATTAGCATTCGGTTCATTTTTCTACTCAGTACAGGGTATTTGACGAACCATAAGGCGCTTTCTTTTAAATTCTTTAGCTTAATTAAAATTTGAAGAAATTGCAGTCCAAATGTAAATTAATATTTAGTCATGAAATTGGCTAAAGTTACCAAATTAACTGTTTATGGGATTACGGAAAAGCTCAAAATTTTCGCCACTTGAAATTTCTTTTAGCAAAGTCAAGATAGTTGAAAACTTTAAGCCGGTCATCTGCAGTGTATGTAGATATGTGTCCCTGGTTGAGTCTGTGTAGCTGTGTGCTAATTGGCAAGTATGTCACTAAGTGTTGCCATTGCCACCGCCAGAGGGCGCTGTTGTTTACCGTTTATTTAGCACAAAGTCATCACGGGCTGACTTGGCAGTTTTTAGCGAACGGAGAACTGATGACATCACAACCACCTCAAAATGCCACACACGACGACGTATTCTTGTCTCCATCTCCATCTCTTTCTCTATCCGTGGTGCTGTCTCTTTCTCGCTGGGGCGGAAATTTATCAACTCGCGGGCATAAATAATAATAATTTGCCAGCATTTGTTGCAGCGGCGCGCGTTTGTCTGTAATTTCCGCAATTAAAAAAACATTTACTCGCATTTGATGTGTGCTTTTTGCATTTTATATTTTATTTCGTTTGGTTTTTTTTTTTCAACATTTACATTTCAACTATATTTTGTTTATATATATATTTTTACATTTTTACTTGTATTATTTATGCGGTTGACGTGACATGCAAGTTTTTCCGAAGCGACCACCAACGTTGACGACTGCTTTGAAGTCTTAATCTAACCAATGAGTTAAAGGTCACTTACCAACAGCAAATAGTTGTTTGTTTTTCGACAAAATAGATTGCATTAAACTAACATAAATATATGATAACTAAATTGCATTAGGTTTTAAAACAAGATTTAGAAAAGATTTGGAAAAACTTCATGCACAACATTGATATTTGGGTATTCAAAAGACTGGCAGTGACGAAACTGTAAATAACTATTTAATAGTAAATGTTTATATATTTTAATACATTTAATTATCTATAGTATATGATATACATTTTTACATATAGTAGTATATAGTATGGATCTCTATTCAGTATACAATGTTTAGCTGCCGATTTTGTCCCAAGAATGTTCGCGATATGAAACAAAAGCCTTTAACAATTTACACTTCTTTCTTTATAATAATGAATTCAAATTTCTAGCTGTTTTTGTTTTGCTTTTAAATAATAATTATTTGTTTGCAACTTCAACGAATTTTATAAAATGTAGCCGTAATTATTTTAATGATTTCCTTTAAACGCTACACTCAAACACACGCTAATAATAGTAATGTAATTGTGTGCACCTCGAGTGTTGCGATAGGCAGACAGAGAGTAGAAGAAAGGGAGGGAGTGAGAGAGTGAGAGGGGAGTGAAAAAAATGGTATAAAATCCATTATGGAGCAAGAAGAGTAATATACAAGTAAAATGGTTAAAATGGTGGCCTAATCGCAATTTAATTACAATACGCTTTCATATCAAAAAGCATTAATGCCAGACAGCCAACCACTCAGGCACTCAAACCATTGAAACCACTGAAACCAGTGAAGCCACTCAACCACTCATTTGACCGGTAGTTCAGCTGGTCAGAGCTGTGGGCGTGGCATGTGGCGGCTTTTGTAGAACTGCGCCACATTCGGCGCCTCGAAACTTCAACTCCAGCTCAAGACTCGAATTGCGTATCGCAGCTCCTTTTCATATTAATTGTTTCACCTTTATTATATTTTGTTGTACTTGATATGCCGACAGTTTTCCTTCCCTCTTCTCTCTCTCTCTCTGCTTGGTAGCGCCATTAATGCGTTTATAATAATTTTGTAGTACACAAATTTGGTTTGACTTCCGAGCCACTACTCACTCGACTCAACTTGAGCTTGAAGCACACGCTCTATCAAGAAAAAAATTTAAAGAAATCAAGTAACAAATTTCATTTTGTGGCCTTTTGAGTGATGGCCACATGAAAAGTGCAAAGGCATCATTAAAAACTAATTTCAGAGCGCTCTCAAACTGCCCAAAGAGTAAGCGATAGGCCTTCCTGTCTCCCCTCTACCCCACTTCCTCCTCAACTTTTGAGCCACGAAGGTGTTTTTATCAATTAAAATAATCATTTATTTGACTTGCTCGGTCCTTCAGTTGGGATTCGCATCCCGGTTCTGAATGACCGTGTGTTGCTAATTACCACAAGTCGTATATATATAGTATATATATAGTATGTGTATATATATATATATATATAGCTTCCGTTGGGTTCAAGTAATATACTGAATGAGAACGTAGCACGACATTGGCAACGTTACTTGCTTAGCTTTCATGTGGGTTTCTTGCAAGAAATGTGAAACGTGCCAAGTATTTTATATACAGGGTGTGGGGCTCACTTGGCTCACAGTACACACACAGTTACTTTTAAGTTTGCTACAGATTTGAAGCGTTTATTTTTTCTCAATTTTTAAATGACTAGATTCTGAGTAGGTGAAAGTGCTGCTCTAGGCCATATCCAGCCCAACTTGGCCATAACGAGACTCTGCCTAATCCCTCTCTAATACGCAGCCCACTGGCCATGCTACTCACTCCCAGGCAGGGACCACAGGGAGTTTGAAGTGCAGGAGAAGGGTAAAAAAAAACACGCACGCTTTTTACCACAAATCTCTTAAGTTTTTTTTTGTATTTTGTGTTTTTTGTTTTTGCTGCTGAGACTCGTCTAACTGATGATGATTAAATGCGAACGCCTTGGGTTATAGACATGGCATCAGTCGTGTCATTTAAAAGAAGGTAGCTGAGCTGCCTACCCTGCCTTCCCCCCAGCCCCCTATACCGACTCCACTCTCCACTGTGGACTGACCCCCCTCGGTTGTGGCATGAATCGGATTCGCGCACATTAATGGCCGCCGCACAAAAAGAGCTTATGATGTAATGACCTCCAGTTAGAGCGAAGCGAAAGAGAGCGAGCGAGAGCGAGAGAGAGAGAGAGATAGAGATACTTAGTTGAGCAAGACAAATGCTGTAGATGTTATTAAAAAATAGTTAAGCAAACGAAAAAGACGAACGCCTTCGTTTTTTAGTTGATTTTCCAACTTCATATCCATTTCCAGTTCCCCTTCCGCTGAGCCGTTCATGTTGCGGGTGCTGCCACAGGGCGACATAGCTGAGTGGCCCACCCTGTGCTCTCACGCTCACCAAATTTCTCCATTGACAATTATATTAGCTCAAATTATATTTGACATATTTTATATATGTTTGTGTGTGTGGCATTTTCATGTTTTGCTTTTGTAGGTTGACTGTTTGTTTTTTTGGTTGTCATTACCAAAATTATAATTATAGTAAGTGTCATTAGGCGCTGAACTCATTTTTTGGGGGCCGTCGTAATTATGTCGAATTATTTTACAGTTACGCACAGTGTACGGCAATGTTGCTACTTTGCTGAGAGAGTCACAGTCAGAGTCATGATACCAGGCATCATTGGTAATTAGTTAGCTCAGTCCAGTCAGCTCCACACAGCATGCACCTGTCTCGCTCTAGCTCCTCTTTCCCTCTCTTTCTGTCTTTCTGTCTCTCTGTCTGTTTCTGTTTTCGATCTGCGTCCAACTTTAATCCCAAAGATGCCGCTCAGACTATCGTGGCCTGTTGGGTTTTTTGACAAGTACAAATATCTGAATTCGGTAAGGTCGTCTTTTAATCAGGTTCGGATGCTTCATGCGTTGCGCTTCATGTGGTTTTCAGTTCCCGAGATTCGAATAGGGTCTAGAACAAAGCCCGCAGCTAAAGATATATACATGCACCGCCACAGCTACAGCAACATTCTCCGCTATGTTGATGCTGTGCACTGGGAGAAAAGAAAAGTAACATATATATTATGAAGTACACAAATCTTTTATTTAACTAAATTCAATGTAAAACTTCAAAATTTGAGTTATACAAAAAAGGAAATTAAATTAATAGGATGCTTAACAATTTGTTAAAATATTTAATAGTTAGGAAGAATGGTTGCCTTTGGTGCGCCAAGGATTTTCTACACTTGTGAAGCCATAAATTAGTTAACACTACACTTTTTTATACACAATATTTCAAAGCGATTGTTCCTTAGGCACTTACCTATATGATATAGTGGTTTGATCAGGATGAAAGTTAGTTACACATGGGAATTGGTTCTAAATGCTTATTAAGTGAATTTCAGACCGATTGTTCCAAAGAAACTTACATATATTATATGATAAAGTGATTCGATAAGAATGGGGGTTGGTTTACTCATGAGATTTGGTGCTAAATGCATATTGATTGAATTTTGTTGAGGTTGTTCGAAAACAACTACTCAATTCAAGGCAGCTATATGATACAGTGATCCAATATGATCAGTTTTAACCATTTAACTACATAGAGAAGATCCTTTTAAATCTAAAAACTAATTCACGTAGAATCACTCGGACAGACGTACTTGACTATATCGACTCTGCTTATGATGCTAAGATGCTGAAACTTCGTATATACATGCAATAAACCCGTTAAAGAAATAAATAAATTAATAATTGCTTGACTTTTTCGCGCTGTGTAACTGCATTAAGGCGGCTTTATACAATATTATTGTTCTTGTTGTTGTTTTTGTTGTTGTATGCATTGTATTTGTTGTAGTATCAGTAGATGTTGTTGTTGTTGGCATTGGTATTATATTGTTTTATATATATATTGTATATTATACTTTGATTTTAATTGTGAACTTTTCTCTTCTCTTCTTCTTTACATCTGTTGTGTGTTTGTATTGTTGTTGTGGGGGAACCTTTGATGATGTTGGAACCAACAGAGCGCAAACGTGGCCGCCAGACCTATACACGCTATCAGACGCTGGAACTGGAGAAGGAGTTCCATTTCAACCGTTATTTGACGCGTCGGCGTCGCATTGAGATTGCGCATGCGCTGTGTCTCACCGAGCGTCAGATCAAGATCTGGTTCCAGAATCGACGCATGAAGTGGAAGAAGGAGAACAAGACGAAGGGAGAGCCCGGATCCGGAGGAGAGGGAGATGAGATAACGCCACCCAATAGTCCACAGTAGGAGGAGGAGCAGAAGGAGGAGGAGCTGGAGGAGGATAAGGAGTGGAAGTACGATTAAACCAGATCCAAATCCAAATCCAAAACCAATACAAAACTAAACTAAATGAAATTTCAAGCTAAATACAATTTACAATTTATGAATTTATGAATTTGTTTTGAACTATCCAAGAGGACTAACAAAAAGGCGTTGAAATAGACGACACTACACTACACTACAGTACACTATACTAAACTACACTATGCTACACTACAACTTAGTTAATTGTTATTATTTTCATATTATTATTTAATTTTTACAAAAATGCAAATGGAGAAAGCGTAATAAGATAAATCAAATAAAATACAATTAATGCGTAAAACTCAACAAAACCAACTCATGTGACCTCAGAATTAAATAAGCTATATATATATATATGTATATGTATATGTATATATATACCCAAAAATATATATATACATATATATATATATGTGTGTGTATTAAACTAAAGCATAATAATAACTATAATAATACGATTAATGCATTAAATAATAATAATAACTATATATATGAAACATATATACGAGTAAATACTATATATATATACATACAACATAATATTAGATCTATGCGTCCTAAGTGTAAAGCATACTTTATGATTAATGTACGAGTACGTTTAATTTATACGGCAAAGTTGTGCGTACATACATGTGTACACTATACAACACGGCAAGATAACATAAACCCAAACCTACTATAATATACTAACTAAATTGAATGCTTGTAGCAAAAAGAGAAGAAAAACCAATTGCTAAATCCATGCGATATGCAGATTAGCGTGTTTTATGTTCACTAGCGAGAAGGGCAGAGAGAATACCGAGAGAAGCAGTGAGAAGTGACATACACAAAAATCGAAGCAGAATAATACTAGAAATCTAAACTAAACAATAAGTGCTAAATGTCGCAGGATTAGACAAAAGAGATACCAAAACTGTGGAGTAAATGGCTACAAAACAAAACAAATATATATGTATATGATAAACCAAAAGGAAACTTGCACTTCGGCTAGCCGAATTTTCATAGTTTTTCCCAGGCTTAGAAAAATGGGGAAAGATTATATGTATATGATCGTACTTCTCAAATACTATTTGTACACTCTATAAATACTTTTAATTTCTTGTGCAATTTTTTGTTGGTTTCCCATTTTGTGTTTAGTTTCCTTCGATTGTAAAATTACGAAAACACATTTTTGAATTAGGTCGTAAATGGATATAAAGTATACCGACAAAACCAATTGGCAAGCATTATAAAGAAAATTATGAAAAACATTATATATTGTTAAAGAATTGTACACGCTGTTTTCAAAAAGAACATTAAAATACTTAAGTAATGAAATAATCCATGTAAAGTAGCAAAATAAAATAAAAAAAAAAAATAATAAAAATATATATTCTATGCATATAATCGAAATGCATTTCTGAATGCCTATACGAAAACAAAAAACAAACTATATTGAATGTATGTACGTAACTCAACTCAATTTCTACGTTTCTACAGGCAGAGAGCATTACTGGAAAAACGAGAAATGTAGAAATCCATATACCAAAGTTATAAAGAAAGAAAAGAAAAACAACATATGTTTATATGTAGATACTATATATGTATTTAAAGCCACGTAATATTTAACGTGTAACTTGTAGAGATCGTTTCGTTTTGTAAATTCCCCCAGAATTCAAAATATCTAAAAGAAACAAAGAAAACCCCAAAAAATAGAGAGACAACATTTGTGATTGCGAGACAGAGATTTCTCTCTGTGAAAATGTGTGTAGGAAAAAGCGTGGAAATGTAAGGCAGATCAACAGCCAAGTGTGGTATTCACTGGGATCGATTCGATTTGGCTTAAACAATCCCAACTCAATCCAGATACGTAACTTTCGGCCTCATTCTGTAAGAAACTTAAAGCTTAAGTTTCGATTAACAAACAAAAACAAAACAAAAATTAAATACAAAAAAATTATATGTAGAAATTCAAGCGAAACAAAATTTATATATATATATATAAATGCTATATACATGGAAAGAAAATCACACATACATTTCACAGCGAAATTGAAAAAACAAAAACAAAATTGATATGAAATGAAATGATTATGAAATGTGGAAGCTAATTAATTTGTTGTAAATAAATCTAAAATTTTAGTGTAAACAAGATATGGATGATGAAGAGAGAGAGCACACAAAAACAAAAGGAAAAGCATAAAAATTATAATTAAATTACAAATGAGATTTTGTTTTTATTTGTAATATTTATAATAAAATATAGTATTTAAAAATTCAAACAGCTGCCATGTTTTTCAAGTGGGTTTTGTTGTGGGTTTTAAGCATTTTCAGTTCATGCTGCTCAGTTAAGGTAAGTTGTCAATCTTATTTGTATTATAAACACAAAACATATGCTAAATCTGACTATATTTACAGATACCTAACAGAGAAACTCTGTTGCCAAATGTGATTCTAACTAAAATGTAGTGATCTCAATGTCAGAGGTAAGCAAAAGTTGTTTTTTTTTTGAATAACATGTTTAACTTTCAGACTTCTTTTTGCAGATAAACAAACAGAAAGAGTAGAGTGTGTGAGAGCGGAACAGGGGGAACTCTGAGCAAACAAGCCATTTGGAAAACGATCTTATTAATCTGACATCATAATAAGCCATTAATCAAATGGCATTAACAAAACACTGACCAATGGCCACCTGAAAACAAACTGAGGCCAAACCCAACACACGACTCTCGGATCTCGGATCACCATTCTCCAGCAGCAGGAGCATGTGACACCATTGCCAGTATGGGCAGTACTTTAACAATGCCGGGGGTGGGGAGTAATGTTACCATACCCGTATCCGTAGCCGTACTCGTACTCGTATTCAGCTTAAACAAATTGAATTCGCATTGTTTGCGTAATCACTGAACATTTGTAATCGGTGCACAGAATATGCTCACGTTTATGTCACACAAGCAAATTAATAATTTTATGACAAGACTTTTTTCCTCTGAATTGAGACAAAATACCAGACTCGATGATCTGAAAGTCTGGCACTTGTTAAAAAAAAACGAAGGCGCGAAGAAAAAGTTAGCAAACTCATACATAAATCTTCGTCTTTTTCCGATTCCCCCACAGTTGCGCCTCAATGGCCACTTGAAATACTTTTCATCTAAGAGTTTTCCGAATAACTGAGATCCACTCGAAATAGTTCTTGAGCAGCTGCCAATTTCTATCCCCCAAGACATTCGACAGACAACGCGGATGCGTATTCCGTTCTCCGGAGCCTGCTCTATCCGCCATCTCAATCTCAATTCCAATCCGAATCGCACAGTTTGTCAGATTTTCTGCAAGAGCGCATCAAGTTTTGAGTTTTCTCTATTTGTTTTTCGGTCTGTTGAAATTAATTAAAAATTGTTCTTGTTTGCCCAAACGCAGCACCTCAAAAAGTATAATTTTAATTGAATTCGTTGCCTAGCATAACCACCCGAAAGAGTCATCTCTATAGGTGTGATCATGTTTTTCTATGCTATATTACACAGATATATGTACCAGTCTACTAGATAATATTTATCTTATTTTGTTAATTGGGTGCAAATCATTTAAATTATGATTGGTTTAACTTTACTCAACCAAAATATTTAGACTAGCAGTCAAGGCAACAGTATGTAATTTTTATTAAAATTTTAAATAAAGAAATTTTAATCAGTACTGTAAATATATACTTAGAAATTTTCTTAGTAAATGAAAACTGAATTCAAAAACTTAAATTAATATTTATAAATATTTATTCATTTATATGTAATTTTTGAACACTAAATAAACAGAGTAAGCTTTCGTATATATATATATATATATTTAAATCTCTAAACATTTTAGCCTTAATCTGCTTAAACCTAAAAAATATGAGAAAATTATGGAAAGAAATGTAATTTAAAAATATCTTAAATATAAAAAGAAACCAAGCCTTTTGAATTTAATTTTAATTTAAGGTAGGATATTTGTTACATTTTAAATTATATTATTTAATGACGAATATTTTAAATACAAATTGTATATAATTGAGAAAGCTATTGTAAACTTTTAAATAATATATGTGTTATGTAAAACACACAATGTGCATATTTTAAAATATAATAGCTGACTAATTTAAAAACATATTAGAAATAAATGTATTTCAAAAGTAAGTCTTGAAATTAATTTTGTTCAAAAAGTTTTATATATATAATATCTGTAAACGTACTTATAACTATGTAAATATATCATGATAAATATTGTTTAGTTAAAAATTTATGTATTTCAGTTATATATTAAAATATTATCTTAATGGCAATTTAATATACATTGTAAATTAGTAATACTATTGCATATTTCATAAAAAATAATACATCTCTAATAATTATTATAGACTCCAAAAAACTAGCAGCATTGTCATGGATTAGTTATCCCTAAATTTATATGTAATATTTAAAGAAACGCGTGAATATTAGTTGCACAACTGATGGAGACTAACACCTTGAAAGAGCCATCAATAATGAGTTCTGTGGAATTAAGACAACAAACTGCGAGACTTGAATAAATCATTAATTACCAACAAATTGAAAGAGGCAGAAAAAAAAAACACACAGAACGCCACAACGTGAAACAAAGAAAGATGTCAGAAATCCAAGCGATGTAGTACTTCTAGATGAGATGAGGCCTAGACAAGTGCAGGCTTCAAGCTGAACTCGAACCTAAGCCCAGGTTCACACAATCCATCAAACGATCGATCGATCCATCAAGGCGATATTGAGACTGTTTGCCAGTCCCGTCTGAGCGAATGATAAATTTAAAATGGCCAAGAGATAAATCATTGAATACGATAATTAGCAGATGCAGACGAATAAGGCGAAAACAGAGAACGGAAAACGGAAAACCGAAAAACAAACTCAAATTGAGTTGTATGCGACGCAGAAAGCGCGCTTTAAGCCAAAAGGGATGTATACTATGTTTACACCAATGCCAAACGCTGTTCAATTTAACTTGGCTAAAAGTGAAAAGGCAATCGCTGGAAAATTGCACTAGTCACTGCGAGAATATCCATATCCTTGATGGCAATCACACAAATGAGCCTCTAATAGAATATTAACTCCCAGAAAGCATCGATGGCAGCCGCAGCAGCAGGTAAACCTCAATTGGAGTTGGACCTCAGAACCAGTTCTGGGACGAGACCTCATCGAGAACACTCACTGTTCGAATACACGGAGAGATGGAGAGAGAGAGAGAGAGAGGAATCCGGTTTGAGCCATGCTTGCTCTCGAAACTCGAATACCCACACATGCAAGACGACTTCGAAAATTCGAAGATCTCGCCGGCACTAATACCAATGCAATTTACTCACCACTACACTTACAATTGCTCAGCGAGAGAGAGCAAGCGAACGGTTTCTTCGACCATCGTAGCTTTCGAAATTCAGTTAGTTTTCGAACTCGGACCACTGCAGACCATCGGCAGCAGTGCTCGAGACACTGCGCATGTGCCGTAAAATACACTGCAAAGCGAGATAGACAGGCTGGCAGGTAAATGCCTATTGTCTACTCGCTCGCACACGCATGCGCACTTGCCGCCAACGCTGACTCCGCCCACCCATGTTCGAAATACTTGAATGATTTTCAATATGGCCGCCGTTGCTATAGCATGTGGTTGTTGTTGCTGCTGCCGCTACTGACGTCGCTGCTGCTGCTGCTACTTCTGCTCGCTCGATTGCCAGATGCGCCATGCGACGTAGGCACCAGCAATGCTACCCTACAAATGCTATGGATACCATTTAATGCCGGCGGCGGTTCAAATACGAGAGTTTCCCTCTAATACACAATACTAAATTTTAAATAAAATATTTAAATATTTTTAAATAATTGTATTTATAATGTTTCCATTTTTTTTAATTTAATAAAAATATTTAAATTGATTCGTGTGTTTAATTTTACAGCTTAATCAAAAAAGCTATAAAATACGTTTTTTGGTTAAAATTGCTTTAAAAACTATAAATCATTAAAAACTTAAAAAATAAAATATATTTAACGGAAATAACATTGGTTTTAAAAGTCGATTCCCTCAAAACATTTGCCATAAAAACTATAAATGCATAAAAAGCTTAAGAAATTATATATTCAAAAGAAATACATTTTTTTTTAAAGTTCCATTGAATATTACATTATTCATAAGTTTAATCAAGTGTAAATTTATCCCACTAAATAAAAAAGTTTATTTAATATGAATAAACATTTATTAACCTACAACCTCTTATAGAACCTATAAAAATACATTACATCGTTACAATCAAAAAATTAATAGACATTGAGCACAAGAGAATACTTCACATGATAAGTAAATGTTACCGAATCTCCCAAATTCCCGAAACTGTCAGTTAATCAATGAAATCAACGATAAACAAACTGATTAAAAAGAGTTGTCAAAAATCTCACACACTTAAGTGCCTCTTAATCTTTTGCTTTCGGTTATGGCCAGCCATTGAAATGAAGTAATTTGGAAGACAAGCTAGGAAAATATTGTCACAACAATCTCAGTAATTACCCAGTAGGACCCAAAAAAAGACTACTACTCCACAGTGGCGCTAATGATCGAATCATTTTGGATAATGTGCCCAAGCAGGGAGAAGCAGGGGGGAGCAGGTTGAAGGGCCACATTGTGTGTTTTTGTTAACTGTAACAGTAAGTGTGACCATAAGGCAACCTCAAGACCAAAACTCGAGGCAAAAGTCAAACTGAAAATTGAGCTGCAGATGTAAGTAAATCAAATAAAATCACGTGTCATTTGTCTCGACGATTCATTGAAAGATAAGATGCTCGTTTTGAGTAAGACTGCAACTGCTACGATATGAGTACAAGTGTTGGCCATAAGTTTAAGGCAGGTTAGTTACAAACAGAGAGAACGAACAACAGAGAGAGAGCGAGAGAGAAACTGAGACTGAGACTGGACTATCAATCAACGCTTTACTAAATTTAATATGCGGTTAAAAGTGCTAATGACGTTGGTCTGGCAATCGTTTAAGCCTGGCTACCCATACTGCCTTGTCCTGTAACTGTTACTGTTACTGTTACTGCTTATACGCCCACACGGACAGACAGACGGACGGGTAGACGGGTGGACGAACGGACGGACAGACATGGCAGTACATAAAGTTTAATGAGAAACCACTTAACACTTTCAGAGCTTTTTACGTTTTGCTGTCATTAGAATGATTTTTACCACTAACTACGATGCTCAACTGTTGCCATTCCCCTCACTTTGTGCTCTATCTCTCCATTTCATTCTCTGCCTGCGGCCATTGCACATTTCCTTCCGAGTCGTCGTCCTCATCCTCGTCAACGTCGTCGTAGTCGTCGTTGTCGTTGATGCTCAGGCCGCTGCTGCTGCCGCTGCCGTTGTCGTCATTATCCGTCCATGTTCGCAATATTGCACTCTTTGCCCCGCCTCCCAATTGTGGGGGCAGCAGAACTGCCACCGCCCGCATGCGGCATGGAAGCTCCAGGGCAACAGAGAGTATTCCGCATTGGCGAAGGCGTCAAACTCCAAGGAGAGAGAGACCGCGCGTGTATTTCCAAAACAAATCGGCAACAATTTCATTAAATGAGTATCATATTAAATTTAATGATGCAGCCGTATTTCAGTTTTCGTTCCGTTCTTTTTTGTATACACCGACACTTTTTGTTCTAGCCCATGAGGCAGGGAGAACGGGATCACAACGGTAGCAAATCTTCAGCTGAACTGGGCCTTTGCCAGATACAAAGATACAACAGTCACAACTTCAGTCAGAGAGCTCTCAAATTGAAGTGTGATGCACACTTGTCAGTTTGGAATTTCTATTCGAAAAGTTATCCAAATTCCACTGCCAAGTAACACTCTCTCTCTCTCTCTCTCTCACACACACACACACTGTTTCAGTCTTCGTCTCAGGCTTGATGAGGTCGCCGTCGAGTGACGGATTGACAGCGTTGCGCTCATCGATTATGGATTGTAATACATCTTAAAAGTTCTTGAACCTTACGGATGTTTATCTTGCCAACATAGACTGTGTTGCCCCACATTGACTTTTAATTATCGCCTGCCAGATAATGCATCATTTTTTAAAAGCCCAAATAAAGACTTAACAATGAAATTGGTAGTAAGAAAGTTATATAATAAACAAATGTGTGAACAATGTAGTGAAATGTTTTGAAAAAGTTAATATATTGATTAGAAAAACAATTTTATTGTATAGACTTCACAGCTGGATAGCTTGTACAGGGCATCAAAAGTCGAGCACATCAAGTTGATATTGTAGTCATTACAGTTTCAGTATTTGCTGAATTGTTCTTCCAAAATCTTTAAAATAAATATGATTTTTAAATAATTTTATGTGTATTTCGTAAGTAACTTACCGTTCGCGTAGAGATTTTAAAACTTCTTTTCTCAAGACAGTTAAAACAAATAACAAGACGCCCTGTAGGGAAATAACAGGCTCAGCATATTCCACATAAGTGCTATTAAAAATTAGCAGAATTACAAATATATTAAACAACTTTTCAAGAAATGAAAACACGCCAGTAAAGAGGAACAGTTGAAAGAAGAATAGAAAACTAAAAGAAATAGAAGGCAATTTTCTGGTAAGAACATTATAACAAGAATTGCACAAGACTTACTTTGCTTTGCCTTTGATTTGATTCTCAATATAGGCATTACTCCATTCGTGGCAAACTTTCCTGTTTTCCTTATAGATATGCAGTCCAGTCAAGAGCGCAAGTGTTGCATTATACAGCAATAAAAGAACTACAGGACCGTGTGCCAATATAATTGCATCTAGTCTGTATGCTTCGGAAATAAAGTAGCTTTAGATATAAGTTTATGTAGTTAAGTAAGTATTACAGAACACACCAATTATCCAACAGTAAGGAGTGACGTATTTGTCCGGTAAAATTAGATAAAAATCCGAAAGAAGGTAAAGATAAAGTTCAGCAAGGGTAATACTTATAACAGCAAACAATAAAGTTGTACTCCAAACAAATAAATTAAAATTGATAAAGTTTCCATTCCAGGTTACACCATAAGTTATAAAAGTTTTCCAAATATTATAATTTATCATCGTGAGCCATAGAAATTTTGCAATAACACAATAATATCCGATGAAACCTAATCAATGTAGGTAAAAATATTTAAATAAATATATTTAAACATAATCAAAAGGGTATAACATATAACATACCGATCAAAAGACACCATTCTGGTTGAATATATATTTGCAGTCTTAAGAATTGTAGACCAAGAGTTCGCAATGAAAAGTGAATTGTCTGGCAGATAATGTAGCAAGTGCAATATTTGTTGTGCAGCGATCTATTCCGTGGCAAGTAGAAGAATAGATACACGCAGATGGTGAGTGCCATGAAGAACATAGACACATATCGAACTGTAAGTTAAAAACATATTAGTGTTTCGTTTCTTACTATAAATATCATTTTCATTCATTTTAAATCTGAAATTTGATTTGTCTTTAATAAACTCACGCGCTTAAATATTATTTTACCCGTAGCTTAAAATATTTTAGAATTTATGCACTTTCATTAAACTTATAAAAATTTCCGAGTAGTATTGAAAACTTCAACCTATAATACCGACTACAGGCTCTGCTTTTATATATCCCAAACGATTGTTAGCTTGTAATAATGGTTTCGACTAATGTTTTAATAATGGTCCGTCAATGGTTTGTATACGACTTTCTTGGAATTCATATGTAAACTAAACATATATTTATATTTCTAGATATTTGACGAATATAAGTGCAATTATTGAATTTCCAACTATGAGGTACCCTTTAATGGTTCATTAATAATGATTTTATTATTAAAAGCATCGGAGATTCAGTCAGGCAATAAAAGAATTTTTTTTTTCGATGCCACGCCCCATTTGTCCACAATAAGCGAAAAACCAGACATACCTCGGAAAAAACAAAGGTACGTCAGTAACTACGGTACCTAGGGACACCAATTTTGGCATGCAGGCTGCTAGATGCAATATAATGACAATACCCTTCAAATTTTTTGGATGCCATGCCCCCTTCGCCCGAAATAAAGTATAACTGCATTGAAAGTTCGCATGCTTCCGGTTCAATTATTTCTTAACGTATAGTTTTGAAACTTAACGTATACTTACAGACAAATAATATCACACGATAGTGAAAATTTTATCAAAATTGAACTATAATTAAAACAGTTGGACATACCACGAAAATCGTTACTTTCAAGCAAGTTTTGCTACATATAGATATATTTCTAGGGTAGCTGAGAATAATCTACCAAAAAGTTTATTTTTATAGATTTATGTACAGTTGTAATGTAAAATTATATAAGCTAACTTAATTATAGAGTACTGGCTGCTAGGGCTTCGAATCACGAAAGAGTAATTTTTCTGATAAAGAAATGGGTAAGAATGCATTATAAGAAAAGTTTTAATAAAATGCACTACTCTTATGACGTCTCAGACCGCAGTTTAAAAGTCGGTCAACCTAATAGATAAAGAAGTAATAAGAGTGTGGCTGACCCATATATTAATAAATGGAATGATTTATATTTTGTAACCACAGCCAATTGTTTTTTCTTTCTTGTTAAATATATATTAAGGCTTGCAGTCATTTATGTGATTGTAATATACATAAATAAATAAATTAAGAGAGATGATTGAAGTGTATTTATTTTATTTAACAAAATCGATATAAATGTTTATAAATGAAAATGAATTCTTAATAATCAACATTGTTTAAAAGTATATTAATCGAAACTGAATACAGTTGTTAGTTGTTTCTTTGTGAGATTGAAATAGGTTGTTGACGTCTTAATATACTAACCAGATGACAGAAGAACCAGTAGTTAACCCAACTTGTCGTTAATAGAAACACCAATTGTTGTTCTAATTTGTGTTTGTTTAATTTAATGAGCACTTTCAGTCAAAGAGCGAAACAATTTTCTTAAAAAAGAAAAGACAGTAATGGAACTGGCCAAGAGTGAAACACAGTGAGAATTGAGAAGACAAGGAAACAGGAGTAATGCGTAAGCTCAGCCAAGTCCATTACCAGAGCCAGGCATCGATTGATGGCTGCACAACAATGGCTGGGGGAAATTAACCAATTTATCTTTGTTTTCTACACAGTAGAACAAAAAAATATAAAAGAAATCTAAAAGAAAAGAAACGAAACGAAAATACAAGCAAAAACTAAAACTGTAGGGAAAGGAAAAAGTTTATAATAAAAAGCAAACGCTGAGGCGAACCAAACAACAATCCCCAAACGACGCAACGGGAGCGAGAGAACTCCGTCAAGTTGCTTTGCTGCGTAGGAGACATCAACAACGTCGACGTTGGAAAGGAACCCGAAAAAAAAACTTGGGAGAAAAATAGAACGAGAAAAGCGTAGCAAGGAAAAACTAAAGGAAAAATAACACCCAGTAGAAACAACAGGCGGGGTTTGGAGTTGACCTGAAAGGATTCAGCCATTATATTTGAAAGCATCAGAGTGCAGAGCATCTGAGGGAATGGGTAGGGGAAAGGGCAGTGCAGGGTATAGAGTACTGGGTAAGGGGTAGAGGGCTGCTTGTCGCCAACGTGTGACACATTTCTGCTTTTAAGGAGGATTGCATTTGTTACGCGTGCGTTGCTCCGTTACGGTTCAACGGCAATCGATCAAGAGTAAACATTTCGGTTCCTGCCAGTGAAAGGGCTCGAAAAATTTAGTCAGTTTGAGTGAGTGCACTCATATATTACGAGTAGCTGTCGCTGTTACTGTCGCTGTCGTATTCGCTGTCACTGTTGTTATTCGCTTCGTCTTTTCTTTTCTTGTGTTTTTTTTTTTGCATGCGTGTGGCAGCCGTGCTGCATGCAAATGGAGCGATCTCCAGCAGTGCAAAAGGCATTGTGCCACGCAATGTTGCATGAAATTTCACTGAGTGACCCAGGCGCACATTCACTTTCACTTTTCCCAGAAGCTGTTGCCCATTTAGGTAGCGAGCAGCTACTTACCGTACTGCTGCTGCAACTAGCATTAGGCTAATGTTATTAGGTCGTCGGGGCCATGCCTCATTTTGTTGCAGATGTGCTGACAGGCGGTCGCCGCCATTGCGTGTATGCAACCGGAATATTACGTGTCGCACTTCAAATTCTCTCGCATCCTTTTAGCAGAGTTGCATTTCTAATGCGACACTCACTCTTCCATGCTTTCTCCCTCTCTCTATCTCTCTCTCTCTCTCACTCTTGGGTTGTATGCTGTCTGGGTTATCCTGTTGACACACTACACACATGCTAAACAGTGTCACACGCCCACATATGGATACAGATACATACAGCCAGTCGCTGCCTCCTTGTCTCCTTTGGATGCACAGTATTCCAAATGACTTTGGCACGGCTCGCCGCTCTCTGCGCTCTGCTCTTTGCAACGAGGACTGAGCAACAGCTCAGGAAATTAAAAGTCATAAATCTTAGTCCCTCATAAGTTTACTATATCCTCGGGTCGCACAGGGGCCGCGAGCTTTACACTTTACGAAGGAATTGAATCTCAGCTGGCACAACAATAAGAAAATGAAAACACACACGGCTATACTTTTCAATATCATAAGTAAGGCTGCTGTTTGCTGCATGCAACATGTGGTTGGCTCCAGGTGATGAACGGAAATATGCTAAAATAAGTCGAAGTAGTCAACTTCAATTTAATCTTATTTAAAATGTACTTTGGCCTATACTTGAGCATTTAGTTAAATTATTTGTAAATTGAAAGTAAGTTGTTTATTTGGATACAATGGGAGTATACCAACGAAAAATGTACAAATGTACATAATCTTTAGACAAAGCATTGACCCAATTATTTTTTGTATTAATTTAATAAAAATGTATGGTAAGTAAATGTAACATTTCATTAATATTTTATGATGCATAAATTTTACCAAAATATTATATAATAAACTAATAATAAACTTTAAATTTGATTTACGAATTCATTTTAAAGACAATTAACAAATTATATATAAATTTTAACTCAAAAGTATTTTATTTATATACACATTATATAACAGCTTGCGATTTAATAAATAAATTTAACATTATTCTGTGTACTTTAAAAACAGTTCTAAAACACTATTAATACACATGCCCGGGTAGCTCAGTCGGTAGAGCATTGGACTTTTAATCCAAGGGTCCAGGGTTCAAGTCCCTGCTCGGGCGTTAACTTTTTTTTTTCATTTTGTTATTTATAATAAAACGAAATATATGTATTTAGCTTAAAGTATATTTTAGCAAAAGGGCGGTGGTACTAAATATAATTTAATTTAAAAGTGTAAAGTACAAGTTATTTAAGTAGTGAATTTACCCATTCATCCCTAGACTGATGCATTATTAAGTACTTTTAGTAGCAAGTTAAATACAAAATACAATATATTGAAATTGCAAATAATATAATTTGATTAAAAATAATTTAGTTAGACTATTTCAATGTGTAGTTATTCTTTACATAAAAAAAGTATAATATTTTTTTTTTTCAACAATAAAAGTCAGGACATTGGCATGCTTTTGAATAACAGAAACTTTTACCAAATTAGCTTGAATAATAAACACAAAAGATTAAAATTAATTTTAAAATTATATAAACTGAACATTTCAAATGTATAACGAAGTTATTAAATACTTCTTTGACAATCACATACTATGGATAGCCTTGTACAAATGTCTTTAATACTAATTATGCACATTTATACTCATATTTGATGACTGTTAAATTGTTTCTAATAACGCTATCTTTGATTTTGCCTTTGACCCCCTGGCACAACACCGAGTTTAGGCAAATAGACGGCGGCAGTTGCGACAAAGACTGAGGTTTTGATGGAGTAGGCAATGGTGCCAGCAATTTTGTGCCGTTGCCAGCGGCCATCATCATCATTAGAAACTGCGAAAAATCCTCCAAATAACACACAAACATATATGTATGTACTCCAATCCGGTGGCGGCCTTAAGTCGTTTTTGATGTACGTCGCCAAACAGCGCCAGCAAACGCCAAAGAGCGAGTGAGAAAGAGTGAGAGAGAGAGGTAATCAACGTAGTAACTACACGATTCGCCAGATAAGGGGTGACGGGTTTTCTAGCGAAATCGACAACAGCAACAAACATTTATTTTGCACGCACTTTTGCGGCATCATTCGATGATCTGCAGGTGCCGATTAAGGCACCGACTCCGAGCTCAGCTTGGCTCAATCTTAGTGCTGATGCAGATGCTGATGCTGTGGAGGGTAATGCAACTTTAATTGCTGATCAGTCGTTAATTGTGGCAAATTACTTGTACGGGAGAAATTGCAAAACAGACACCAAAGCAACAAAAAAGGAATCTTTTAATTGGGGTAATTAATGGCAACGCTTTTGTAGCCCACTTATGGACCACATCATAACTTGCCACTAATCTATCTACTCATCTTGTTGGAGTTATGAAAACAACAATTAAATATGTACACACACTTCAGAGAGGTTAGACTATAGCTTTGGAAATAAATTATAATTATATAAATTTAAATATTTTAGAAAATATTCAAAAGGATTTATTTTATATTTTTAGAAATATTATTGTTTCATTTATATTTTTTTTATTTTTAATGCTGTGAAGCTTACCACTTTCAAATTAGTTAAAAAAACTATTTCTAAGCTCAACTGAATTGAATATTACGGCACAAAACTGTTGTTATTATTAGATGGATACCTATGTATATCATTCTGACAGATACTATCTTAGGAGGACAGCTGATACGATCTGTAGTGATCTGCATACACCTATCAGATTGATCCACAAACCCTTCTGACAGATGTTTTATGCTGATAAAATGTCTAGTGATAATATTTTGAATACTATCAAAATTATCTGTGAGATGCAAATCTGTATGTGAACACCTGAACACTACAACAAAGATGCTTATTAAAGTGAAATAAAGAAAGCAGCAATCTTAGCTATTTCTTCCTTATATCACACAATATATCGATCACAAAATAATCGCAAATTGTATACAATTTTCGGAAAACGATTTTGTTTTATGGTGGGCTATCAAATTAATTTGCTTTTAGCGTGAAATTATAAGAGGCGAAACATTTGATTGGCTTGCAAGTAAATTCACTTGATACCAAAGCCGGTCAAGTGATCGTTATTCAAGTGAATCGAATATGCGTTCGGGTATTCGTGACTTGGACTTGGACTCAGTATGGAGCAAGGAGCACGGAACACGGAGCACATGGCACCTGTGCCAAAGGACCTCAATTATGGATGCTTTTTGAGTAAAGCTAAACAACGCACGGGACTTGAAGTTTGTCCGGTACTCTGAATTTTAAAAGTTCATTAATATTTCAACGGGTATTTAGATGAGAGGCTTCTGTGAATGTGAATATGAGTGTGAGTGTCAGAGTGTGAGAGAGTGTGATTAACAAGAATGGTTGCAATTACAGGAAATTGCTTCCTTGTACCTTCCTTCCGCTCTCTTAAGTGTATGTGTGTGTGTGTGTGTAAGTTTAATGCGGCTGCACTTTTTATTTAATCACAAATTTGATGCATGCAAAATGAAGACATTGCCGTAATCAATTCATACTCTCTCTCTCCGTCGCACACACACTTTGCAATCGCTTTAAAAGCCATAATAAGGGTGAAATTTTAATGACTTCATTGTGCCCGGCCCAAAGATTGATAGGAGAGGAGAGGAGAGAAGCATGCAGGCAAGCATGTTGCCAGTTGCAAGTTGCAACTGTTGACAATGCCCCATTACTCCATTACCGTTCGATGGGGCAGTGCTTGGGGTCCGTTTAGTGCGTGTTTCACTTAATTCGCTTTGAGCTGCACATGTTTTACAATATAATTAAAAGAATTTTCTTTTAAGTGGCATACAATTTTCGTTGCACAGAAAGAGAGAGACTGAGCCAAGTTGGCTGCCAAGTGGATAGTGGACAGTGTACACTGTACAGTGTAGCAAGTGCATTAACCTATTTCCAGCAGTTTAGAGTCGCACTTTTCAGCGCCATTTTGTGAGTGAATCTGCCGCACAATCAAAGAGAAAAATGCCTGCTTATCTTGGATGCCATTAAGGTAGCCTCATCTATTGACAGGTAGAAAATTTATCGACTGCATTTTTAGCCGGCACCCATTGTACGATGAGCAATGCGGTGCGGTGCGAAGAGGTGCGTTGCTGGCAGTGTAAAGGTCAAAACTGGTTCTCAGCTGATCGCCCACTGTGAGGTCAATGGCTGACATTTTTCGGGGTTTGTTGTTTGTTGTTCGAGTTTAATTACAACGCATAGTTTAAATCTGCATCTGCTTGATTTAAATAAAAGGTTTGGTTAATTTCTGTTGTCTTCTAAGAGGGTATTATTTAAATCACAGTTGATCGTAGGTAGCAAATATTTAAATTTAAATTTAAATTAACTGAGAAGTTGAGTTAAAGAAGTTTATGAAACTGTTGCCCAGTAGTCGTTTCTAAGAATATAATTTATAATTATTATATAATCGATGCAAACATTTTTAAAATATATTAATTTAAAATTACCTAATCTTTAGCAAAGGTTTTGTAGCTAATTGACAAGTTTGTACATATTTTTTTACGAATTTGGATTGCAATATTAAAAATTTTAACTTGCAGACTGTCACATTTAAAATTCAACATAACTTGTTGTACAAATAAAATAGTAGAATATAATTTACTCAAACAGCATACACAAAAAGAAAATGCTCTTTGTATTTGAATAATTACTATAAATTTTAAAAATTTGTTGATTAAAACAAATTGATAAAGAAATTATAGTTCAATAAAGTGTGCTTTTAGTGGTTTCTAAAGTAAAATGATAAATTCTAGTTTACAAATTAGATCATATTATAAGGCTTTATTGAAAATTTCACAATTTAGAGCTCTTAAAATACGCCCATATATTATTTCGCATATTAAAATTGATCAATTAGCTAACGATTTTAATAATAACTCTTTTTATATGATTTTTAAAGTAATATAAGAAATTCTAGCTTAAATATTTTTTGAAGCGCTCAATAGGCATCATTAATACAATATACAACTCATCCTTTCTGTGAATTCCGAAATAAAATGTGAAATTACAGTTTAAAGATTAGATTATACTAATAGGTTCCATTGAATATTAACTTAAAGCTCTCAAAATAAACCCATGTATGATATTGTTCTTGATTATTGTTCATTATATTATTATATTATTAACTTATAACTCACCTTTTTTTAAATTAATTTCCAAAGCAGCCATCCAAATGCAAAACATTGGATCAACTTGCAGCACATTGTTGTAGTTGCACTTAATGAAATGTTCCCGAACTAATTGAGAGTAATTATTATCACCATAATTAAAAGCAAATTAAATTAAAGCACAAGACTCACACTAATGCATATTTATTGATAATTACAATAATTATGCAAATGTGCAGCATTTTCATGCAACACTTTGCCATCCAACTTTCAGCTCTCTCAGCAGTGTCTCCCTTGAAATTGTTCAATTTTTAGCGCACTGCAAAACTGACTAAATGATTAAATGACTGAACTAAACTGAACTGAGTGAACATCGCGAGTACCACTGTCAAACTGTAGAAATTAACAAAAGCAAAAGTCAAACTGCAAATTGGCTTGAAAGGGCAGGTACATTTAATTGCCCAATAACTAACCTTTCAGACCTTGAGTTGATTTGCATAGCAGTGTACGAAGAGATAAGTCGGCTCTGGGTATACCCTGTAAAATTAGTTAACAGAGATGGGATGAAGTTTTCAGTCAGTTTAAATTAGTTTTTAAGCAAAACAAACAATTTTTAGTTGGACAAAGTTTTCTAGTTATATTTTTTTTAAAAAGCTTATGAATCAAGATAGCAGTCCAAAAACTAGTCACTAGTCATAACTAGTGGAAATGATACTCTTTTTATATATATCCCAAATTTAAACAAAATTTGGGCTAGATTTACAAAAGTATTTCATACATATAATGTGTTAGTTTCTCTTGACTATGCAAACAAAATTTCATACTAAAAACATACTTTTTAAGATCGTTTCTATGCAAGTTTAAATGATAAAGTTGTTTTATTGGAAATCTATATATAAAAAAAGACACTGGAGTTTGTATAATGTTTTATATAGAGAAGGTTATTTTACTCTTATGATTATTATTTCCTTGCAATACCACACCACTTGCTTACGCTTTGGTACATTTCACAAGATGATCAGATTCAGTGTGACCAGATATACTTATAAAATAAATACATTCAGTAGAAGTGTTGCATAATGTTATAATTTGAATTAAGGGCATTCCAATATGTCCGATTCCAAACAATATTGTTCAGTATAAAGTTAGTACTACCATAAACGTACACCGTGCTTCTTGGATAGTAAACTAAAGATATATACATAGATCTCACTATCTTAAATCCAAAATAAACTTGATCTGCCAGCAGCATATATCCGTCTACACTTCAAAGTATGTACATAAACTAAATGATTTTATTATTTACTATACATAGTTTCAGCATACCCTCTCTTAAAATCGTATAGGGTATATTAAAGCGCAAAATAAACGAGTTTAAGTCTGAACAAGCCCTTACCCAACTGAGTCTCCAGGTAGTTAACTCTCCCATCCAAGCCAACATTTAAGCCACTCAAGCGTAAACAACATGCAACATGTGCTTTAAAATCCAATACTTTAGAATCTGTCTCATTGATGCTCTCCATGAAAATTTGATGTGTGTCCTTGACAGTTTCCGGATGCGTAACACACGCATATGCAAATATTTTCTCTACGATTGTTCGGCAATCCTTTGTAATCCTTGCCGTAGGTAGCCCATGTCCGGGAAAGTCAATTGTCATCGATGACCGTCATAAAACTTCTCCGACCCGACCGAAGAGGGTGTCTTGTTTGTTTTGTGTTTTGACTTCTGACTTTTGAGCGTTTATCCTTTTGTGTACGATACATCGCTCAGTTCAGTTCACGTCTCTTGATTTATGACCTTTGACTTCGGCGGCCAGTTAAGTTGGCCATGTGGATTGGATTTGCTCTGCAACAGTTTAGTTTCGATTGCCATCTTAACACAATCAGTTCATCGTTGCAAATGTGCTGTGCTTGCACGGGAGAAATGTGAGTAAAACTTGTTGAAAATAGTTTCAGTGTACGTTTCTCGATCTATGTATAAATGTAGTTTAATGGAAGCAAACTTAATTCGTTGCTAAATCGCATACTTGAGGTCAAAACAATCAACTAAACCAAATGGTTGTACAATATATTTAATTATATTTCATATCTAAAAGCGAATTCTATTAATGGAATTTTCGTTCATTTTAATCGAGTTTGAGTCCGCGCGTGACGATGATCGATTTATGAGGCAGGAACAGCAACAACAGAAACAACAACAACAGCACAGCCATTGACAGGATGATCGCGTTGCCAATCGACTCCAAGCAATATGAGTTAGGCTTACTGCAACCATTTGGCACACCTGTTTGCTCCACAAACGCCTCGTTCCAATGGATTATTAATGATTGGCAATCGATCGTGCAGCGATCGCGTGAATGCGCTTATAAAAATAGCCACATAACATTTTGTCTGGTAGCCACCATAGCGTTCCCTCCTCTCACTGTTCCCCTCTCAGCGATCTCCGATCCTCTAGTTCCCTCTCTTATGGTTTCTGCGACGGCACGAGGCGTTTAGCGTTAACGTTAACTCAATCGACCTGTCATTTGCGTTTCAGTTGGCTCCTCGCATAATTGCCACCGTCACTTGAAGCTGTTCCCTGGCACATCATTTGTCAAACGGAGCAGCCCAGCAGCCAAAACTGAGCGTTCTGCCTATTTATAGGTACTATACTATACTAAATTCTTGAATAGTTGTAGTTTCAAACTTCATCGGTTGGGTTTAGTTGCAGCGGTGCACTTGAAGAAAATTTTTAGTAATTTCAGTAATGCAAATGTAGCAGTTTAATTATATACATTTGATTATTTCAAAATAATCACACATCAATATATAATCAATACTCGTTCGTAAAACTAATCAGAAGCACAAACTGAACAATTCGAAACTAATTGAAACTACGTATATACAATTTTTAATACTCTTAGACAAGGGTATATTAAGTTTGTTAAAATTATAAGCAGGGCATTATAAGGCGTGACAGATCCCATAAAGTACAAACTTTATACATTTTTGATCAGCTCCTCAAGTCAATAAAGTCGATAAAGCCATGGCCTTCTGTATGTTTGTTAAACAAAGCAGTTCTCAGAGATGGCAAGAGCTACAGGTTCCAGATTTTATATATAGACTCCATATTTAGTCAGTCAACGCAAGTTTGTTTAATTATTTAATGGCACTCCCTGTAATTCTGGGAAATTTAAAGCTTTATGGAATTCAAACACAAAAATTTTAATATTAAAAAGCAAACAGAATTAAACTTGTTTTGAAAATTTAGGTTCTTATTTATATGAACTTTAAAGTCTTACAATAACATTTTTGTCATTATTTAGTGATCTCAAAGCTAAATGACATAAAGATATATTTTTTGTTCAAAAATTTCAGTTTAAAATCAAAAATTTTTTTGAGATTATTTTGGAGACACGTGCATCTACGAGAATTTATAATAATTTAGAAAAAATCGAAAACTTTAATATATTTTTCAAGTACTTGGAAAGTCCTATTACTATCTGAAAAAAACTTAAGCCAGTCTTTTAAAAATTGTATTCATAGTTAAACAGTTTTGTTGAAATTAGATACAGTTTCAGTGCCACTTCCAAGAAGTAAAAGTAACTTACTTTATTAAGTAGATTTTAATTAAGAAACGGCAGCATAAGATAAACTTAAAGTTTTTGTTTAGTGTATTAACAGAATTTGCATTGACTGTTGTATTTGAAATCATTTATCAACATTTACTAGAAATTAATTACCACTCGTTCGGTTCTGTCTTTAATTCGATTTGTATGCGATATCTTTGGGTGTGAAACCACGTTTCGAGTCGATTAATCATTTGCACAGCACCAACGAAATCGAATTCGAAATCGATCAAACAAACGCAACGAAAAACGTATTCGTATTCGTAATCGTAAACGTTTGCGTATTCGTATTCGTATTCATATCCATGCATTCACAAGGTATTCGGGTTGTCGACATAAAGTCTAGTAGCCCACTGCAGTCAGGATACGTGGTGTCTCTGGCTGTGCAGACACGGTGGTTCCAGCTTTATGGTAGAAGGTTGCCCGCCCCTTGAGCTAAATGGGTGGCCCCTGTGCCCCCCCATCTTCGCTACTGGTTCAATTCTGTTTGGTTCTGTCGTCGGCACACTTTTCAATTGTTTGTGTTTTGGTTTTTTGTTTGGGTTTGTTTGGTGTTTTTAATTTTCAGGCCTGCGTTTCACAGCAGAACTTCATTAATTTCCCCTAAAAGTTCGGACCCAATTTCAGTTCCAGTTCGAGTCGCAGTATTGGACATGGGCTGGACGCACGTTTAGCACATCTTTTGAAGGCATTCATAAGGCCAATCATTAATTCAATTCCAGCAATTTCGTCTCTCCGTATTCTGTTATTAATGATGTTCAACAAATCGACTCCTTGTTGTTATTGGTGTTGTTGTTCTTTTTTTGGTCGTGGTCATGGTCTTGGTATTTGGATGGTTCCTTTGGCCCATCGATGACACTCTCTGCCCACTGATGATTTGTGGTTAATTCCTGTTTATTTTGCAGTTTGTAATACATGATCATTGTGCTCTCTCACTCTCTTTCTGTCTCTCCCTTTCTCACACTGAGGCCTGTAATTTTCCAAGCCCCTGCATAACAGTTCCCATTTGACCAGAGTCAGTTGTTTCTTATCATTACGGAATGTTGAATGATGTCGAGTGTTTGTTTTGACATCGAATGTTCTTAGGTGCTTGTTATTATTAAACATTTAACCATTTGATTAATGATTTTACAGTACACTTTGACGCCCTCAGATGTTTATGCTATTGACCTGTGCTTCTTTAGAAGACTGGTTCTTCTTTTTGTAAGTCGATTTACTTAGTGATTTAATTATATTTAAGACTCTTTGAATTGATTAAGTATTTAGTTTTATGAGCAATTAGAAATCTAACACCGTTTTAATACTTAATATCTGCTTAATATAGGAAATTAATCTCAATTTCTTAAAATTAGAAACTTGGCAAATATTTTTAAATTCAGACTGTTTGTATATGATTTATTAAACCACTCATAACTCTTTTGCAAGTAGCAAGATATTTAATATTTATCATTAAACAATTTTCAATATAATTTTGATAGACCCATATTAAATCTAATCTTTATTAGATTGTTTGGAATGGTCTCTTCCAAGTTTTCTAAAGTTTTTTTTTGAATACAATTCCAATCAGCTTATAAAGAATCCGACAGGATACTCATTTATATCTTAAGTATTTTAAATTCAAATTCAAAAGAGTTGAATTATTTAATAGTAAAAAAAGTAAATTTATTTAAAACATATATTTAATAAAAAGAACTAACAACTTTTTGGTCTCACTATAAACTATTTACAGTTCTCTTTGAACAAAGTTTCTTTTTGTACTTTAAAAAATGTATATTCTCGTAGTATTTTTAATTCAAATATGTTAGTTTTAAGACTATTATAACAGTCCAATACCAGAATCGAATACCGATTAGTTTTAGATTTCATCCATACACAATATGCAGCGTGCCCGTAACAGATATTTTATATGGATGAAATCTTAAACTAATCGGTATTCGATTCAAGAAACGGGCTAAGATTTTCAAATTCTAAAATGCTTTTTTTTTTTGTTTTTTTTTGATACTTATTGTGCACACTATATCTAAACTGTCGTTTTGCATATGTTAAATGGAGTTTGAAGCCCCTCCAAGACCCCATATTACCATATTTAGATGAGCGAGTCTGCATTGCTCAGTCAGCTAATAAACTAAAGCCAAGCCAATAAACGCACCACCCAAAACAATGGAGGGGCTTGACATGAATGCAAATATTTGTGAATCGAAAACACTTAACGCAAACACATTTAGTGATTCTCTCTTCAAAGCCGATTCTCGTACAGTGAGTGGCATACGGGCTTACAATGAGACATGGCGGGGGAATAGAGAGTGTGAGTAACTGGGAGGGGGAGATAGCTGAGCTAACCCTGGGGAACGCACCCAGAAGCCAATTCTAATTCCGGGAAAATGCTTTTCATAAAAAAATGAGGGAAACAACGAAAATATTTGACATCAAATTCGTCAAACTCATGCGTTGGCCGCCTTCCGTGTGTTTGAATGCCATGAATGAAAGCGGACAGCAGGGAGCGCGGAGCGGGGAGCTGAATACAGGGGGCGTTTAAGGTGTGGGTTGACTTTCTGGCAAGTGACTTTAAGGCCTGGGCCAGCGAAATAGTCAGCAACGAAGCCAGGAACTTCACGTCCTTGCCAACAGGCAGGATAGCAGGCAGGAAGGCAGGCAGACGGACAGGCGGACAGGCGTACGGCCTTTTGAGGCTGAAATGGAAAACGAAAATGTCTGACATTGACAAATGTCATCCGTCATTGCGAACACAAGATTGATATAGATTGGAATGTGACACAAAAATACGCACAACTTCCACCACCATTGCCATATCCACTTCCACCATCGCCACCACCACCACCACCATTGCCATCAGAGCCACCAGAGTCTGTAGCAACCACTGGCGGCTCAAACCAAAGACACAATGGCGGCAAGAACCGTTCTTTGCTTCCCATCCACACCCCCCACCCCAATACGCTTGCCGCTCTACCCTTGACGACTTCCCTTTGCTCATTCCATTCAGATCCCATACGACGCACAATTGTGCGTAGCTGACGATGGCACAAGATGACGAGCGTTGATGAAAAACGTCGTCGTCGTCGTCGTCGCCGTCGTCGTCGTGGACGTCTGTCCGTCAAGTCACCCTTGTTTCACTTTCGGGAAAAAAAGCAAAAACAAAAAAAAACCAGAATAAAGAAAATAATACAAAAACCAACAATGAATTCCTTTTCAGGGATGAAAGCTGCATTTTTTCACGCTTTGCCTTCTGGGTTGCTTGAAGAGTTTCTTTCTCACGAATGTAGATTTAAAAGAAAATCTATGAAGTTAAGAAATCGGTTAAATAAGTATCAATAACAAGTAGTATTTTCAAACCAAAGATATGTAAAATTTTTGTATTTTCTAACATGCAAAAAGAATTAAAATTAAATCAAATGGTCAGATTGAACTCATGTTTTTCTCTTTAACTTAGTGAATGATCAATATGAAGCACATTTGATAGCAGCCATAGGGTTTTATTTATACTGACTACTACCTACTTGTAAAAACTTACCATTTAAAGTTATAGTAATCCTTAAGGATAAAAATAATTATAGTAAGAGACTTTGTATACTTTTAAATTGCTACAAACTAATCTGATTTTCAAATATGTTGTAAAATTAATATTTATAAATATTAAAAAAAACTCAGATCATTATGGAGTTCAAATGGTAGTAGAAACAGTGCTGAAACCTACATTAGTTCAAGTACTATTAATTTTAAACACCGACTATTCTACCCATATTAATTTCAGCACATCTTTATATTTATTACTTTATATAGATACACGGATTTTAAAAATTTAATTCTAATTAAATATGAATCAAAGGTCAAAATTAAGAAATGTAGTATTCTACTTTAATAGAATCCGGTTACTACGACAATAATTCAACGACTATGCAAAATTGTATGAATATTAATATCATATTCCGGATATAACGTCGGTGCCTTGAGTATCGATTTAATCGTATTTTATTACAATTTTGTAAAGTATTCCGTAAACTTTTCAAGCAGCCTCCTCGGAAACTGAACAGCGCTTTTCCTATAACGTGTCAGTATTTGTAAGTGTGAGTGTGTTTGTGTGGGAGTGTGCGAGTGTTTGTGAGTTTCCTTTGGTAGCTCAAAGTTTTATGTGCGTGGCACATAATAATGGTGGATTTTCTTTGTTTGACGTTAATTTTTTATTCTTGTTGCTTTTGTCTCAGCTTCTTGTGCTATTTTCCTGCTCGCGAAAATGCACTTAAGTTTATTAGAAAGAACAACGGCAAAAGGTGGGGAGCTTGATATGGGGAAAATATTCCGCTAAGAACGTTAAAATTTGATTAATTAATGTTTGCATTAATCTTGTGCTGCAACTATTTTAGCAATTTGCATCCTGCTGCTGACAATGAACTGTAGAAGCAGAAGAAGAAAGAAATCAGCTTTGCCAGATTGCTAGCAAATAGTTGGGCAAATTATAGGAATGTCTCCCCGGTTGCATGTTAGGAGCATAACACAAAAGTTTGCATAACTTTTTGTTCGTGCTCTGAGCTCTGAGCGCTCCCCGAATAATAATCAAGTGTTAATTATTTTATGGTTCTCCAAAAGTTAAAGTTTCATCAAGCTCGCACCGCAAATCATCATTCGAGATACGCATCGATTTGAAAGCTACTGCTGCTGCTGCTGCTGCGTTGGCAACTTTGTAACTTGGTAACTTTGGCAACTCTGGAGCGTGGGCAACTGCTCATTTCCGTTTTGGGCAACTGTAATGAAACATCCGCTGCTCCTTTCCAACCCTGCCCCGCTGCCAGTCCAGCTGCTGGCAAACTAATGCGTTGCCATCAGTTGACGATGGCATTCAGATTAAGCTGCTGGCAATGAATGAACTCGATGCGGTGATAAAAACATTTATCAAACAAAAAGACGAATAATCATTCGTGTCAAGCCACGCGTCACGATAGCTCCAGCTACAGGCATTACCCTTTCTATGGCCCAGGATGGAGCTCAGTGGGCTAGAGGGGATCAGCAGCATCCTCTTTAAGAAGAAAACAATGCAGAGTCTCAGCGTACGTGATTAAATAATTTGTACGCCACTTAAAAATCAATTATATTGTTATTTAAAGGATCCCCATTAGGCATTACAATATAAATAAACAGGAACGGAAGTGAAATTCTAGCTGTGGATAAAAAAAAGACATATGTTCCAACAATACATAGTATCCTAATATAGTTAATTAGTTAGGACTGTTTTTAGAACAATTGCTTAACAAAATATCAAGATTACGTAAAAAATGGAATAGCAAAGGAAAACTTAATAATCTACTACAAACAAGCAAATTCGAATAAATAAATTCATCTTTCGCTTGTCGATTTTAATAGTACATGAAAAATAAACAATTCGAAAGCAGTGTTTTTTATATGATCTGTTTTAAATTGTAGCATTGTTTTTATATCCTTTGAGGGGTATATTGGGTTTGTTAAAAGTATGTAACAGGCTCAAGAAGGCGTGTCAGACTCTATGAAGTCTATATATTTCTGCCCATCTGTATGTCCGTATGAACAAACAGAACTCAGAGATTGTAGGAGATACAATGTCCATTTTAGTCAGTGTCGACCACATATTTAGTCAGTCAATACATAAATTGGTTTTTTTGTGATGCCATGCCTCTTTCGGTCACAATAAGCCAAAAACCTCGGAAAAAATACATGCTTTAAGCGAATATCTTAGAACCTAGAACAACAAAGGGACATTAATTATGGCAACCAGATTCCTAGATGCAATTAAAAAACACTGTCATTAAAATTGTTTGGTTGCAGCGTTCCCTTAGCCCCTAAGAAACAAAACAAATTTAAAATTTAAATGCCTCCAATTAACGTATTCCCTAATTTATAGTTTTGTAACTTCAAACAATGTCAAACGATCCTGAAAATTGAACCAAGATCAAACCATAATTAACAAAGTTTTTCACACATTGAATAATGCAAATTTTAAGCAGAGGCGCTAATAGCACTGAGCACATACTTCAGCGCTGCCGTCACACAAGCTGCGTAAACGAAAAACGGTGTGCGAGCGAGACAGACATACAAACAAGTGTGTATGCTAGGTTCTTGCAGCGCTTACTCCAATTTGAACTTACATGTATATATTTAGAAACGAAAATCAGAGGGTATTACACGCTCGGGATGACCAACTGAATTTTTCTTTCTTGTTAAACATGGAATGCTTATAAGCAAATAGTATAGCTGAAAATGAAGAAAGATACGAAATCGAAACCTTTTAAGAACAAGACAAAATGCACAGTTCGGAACAAGATCTTCACTTTAGCCTGTCATCGGAGACGGGAACTGCCTGGGCGCGGGGAGTATAGGAGACGGGAAGATGTCGCGGGATGTTGGGAATGCGAGTCAAGTATGCTGGGTTCCTTTTGACAGTGGTTATTAATCAGTTTCCGATAATGCAGTTGAACCAGACATGAGTTTTGAATAAACCAGAAAAAAACACTTTCAGACACCTTACAGTGCCCCAAAACCAGCCCCGTAGTCATCTTGCCATTGTCGATGATCTCAGAGAACCAGACACGACATTCATACATAAATATATGCATAGTTGTTTGTGAGTACAATCTTAAAGATTTGTGTCGCAGTCACACTTTTGTTGTTAATTAAACGTGGCGAGTGCACGCCTGTGCACCATGCCCCAAAGTCCATGTCGAGGTGCGTTCTTCCTAACGCCGCATTCATAATAAGTGGCATGTAGAATGTGTGAGAGACCGTCGAACTATTCATAGCATCGCTGCCATTGGACCTTGCCACTATTGCCAGCTCTTCCGGCAATTGATTAATTGCAAAGAGCGACGCACTTCTGTTGCCAAAGTGGCAGGAACTTGTGCGACGATCTGCTTACAGACCCAGACACCAATTTCATAACTAGTCTTTAGAGTTTTTCTTAAATAAATATAATGCAAATGAAACATTACAAAAAGTAAATATGTATTTAAATGTGTAGAAAAGTATTCAGACTTTTGTAAAATGAAGTTGTTTATATTTATATTTGGGCTCAAGTTATATATTTTAATAACATGATCAGTGAATAATTTAAATGTTAATTAATTATTTAAGAAATATAGGAAATATAGTGTACATCATTTTAAATTTCCTCTTCACACGTTTGTGATTTTATGCTTGGTAAATTGGTTCCACAAATTCTGACGAAAAATTCTTAAAAATTAGTTTTCGGTTTTAAAATATCTGAAATAACTTACCGTTCATGGACATATACCAGAGCTTTCCGTCTAAGTAAGATTATAAAAAATATCAGAACGCCTTGAAGGTTAATTATTGGGCTAAAATAGTCTAAATTGTCGTAATCAATAACATGAAAAGTCACCAAAATATAAAACAACTTTTCAAAAATTGTCGTTGCCCCTGTGAGCAGAAACAATTGAAAGAAAAGCAGAATACTAAAAGAAAATAAATGAAAGTTTTAGTTAATCTATTTTTTTTTTTTTTTTGAAGATACATAAATAGTCAACTTACTTTGCATTAGATTGCATCTGATTCTCGATATAGAACTTATTAAAATCACGCCGAGTTTCTCTCGTTTCCTTATAGATATGTCGTCCCGTGAGGATTGACAGTATTAAATTGAACAGTATCAAAAGTAACATTGGTCCATGTATGATTATAATAGAATTCACGCCTAATACTGCATATTGAAAGGATGTTGATCAATTAATTATTAAAAAAATGTAATTCATAACGAACCCTCAATATGACATTTGCGGTAGTAAATTATTTTTGACAAATGATGATTCTCGCTGATTATGGGAATGTAATCATAAGCCAGCTGATAAGATGTTCCAATCAGTATAAAAAAAAGAAATGCCACACTCCATACAATTTTATTTAATTTCACAAAATTATCTTTGCTTGCTATACCATATGACGTAAATGTTTTCCATATATTAAAATTTATCACCAATACCCATAAATATGCTGCAAAATAGGCGTGATGTTCAAATAGTCCTAAGTATAAAAATAATATATTGAAAATTATAATGATAATAATATATATAATTTACCAATTAGCATACAATATCCAGTTTGAATTTGAATATTTAAAATTAAAAATTGTTCACTAATAGTTCGTAGTGTAAAGTGAATTGTCTTGCAAATAATGTAACAAAGGCAGCACTTGTTATGAACAGATTGACTTCGGTTCAAGTAGTTGTATTTATATAAACCGATGCTTAAAATCATAAAGAATACTGATACAAAACGAACTGAAAGTAGAATATAAGTTATAAAATATTTTATAAAAATTTTAATTGTTATTCTTACTATTATTTTCAGTTTGAGTTCTTCCTTTAAGTGGCCTGCAAAAGATTGGCTTGGGGATGGTTAACTCCGAATCCGATTGCAGGAAAAGTTTTATAAAGAAATCAGCGTAAGTCTTGTTCATTTCTCGATCATGCAAGTATATATGGTTGTTCTAAATATGAAATAAGTTAAAAATATATACATAATTTTTCGTTACACACATTTTTCCAACCTCAATTAACCATGCATATTTTTCTGCCTCCGCAATATAACAGTTTTCATATTCAATTTTTGATTGAATTGCACTCACAAATTTTATGAGACTTATGCCATATTCAACATTATTAAAAACAACTTTCAAAGTGTTCAGTTTCACCCCACACTCACTTTGTTTTATATCAATAAAATGCTCGGGTAAGAGCCATAGATACTTATAGTGGTGTGGTTCAAAATCATCAGTCGTCATCAACTCGTAACGAGAAGCGCTAACACCATTTTTCGTTAATATGTCAGTTATACTAAAACTGAGTAAAATCAGCATTAATTTTAAGATTAACATTTCCTTTTACTTTTTTATTGTTTGCAGGTCGGTCGAACAATTATATGTATGCTGCTTAACACTCGAAAGTAAACTGAAGAAATGTTTCATAGTCAACTGTTTTATTACAATTATGAACAGTATAATCGAATTCCCGACTGTGAGATACCCGTTAAATAATTAAAATGCTTCATTTTTATACCCTCTGAGGGGTGTATTGGGTTAGTGAAAAGTATGTGACAAGCAGAAGGAGGCGTGGCAGGCCCCATAAAGTATATATACTCTTGATCAGCATCAAAAGCCTCGGTAACTACGGCGCCTAGGGACACCAGTTTTGGCATGCAGGTTGCTAAATACAATGTAAAGACAATGCCATCAACATTTTTTAGATGCCACGCCTCCTTCGCCCACCAAAAGCACAATTACGTTGTAACTTTGCATGTCGCTGGCTCACTTATTTCTTAACGTATAGTTTTGTAACTTAGCATATACTTGGAGACAAATAGTATCAAACTATTGTAATAATTGTAAATATCATCAAAATCGTTACTTTCAAGCAAGGCATTGCCACGTGCATTGCACTCAGCTCTGCACACAAGCAACGAAAACGAAAAACGTGCGAGCGAGATAGACATACAAATATGTGTGCATGTTAAGTTCTTGCAGCAGCTACTTCAATTTAAACTCATATAATTGGAAACGAAGATCAGAGGGTATTACACGGTCGGCATGCTCGACTGACATTTTCTTTATTTTTTTTAATATATGTATGTACAAACAGAATATGCTAATTATTCACACAGTAGTATTATTGATTCTTCTATTGAGTATATTAACTTTTGGAGCATTTCTGTTTTAATAAAACCACAATATATATATATATATTGCTATTGCTATATATATATATATATATATATATATATATATATATATATATATATATATATATGCTATTGCTATATTTATATATATATATATATACTAGCAATATACCCGCAGCTTCGCTTGCGTTAGAGATTGTGGTTTTATTGAAACGGAAATGCTCCAAAAGTTAATACACTCATATATATATATATATATATATATATATATATATATATATATACTAATATACCTGACTTGAAGCTTTACAATTATTTAATTTTAGACTACTTAATCAATCTTTAATTCTTGTTTAATTTAAGCTCCTTCCTTATGTAGTCCAGAGTTGCTCATGAACCGAAACCTTCTATAATAAGTTTTCCGAATTTAAAATATTTTTATAGCTAAAGTTATTATACCTAACTCAATAGTGTTTACACTTACAATTAAAATTATGGTTCTTAAATTTATAATTTTAATGTTCTGTTATTCTAAGTTTAAGATGAGTATTATTATATAATATTTTGAACGTTCAATTTTATCAGTTAGACTTAGCTTAATACTTGAAATGACTTTGTAACAAATACAATATACCATTAGTCTATAGTGAATGGTACAAGTAATAGGTAGATAAATATACAAATATAAAACTTATAAGAAATTATAAAAGTCTTGAGCCATAAATTCAGTCGAGCATCTCGACCCTGTAATACCCTCTGACTTCCATTTTCAATTATATGAGCTCTGCAGCTCTGCATGCGAAGCTCAGTAGGGGCGCCTCTGCTGTAAAGTTACGTTTCTTGTTGTATGATTAGTTTCTTGATTATAATCCGATCTTTAAACGACATTCAGGTTAGTTAGATATTATTTGTCTCTAACTAAATATAATGTTACAAAACTATTGATTAAGAATGTCGTATATCATTGTCATTATATTGCATCTTGCAAGATCCATTACAGTTGGTGTCACTTGGTGTAATTGTTACTGAGATATTCGCCAAAAAAAAAATATTTTTCCAAAGTATGTCTAGCTATTCTCCTATTGTGGGCGAATGGGGCGAAGCATCACATTAAAAAAAGATTCTCACTTGACTGCCTAAAATGGAGCTCTTATCATCTCTGAGATCCTTTTGTACATAGGGACAGACAGACGGACAGACGGCCATGGTTATATCGACTCGGCTTGTGATGCTGCTTAAAAATATATCATAGGGTAGTAAAGGTTATTTTTTTTGGCATGCCAAAGTTTTTATACCCTTGCAGAGCCCAGTGAGAACTATATGATTGCTTCTATATAAGCTACGTATATCCAATGTGGATGAAATTTGGTACTAAGTGCTAAGTTGGGGGTATGGGGTACGAGTATGTGCTATAAACTTCGTGGCATTAACATAATACCCTCTGCAGGGGTTTACAAATCACTTAACACAATTATATTTAAACAACTGACCGCAATTAAATTTAGAAATCAATTTTAATGCAAATAAAAATTATGAAAGTTAGCACATACTTTTATGCAGGTCCAATTAAATGTTGGTTTAAAAATCATGAATAGAGTAGACTAGTGTATAAAAAGTAATCATATCTAAAAGATCCCAAAGTATATAATATTTTTAATTATATTAGTCATTGGTAATATCAGTCGTTCGAGTTTCCGATTCAGATGAATTGTATCCACGAATTCTATATGCAAATGATTGAATTTTAATAATCCAGACTTTGTAGTGTAATTTATAATGGGACTCACCGTTTAAAAATCGATTTTAAAACTTCTCTTCTTAGAACCGTTAAAAGGCATAAAAATACACCCTGAAGGGAAACAACAGGCTCAACGTATTCTAACGATTCATATTCAAAGACACGCAAAATTACGAAAATATTGTACAACTTTTCAAATATAGAGAATACTCCTGTGAAAAGAAACAATTGGAAGAAAAATAAAAAACTGAAAAAAATAAATTACAACTCATTAAAAAATATAGGTAAAAATTAAAATAAACTTACTTTGCTTTATTTTTGAGCTGCTGCTGAATATAGGAGTTACTCCATTCTCTGCTAACATTTTTGCCCTCTTTGTAGATATGTCTTCCCGTCAAGATTGAAAGTATTACGTTGAATACTATCAAAAGAACTATTGGTCCATGCAGAAAAACAATTGCCATCCAATGTCGTGCTGAAGGGAAACACTTCCTAAAATTAAACTTACTTTTTTACCATGTTATTTTACTTACTATTTACCCAACAGCTTAGAAGATCCAATTTTACCGACCAGACATAACTGGTGTGCGTATATATTGAATCTACAAAAATTATGAATACAAAAAATACTAATGCGCCATTCCAGACAAATTTATTGAATTTCCTAAAGTTTCCCTGCCAGCTTGTCTCATAGGTAATGAAAGATTTCCATATATTAAAGTTGATGATCAGTAGCCATAAATATGTAGCCACAATAAAGTAATAACCGCAGATACCTTATTAATACAAAATGATATAAATGATATAAATGATGATGGAAAACTAATTTCAACATACTTATCAGAACACATAATAGCGAAGGAACAAGTATTCCAAAATGTAAAGTAGTTTCGTCAATTGTTCGCAGTGTGATATGTACTGCTTTACAGATGATATAGCAAGTGCAAGACTTGTTGTGAACGGAGTTGTACTGTGGCAAGTAGGAGAATAGATAGATACAAATGCTGAGTGCCATAAATAGTACAGATACCCAACGAACTGCAAGTATAGCTAATATAATAAAATATTTAACGAATGGGATTAAAGTAATTCTTACTATATATGTCGATTGGATTTTTTGATACTCCACAGAGCTGTGGCTTAATCGCGTACATATCCAAATCCTCGGATCTGTCTAGTTTTATGCAGTAGTCCGATGTTTTTAATTCGTATCCTGGTACATAAATATAAAGAACTCCTTCCTAAACAATTGATTTCGAATTAGAATATATTTGCATATATAGCGAAATTTCAGCGAACCTCCAAAATCCAGTCATATTCTATAATTGATTCCTTAAAGTCGTACAGTTTTTCACAAGATGTTTTAAAGTTTTTTAGTACCACAAAATCCCCATATACGTTCCTATGTGTTCCATTTTCCAATAAGAGAGTTAAAGCTGCCTTCAATGAGTTCAAATCATCGAAATTACACATATCTTTCCATTTGAGAAGAAACTTTTCTGGATTAAAACAAATATCCTCTAAATGCAGATTTTTAAAGTCATAGTCATCGATTGTATCCACATAATTGCATTCCGTGTTATCCGCTGCTATCTCAGTTATGATTATACTTAGTACAATTACAACACAAATAGATCTGAACATTTTAAAATTATAACAAGTTTTCTTTGTTTTCGTTTAAAGTCTCTTTGATCTGCTTTCGTTGTATGTTGAATGTAAACTACACTAGCCGAACTATAACAATAAAGAAATAAATGTGAATTCTATCAATAGGGGCGGTTAATAATCGTTATAAAGTTTTAATAGTTACTTTGAATGTGGTTTGAAAATACACATTTTATGATTACAGGGTATCAGATGCAGCAAAATACAAAACAGGGCAACAATGAGAAAAGATTCACCAAAATGCCGTTCGCCGGCAGCTTCTAGAGATTTTTCGGCTGCTCGTCATGTCCATCGAGTGATTTGATGAATTGCTGTCATTAATCTATGACGTACGCAACTACCAAAGGAAATGCCATCATCATCAAAAGCAGCAGCCCAGGCAGCAGCAGCCGGCCTCGGTCTCGGCTACGACTTCGGCTCAGATCCGGGTGTAAGCAGCAGTGGCCCGCAGGGAGCCAGAACCAGAACCAGAAACAGACCCAGGCAGTCAAAGTGGTGGAGTAACAGAGAAAACAATGCGCAGCACCACCCAATTCGAGCAGAGGGTTTGCTCGAGTAAATGTAACATTTGGGAATGTCAGAAGGTTTCGCTTTCATTTTGCAATTTAAAGATGAGGTCTCTGCTGAATACAATCTGACAGAAATGCGTATTGCCGTAAAAAAACTAAAGTTGATGGCATTACAAACAATTTATTATAGATATTTTTGGCAAAACATAGAAAATATTTAATTAAATTAAGTAATTTGACAGAAACTACTAAAAGCATATCTGGCAAACTTGATATAAAATAGTCTATTAAGAACTTATTACGTAAATTAAATGATTTAAATTATATTGTATTACTGTTTAAATGATAGTTAGTTAAATAATGCCTTAATTTAAATCTATTACACACTTGCCAGCAATTTGATGTTTCAATGATGTTTTCTAAAGGTAGTGGAGGCGTGTCACATGTTGCATATACACATACATATACATATACATTTATACATACATATATGTACATATACATTCTACATAAATGCATTTCATGTTTACATTTTTCCAGTGACAAGTGTCTGAATCACACTGCAACGGGATGACATATTGAGGCAGGGGAAGCCAGCGACACTCAGCCGACAATCGATTAATCAGCGAAAAATAATAAGAAACATCTTCTGCCAACCCAATGGCAAGAGGCAGAGTGGGAAGAGAAGACCCAAGAGAAGATATAACATCAGGCAGAAAGGCGTTGGGAACTTGCTCAGACTCTGGCTCTGAATCTGAATCCGAAAAGATGGAGATGGAAATGGAAATGGAGACGGAGATGGAGATGCTGAACTGACTCTGCTCGAATGCGGAACTGATGCTGGGATAAAAATGAGCGACTTCAGCGTTTTGGCAGTCAAATAAATACAAAACATCAGACGACAGACAGAATTTCATATGTTTAGACATACAACCAGATGACAAAATTCTAAAACGAATAAAAATATGTATATTGTCACTGTTCTCTTTTTCGCAGTGTTTTTCATTAACATAATTACCTTAAATAATTTTGATAAAATAATTAATCAATCTGCACAACTTTTGATATTCAATTCGATGAAGAAACAAAAACAGCAATCAAAGGTGCTCGATTCGGAGTGTAAAGATCTAAGCGAAACAGAGAGACCCTAATTTGATCACAAAAAGGGTATTCCAAAAAATGTTAACAAAAAATGATTCAAATCGTCTCTCAGAATAAAGACAACAATGAAATGTCAAAGCCAAATGACTGACCAAACTCATTACAACGAAACTTAAAATTACCCAAATTAATCTAATTTTCAGTTTATTGTTGTTAATGTTGTTCTGTTTATTGTTGTTGCCGTGTTCTTTTTGTTTTTCAATGTCAATGAGTTGAGTTGCTTTGTCTGTTGTTGTTGGCTCATTCAAATCATTTCTCTTTCCATGTTTCTCGCAGTCGTTTCTCACACAATTCTCACATAATAGAAAATGGTGTATGTCATTTATTTCGATTTTCCTTTCATTCGCTGAACATCAAATGAAAATGTAGGGAACGCTTTAACTACAAAAAACATCAGTAGAAACAAACTTTGTGAATTAAGATGATTAAATTTAAATTATCTGAATATGTGAAATGCATAAAAATAATCTGGTATATTTTGTTTTATTATACAGAATTTAAGAAAGAAAGAAAAGTATACACATTTTTAGATAAGCTCTCTAAGGTTTCTAAACAACTTAAATTTCTACAGGATTTTAGAACTCATAGATAAGAGAAAAGGTTTTAATCACTAACCATACAATACCGAGCCAATTGTATCTAGCGTTCAATTAACTTGTGGCTCCAACAAAAAATGACTCCAATCTATCCTACACTAAAGCATACTTAAAACATATATATTTAGGACAAATTTAATAACCTTGTTAATGGTTGTCAATATAAATTTGATTGAAGTTGGAGCCATTATTTGAATCCCAATCAAAATGGTCGAGTAAAACCAAATGTCGCGCCATTGCCAAAAGTGACAGTCATGGAAGCCAATGGTGATTGTCTTTGATCTCAGCAACTGATTCTGTTTCTCTATATGTATCTGCATCTCTGCATGTATCTGTATCTGCAACTATGGCAGCGGTGGAGACGTCGGCATTATTAATTTGTGCCTGCTATAACATGGGGAGCAGTTTGGAGTGAATTTTTATACGCCTTTGGCTGTGGCATTTGATGTGGTTGCAACTGCTGCATCTCACTCCCCGCCGTGATCTTGTTCTGCTCGTTCTTCTCCTTCTAACCATGACATTTCATTTTATTTTTACTCATTTTGGCATCACGTGCGCCTGCTGCTGCTGTTATATATTTGACATATTGCCGACATTGATAGCATGAGACGTTGCAATGAAATTTGTTTTGCTCGTCAACAAGAGACGCGACCATCACTCAAAAGCCCATCTACGTTCTGGCTGGCATGTGTGTGTATGGGTGTGAGTGCGTATGTTGCAACGTCTAAGATTATATATATATTCAAATGTTGCCACCCCGAAGCACAATCCCCTCACACTCTTATTGCTCTTCTGATTATCATGAGAAGCTAAGTGATCACGCCAACATTTATTGTATCTTAAGGCCTAGTACTTAATTGAGATTTAAACTAAACTGGATGTTGATTTCTCTTGTCACGTTTCTAACGTGAATATAGTTCAAGTTATCAAAATCAATTTCAAATACGATAATCTATATTTTGACAGCTTACTTATATTAAACCATTTAGCGATTTTTGTTAAAGTCATAATGGATAGTAATACTTAAATTTGTTGAAAGTTGAAGTCAACTATTTAAATAATACTAAATTTTGCAGCTATTTGAGTTAAATGTTAATCTAGTTGTTTAAACAATTAGCTAGTTGAACTATCAATGATGCATAATAAATGTTTTGAATTAAAACTATAAAACTAAAAAAAAATTTAGTGGAGCATCCCGACCGTGTAATATCCTCAGACTTTCATTTCCAATCTTTGCTTTGTATTTCGTTTACACTTATTGTGTGATAGCAGCGCTGAAGCAAAGCTCAGTTCTATGTAAATTTACGTTTTTTGATGATAACTTTCTTGATTATAATCCGATCGAAGTGCAATTTTCAGAATCGTTTGATTATGTTTGTTTCCAAACGATTGCATAGTTACAAAACAATTCGTTAACAAATACTTGAGTTTGAGACATGCAAATTTTTAAATTCTTTTGTTTTCTTTTGGCGAAGGGGGAATAGCATTTATGATATTATGATGGCATAGACTCTATGTTGCATTAAGCAACATGCATGCCAACATTAGTGTCCCTAGGTATTAAAATTTCTGAGATATTCGCCAAAAGCATGTATTTTTTGCGAGATATATGTACGTGGTTTTCACTTATTGTGTGATATGGACTATATCGACTAGGCTTGTGATGCTGATCAAGAATAGTCGGACACGCCTCCTTCTGCCTGTTACATACTTTTAACAAACCCAGTATACACCTCATGGGGTATTACTAGGCTTTAATCTGTGTTTATTTACATATGATATTGCTAACTTTATAAGATAATTTAAGTATAATTAAGCAAAATTAATTATATAACAAAAATTAAATGATTTTATAATAATTAATGTAAAATGATTAATAATTTTAAAATACATACATTTTAAAACAAGATCGAACATCCAGCTAAATTAACATTAAATGAAGAATACATATAATAATTTGTGTTTATAAAACTCTTAAAAACTTACTTCATTAAAATTCAGTATAGTTAAAGGATATAATTTCTAAAATTATGAAAATAAAATTTTAAGAATTTATAAACAATGATATGATCAACATTGTGAATGTAACTCAAAAGTGTGATACTTATTAGTCACTCTATTGTTGACTTAACAATAAATACATTTTCATATAATTTGCAATTTCTCCCTTAAACATTTTTGCCTTTACTAAGTCAATAAGTTTCATGCCAGCTTTTTAATTTGCCTATAGTGAATGTGAGTTATAGCATTCTATGTTTGGCATTGACGGCAACATAGTAACATGCTTGGTATGAGAGTAATTACAAGTATTTTGATGAAAATCGAGTCGGCATTTTCACTTTTCGATTACACAAATAACTGAGTAATTTCCTCATTGAGTCAGCCACGCATAAAATGCAATTTTTCACTTTCCCTTTTTACACACAGCGGCGAACTTCAATAACCATTCGGCCTGTGAGAGATTGGGATGAGAGAGTGAGAGGGATAGAATGACGGGAGGTGGTGGCTCATCGAGCACTAATTACAAAGCAACATCAAAATAATTATGGCCACTTCGAGCATAATAACTAAAGAATTTATACCTGCCAAAGGCCGGTAGTTTGACAAGAGATTTGCTAAAATTGCTTTCACATTAAAAACACTCACCCACTACTACTAGAACCACCGACAGCACCAACACCACCACCACCACCACCCGTTGTACCAGAAGCAACAACATACAACCTGATGTTCTGTGTACTATTTGTATGGTCATTCGATCGGACTACCTGGCTGCCGGCATTAGCAATTAATACCTTTCACTCTGTCAGCCTATGTCCAAACTCCTCACTGCTTCAGGCTCAAGTGTGGCAGAGAGACTGCCATTGACCGGTGGTCATTTGTTTGTGTCAACGCTTGGGCGCTTGATGCTGCACGGATTAGAAAGTAATCAGTGCCGATAAGAAGCGTCGAGTGTCTCTGGAGACTCTATGGTCAAAACTCTCTCTGTAAGTGTGTGTGTGTGGACGGTCGCAATTTAAATTAGAGTAGTGCGTCTGTGTCCATCTCCATCTCCATCTCCAACATGGCTGCTGATATCCACACGGTGGCAGGCATTTTGGGAATTTTGCAGTTCAGTTACAAATGTCCATTGGGACTTTGCTAATCTGTCATTCGCCATGATGTGCTTTGCTGGGGGTTGTACAATATACACACATGTGCAGACACACCCGAAACGAGCCACACACCCAATCGCCCACTCTCCCACTTATACAGAGAATGTGAGAGACTGAGAGAGCGATAGACACCAACTGGCAATGAAAAAGGACGAGTGTTCATATAAATGACCAAAATGCCACGCACTGACCCACACACACACACACACACACATACAAACATACACAGAGTAGTGCCCAAAACCTCATTCGACCCTGGCCCTTCGCGCCCCCTGGCATCGACGACATGCCAGATAAAATGTTTCAATGTCCAATCGAGCTATTTGTCAAAATACTCGCACCGAATGGACATCGACAACGACATGGATATGGACATGAACATGCACATTTTGTATTTGCCAGTAGGATAAAATGTTTTAAGGTTCTTCATCTCGGTTTTGTTATTGTTATTGTCGTTTCGGATTTAAAATTTGTATAGACTCCACACAAATCCGATCAGGCGTATCGCAAACTCTGTCGAAATGAGTTACAATAATTGCAAATCGCCCTCAGGTTCATTTTCAAAAACAAGTTTAAAAGCTTTTCATTTTCTTGCAAAAGTCTATAAATAAATTTCAGGTGTTATAAAGTTTTATTAAGATTCTATATATAGAATGGTTTTTATTCATTTAATATGAAATGGTCTCAATTCATTTACCATTTATTTAATTGAAAAGTACTGTATATTTTTATTCATTGTCTGTGAAATTTTATTTTTTTGTTTAAGGAAAATTAGACACAACCATTAAAATTAATTTAAACTAAAAATATACAAATTAAATTAAAATTATAATTGTAAAAAAAAATTGATAACTAGACTTCCAAATCGGAGAGTAAGAAAATCCAAAATTCGGTGAAAACGATTGAGCAAACCCCAGAAAAACCCAATCAGATTAGTGGATTAATTATAATGTTAGTTAATTTAGTCAATTAGGTTTATAAAAATAAAAGATTTAATACCATCCAAAGAGCAATTGAAACTTATCGATTCATACAAATTTTTATAATCTGCAAACAGGATTCTGAAAGGTTATAAAAAATTGGCTAAATAAAATAAATTAATTTAAAAATGAAATAAAAAATAAAAGCAAAAATATTATACTATAAATTAAATGCATAAATCATTTAATATTTAAATTTAAGATAACTATATGCTTTTGTAGATGTTTAACGAAATGAACTGATGTTACATTTTACAATTAAATATTTAAAAAATATAAAAGCTTCTATTTTCATACATATAATTTTATTTAATACAATGATTTGAGTAGTGAATTCCATGTAAGTATTGAGATATACTGATTATCCACATTTAGGTATACATTTATAAATGAATCAAATTTAAGTTTTTACTATAATTTACTTATTACTCAGTTTTTTTTAACTAGTTCAGAAAGGATATTTAATTTAATTTAATAAAATTGAGGTCATAAATATTTAACTTATAGTGCAGAAATTTTATTATTTCTAGTGCCAAAATTGTTAGAATTTTAGTACGAATGTATATGAATACATTTTAATTACACGCTTCGGTTGATAGGCTAGGCAAATTGTGGTGGCATTTTAGATTTGTTCCACGCATCGCTTCGTGAATAAAATATAATGAAAATTTCAACGCCAATGATGGCTAACGTCGTCGCTCCGACAGTACTGACGGAATGCTGTCTGTCAAACGGACAGTCCGTCAGTGAGTCAGACAGGGGGAGAGGGAAAGAAGACACAATGAAGGGAATAGGAAACTGACAAAAGATACAAGGCGCAGCCGGCTGTCATTCTATTGGACTGTCGAGCTGTCAGTCGTCTGTCTGTTCGTCTGTTCGTCAGTCCGTCTATCTGGCTGTTTGGCTGCCTGCAGCGTGCACACTCCGAGTATCCTTTTCGCCTGTTTCCAGTGCCTCCCTTATGGGCGTACATGATAAATGGCGACAAATTCGTCAATGTCAAAATCAGACTGTTACAAACAGCGCTGCGATGGCAGCGCCACTGCGCAGTGTTGCGTAGAGGTAGAGAGAACAGAAACTGGCTACACAGGACGCATATACAGGAACATCACGAGCGACACAATAACAACAGTTAGATTCAACAACACATAGTCTGCGTGTTTGAAACTTAACAGAATGCGTTCCAAGAATTTTGCAACAATTTTTAAAACAACATTTACTGCCATTTTCATAGATTTAACTTATGCTAATTTGTATATTTAGCATACAATGTTATACAAATGTATTGCACACCCATTGGCATTATGGGAAATTATTGAGTGGAAATTATGTTGACTAATTGTCAGTCATTAATTTCGAGGCCCGAGGAATACACATGAGGCATGTTGAGTAACTGGCCAGAATTGAATTTGATATGGTTCATTGCCACCTTTTGCTTAAAAATTTCTATTACGAAATAATTAAATGTTATGGAAGAAGACGTTTTTATTTGAGAAAATTATATACAGAGTAGTGAAAAACTTGCTAATATATTGAAAAGTTATAGAATTGTTAAATTGTTTGCAAAATTATTTAGTCTTAAATAGAGTTAAATTTTTCAATATTTTAAGCGTCAACATTTGAATAATTTAATAAAATGACTCAACACCAGTTTTAGTACACATAATTTATTTATATTATGTCTTTTTTTGATAAGGCAGATATTTTGATTAAAGTGTTTCATTCCGGAGAACTTTAAAACACAAATTTGACAGGTCCGTGGTATATTTATATTATATCTTAAATTAAATTTTTCCAGATTATTAACAGCCAAATGAAATATTTGGCTCAAAATCGGACATTTCTTATTATCACCAGTTGTTCTTTGTAAATAGCGAAAAAGGAATGTAACAAAAGGCCATATTAAAGCAATGTAAAAACTTAAAACTAACAATTTGATTTTAATTTGATTTTAACGAAACGAATATCCGTTTATTGGAAGTTTTTCAAGGAACTGTGAAACTTGTAAAACCAGTTAATTCTTAGGGACTTTCTTATGCTTGGTTTACATGCAAACGAGCCAAATATTAATTAGGCTGTCAACTTTAATTTTTCCCTTTCGTTTTGTGGAGACTTACATTTAACAGCTCAATTAATTTGAGGTCTGAAACCATGTCTTAAAGCCACATGTGATCGGGCCCAAAGACCGGGCCCAGAGACTCTGATTTGAGTTATGCGATCCATTGACATTATCTGCGGCTTGCTCGCATGTGACAAGCGGCAACTGATTCATTCCACGATCTGTGCGTGAACCTGAACCGAACCGGCGAGAGATGGAGAAGACTATCGGTTTTGGGAGCCGATAAAGATCTCAAAAGGATCTTGCTGACTGTTTTGGTTACTTTCGGCTCGATGGCTTGAATGGTTGCCAACAAATGGGCGCCATTAGGGGCCGACAACTTTTAGTTGTGGTGAAAACGACTTTAAGTCAGTTTTAAATTGAATAATATTAATTTGCCAGAGACACTGTGTGATCGCAGCCATAAATCAATTAATTAGTTTAGCTCTTGTACTAAAGGCAATGTCTCTCTCTCTCTGTTGATCGCCATTTTAACAAGCGATTGTCATACCAGACAAAGATAGACAGAGAGGTTAAGTGAGAGAGAGACGGAGAGTGCGACAAGTCGCCTAACAGAATTATAATTGTCTTAGGAAGGGCGTAGACATAAAATGCAAACACAAACAGCAAAACAAATGTAATTAATGCCATAAAAAAAAAGACAGGAAACGTTGGTTTGCGGCACTTTTATTACATTTGTATACCCTGTAAACAAAGAGTATTAAAACAGGTATGTTCAACACTTAAAACACTCTAAGATTACACTAAGAGTTCTTTTAAGGTATCTACACATCGTGTATTCCCCGCTTAAGCATTATTATTTGTACTTTTCTCTGGGTTTTGTTTTGTTTTGGGTTTTTTTTTAATGACCAGAGAACAAATAAAAGAAAAATGTCGTTCTGATTGACGAATTGCGTGCGTATAATTGTATCTTCCAGATACTTTATTTACTTGCGCCATATTCGTTTGTTCAGTGTGTGGCTTTCGTTTGGTTTCCTCCTCCTTCTGCCTCAAACCTCAAGCTTTAATTGAGCCCCAACTGTAGATACGCGCACACGAGTTCCTCACAAACTTTTCGACTCACGCGAGCCCAAAACAAAATGTCGGATATCTTTGATGCTATTCACAATGGGAAATACATTGTTCATATGTACATATCTATGTATGAGAGTACAAACATATCTATATACATAAATATATGTGTAAATAGCGTGTGCGGCTATAAAAACTCATTCATGTTTAGTAATTAGGAGCAATCCGAAAGAACTGATTGCTTGTAGTCCATTTAAATTAATCATTTCAATAGATATTATACAAATGTAGTTGTATAAATAAGTTAATGTATTGAAAGAACAGATAATATTACAGAACTGCAATCAATAAATTTATTACTAATTTATTCTTTTTAAAGTTTTACAAATTAAAACACTTTGGCAACTAATTTGCAGAAATGTTTTTGAAATCACGCATTTATTGCAAACAAACTTAAGTTAAAGCAGTGGGCACTGCAAGAGCAAGCAGTTGTCTAAAAACTACACTGCTTGCTGCTGAACAAAATTCTCTGCATTTCCTGCGGTTGGTGTCTTGGCTAAATTGCGAACTCAAATGCTTAATGGAAAATGTGTTGGAAGGAAAGTGCGTATTCCAATGGGAAAAGAAAATTCAGTTTGCCATTTCATTTTTTTTTTTTTGCATAGTAGAATTGTAATGCTTACAAATTTAAACGCTAGTTGGCGTTTGGTGCCGTTAGTTGCACAGTCTTATTAGTATTGAGAAGCCGTCTCGATCCCAAATGTTGTGCCAAAAAACCACTCGACTTGCCACTCAAAGCATTCGGCATATGTTTTTGGCGGCCTCTTTGACAAATTGTGGCACAGAGGAGGATGCCTCGCTCTTGGTTCTGCCTCTGCCCTTAAATCATTTTATGCTGCGCTGATTTTATGTACATATGTTTGATTAAAAATTAAAATTATCATTTACGGCCCATTTAAACTAAACCGACCAGACATTTTTCGCATGTCGTTCTCATTTTCAAAATAACAAAATATTCTGTGGCCACCGCATGTAGATACATTTATTTATGAATATCTAGGGAAGAACACAATCTGTTGTTGTCCTACCTATTGTATAAGCTATATACATATGTATGTTAGATTCATTATTCAACTCATTTGCATAATTTTAGCACATTATGCCTGAATAAATAGCTTTAACAAGCTAAAATAAATTAACAATATTGTTAATTTACTTGCACATATGAAACTTGAGGAGAATTTTTAAGTCTCTTGCTGCATCGAATCGTATTTCATTTTTAACATCAAAGGCCTTTGTTTCTTAATTTCCAAGTTATCTACGCCGCTGGATTTTCTATCCTATATGCCTTCGCAGAAAACAGCGAAATGGTCTACAAAAAATAAAAAGAAGAGCATTGAGACACTTTTAACAGACCTTGACTACCATAAAGTCATTTTCTACCAAAATTCTAGCAGCCGAAAAATATAAAACAAAAAAGAGCACACAAAAAAATGTTTCAGTTCTAGTTTAGTTTTAGGAAAACCTCTGTGAGTGGATGAAAAAACACAAACAGAAATGGTAATAGTGTAGCAGTAATACGCGCACAATAAAAAATATATTCAAAAAAGAAGAAATGTTTTAAAACGAATTTGCTTTGTGTCGCGCATTTTTGCCATTGTTAAAAAAGTTGAGCATTTTTTCACTGGCGACTTAATTTTTTTCCTCTCATTTTCCATTTAAAATGCGCGGAAAACAAAAGTTTTTACAGATTTATGAGTTTATCGTTTTACGACCACGTCTCAGACCCAATAAAACTTTATTGAGTTGCCTACCAGTGCTGGCCGTGCTCGAGTTTCCGACCGTAGACCCTATTTGGTAGCCGTGGAAACTGTAACAGAGCACGATGATACAGAATGAGCGACTGAGAGATGACTCTGCCCTGGACATTGCTGATCTGCGAATCGTTATGCCCAAGGACGTGTCCGGTTATGCAAGTCTATGCAACGGCTTACATAATAAATGCAAAAATTATGGTACTTTTAAGCCGCCCGCTGAACCCATATTGCTCTAGTTCTCCATTGTTCTATTGTATACAGTTATATAGCTATATAGTTTACCCGGCAACGCCCACGAGTCGAGTCAGGTCACCTCACTGCACTTCACTCCTCTTACACAATATTCCACAATATATGCGCCCAAATCCGGGGATTAGTTAGCTCGAGTCTTCCGCTAAACAATTATGCCTGTCGCCGTTGCTCTAATTTAAATTACAAACTCAGGCCCATGGAGTGTGACAGTTCTACGTCTGCTTAAACATTTCCTAAAAACTTACCCAGTTTTTGCCACAAACACTTTTGTTTGCATCTATTTTGTTTACGACTCGTCAGAAGTTCTCTGAATTTTTATTATCAATATACTATGAATCTTTATTTAGTCCAGTGCGAAATTGTATTTACTTTTACGAACTACCACTACGGGGTGTTCTTAAAGTCTGCAAAAAGCGTGCACAAATTTTGAGCGAATATAAAGTTCTGGGAACGCAATGGATATGCAAATTTACAGAAATTTTAGTAAGTCAGTGTTTAGACCTTAAAATGCATTAAAGTTCAATATTAATAGTTTAAGATTTTGTTATTATTTAGGTTCGAACTTTTTAAATAGAAATTTAATTAAAATTATAATTCGTTATGTGCTAGGTTAGATATGCATTAAATTCATAAAAATCATGTTTTATTTTGTGGAAATTAGTAAATACATATAATATATAAGTGCAACTTTAACAAATGGCAAGTTACATACTATATGTATAATCATAAGTTTCACATTTCATTGCAATAAATCCTTTTCATATAATTTGAATAAACTAAATATATTAAATATAAAGAAAATTACAGAGAAGGGAGCAACATTAAGTATGCAACTTATGGTATTTTATAACCAAAAAGTTTATTATGTTAACAACCGACTACTTTTTGTCCGATTCCAATCCATACCATACACATAATGTGTGAGTTTGATACTCAAAAAACTAAAGTTGTTTTTTTGACAGATTGATCTAGTGATATAGTTTTCTATTTCAAACTTAAGCTAAAGCTTTATTAATATCCTTTAATAATATCACCATACACAAACAGGTTATTGAGATGTTTAAAAAAATAAAAAGATTTTGATACTAAAAAATTTTTTTTTTAAATTTGAAAGCTTAATGTGCAGTTGTCCGATTTTAATATTTGTATGTATGTAGATTTCAAAATAAATGGTTAATATGAAATACGAAAATTCAAAGTTTTAAAAATGTGATATTTTGAAAGCTACATGATATGTTTGTCCTATTCCAACTAAAGTTTATATTAGAATTTAGTTACGATTTACTTACAAGATAATTTTCGAGCCATAGGACGGGGAAACTGTTTTTCACGATTGTTTGTTAGCTATAGCTCTAGTTCATACGGACATGGGTACATCGACTCGGCTCTTGATGTTGATCAAGAATATATACTTTATTTGGTCTCTCATGTCTACTTCTGCCTACCCCAATATACTACTAGTACTTCGATCGCGGTTTTAAAAAAGTAAAAAAAAAAGAAAATTTAAACATAAAATTCGATCATTTGGAAACTACATAATTAATATTTTCTGTTCCAACCAAATACTTCTCGATCTATTGAAATAGGAATGGCAAATAATCCTAAATAAGTGCAACATAGCTGGCCTGACTTTTGTAAGCTTTTATGGCACATGGCCTAAGAACTGTAAAAAATGTGGCTATAATACAAAGTACCAAACATGCAATAAATGAGAAACCAATAAGTTTCGTCAGTCTTTTAACGTTTAATTTCCACAACAGCTATATTCGAATCGAAATAAAATTTTGTGTTTGTATAATATAATATAAATATATCTAAATTCATTCAAGTTTTCTACACTACAGTAAATGTCATAAATTTGTTTTAAGCATATAAATAGTGTTATGTATTGGTTTAGAATGTAATCCCTAATAGAGCTTACTCCCTCAGTTTAGCAGTGGAGTGACGGGAGTGGGCGTTAAATTTGTTTAGAGTAAACAGAATCTCTTGCACGGTACTTCGTACTTGGTACTTGGTACTAGACTGGTAAATCAAGGCCTACCTGAGAGTGGCAAAGAGACGCGTGTGTCTCGCATTAAAATGATGTCTTCTTGACGGACTCCGAAGGACACAACTCGCGCGACTCGACTCGAAATCGGCTCGACTCGAATGTTTATGAAACTTAAATGCACCGTGTCATGGGTCCTTAAACGTCTTAATTGCGCACGTATCCTTCGCTAGCGATGCGCAATTGGTTTCCAAGGCGGAAATATTATTGCCACGTCGTAAAACTATAAAACTGTCCGCAGGGGTCGGGATGCTTTCCACTACATCCTGAACTGTTCTGCTCAATAGAGTTCTCTAAGGACATAGACATAGCTCTAAACCTGAAACTTTCAATCGCCATCAACAAATTCGCTGAATTCCATCGAGCGCGCGCGACTTCGATTCCCGGGCGCACGACTCCTTAGGAAAATTACATTGGGAATTTACAAAGAAACTCATAGGTGGTCCATAGTTTTATCCTTCATTGTTAATGCCTGTAATCCTTATTAGCTCTTGATATGATATCATTGTATAGGGATTTCAATAATTATGATTAATATGCAGATATAAATTTTAATTTTATTAAAAAACCTCAAAATGTCAGTAAAACTGAAGAAATTTTTTCATTTTAAAAGCTACTTGCAATTCTTTTAAATATATTTCAATATTAGTATTTTATTTTTATTTACTACATTTTTTAGAAAGCTTAGGCATGTGTATATTTATTCAACTATACATTTAGATTTTCTTAATTTGGAGAAAAAAGAGAGAGTTCAATTCTATTTTTGTAAGAAATTTGTAGTTATAAGTTTAAATAGTTAAATAGTACTGAAAATAGTTAGTACATTCAAAGGTACTGCTTACTTTTACTGCAGTACTTTTACTAACTTTCTGGGCAACGCGAAACTTGACATTAATTTTCTATAACATTATAAAAATTATAAAAAAAATTTTAAAAATTTTAAATGTCTGTCAAATGAAAGAATAAACTATTTTGATTAAGTCAAGTTGTTCGGCTGAAAATATATAAATATAAATATATAAAAATATATACAAATTTATAAACTAGCCGATTTTTAAAACGTGTTTCTTAACACAAAGTTTCTTAGCTTTATCTTTAGTACGCATAATAACCAAACCCATTAATCAATGTTCAAATAACATATTAAATTTCCTTAGTAATCCGTACCATGATATTTAGTTTACAACTCTTTAGAACTATGGAATCGGAGGCAATCGACAGAATTAGGTGTTAACATGGTAAATCGTTTGTCACATAATTCGATATTTATATTGATGACCTTAAAAAAGGACAATGCGAGTGTTGTATGATCATAATTCTGAATGCAATGACTTTGAAAAGACCTCATTATGGAGAGTGCAAAACAATGCAAAATAAGTGTGACAGAAGCAATTAATGCGCTAAGGAAATGTCAACAAGAACACAAACTCAAATACGCACACACACGGCAGATTGTACAGGCAGGATGACATTGAGAATAGATGTCCTAACGACAGCCAAAGAATGAGAACAGAAGCCGACGACAACGACAACGACGAAGTTCCAAGGACGAAAACGACGCGTGACGCATTGAGATTGTTTGTACACATCGTGAAAAGGAGCACAGCGAGTGGGAGTCGGAGACGGAGTAGGAATCGCAGGACCTTGATGCCTTGACTTTGATTGGTGCACTCCTGATTATCCAAGGTCATATAGCTCACCCACGCTGGCCTTTCCTACAACAGATCATTCAGATCGAAGGACTTTAGCAACTAGTTCCCATCAAGGACAGTGAAATTGTCCACCATCCCAATGAGGCATGCCAAATGTGACTGCAGTTGAAAAACGAGTAGCTAAAGTTGAAAATTACTTCATCTGGGAGTCGTGGAGCATATATCGCAGTGGTAACTGGTAACACCTGCAGTGTCTGTATGCGAAACAAGATTAATATTCCCAACAGATACTTACAAATAGAAATCACTTACTTAAGACGTCTGTTTTTTAATTGTTGACTCAAACAAATTTTGAATAATTATTCCCATTACCCATTAAAAATTAAGTGAAATGAGTATAACAAACTTTTGCTTTTCATGTAACATGCCAATAGAAACAAAACAAAAATTAAGTTTATATAGAAATAGTTTAAATTAATTGAAATACAAATATGTAGACAAGCTCTGTAATTATTTTGCTACTCAAAATACATGTACAGGGTATATTTTAGTCAAGCCACTACTAGAAACTTCAAAAACTTTTTGTTTTTCCATTAATTTTAGCATTTTTCACAAATTAACCGTCGATTGAGGCCTTCAAATTGATTGTATTTCATCGGGTTAGGATTTGGTATAAGTTTGAAATACGGATTTTGAATTACGTACTCTCCGATTATACGGAGAAAGAGTCATGCTGTGCGGATATATGTGTGTGTTGTTCATGTTAGACCCACTGACGCTTTTACCATATACATAAATCTGACTAAAAACTTTACATCACACATACAGAGGCACATATGTATAAGTTGTTTGTTTTTGTTGTTGTTGATAATTTTTCTCCGCTATTTTCATTTTGTACGCAGCTTGATACCGTCTGTTTCGGTCTGATAATGAGAGTCGATCTAACCGATTGTTGTTGCTGTTGCCGCACAATTAGCATTTGGGGACTGCGTAATGAGCAATGCTATCTACAATTCCCAGTGGAGATCACAACTTCAAAGACAAAGCAACCACAGCGTGTGACCCTCGTCCAAGTAAACGAACCCCAACAATAACAAACAAACAAACATACCATACCATTTGGTAGTATCTTCAGTGATACTTATGTAACGATCTCTCTCTCTCTCTTGGTCGTTGCCTCTCCACACACATTTCATCTGCCGATTTGTGCTTTCAGGTGCAATCCTTTGAAGTTTACCAAATATAAATGCGGGAGTTTCTCGGTTCTTAACGCAATAACTAAAAAATACTCCAATAGTCAATTATTTCCAAGTGATCTCAGGTATTATATGATTATTGTTTCATATTAATGAGCTCGACATCATTTGAAATATGTAAGCAATGACTACACCTATCAGTTGATTGTTTCAGATGCGTTTCTTTATACGCTTATGTACAAAAATGAATATATTCTAAAATTAATTATACGTATCTAAGAATTTGTAGTTTTGAATTTTTATTATAAGAATGAATATAAGAGTGATAAACTTAAGAGCTTTAGTATACAAGCTTCTTAATCTAAGGGCTTTTTTTAGCTTCGAAAAATTATAATTCTTAAATGCTTTTAAATGCTTTTAACAATAATTTTTTAATAATGGTCTTTTCTTTACAAAATATCCTAAAATTTTAGAATTTGAAAGACTTTCTTTTAATATTATTTAAATTTTAATTTTATTTTAACTCAATCACATTATTTCAAAATATGTAAAAACCGAAACTTTGAAATATAGTTGTGTTAAATAAGTAATTTAAACTAAAACAAAATGTGTTTCCCATGTGCAGATGCTCTTTTCCCGTTTTCAGTCCTTTTTTAAAAGTGTACATAAATCGCTGCTTGGTTGCTATTGAGAATATCTGATGATTGAATGTGGAACAGTTTCCAACTTGCTACAATATTAATCATTTGATATGATGCAAAGATTTCATCATTATTTTCTTTAATATATGATCAAAGAGCAGCTGATGTTACGAATATTAACGGTGCATCCATGGGTATTAACACATTCGCCTACTTCAGGCGCGTGCCTGGTTTACCTTCCTGAGCATTGATAAATACTTATGGGTCCAGTGTCCAGTATTTGCAGTCGGAAAAAGAGTCTTCATGTATGGTAACCCTCATAAAAGTTGCTAAAATGTGCAAGGAAAGGGGGATGGTATTGTATGGCATAGTGTGATATGGTATGGGGTACGGCATACAATGGGATGTTCCCGATTCGCTGTCAAGGTAATTTATTAATTCGGCAATAAAAACGATGCACAAACTCTCCTCTCGTCCAGCTACGGGGTGTGTTGTGGTCGAGCACTCGCATGTGGGCCTTACAACTCAATTAAACCTTGTCTCACAGCCCGAATCAGCCTGGTATCACAATCAGAAACAGAATCAGGAATCGGAACCGACTGTAGCATTTTGTTGCTTGCCTTTGTTGTCCGTGTGTTTATTCCAAGTATTTTATTGGGATTATATAATCAGTTGAGTGATAAAAGTCAATCGTCCAGAAACACAATGTTGAGTCGCTGTGGTTAACTCAATTTAAACTGCACCTGATATCTGTATAGAAAATGTACTTTATATCTACATATATACAATATATGTTACATACAGAAAATTGAAATGTTAGCAACTCATGTGATCAATTTACCACACAAATTGAACGCAATTGAGTTAGTTTTATGCAATTTTAATGCAGGCAGATGAGTTATTGAAAACGCATAAGTTTATCTCCAATTTTGTTCCATAAATAAAATGAGTTGATTAGTACAAAATTTATTTTATGAGTAATTATAATGCGGTGTACTAAGTACTAGCAGTATACTGTGATTGGTCACAATCAGGAGATTTGTGTGTAACAGGCAGAAGGAGGCGTGGCAGACCCCACAAAGTATATATTTTTGATCAGCATCAATAGCCGAGTCTATATAGCCATGTCCGTCTGATCGTCCGTCTGCCTGCCCGTCCGTCTGTATGAACACCTAGATCTTACCAAACTTGGTATGTATATCCGTCTATGCTACAAGCAGTACAAGTTTATTTTGAATTTTGCCACGCCCCTCACCGCTTTCGCAAATAGTGGAAAACGTTTTCACAATCCATATAACTCGAAAAGTATTGAAGATATCTGAACGAAATTCACACAGTATGCATGGTACCACTTAATGTGTCCTGACCGGATACATGACTTTGGAACGGATTGGACAATTATATTGCCGCCATAAAATCGTGTTTTTGCATTAATACATTGTGGTTTTTATACCCTCTGAGGGGTATATTGGGTTTGTCAGAAGTATGTAACAGGCAGAAGGAGGCGTGGCGGACCCCATAAAGTACATATATTCTTGTCTGTCCGTCTGTCTGTCCGTATGAACAAACAGATCTCAGAGATGGTAAGAGCTACAATATCCGTTTTAGTCAGTAGCGACCACATATTTAGTCAGTCAATACAAGTTTGTTTCCCTTTTTTTGATGCCACGCCCCATTCGCCCACAATAAGCGAAAAACCAGACATACCTCGGAAAAAATAGATGTTTTTGGCAAATATCTCAGTTAATATAACACCTAGCGACTCCAATGGCATGCAGATTACTAGATGCAATATAAAGATAATGCCATCAAAATTTTTTGGATGCCACGCCTCCTTCGCCCACCAAAAGCACAATTTTGTTGTAACTTTGCCTGCTGCTGGCTCACTTATTTCTTAACGTATAGCTTTGTATGCATATACATACTTGCAGACAAATAATATCAAACGATTGTGAAAATTTCATTAAAATCGGACTATAAATAAAAAAGTTTTTCATACAACAAAAATCGTTCGTTTCAAGCAAGTCATAGCCACGTGCATTGCACTGAGGTGTGCACACAAGCAACGAAAACAAAAAACTTGCGAGCAAGACAGACATACAAATATGTGTGCATGTTAAGTTCTTGCAGCAGCTACTCCAGTTTGAACTCATATAATTGGAAACGAAGCTCAGAGGGTATTACACGGTCGGCATGCCCGACTGACATTTTCTTTCTTGTTTGGCTTGGGTAGAAAATAAATTTAATATAAGTACTGCGTAAATTTTACACAAGCACTGCTTGTGCACTGCTTGTAAACACTACAACTATTGCGATAATATTTTAAGTTTGTATGACAAACTTTTTTATTTATAGTCCGATTTTAATGAAATTTTCACAATCGTTTAATATTATTTTTCTGCAAGTAAATGCTAAGTAACATAACTGTACGTTAAGAAATAAGTGAGCCAGCCGCTTGCAAAATTACAAAGAAATTGTGCTTTTTGTGGGCGAAGGAGGCGTGGCATCCAAAAAATTGGCATTGTCTTTATATTGCAAATAAATTGCCAAAATTGGTGACCCTAGGTGTTATAGTTACCGAGGTATTCGCCAAAAACTTGTATTTTTTCCGAGGTATGTCTGGCTTTTCGCTAATTGTGGGCGAATGGGGCGTGGCATCAAAAAAAGGAAACAAACTTGTATTAACTGACTAAATATGTGGTCGATACTGACCAAGTTTGAACTTATAGCTCTTACCATCTCTGAGATCTGTTTGTTCATACGGACAGACAGACAGACAGACAGAAAGACAGACAGACGGACATGGCTATATCGACTCGGCTATTGATGCTGATCAAGAATATATATACTTTATGGGGTCTGCCACTCGTTCTTCTGCCTGTTACAGACAAATCGCCTCTGACAAACCCAATATACCCCTCAGAGGGTATAAAAATGTGTATATAGTATTTGCAAAATATCTGCTTATTATATTTTCTTTGCTTTGGGTTGGTTTTTGCCAAATCGATACTGAACCTATCGATATATGAGTTACTCTTAACAATGTCCTGCTTGCTGAAAGTGGGTTGTCCTGGGTCGTGGGTCGCAGTCGCCTGTCAAACTGAAAAACGCCATAAATTTCAGTCGGCTGTCACAGAACGTGCGCTCAACAGCAACAGCAAAGCGATGGAAGGGGATGGAAGGGGATGAGTACAGGAAATGCTGGAGCAGGGTCAGGCACAGAGACAGGGAGGAGGTGAATGTAAGGATGAGGATGAGGGAGAGGTACAGAAGTTAGTCGCACAATTGGCAAATGCACAAACTGCACACATATGCCAGTGTATCTATAGAAATCAGTTTGATATGTGGAGGGTGCATTGGGCTACTAGGGCTGCACAACTGTTTGGGGTGGGCCACAGATCGGTGTGGATAGTCGGGGGTGGTGATTTCGCAAAGCGGATAAAAGAGATTGCAGTGAAGAAGAGAGTTGGAAGTATGCCTTTTGGCCAGTCAATTCATGGGTCGGCTATGCAAATACCAGACTGTGGACTGTAGCACTTGCCAAGCCGCAGGATAATCTCTTGCGAACAAACAAAAAAAAAACAAGGAGAAAAAAGCGCAACACGCGCCGCAACAATGAAGAGACTTTCGCAGCCTTTTAGGGCAAAACGGAGCACGCGCAATGTTATCCTTTTTGAATGTTATCCTTTACGCAACTAGATGGACATATGCAACACTCGCGATGCGTTAGCCTTCTATCAAGCCCTTGGTTCGGTTCTTTGGCGAATACCAAGACGATTCCCAGAACAACTGGCAGCAGTTACGATGCTGCGATGCCGGGAGAAATTTTTAAGGAATCTGCTGCTGACAATAAACGGACAGAGGACAGAGGAAAAGCCTTTTGTGCCAAGCGTTTTAGCAACAGTTTACAGTTTACAGTTCTGTTTATGTCTTTATGATTATTGCAATTAGAGGAACGCAGTCTACGCCGCTCTCTCGCTCGCTCATGCACTTAATTACGGGCCTGTGGGACGTCCTGCGCACGTCCAGCCTCAAGGCGGCCTCAAGGACACCTCAGACGTTGCCGTGCCGTGCCGTTGCAGGGGAAATGCTCTGCTCGGCCGGATAACTTACGGAAAACTCGCGATGATAATGGGCGCGATGGGTAGGTAATAAGCAGCACAGCAGGTAGGCAGCAGTACGGATAAACGTGCATACGGATAAACTTACCCCTGCGAGTCCTTGCGTCCTTGTCGTGTCCTGTCGCAGGGGAAGTGCCGACTGACTAGCACAGCATGTGTCAAAGTGTCATGCGCAGGGATATTTATGCGCTATGACGATGCGCGTGTGCCGTGCATCAGCAAGGACGAGCACGGATACTATATAATAGCCAGGATCGTACAGCAGAGCAGCTCATTCGCAAACTAAACAGCGTCGCGTACACATCACAGTCGAACGCAGAACGTAGAACGTTGAACGTGTAAAACAGACAGCAACGAAATGGCAACCACCAATTCTCACAGTCACTACTATGCCGAGAGCATGTACAACATGTACCCTCAGCACCACCACGCCCTGCCGCCCACATACTACGACAGCAGTCACAGCAGCAGCAGCAACAACTACTATCAGGGCAACTCTATGGCGGCTCCCACTTGGCAGCCGGTGAGCTATCAGAGCAGCACTTATGCCCAGTATGGCCAGGAGAGCTACAGTGACAGCTGCTACTATGCCAACTATCAGGAGTTGATGCCACAGCCCGAAGCACTAGCTCAGTACCAAGTTCCTGCTCCCATTTCTGCACCAGCACCCGCACCAGCTCCAGCACCCGCCGCAGTCACTGTTCCAGAGCCTGAAGCACCGGCAGCGCCTGTGAAGAGCCGTAAACGCAAGGCAGCAGAGAATGTGGCGGAGATCATTGCTGCCGTCGAGGAGCGTCCGAGTACATTGCGTGCTCTGCTCACGAATCCCGTGAAGAAGCTAAAATACACACCCGACTATTTCTACACCAGCATCGAACACGTGAAGAAGGACAACGGCAAGACTGGCAGTTCCTCGGGAGAATTGTCGCCCTGCTATGAGCAGGACTATGCTGTGCCCACACCCTCCACACAGCAGACACACATGTCGCCACAGCGCAGCAGCAGCGAGGAAGTGGACTATCTGGATGTCTATTCACCCGCACGCAAACAGGCCACGCCCTCCGCCTCTTTAGTTGGCATTAGCACACCACCGCAATCGCCGGCCGAGAAGCCTGTCAATCAACAGCAAAATGAAATCAATCATCGCATTGTGACAGCTAATGCAGTCGGCAACGAATTCAATTGGTCGCACATTGAGGAGACACTTGCATCAGGTAGGCATCGCCATCCCTCTCTCTCGCTCTCTCTCTCTTTCACTCTCGCTCTCCCTCTCTCATCTTTTATGCGATTACTAATTTCATATTTTCTTCTCTCTATGCTTTATAGATTGCAAAGACTCGAAACGCACCCGCCAAACATACTCCCGCTACCAGACTCTGGAGCTGGAGAAAGAGTTCCACTTCAATCGCTATATTACTCGACGACGCCGTGTGGACATTGCCCATGCTCTCAGTCTGACGGAGCGCCAGATCAAGATCTGGTTCCAAAACCGACGCATGAAATCGAAAAAGGATCGCACACTGGAAGCTTCGCCCGAGCACTGCAGCAACTCGGTTTACAGCACATTGATGCCACCGCTGGATGCGGCACAAACACAGTCTGCCGTGCCTTATGCAGCGTATCCCGCTTATTTGGCCAGCTCACAGCAGAGCTATGATTACCCGCAGCAGTCGCCGCCGTTGCCGCTGCCTCTTGGCCAACAGTACGAGGCACAGTACACACCGCAATATCATCAACACACACAGCAGCAGCAACACTGCAGTTACCAGCAACAGCAGGAACTGAGCACCTCCAACCCAGCACTCTATCATCTGCCTCTTCCCTAAACGACCCACACACACACACACACGCACACAGAGACACACAACCGGAACAAACGTGCCACACACTCTCGACCATTTGCCGGTGACACGCAAATGTCAAACGAGATGCTGAGCAGTCACAGTTGCAGTTGAAGTCGCACAGAAAAACGCATACTCCCTACAGTGCCCAGCGCATGGGCATAGGAAGAGTGTGCAATATGTGCATAGAACTCTTGACCGACAACTGGCCAAGAGAACGAACGAAGCAGAAAGATAGAAAAGAGAGGAAGAGAAAGAGAGAGGGAGAGAGAGCAAAACTCTCTGCGCTATACCCAGTGGCAGGCCATGGGTTGCAAGTTGCCTGGAGAGCTCGATTATTATCGGCAATAACCACAAAAACTAAACTCAATTTGGAGACTGAAAATATTAAGCTAACGAATTTTGTATATATGTACTATATTTTTTATAACTATTTTAATATTAATATTTATTGAAATATATATTAAGTAACTACGAATTTACCAAAAAAAATAACATGTTTTTTTAATCTCATTTAACTTTTGGGCTATGAAGGAAGAAAAGGCTTAGAAACTCACTATAAAACCTACAAACCAGACGAGATAGACTTTTAAAGTAAATAGAATTACCGGAGACAGGCGATATATATCGGAATAAAAAACATACCTTGAGCCAGTAAATATATTTTTTAAGAAGATTTCAAATCATTTCCGAAATATCTTTTAGAATTTCCAGTTTACAGACAGAAAAACTTATACGCATTTGTCTTTCAAACTATAGTTTAAAACAAAATTATTGTAATTTAAGAGTTTATGTCTTAAATGAGTTTGTACTTTCTTAAACTGATCTACAAATTACTATTTATTATTTGTTTTTATGAAATCTATATTTTTAACGTGCTTTGAAAACACTATGTATATTAACTAATCATGTTTATAAGTATACTAATACTTTAAAATTTTTCATAGACACATAGATTGATACAGTTTTCGTAAAATATGCATTCATGCATATTTTAAATATTGGAATTGCATATACTGCGAACGGCAGTCCACGCTGGTGATGAAAGCAAAAGCCTAAAACACTATTATTATACTATTTTTACTTTATCTTATCGATATCAAATATATTGTAAGTGTATTGTATATATATTCTCTTCACTAGATATAATTATCGTTAAGGAGTTTTATATATGATACTTATATATTTTAAATACTTTATAAATGAAAGCTTTAGTTTTGTTAAACAGTTGGAAACTTAACAAACTCAACATTTCTACCTTCCATTTGTTTCGATATTTTTGGATCATTAGAGATGCAACCACCCGAAAATATGCGATTTTAAGCCAGAAGACAAACGTTTTGATATCAACTCTAAATTCGAGCAGCTGCAATTCGATGCTCCCCTCTTTCCCTTTCCCTTTCCCTTTCTCATTCCCTTTACCTTTACTGCTTTGCTTCTCCCCTGAACCTTGATTTTTCTATAAAATGCACTATTTTCGTAATAGAAAAACGTCACATTTTGGTTGACTTTTGGGTTCAATCAACCACCACCAACGCCACTACGGAAAGAGACACAGCCGCCTTGCCGCCTTCGGATGTTTGTTCATCTATTGAACTGAGACATGAATTGGTCATTTTTCATTCTCTCTGAGTGACAGTTATCGGTAGCGCAACCGAAAAACCATGTGCTATATATACTATACCATTTTCCAGACGGCATTTATCCGACTCATTAAATCAAAGTGGACACTGGACTGTGACAATTTCTGTTGAGCTTCAAAATTTTGCGAGAGAAAGGGTAACTTAACTTGCAAAATAATTCCATCAATTTAGTCAGATATTATTATTATAATTTATTTAGTAGACCGAACAACAAAAATATTAGGATACTCTAAAGAAATGTACGAAATTTTCTTAGTACTTTCTGTATTAATTTGGTTAAGATATTATATTAAACAAAAAGTTGTTCATGTTAGGACCAAACTAAATTATTATTTTGTAATTTTATTAAATCAACAAAAGAATATTATATTTTTATCTAGTAGTTAAATAGCAGTTATTTCAAATTGTGATGTGATATTGGCGGTTACGACTAGGGAAATTCTCATTAGCAGAGGCTGTGATATTAAAGTTAAGTTAGTTTTTAAATTTACTTATTTACAATAAATTCAGTTTATTTTGACATTTTCTTTATCAACATTTGCTCTTTTATTAACAAATTAATATAGTCAAATTTGTTACAACTATAAGTATAAAGTATAATTAACAAATCACAAATTATCTTCCACTAGAAAACCTATTAAACTTAGAAATCTGAAAATTCTGCACATATAAATATTTAGAATTAAAATTTTCTTAAAACGCAAAGCTCTCTTCTCTCCTTATTTTTGTATTTTTCGAATATTTCGCAATAATACTTAAGTAAAAATTCCAACTAAAATGACTTTTGACTAACATTAGAGTTATCTTATTCTTTATGTTGATTTTTTTTCCATCGTTTTCTTAGAGTTTGTTATTGTGACTTTTACAACTTCTTGGTGAGTGGTAAAAGGTTAACGTGCAAGTTGCGAAAGAGTTACGTTAACTCTTCAGTATCCTTCGTGGAAATGAAGCCGTTGAATTTGCGAATCGTTTTTAATGAAAACCCAAAGGTCGCTCTTAACTCATTCGCGAACCATAAAAACGAGAAATATTCGCGGAATGGTTCATTGTGGGCGTTAGCGTCTGAGGAAATTAAGGATGCAGTCAAGGCTGCAAAGTCAATCCTTTAGCGTAATCCTTTAAATAGTCAAAATAAAGCCCGCCTTTGTCAAAACAATTGTGCAGAACTGTTCACTCCTTTGCCTATCTTTGAATTCGCACTACAGAATAGGCGTTCTATTGTGTACACTTAGTCCAAAACACGGTACCTGCCCCTGCCTACCGTCCACTGTCCAGTGTCCATCTATCCTCTGACGTCTGCCTGCGAATAACGATCGTAAAATTATCCTTTCGCTAACACGAGCACAGAGCCCGCACAATTTCGCACAGGACGATCGTCTACCGGGCGAAGGAGTTACAAAGTCATAAACACAAAACACCATTGTCCTTTGGCATTGTCGGTTTGCGAATTATCCTTTCGGCACCGCTGCCGTTGCCTCTGTCGCTGCCATTGTCTCTGTCTCAGGCTCTACCTCTACCTCAGCCTCTGGTGTATGCTTAATCCACAGTCAAAGTATGTTTACAGACAATACGCCCACCTCAACGAATTCGCAAATGTCAACAGTCCAAGTCAACCTGAGAGAGCCTTAACTCTTAACTGGAAGGGATTAAATTACATTATCCTTATGTTTAAGATAAACACAAACAGCAGAACTCTTCCAATGTTTCGGAAATTAACTTTCACGTTAATGTCAAAACTGGGTGGAACCGAATCAGTTTTAATAGCCCAAAACAATTCGGTATTTGACAGCTTAATCCTTTAGGCATCATTTAGTTTTTTTTTCGTCCTTGCATGATTTTCTAAATTTGTAACAGATATGATAATAGTTATGTTTAACTATATAACATTTTTTGTTTTCAAAATATTTTCTTTTTTATTATGCGAATCTTTAGAAAACATTTATGATTTTTTCATAATATTAATATGTTAAATTGGTACAGAATGTACTTAAAATCGAACTGAAATCATTACAAAATTGCGTAAGTTTGGTTGAAATTGCTTAAAATACATAAAAGTGATTCATACCAAGTATGTCCAACCGATGGTTTCTATGGCAGCTACAGTCGGCTCTCGTTAATTCGAAAATCGAGGGGCTCTTAAAATATTACGAATTATAGTGTGTTTGATCATATAAGTTAAAATTACCGCGTGGTAACAATGCTTTTTTGTTTTTTACTTTAATTTAACGAGAGGCTCGAAATATTTTAGGTTTGAATCAGCGAGAGTCGACTGCATATGAAATAGTGGTATGCCAGATAATTTTTCAATTCAGGTATGATATTGCAATCCTATTTTAGCATACGAACTTTTAAGAGACATAGTTACTCAATACAAAATTTCACCAAAATACGTTATAACTGGGACACCAGTTCGAGTAGAAGTGGGTTGGTGTTTTCTTTTTTTTTTTTTTTTTTTTTTTTTTTTTTTTTTTAGGGCAAAGTATATATATTTATTTTTCGAAATACCAAGTGCTCTAAGGTTCTTCTTTTACAATATCGACTGGGCTCTGAATATGCAATGGTAAGCAGACTTTTATTATTATTATTGTTTTCATTCATAGCTTTCAATTTCGAGAATTTGGATTGGTAAAGTCCTTAGTAATAGGAAGTTAACTTTGGCATTTTAGAGTTATCTAAAACAAGCAGTCTTAATGGCTAGTTTGTTTACAATTCTCCATTCGATGCTAATTTCAGTTGACAATTAAGTAACAGGTTTTCAGAAGGAAATGTAAAGTCGATTATGCGGACAGGAGATTGAGTTAAGCATTTTGTGCTTCCCAAGTGACCAAGTTAAGGTCACGGTTGCGGCCTGTGCTCTTTGTTGTGATTAGCTCTTTCGTCGCTATATTTATGGCGCTCTAAAAGCAATTAATTGTGACCCAAATCAACAGATTCTGAATGGTTGGCAATACACTGCTGCTGACGCGCTCTCTTGGCCTGGCCAAATGGCCCGGCAAATGCGTCCGATCGCCAGAGAGCGTGTGAGAAGGCGGTGTTGGTGGTGCTGCTGATGATGGCGCTGACTACACATGAGTTATGACCACAACAGACAAATGTCGCTTTAAATGCTCCATTGGCATGCATAAATTTCAGTTTACAAGCTCCATCGTTCCTCAGAATCCCAGTCGCAGTCCCAGTCGCAACACCGATCTCAGTATTAGTCTGCGATGAAATCAGCGCCAAAAGGCGGCTAGATCAGTGCGCCAAAGTCAAAGCCGCCAACTGCGATACGACTAGATCCCCCAACTAGCCAAAAAAAAAAAACATTAATATGTTAATGCGCAGATCAGACTAAGATCAGGATGATGTTGGGGAAAACGGGGCACTCGGAGGGGGCAACGGTGGCTCCGACAACGACAACCGCCACCGTCTGTGGCGATTTATGAGTTTAGCAAATGCTTTATGGTGTGTCGCTTTGACTAATTTATCTGAAGAAGGTGACGACGACGTGGAGTAGAGGGGTGCAGTGGGGAGAGGAGAGGAGGGAACGATGCTGCTGGGCTACAAATTTATTGTTAATTTATGATTAAAACTGATTGTGTTCGAAAAAAGGTTTTGTATGCCTTCTACTCTCGTCATCTCCTCCCTCTCCTTACTCATCCTCATCCTGGCTGACCAGGTACAATAATTACAACAATCTTGTTTTTATTTTTTGTTAAATAAATCTTCTATTTATATATTATGATTGTTAATCAAATATTCAAGAACAAAATACAGAATTTTGTGTATTTTTCTACGAGAATAAATCAGTTTTTAATGAATAACCTAATAAATTCACACAGTAAATTTGAGTTAAAAACAAAATCTAGTTTCTGTGATGATCATGAATTTTGTATAAAGCTAATTTTGTTCATCTGATTTTAATATCATGTTCTTACAAACATAATACAAAGTTCTTTTAAATTTAACACAAAGTTTTGTTGTGTTATGGGAAAAAGGAAGCATAAAGAATATGCTTTATTGGTCAGCATCAACAGCCTTGATTTTCGCCTGTCATTATGAATTAAAGTTTCAAGATAAATTTGAAATATGTATAATATTCCCAAAGCATAACTCATGAATCATTTAAAATATCTAAGAAAAACTTACACTTTATGTGCAAAGCATATTTTTCTATGCATAAATTTGCTTTGAACTTAAAGCTATGGAAAAATTTTTTGTTTTTTGAGATATCTCTACCAAACCAATACATTATATTTCTGATATTATTATCTATGTCCCCACTTAATTTTTTAGAAATCAGATAATTATTTCAAATAGCTATCGTATGAATAAAGTAGTTTAATAGATGGAAACACTTAGATTTTTGCACAAACTCTTTAACTTTCATACTGTAAGCAACTGATCTTCTACATTCACCAGGCTCTAATATAGTATTGTTGTTATGTCATTACAGATTTCTTCTCTTTTTTGTCTTTATCCGGAAAATATCTCAAAAATCCGCTGTCCCAAAATCTGTCCTTTTTATATAAACGTCTGGCTGCGAATATTTCAAAGTAAATAGGAAAATAATATAGATTTAAATAAGATTGTATGTACAAAGTTATTTTGTTCTATACAAAAATACAGCCGGAAAAAATACGCTTTCCAAATATTGATTTAAACAAACTTAATTTTTGATATTAACGACGACGTAGATAATACTTTTGTGGACTTAGACATAGGTAAAATTTTTTATTGATATAAACTTAAATATTAAGATTTTTCGAAAATGCCCTATTTTGAATTTTTATTATAATTATTATTTGTCCTGATTTTCTGGAAAGCAGCTGACAACACTGTTCTATAGCCTAAAGCCTTCTGAAATATGCAAAAAAAAATGTGAATACAAAATATTTTTTTAATACGCTAATAATTAATTAACGTTGCACTAAAAATGTAAACATTAAAAGTAATTGTTAAGATTTATTAAAATAAAAATTCAAGCATTTAACTGCAATTCACTTGCTTATTTTTTCACAAATTTTTAAAACTTCCTTGCAATATGCGTTTTGCGCTTTGTTCACTTAAGACATTTTGACCCTAACTGGGGGGTTATTAAAAGCCATAATTGAATTTCTTGCAAACAGTTGTTTGTTTGTGAAAGATGTGGCCTGAACATGCAAAACGACAACAAGGTTTCAGCGCTGTGGTGGGAGAGAAGTAGGGGTAGGGTTAGGGTACTGCTATAGCGGTGTATCCGGCTGGCGCTGAAATTTTGAAAGTATGAAAAAAGCAATTAAAACTGAAATAATGAATTCTTTCTTTGCAGTTTGCCATGTTTCTGTCTGTTGTCGGTTGTCTGTAGCAGGGACTGGGAAAGAGACTAAAACTGGGACTGAGCTTGAGGTTGAGGTTGGAGCGTGCTCTGGTTGGTTGACTTGGGTGAAGGGATCGGCATTGGAATCGACCTCGCAGCAGAGTCGAGCTGCTTGGGCTGAGCTGATTAGCATGAGGCGTAACAGTTTTTAATTGCAGCCACATTTGACGGCGCGTCGCAATATGCCAAAAACGAGCACTTATCTTGCCATCAGAAAGTTGAAAAACTTTTACATCCCCCTCTTTTTTTCTCTTTTTTTTTCGGGATTTTGTTTAATAACAATCATAAAAGTTGTTGCACAAATGTTTTCCATTTTGTCAGTCGCTTGGTGATTAGCGGAAAAACGAAAAAGAACGAACTAAAATGAAATAATATTCAGTTCACAGATGAAACGATAGGCAGAACATAGTAAGAAAGCAATTAAATTGATATAAATCATAAATTTGTTTATTCTTAATAATAAAATATTTCAAAATACATATTCGATGCCAGACTTTATTCAGTTTAAAGAGCAATATCATTAGTTTTCCATATATGTTCAAGTTTTTACACATTTTAAGTTAAATTTGACCTATTTTCAGTGAATGTTTTTCCGTCAATTAGACACATATATACATAGGTTTTGGGCATAGGTGTGTGTGAGTGTCGGGTCATTAATTTTGATCATGCCCAAATATGTGTCAGTCAGTCAGTCAGTACGCCGTGGGGCAAGTTTGCCACCCAGTCCGTCGCACATCCACGTCAAATTTTCCATTTCCATTTGCAGTCAACCCAACACACACAGACTGCTACACACTGTATTCAAATTAGGCAAGGCGCCTTTCCCAACCCCAAAAATCCCTTCCCTTCTGCACATGTGCCCTTCGCTATGTGTGTGTTTGTGTGTGTGGCGGAATTTTCTAATTTATTTTTTAGCAAATGGTTCAAGGCCCTTCATGCTTTACATTTCAAGTTCGAGTTTTGCCGGCGCCAAACAAATTGTTAATGGAAATTCACGCATCTCGTATTATTGATTTTCAAACACTTGAAGAACTTTTTCCCCGTTTCCCTGCCTCTTGACAGCAACAATTGACAGTTGAATTGCACAAATTGAGACGGTGACGATTAATGGCCAAGGTCGATGCCAAGTTTGACAGCTCGTTGAGTGCATAAAGGCCTAAAGAAGGTTGCTTGAACCAAAGTTATTTCTGAAACTCTATATTTAGCTACATTTCTGCTTTAATTCGAGTTAGATTCTGCCCTTTAAGCGCTGCAGCAGCAGCGACATCTGGCAGCGTGACGTGTCAAGAATGAAAACTATATAATTTTCCAGTTTCCAGTTGGAAAATTTTCCTTATGTCATTTTGCAACATTTCCAATTGGCTGCGTTTTGGTAATGGAAATGTGCAATTTTGTCTAGACACAAACCAAGCTGCAGGCAACGTTTTCCCAGCTGAATCGATAAGCAGTGCATTGCGCACTGCTTGCTGAATTACTTTGAGTGACGTGCTATGCATATGCACTGCTTGCTGCGGAAAATAAAACTCATTTGTTTGGACAGCTTAGGGAAATAAAGTTTAAAGAAAATATACAAATAAAAGTATGCAAAAATACATTAAATAATATTATTGAAATTAAAATTAAGGAAGGAAAATATACAAAGTTTAGAATTGAAAACAATAATAAGGTTTTTAAAAATGGGTTTCTTTAAAGGAAATCGAAACATAGAAAAAACACAAAAAATTTATAAGTTAGTTAATTTTAATTTAATTATTGCATAAAATGAGGGAAAGAAGGGGCTTTTTCAAATTCCTATGCTCTATAATACTGGATTTTTAAAAAATGCGCTACTAATCATATACATAAATCAACAATATAAGTATTAATAAAAGAAAATGTTATAAATATGGTTAATTGTATACATTAATAAACAAAATAAGTTTTAATTTAAGATATTGTTATAAATATGGTTAAGGATTTTGAGTTTTTGCCACATTTAGCTCTAGTTTACACAGCTTTTTATATTATTTCTATAATTTTAAATAAAAATTTCTCTATAAGCATGAATAAAGCAGATTTTAAAATACAGGATTTAATTAGATTGCTACAAAATGCAGAGAGCAATAGCTCAGTTGACAGTTTTAACCTGTTCAAAAGAGAATCCAGTCAGCCGTGACGAAAGCCTTTTTAGCCAAGTGTCCGTATGCAGAGTTGACGATTTAAAGGCTAGACTCAGATTCGTATGGCTTTAATGTGGCCTTGATGAGGTAAACTAATTAAAGCGGCGCTGATTAGCTGCTACAGAAAAACAACTGGAAACTATAGGAAACATTGTAGGAGTAGAGTGAGGCACATGCAGAGAGAGTTATCCCATATACGTACAAGCATACAAGTGACTGCCACATTGTTCACACGCATTATGTGGGCAAAAGGATTTGGCGGCGCGCCGCAGGACGATAATGAACACAAATGAGCAGAGCGAAAGGAGTTTTTGCCAAAATGCGAAATGGCTCACGAAATGGCAAACATTTGCCAAAAACCAAACACATACATGTATTGTAACAGTATAGAAACAATGCGAAATGGGAATTGCCGGCGGACCTGTTGGTCCTGTTTGGTTCTATGCTGCAGAAGGACACGACCTTGGCGCAATGGTTCAAGAGTTTAGCCAGCCATCCAGTCAGTCAGTCAGGCATTTATAGAATTTGACTGTGTATCTTTTGTTGCAATCTGATTGATTGCTGTCAGGCGGCTGCTAAAGAAAACCCCTCACAATGTGTTTAGGGGACAAGAGTTAGGGGCTGAAAGCAGCTGCTGAAATGGCTTCCTTACAGCACTCAGCCTCACTACGTACTCGGCACTCTGCACTCAGCGACGCCATTTTAAATTTACTCATTTAATCTTTACTTTTGCCTGAGAATTTAAGACTTTAAAGTGTCCTGTTGCAGGGGTGGAGCCACTTTCCTTTTTAGCCCCGACAAATTAATCAACTGCTTAAGCACACGACTTGTGGTCCTGGACATGCGCAACAGTCCTTGCTCGACCTTCCGCAGCAGCCAAAGGGAGAAGGATATAGCCAGAAGAGCTTTCGCAGCCAAAAGCTTACTTCTTTGACTGTGTGTGTGTGTGTACATAAGGAAATGTATGTGATGCCACAAAAGCAAATCAAAATGGCGTTTCAGCCAGAAGAACACGTATTTGAATGCCTCTAATGATGGATTCAGTCAGCGAGTCGCGTGTCGCTTTAGCCCAGCTGTTGTCCTTGCAACAGTAGCAACTGCGCCTAATGATACCCCAACCCACCAACAGCAGCCTCCAGCTTCAGTTTCAGCTCAGTTGGGCCGCCATCTTGACGACTAAGTGGCTCAGCGGCTGACAGCTGAGACGCGTTTATCATAATCAAATGTGAATGGACTCTTGTTGCCACAGGCAGCAGTGACACTGACACTGACACTGACAGTGACACTGAGACTGACACTGGGGCAAGCACTAAGCCATCAGTTGCAACAGTAGCAACATCAACTACTACAACAAAAACAGAACAGAAAAATTGGAAAATTAATTTAAATTGCCTTTTGATGTAAATGCATCTTTCAATGCATCGCCAACTACAACTTGCAGTCGATACACTTGGAAAACTAAAAACATTGCATGGAAATCGAAAAAAGTAAAACTTGTTATTATGTGAAAGAGTTCTTGAATTTCGCATATATTTTATTATATTTATTTACTTTGATTTTATTTATAACTTATTTTAAGTTCTTATAATCAGTTACTGCCGAGTTTTAAGCAAATTAAATAAGTAAAACATATATATTGTATTTATATTTCAAAATAATAACTTCTTTTTTAAAGCAAACTACAAGATTTTCAATGAAGAAGAAGTTTGAACAAAAAAAAAGGAACAAATTATATATTTTTGAACTTTATTTGAATTATGCACGATAAAGCTAGAATTTATCTTTGTATATTTTATAATTTAATAGCGATTTAACATGGATCATTTGGTTTCTTCAAGTGTATTGAGAGACTTTCGAGTATGTGCTCCAGATTTGTCTTTTAGTTATCGTTTGCTCTAAGTAGCTGCAACTTTAGCGTTGTGTGTTTGCCCTAAATGGCATGCATTTATCAAATGCCACTAGTAGCAACTGCCCTCCATCTTTTCCCTCCCTTCCAACTTTTTGCTCCAATCACCCCTCTGCCTAGGCCAAGCTGCAGTTGCAGTGGCAGTTGCAGTTGCAGTTTCAGTCTGTCTGTTAGCTGGTTCAACGAGTGCGTGAAGAACTCAAATGGCAAGGTATTAACGAATTGTCGTGAGCTGCTGAGGATGTGGCATTGGAATTGACCATTTTTCTTGGGTCGATGGCACTGAGTTTAATTGAAAACTGTTGCAGTTCCGTTTGCAAGTTATATGTTGCACGTCTTACAGCGTACGTTGCACGCTGTACGTTGTACGTTGTGTGTGTTGCACATAGTTTCTATGCCCACATTTAATTTGAAAATTCCTCTAGTTTGGTTTTTGTTTTTTATTCAGCAGCATTAAAACAAAACTACAAACGCTGCTGATTGTTTCATATTAAAAGCGTGTGTGCAACAACAAAAACAACAACACGAAAAACAACAAAAAGAACAGCATCAATATTAACAACATGCGAGCGATGATGAAAAATCGGCTGCAACATGTTGGATGCTGCTGGGCAGACTCTGAATGCAGTTCCCTCCCATTCATCCCCTCCCAATTCCCTACTATTCCATCTCCCTTCATCTCTACTGCATTTTCTACTCCGCTGTGGATTTGTGGATGGAGACGACTGCCCGCTGGCAGCTCCGACATCAACTCCAATTACAGAAGTACACGCAGGCGTCTCTCTTATGATTTCTAGTTTTTTCTTTTCATTTTTTACATTTTTAATATTTGTTTCTTCTTCATCTCGTGCGGGTTATATAAAACTAAGAAAAACTTCAGAACATCTTCTGGAAAATTTGGATCCATCTGGAAATCAAGTAATCACAATGACAATACAAGTTTGAGCGCACTGAGACGCCAGAAGGTTTTCAACTATTATATCGGAAAATAATACTCATAGCTTATTATAATACACTAAGCAAAGGTAATAATTTATTAACTTTAAATTGTGTATTTTAATATAAAAATTTATATTTTGTCTTACAAAGTTGTATTTTGTGTATAAATATATATATATATATATTTGTTACAAAATTTTAAAGATTTTAAATGAGTATAAGTCATTATATCATAACAAAATTGATAAATTGCCATAGAAAACTTAATAAATATTCATAAAAACAAAATTAAGTCAGATCAAAAACATATTTAAAAACTAAAGCTTAACTCATTAAGAACAAAACTTACCAGCAATAAAATTAACATGTAAAGAATGGAATAAATTGTTAGAATAATAGTTAACATTTCAGTACATTTTATGTAAATTAAACAAACTCTATTTGGAAAACTATTTGAACTAAAAAACTTCTCGTGAAATAAATAAACACAAATAAATAAAATAAATCAAATTAAATTTAAAAAATTGGAATACATTTTTAGCATAATAATTACATTATCACTTTAGTGTCACGATTCATTTTATCTTCAATAAATAAAGTAATTTTTGTTAAAAAAAAAAACATTTTAAATCTAAGAAATACGAGGAAAAAATGAGCAGCAATCGGGTTAAATATTTAAAAATAAAATAAAAAGAAGGAAATAAATTGTTAGAAAATTAATTTAATTCAAATGACGATGAATTCTAGATTTCAGAACAATATAAAATAAAGAAAAGCATTTTATATAGTCGACCGTTTTAATCGTTTTCAAAAGTTAAGAAAACTTTTAATGTGCTCTTATAAAGCCATAAAGCAACAGAATAATTTAAAAATTAAACTTTAAGTAACACTGCACAATTAGAATTATGAGTAACAGTTAAAAGAAACAAAGTAAAACTAAACTTTTGAGTTAAACAACCTCTTAAAGGCAATGCTCTATTTGTTATTCCCAATTTATCTTAAGAAATGCAAATTTAACTGTGACAAAAATAAAATAAAATATTGATAGTCGTCTGTCGTATTTCTTGTTTTGCTCATTTGGAATTTGGTAGCAAAACTGAAATTGATTTTTAATTAAGGCATTTAACCAAAATAACTGAGACTCAACCCAGCCCAAATGCCGTAAGCTTAACCGTAACCTGAAACCGCATGAATCATAAAAAAAAAAAAAACACAGACCTCGATGTCGCCCCGGCAATGTGATCAATAAATTTAAATTCTGTTTTGAGATTCAGATACAAAGATACAGATACAGATAAAGATTACGATTTTGATACAACTTCAAAGCTGGAGTGCAAACGAGCTCATTTTAAAGAGATGCAAACAAGCCGAAACTTGTGGACTTGACTACTTTGGGGACAAGGCAAAGGTAAAGCTAAAGAAATAAAACCCATTTGTCGCTGACTTTTCTGGCGACTTTCTGTTTACAGTGAGCGCTGTAAAATTTCGAACGCAGCCAATAAAAATGGAAATGATGGTGCACAGAGAACGAAACGTAACGAAACGAAACGTTTATAAAATAATAATGCGAAATAATAATGTGACGGTGATTTAGCGGAACAGCGCCACGATTGAATACAAATAAAGTGCCTGAAAATGGGCGGGGAATAGAATTCGAGAATTCGGGATTCGGGGGACTGGCGGGACGTACTAATCTAGGATGATTTCAGCCTAATCTGGAGCAAAAAACAACATAGCACTTGGATCCCAGGGAGGGCAACGCTGACGTTCACGTTGACGTTGACGCTGACGTTGACGTTGAATGGCAGGCAATCATCTGCCTCGTCCAGCGTCCAACTACCTGTTTCTCTTTGCCAGCTGAGACTGGCAGCCGTGTGGAGCTGCCGCCATAGGCCGTTGGTCCAGGCCATGCGGCACCCCCTGAAGCATAAATCAAAGCGATAGGCGTGGCCTAGCAGCAGTGCAAGCGAGTGCGAAACATTTTCGAACATGCGCACACAGTATGCGTCTCGCTTCCGCACACACAGCCAAGCAGCCCGAATGATTTACAGTTTTCGAACAAACACACGCACACACAGCTACCGCGCACTGAGTTCGAATCGGACGCCAGGCTCTCTGCTTGACACTGCGCTGCTCTGTCAAACGTGATTCGAACGTGGCGCACTCAAGTACGCCAGCTGCGCGCTCGGTAACCGGTTAACTGTTAAACTAACTGTTACTGTTACTCCAACTGTTTCTGTTTTCCCCCACTGAACAAATAGTCGTGTAACGCGCGGTGCAATCCAATCAATCAGACAGCTCCACAGAGGCGACGGCAACAAAATTGCCGAAAACAACTTCAAGTGTTATGGAATATTCTGTGAAAAATTATGAAAGCCCTTTAAAAAACGGATAAACTAAAGTGAAACTCAGGCCCTAAGGATATATGCAATATTAGAATATCATCTATCAACACAAGAGCAGCAATTGAAGCTTTATAAATGCCAATGCAATTGGAAAATGTTACGAAAATCGAGTAAACTAATTACATAAAGCAAGCGTTAAAGGTGTATATAATACATATTCACAAGTTCTCTTGAGTGTACATAGTTCAAACATCAAATACAATACACACGCTTAGTGAAGTGCTCCATATAATCAAAACACATTAGAGCAACAAAACATTGGATTGAATTTTGTAAACTAGAACCTAATTAGGTAAGTCGGAAAGTATCAATAAGTTAAAAAAATTAACGCTAAAAAGTTTAGAAAATTAAACAAAAACTTGGGTAGAGTTGCCTATAAATTGCTCAGAACTATAGTCTTAACACCTTAAAGGATTTGTTATTTTATTTTTTTGCCTAAACTTTGGAGCTAAACTAAACTTTCTTGCTGTTATCAAACTCTTTCGACTAACACGTACACTCTCACAAACATTTTGTTCGAAATTCGAATACGTATTTACGTATTTCGGGCGATCCCAACGCACAGTGTATGTGAGACACACAGACAGTGTGTGTGAGATCAATAAGAATGTTTTTCGAACTCGGAGAGCTCAAAACATTCGAACTGGTTCTCTTTCGAACTCACACACACACACACACATACGCGCGCGTACTTGCGGCTACACATTTCTGCGTCCGCAAAGGTAAAACAACAGCAGCAATGGCAATGTGTGCGAGTGAGTCGGCATGCGACCGCATTAAATGCTGTCTGACTGCTCTAACAGGCATGGCCAGTTCGAATTTGTTGTTGTTTAATGAATGCACTCACATGAATATGTGTGTGAGAGCGAGTGTGAGTGCTCGTACTCGCTGCTACAATTGGCGGCGCTGGCGCTGCGCGTAGCATGAGTTTTTTATTGATGCTCAGATATTTGAATTATGCCCGAGCAGTCAAAGTGAGACATTGGCGCTTCGAGCACGTATTCGCGGATACATTCATTCGAGAACCGAAACCGAAACAGATACAAATACAAATACAAATACAGATACAGCAACAGTAATAGCAACAACAAACACCGCAACTTTGGCCCTAGCTAAAAACAATCCATCAATCCGTCATAGCAGACGCGCTCACTTTGCGAATCGTGTATAAGATACAAATACAACAAAAGCGCGCATCCGTTGGATACATTTACTGCTCAGTGCTGACTTTGAACGATAATAACGAAAGATGGATGGGCAGCAAAGCGTTTTCACTGCCAGTGTTTTCATCGATGACGTTTAAAATACTTATCCATAGATTCATACGCTGATGGATACACTAAGTTCAACGTGAATTTAAAACTCAATTCGCGATTCATCGACTATCGCTATATGTCTAATCGATTCCAAGCAGAACTGTGACAAATTGTGTGCCTGCCCTGTTTGCGGCTAATTACCGCTAAATATCCGCCAAAAGTCAAGTGAAATTACAGGTAAAAATTGCCATTTACTGAACCCGTTACACCGCAGGACGCATACGGATTAAGCCGGCAAATATGCGGGCAAAATCGGTACGGCCAATTAGCTAAAAGGCCATCCTCAAAGTGATCGGAAATCGTTTCCGTAAATTGACAAAACAAAAAAACATTTTCATTCTGTGAAGTGCATAAAACATAAAACGATTCCAAAACTGCAACAATTACCGTCGGTAAACATTTTATTCAAGTGAATGCAATTTGCAAGCGGAGAATTTATCAAATTGTAGTTAGAAAGCAACGGTAAACAAAAATTCTATTTGTTTTGTTATAAAAATATGCGAGATTTATGCAGAACTTCAATCAAACTTACAATGAAAAACAAATATACTTTTTAAACAAATTTGTTCAAAGAATTTTTTAAGTGTGCGTTTATTTGGAACTTTAAAATTTGTACTCTGTGTTCTAATCAATTAATATAGTTTAGGAAATAAGAGTAAAAATCTACCACTGTAGTCCACGCTAGTGACGAAAGTAAAAGCCAAACACACAAACGCAGTGTGGAAATAGAGAAGTTCGCTCAGCTTATCAAGATTCTATTAGGTCTATATTTACTGGGTTATTATTTTAAATATAAATAATATACATACTTGTAAGCAATAAAATACTCAGACTAAACCGTAAATATTAATGTAGACCAGGGGTTAAGTAGTTATTCTTTTAAACAAGTTGTGTTATACAGCAAAATATAATTATAAAACATTTTTTCAAAAAAATATATTGGTTTATAAATATTTTGTTAGACTTTGTGTAAATTAATACTTTAACTAAAAGATTTTAAATAAATATTTACTGTAGTATTTCTAGAAGTGTATTTTTGTATGAGTATACAAAGAGGCTTAGAGTAAAAACTCATATAAATTAGTATATTGCAATAATTTTATCAGTGCTTTTACTAATAGTATTTTTTTTTTCAATTGCTTATTTGTTTCTTAATAAATGTTAATGAAATTTTAAGAATAGTGAATAAACTTATGTTGTTCAATTATTTAAGTTTAAAATATGGTTTTTTGTTATTGTTTAGGGAAATTTTTTGATCTACAATTTTTTTAAACCCCATAACTTCTCACCAAGTGTTCTGACCATATCGAAACTGCTTTGTCAAAAAAAGACGTAACTAAATAATTGTTTTATTATTTTTATGATACAGCATTTTATAAGTATCTTTAAGTTTACTTGTTTAGTATAACTATTATAATTTCTTTAAATCCATTTTGTCAAAAGGGTATCTCAAAGGTGGTTTGTTTCATTTATTTATTAATTTATGCCAGCGCAACAAGCAGGTTCATATTTATAAACTAAAGCACTAGGCACATTTACATTAACATAGCTAAAATTTAGTTGAAATAGAATTTTATTTTAATAATTCAACAATAGTTTCTTAAATTGATAAAATGATCTTAGCTATTTTTAATGAAATTCTATATTATTTTTTATTGTAGCTATAATTTATAAATTATTCAATAATTTTAAGTCTAAAATTGAACTGCAAAGTATCGAAGCTTTAAATTGAGTTCAGTTTGAGACTTCAATTATGTATACTATGCTACTGGCAATCGGAAAATTTTCTATTTGTGTCCCATTCCAAGGGCGCTTCCAATTTGCTTTTGTTATGTTCCATTTTTGTATTTGTATTCTTTTTGGGTTGCGTGCGCGATATCAACACAAAGAATTTTCACTTCATTAAAACGAATGCAGCCGTTTTTGAAATAATTAAGAGCCACAAAGGCGAAATGTCACCGCGAATGAAAAATGCCTAACAAGCAGCCACTGTAATCTACCAACTATCCGAATATACATATGTATATGTATATGCTATATACTCTTATTATATACAATATAATCACAAATACATAGTGCGGTACATAAAAATTGCGTGGTTTGTTTTTTTTTTTTTGCTTTGCCCTATTCCAGCATATCTTGACTTGCCTCTTGCCTCATGCCGCATGCCGCATACCTCTTGCCCCTTAATCCCTATACCGGTAAGGCAGCCATCCACATGGAAGTCATGCTGACCCGCTCGCTGTGGGCGCAACGAAACTGAAATTTTTATTAAAATGTGACTACAAAGTACTGCCAAGTCTGTGGCTGGAAGAGCCAGACGCATTGATATGGAACTGAAACATAGCTCAGGGGGTAATACTATATACTATATACACTGGGCCAATTTCGCTGCATGCGCACTCTTTCGAACTAGGTACTCGCCTACATATGGTAGGGAGAATCGCTTGAATCACTTGATGTAGGTCACTTTCATTTGCATTTCCTTGGCTCTATCTCTCGACCGCTCGCAGGGTGGTCAAAGGCAGATCAAAGCGCTCTCAATGGGCTGTTGCATAATGTGTGGACACAAAGACTGCTTGCTGCCCGGCGAGTTAATTGCTCTCAAACACAGAGACATCGGCTTCTATGGGTTTCCATTCCCACTCCCGCTCCCGTTCCCTTTTCCGTTGCCACTTCAGTACCGAGTCCAACTCCATACAGAGGCATCGCAACTATTGCAGTTATTGTTTGGCTTGTCAGCGCTTTTATTTATGCCATCATCATTCGCATTTGGTCTGCGCTTGGAGCACACATTCATCATAGATATTTCTCTTTTTTTTATTTTTTGTTTTCCATGTTGGGTGGAGAGAGCCCTAGAGAGAGCGACCGTTCTCCCCGTGCCTTCATAATGGGGCTGAAATGTCATGATGATATTTCAGCTTTTCTTATTTATATTTATAAATCAAAAAATACATAGTACCAAAAAAATATATGAAACACGCAAACTTTGCCGCGACAATAGCCATAACAACAACAACTACAAACACCACATTGTTGTTCTCGTTTTTGTTGTTTTTGTTGCCGAAAAGTCGTTGATCTATTGAGGCGACGGCAGCCATTTGCAGAACTTACAACTTGTATTTGAATGTGTAGGTACAATAAGTGCCGGGACACATTTATTATCAACTTCTCCAACTCCGATTCCTGCTACGTCCCCTACTCAGTGTCCTACTTCGTTTCTAGCTTTCATCCTTGGGGATTTCCATGTTTCACATGCTGAGAAATTCTGATTTTGTACTAAACTTACCAGTTGTTTCACTATATGAATACATTTTAAATACATAAATACGATTTTTGTACTTAAATTACAACATTAACTAAAATTAATTCACATTTATAAAATTTTTTAAAAGCTTCCTAGCATTTTAAACTAAAAGTTACCCACATATTTTTGAAATAGTCTGAAGCTTTTAATATTAATTCATTTAATTTGTTAGCAATATTTAGCTATGCTAAACTATTAGAATACTTTTTGAAATTTTATTTAAGCTCATTGCGTATTAATACACATATATTATTTCAAATATACAAATTAAATGTATTGTAGATATTGAAAGTTTTTGTTAATCCATTAAATGATTTGAAAACTTGCTTCAAATCTATTGTTTTGGATATTAAATTTTATATAAATTTAATATCTTATTTATTAAATTAAAATAATTTTGTTAATTTTAGACTCGTTTTTACACTTTAAACTGTAATTTTTAGCTAAATTTCATTTTGTAATTTATTCAAATTTTTCCAAAATATTATTATTGTAATTAAATAAAATCTTATCAAAAATCTAAATGTTTAATTAACAGTTTTGTTCAATTAAACACAATATATAATTATTTAAATATTTCTAACTTGCAATCAAAGTATATAAACTGAAACGCACATAATGTTTAATTAACCATAAAATTTTCTCAGAAATTTATTTATATTATATAGCGTTATACTTTATTAAAGAAATTGAGCTATAAATTATATTGTTGTACAATCTTAATATATTGGAAATAAAACCTTTCGAACAAGTATTCGACATTGAAAGTACTTTAATGTCTGTGAGTTGCATTCTCCTCTTTGCCGCCAGATGACCCAATTAGTTTGCCAGTAGTGCGGAGATTATGTATTGCACAATTGCGTTGTCCTTGACCTTTTGCAGACGTCATTATTTGTAGTTTTGACAGATACAACTATTACATAACAGATCATAAATTATGTGTTAAAGAGCAAACCGCAAAACTCGAACTACAACTATTTTTGAGTACGTGTCAAAAGGTCAACAATGGCCGCTTGCAGTGAGGATCGGAATTGAAAATGGGATCGACAACGGGGCTCTTCATTGTCAATGGACGCAAAATTCGAAAACCAAATCAAAAACTCATAAAAATTATGAGAGCCTCAACCGCAAACAGGCGACAAAAGACGAGGGTTAAAGCGAGAAACTGTAACAATAATGAATGCCAGCGAAAGAGAGAGAGAGAGAGAGACAGTGACACTGAAAAGAGAGAAAGAAAGAGAAAAAACAAAACCAAATAATAATATTTATGACTACTTTTATGAGGTGCTTACAAATTTTTATGAGTTTTTAATGGGCCCACTTGCATTCGTGTGTGTGTGTCGTTGCTTTTGGCCCATTGTTTGTAAAAGAGACAGACAGGGAAAGAGAGAGAGATGGAGTGTGCGTGAGTGAGACAGATAGATGCCAATGAGTGTGACTGCGCGTGCGCAAATACCTTTTTAGAATTGTAGCGTCCCTGGTCGGAGTCTCGGGCCTGTGGCAGTAGTTTTTTTTTGTTTTTTTTAGAAGCGTCATGTTTACATATATGTATATACACGAGCTACGCCCATGTTGACAACAAATATTAAAAATTATGATTTATGGCCTGGCCCGGAACCCAACAACAACAACAGCAACAGTAACAAATCTGTAATGGTGACGATGTCGGCAAATACAACAATGCAATACAATACATACAACGATGGGCGACAACAACAGAGCGACATTTGTTAAAGAAATAACTGCTTAAGGTTTTGTTCATTTCATAATTAAGAGATGGTTGCCAGTATATATTATGAGGATGATGATGAAGTGTTTAGAAATGGATGACTGTTTCAAGTTTCTGACTGTTTTAGATTTGGGATTAGCATATAATTAATGTTAGACAATACATTTGTTAATTTATAACTAATATTTAGTGCGTAATTTACTTAAGAAACTGATAATAATGATATTAAATAGGTGTACAAGAGATGAACAAAAATTTTAATTTAAAATTTAATTTATAACGTTAAATTTCTACAGTCGAATATCCATAAGACGACTGTGTGGATAATCGAATACTACATTTACTTCTGAATTTTAAGAAGAAGTTACATTAACTCTTCGTTGACTTTTGAAAACTGTTTGAAAATAAAATAATAATTATAATAAAATAATAAGAGCTCAGTATGGGCAAATCTTGGAACAAATATTTAAAAATAATAAATATGGCACGTTTCAGAACAGTTTTAGAACAGAATTTAAACACTTAAATAAATATTTAGAATTATAAGACGGAAAACACTTAACAAGCTATCCTTATACTTATTTTATAGAAAATATTTAATTTAAAGAATAAATTATAAGTGAACCAGATAATCACGGTGGAAAGGGATATGTATCATATTTATAAAGTAGAGAAAAGTATTATATATAGTTCTTAAAGATAAGTTGTAGTTAGTAAAGTATAAATGTGTTCAGAATTCAGAAATAGTTCTCAGCTTAAAGAAGTAACTTAAATACATGCCATTATCTATTTCAAATAATCCATCACTCTCTTTGAATATCGATTATGCAAAAGTTAATCGTCTTAATTACAATACGCTGAACCCGTCGAGTCATAAGGTCGGCAACTAGAACAACGGCCATTGTGCTGAAGTTTTTCCTGAAAAGTCCTTAAGACGAAGAAAAAGGAAACCCTTTTCAGCTGTCGCATTGGGTTCAATTGATTTATGGTGACATTGGCCTGCCAATGGCGAAGTAGAAAGGGGAGTGGGAATGGGAAAGGCTACGGGAACGGGAGAGAGTCTACAGGATAGTTTTTGTCTTAGAGCTGTGCGCATGTGCAACTCAATTGCATTTTATTTACCTGTGTCCAAAACAACAACAACAACAACAGCAATTGGAAAAGAAATTCGTTCTGCGGTTTAAATATCCAACAAAAAAAAATTTCACTCCCGTTCTCGTTGGCATATTAAAACTGTTTATACAAAACGAGGCCCAAGGCAAGTACAAAGAGGCACACTAAAAACTGAGGGAAGAGAAAATGAGAAATTGAGAAAATGCGCAACCGCCACACAGTCGCCGGAGACAAAGGAAACTCGCTCAGTTTGTTTGCTCCCTCGTCTCGTCTCTGGAGAGATGTCGCTGCCTTAAAGAATTGCTATAATTTATGGCTTTCTTATGAGGCGACAATCAGCCCAAGCGACCGACCAATCTATAATAATATTTATATACATATACTCTCTCTTATATACATATATAATGTCTCAAAAAGAGAGAGAGAGAGGGAGAGTGAACCCGCAAATTCGGTTTGCGTTTTCATTATTCATGGATTTAATTAACACCAATTGAACCGCTTGTCGAGTCGACTCTTTGGAAAACAATTACCACACTCGTATTATTTATTGTCTTTAAATAAATAGTTAATTCTCTATTTAAAATCCGTTAAGTGATCGAAGAATACATAATAGACATGCTTATATGTAGACTGTAAACAAACAAAATGTGAATATTAATTGTAAGATGTTTTAAAAGTAGAAAATAGAATAAGATAATTTAATTTGTAGAAGAAGTTGTTGCTTAGAACTTTACTTAAAAAATGAGAAAGTTTTGTTTTGGACAGAAAGCTCATATGTTCATAACTATCAACCAAGCTTAGTACGAATATATAAGGATTTGGTTGGTTTACCTTGAAAACAAAAAATGCTTCATATTAAAAATGGAATTAACGATATATATAGTTACCAGAACATAACCAAATTTGGTCGAGATATATGAAATAATACTCTGCACAAAATGTGCAAGTTTGGTTAAGATATTTCAAATCTTTCTGGAGTTATATTGTTATATATAAAAGTTTAGACGAACCATATTCCAAATTAATGACTTGAGCTATTATAGTTCTTAAGATCTAGATCGACTTAGCTGTTGATAGGAATCAATAATATTTACAATTTGTAAGGTTAAGGCTGCCTCTGCCTGTTGTCCACGTTCTGTTCCTGATAAACTTCAAAGATCCCTGTACTTGTTTTATAGTGCATGCTTTAAATATAATAATCAAAATCATATTAAATAGTCTCGATTATATTTCAGCCATAATCGAAAACTTGTGCAGTTTTCATCAACGTTGTTAGTGCTTGCTACCAATTTGCCTTGATCTTTTGGCTTGGTTCGGCACACAATAGATTTGCCACAAAATACACAAAGTCAATAGGGTCAATGGGGTCAATGCTGTTGCCTATCACTAAGTATATAATTTCGATAATCGAACAGTTTGTATGTCGCTATGGCTAACAGTTTTGCTTACCAACATGGCCAATCGAAATATTTTAGCCAACGAAACACCGTTACAATTGGCTTTGGACTGCATAATCGCCAATACCCAGGGCCGAATGGGAATTTTACAATGTTCTTTCGGAACTTTTGCTCATCAAATAAATCTCTGTCGAGCGACGAGTTTTGGTTGCCACTTTTCAACTCTGCCACCTCTCTATCCATGCACTCCATGCTGCATGCCACCTCGTACCACAGTTTCATACAGATTTTAACTGAAAACCCCGCCAGGTTAGGGCCACATCCAGAGACAGAGTCGTAGTTAAAGTCAGAGCCAGAACCGATTTAATTTAAAGCTTCAACTCCTTTCATTTGGACAACATGCTAAAGGGTTAAATTGCCCACTGAATCAAAATTATTGGTTTCATACAAAGCAGCCGAGGAGCCCAAATAAGAAAGAGAGATAATGCGAGAGGGAGACAGGGCATAATATCTACAGTGCCCCCTCTTTAAGAGGAAACGAACGAACTGTTGCAGAGGTCGTTGCATTGTTTTTGGGCAATGTTTTTCCTTCCTTTATATATATATATTTATGTTTTGTTTTCTTTTTTTTTCGATGCATTTTCGTTGGCTTTCGGCTTTAAGGCTATGTTGGCCAAAAAAAACTTTTGCCTTGTTTCCATTTTGCAATCGTTGCTGCCTTTTGTGACTATCTTCGCGAACCAGCGAAATACAAGTTTCTCTCTCTCTCTCCTCTCTTCCTCTTCTTCTTCTTCTTCTTCTTCGCACCATTCCGGCAAAATATCAGCGATGGTGTCCAAAACTGCAACTCCAAGCGGGTCTTTGTGCTTTGTTCCTTTGGCCAAGTGCAGCACAAGTGTCCAAGCAACGAGAGTAGGCGGGTCAGGCATTCCAGTCAGTGTCGTGTTGTTGCAACATCATGTTGCAAGTTGTTGTTGTTGTTGTTGGTGTTGTTATTGCCGTGCCACACCACCAAAAATTGCATGCACGTAATGCCAATGCTTAGGCATATCCGCGCTTGCCCATCGGCTCAAGTGAAATCCAAACAGTTTCCGCCCCCTTAAACCCCCGCCCACTATCCAACCATCCTACCCAACCAACTGGCAACACAAAACTTTCGGCCAGTAGTTGTAGTATGACTGGGGAAATTGGATTCTTAACCGGTTCACAAATAATGCCTATAATGATTCTCCAATGAAAATTGTTAGCCAAATAATCACTTCGGTTGAGTGGTGAGCATTACAAAGGGTTTCTCAAAAAATAGTAACATATATTTTGGCTTAACAGCTAATATTATAGTTTGAAATATAATAATAAAGCAGTAAGCATAAGTATAGAATATAAACTGTGATATAGAACAGGATACTTTAGTTTGAATTAATATTAGTTCAGATAAACAAGTTATCGAAAGTCGGTGTACAAATTAAAAAATGTTCGCAAAAGTATTTAAATTTTAATAAATGCAGTGTGAAAATTACTTCTCACATCGCTGAAAACTCTGTAGTTTCGAAAATAATATACCAGCAAAAGTACAGTAAAAAGTATAATTTATCCGTTTTATGCTGATAAAATTAAAAAAAATTAAAAGCTCGAACTTAAATCAATATTAACAAATTTAATAAGAAAAAAAATTCGCGTGTGTCTTTACGCTGCTTGTGTGACGGCAGCGCTGCAACAGAGCTCAAAGCATAAAATTTAAGTATTTTATTGTACAAAATACTTTCTTAACTATAGGATAGTTTCATATCATTTGTCTCTGGTCAAATGTACAGCTACAAAACTGTGTAGTTAGAAATACGTGAAATAGAAGGCATGCAAATTGCCTTTATCGACTCGGCTATTAATGCTGATCAAGAATGTATATACTTTATGGTGTCTTCCACGCCTCCTTCTGCCTGTTACATACTTTTAACAAGCCCCAATATACCCCACAGAAGGTGACCAAAATGTATATTCTTCGAGACTGAAAACTAATATTTTGGCTTGGGTAGAAAATAAATTTAATATAAGTACTTTTAAAATAATCCTTGCTTCAAAATTTTGCTTAAACTTGAGTGTCTCAACAAGATGTGTTCATTTAAAAGCTATCACCATGATCCCATTTTCCACAATTTTAATCAACATTTATATCTAATTTACAATCATCTTTACAATATTTGACGAGTATAACAGTTTGTAGTTACATTTTATACTAAGCTGTCGTATATATAGTACTATTCGCAAATTGTGCACCGTATCTCTTTGCTAATTTCTATCAAAAGAAAACACACCCAGAAATGAGTGCATATGCTAATGCCAGTCTATAAAATTATGCAAAATCTAAGCTGACTTTTATATGTAGCTAATGCAAATATCCAAGTCAAACGGAGGCGTTCGTAAATGAACAGAAGTGAGCTGTAGAGAAGATCGGTTAATGGGATCTGGGAACTGAGAACTGGGAATTGGGCGGGGATTAGCAGACTACACCTAGAGCCATGTGCTATCAGTTGTGCACATCTTGTGCACAGTGAACACTGCCTATGTAAGCCAACGCGAAACAAACTACAGTATATTCTGTTCTGCTCTATGTTCATTTCAGATATCGATCTTCAAAATGGATCCCGACTGTTTTGCCATGTCCTCGTACCAGTTTGTCAACTCGCTGGCCTCATGCTATCCCCAGCAGATGAATCCACAGCAGAGTCATCCGGGTGCAAATGCCAGCAACGCTGGCAACACTAACGGTGGGGCAGGTGGTGCTAATGGTGGCCAGGGCAACTCTGGAGCGGCGACGCCCGGCAGCAATGATTACTTTCCAGCAGCAGCAGCATACACTCCCAATCTATATCCGAACACACCGCAGGCGCACTATGCCAATCAGGCGGCCTATGGCTTGGGTGGTGGCGGTGGTGCGCCCGGTGGTGGTGGACAGGCCAATCCCGATATGGTTGACTACACACAGCTGCAGCCGCAGCGATTACTGTTGCAGCAGCAGCAGCAACAGCAACAGCAGCACGCACATGCGACGGCTGCCGTTGTGGCACAGCAGCAACAGCAACAACAACAGCAGCAGCAACAGTTGCCACAGCAGCAGCAACACCCGCAGCAACAACAGCAACAGCAGTCCAGTATCAGCTGTAAATATGCCAACGATCCCTCAACGCCCGGTGGCAACAACAACAACAACAACAATAACAGCACCAACAGCAACAACAACAACAACCAATCACTGGCCAGTCCACAGGATCTCTCCACCCGTGACATCTCCCCAAAGCTCTCGCCCAGCTCCGTGGTGGAGAGCGTTGCACGTTCCCTCAACAAAGGTGTCCTCGGTGGCAGTCTAGCTGCTGCCGCTGCAGCCGTCAGTTTGAACAACAACCACAGTGGTGTCGGTGGTGCTGGCGTTGGCAGCAGCGGCAGCGGTGGCCCCGTCAATGTCAACGTTCCCATGCACAGTCCAGGCGGCGGAGATTCCGACTCGGAGAGCGACAGCGGCAACGAGGCGGGCAGCAGTCAGAACAGCGGCAATGGCAAGAAGAACCCACCACAGATCTATCCCTGGATGAAGCGAGTACATCTCGGACAAAGTAAGTACAAATCTGATACGGTCATAGTGTATATTTTGTAGATCATAGTGATGGGGCATAAGCACAGCTTCTATTGACCATGGGCCTAAAACAGAAAAATTCTTGGAAAAGGAAGGAAGAAAGATGAAAAGAAGAAGATGAAAGTACAGAATAGTTATGTTCAAATTCGAAACGAATATTTTAAAAACATTAATAAATGTCATTAAAATATATAATTCGAATTGTGTGTAGATATTTAGATTAGTAGTTATCACCACTTTGATTGCAATTCTAGTAATAAGTAAAAGTAAGTTAAAGCTTAAAAAAGAATTTAATGATGTGGAAAATTTAATTAAAATATTTACATCCAAAAGAAAAGATATACAAGTTTTAGGCAAGAAAATCTCATAAATACAGATTTGAAACACCTTCAAGTATATTTAGTTAGCTATTATTGGCTGCAAGACTTGTTCAAGTAGCTGGATAATTTGTGAATATATATGTTCAGAATGTTTGAATTTGAACAGATAATTTTATGAGTTACTTCTGTTGATTCAGTCAAGTGCGAGTACTTTCACTCATCTGACTAGATGTTGTAATAGTAGAAAGAGAATGAAAGAGAAGTGGGAGGAAGAGTGGGTAGATTGGAGGAGAGGAAGAGATCCAGCACCAAATTGTCTGGCAAACTGAGCGCGCGTAGCATCTTGTCAAAATACATAAACAATAACAAAATTTCCCTTACACTTACACTTTCCCATTTTTCTTGCGGCGCTGCGTGAAAACTCGACCGCGAAAATCGCAGCGCGTGAAATTGTAAACAAACGTGCCTACGATATACATACACGGTATTCCAACTTCTGCACTTCCCCCCTTTTGAAATAAAAAACACCCTGCAATCCGGCAATCCGGCAACCGGCACCCGCGGCTAATGCCGACAGACTCCCACAATAACTCATAATACCTATAGATAGAGAAAGAGAGAGATACACATACATGTACATCGACAACTATAGATACTGGCTGCGGTGATATGAATCTCACACCTCTCGCTTCGTTTATATTTAAATTCTCCAAAAATTCATGAAAAATTGTTGTGCCTAATGCTAGAGATTCTATACAACAACAACAACAACGACAACGAGAAAATTGTGAACGAAAAATTGTTGAGCGATTTTTCATCATGTCAGTGATTTTTCTTTAACAGCTCTCTGCCTCTGCCTCTACCTCACTCGCTCGCACTCTCTAGCTGTCTCCTTCGGTTATTTAGCTGCTTTTTCTGACCCATTGACAGTGGAAACTCACGACTCGAGTTATCAGGTGCATAAGTCGACAGACTCTTTATTTAATTAATAATTTTTTGGTTATTTTCATAGATTTTTTATTGAACGCTTTGGGTGTCATCGATCAAACGCCTGACTGCGTTTATTAGCGTTAATGATTCATAGTCGATTTAACTTATAGTTGCCAGTTGCCAGTTGGCTAATTGCAATCAGTTGGCAGCACTCAAATCTTGCAATAATTGAACTCTAGACAGTGTAAAATCACAACATGTCTGGCAATTAAAGAGTCGTTGAAAAGTGCCACGAACTGAATTTGCATTTTTTTTATAAGCAATACTCGATACTCACAGCAATAACAGACTTCCATTCTGTGGAAAAACTCGTTTCGGTGCCAATCAATGGGGCATATTGTTATTATTTATGTATCTGTAACTCATGGCAGCCAATTTAACAATACCAACAACAAGTGCAAGGCAAACAAACACTGAAGTAGGGGCAAAAAACATAATTATAGAGTAGTGAGAAGTTAAGAGAGAATTGCCAAGATGCGTACTCTTAGCTGGTAATTGAATGGAACCCAATGAGATACACTTATTCAGCCATTTTTAGCTGCAAATTCGCATATGTATGTGTATGTATCTTGAATGGATGCATATTTAATGTATGTATCTACTTTTATGCATCGATGAGATTTAATTAGATTCCATCAGCAACACTCATTCAGTATTCAGCATGAGTTTCAGTGTACTCATGACTGGTTAACGTTTGCCACTGCCAATTAGTGATCGCTCCAACGTATAACCCATGTTTTAACCCATTGATCAGATTTGGGCAGGAAATGCAAACAGAAACCCTTTCCGCATCCACTTAGCCACTTAATAATTTGCAAGCCATGAAAAAAACAAACCTAAAGTCAATAACCTTTTAGCATATGCCCAAATTGGAGTCCAATTATAATCCGATTTTCTATAGCTTTCTTATCGCCGAGTCTTTGTTTATCGTGTACAACTTAATTTTCGACGGCAAATGTCTTCATTAAGTGCCAATGTTGGCTAAGTTGGGTTACTTGGTTTAGCTACAAGTGGTAACAAAAAAATTAAGAACCCCCCCCTCCAATGCAACTCTGTGTGTTGAGAGAAATGCATTTGAGAAGTGCTATTATAATGGTTTCAGGTGCCAAGCAGCTCAAATGTACTAATATAAAAACTGAGCTGCTGAATAATGGCATGAGTTGGGGTGTAGGTATAACTGCATGTAGCTCTGGCAAGAACAGGCGCTGATTAAAATCCAACAGCAGCAGCAACAACAACAACACGACAATTACAACAACAGCATGTTAACAATTATGCAAATTTGCGAGTGCATGTTTGCTGCGTCGAATGGTGGAAGGTGCAACAGCAACGTTGATTGCATATAATCACGTCAAGTTTTACTTGATTTTTTACTATATATAACTATATATTAAAATAAACTTAAACGCCATCATCGAGACGCGCCTCAATTAGACGCTGCACGAGAGAGAGAGAGAGAGAGAGAGAGAGAGCGAAAAAGATCGTCAAGCGAGAACGAGGGAATTCTGCGAAACATCTCCTCAATACCCTTTCTTTGACTCTACCTTCAATATATGCATTTTGCATATATTTAGTAAAATGCTTTGTCTTGCAGAAGCTCTATAGTAGCAACAGTTGTTGTATGTAGCTACAATACATATATGTATGTACAAGTTGCATGACAAATAGAGATGCAGATACACTTAAATATCGCATGCAATCTTCTGAAGTTGAGTGCATTTCTCTAATTGACAAGACAAAAACTGGCGGCGTTCCAAACAAATCATCAAAGATCTTTTCATCGTTTCGCCCACAAATTGAAAGCTAAACGCATTGCATCTCATAGATACTTTTACCTGTAGACAGAATGTCAATTGCTTATTAGATGCCACCGACTTGCCCCTGCCACACACACACACATACACAAAGATTCCCCTTGCCACCTGCTTTCGGCCCCTTGCCTGCATTCACAAATTGTCAATTTAATAAATTTGTGAAGCGCGCCCAAAAAAAAAGCAAAATGTCGAGGGACAATTGCAGACGAACGGGCGGACAGACGGACGACCGACTGCACCCTAATTAGTGGGATTTTATTTATAATCATTTAAATAAGAAAAATTTAAAGCTATATTATGCATTTGGGTTGAGTGAGTCAAGTGTTGTTTTCCCCTCTGTTGATTTGGTAATTATACATAGTATTATACAATGGGTATTCGTTGAGTAAGTTCAATTGGCAGTACTGTATTTCTAACCAAACATATCTGAGAAACTGTAAGAGCTAGAGCTGTAGTAATATTTCAGAAGTTTTTTATGAACTACAATCAGTTTTTCTATTTATCACTTATGATATTTTAGAAATGCGTTCAGTTCTAATTATTCCTACAAATCAACTTGCTTAATAAGTTCATAATCTGATTAGTTTATCTTGAGTTATGACTGTCTTGAGCACTTAATCAATGTAAATCCCTAAAAGTATGCAATTAGTATTTCAAATGTCATATAAAGTTATATTGTGGAGAACGCAACTTATGTAATAAGTCGATACCGTATTTAAGATATTCTCTTCTTAAAAAGAGCATAATCTGATAAGTAAATCTAAAGTTATAACTATTTTGAGTAGGTAAGCCACGTAAATCCCTAAGAGTATGCAATTGTTACTGTAATCTTCATATACGCTTAGGTAAACTGAGAACAACGTAACTTGTAGAACAAGTCGATACCATATTAATTTTATTTGTTAAAGTATTTAAACTCATTGAAACTATTTCATCGCCTTTAATTTGACTTAAAATATGGGAAGTACAGAAATGTATACAGAAATTCTCAATAAAAATAAGCACAAGGAAAAAGTTCCTTATTTTAGTATTGGGATTTTTAAACACTATTATAGAATAAAATTTAAAGATTTTACAATAAAGCTTCAAATCAAGTGCTTGATTCAAGTATAAGTTTTATATAAGGCTACCAGTAAATATATATTTTGGAAGAATTCCAGAATAGAAAATACAATAAATAAATTTAATTAGAAAATGGACTCAATGTTCTATCACTTTGTATCTAACTTTTGGCAAAAATTTTCATGCATTCAATGCCATAATATTTTAAATCTAATTAGGTATAGAAAAATTAACCTAAGGAATAGTTTTCTAATGCGCTCTTGATCTTAAATACCTAAAATAACGAACATACTTTTAAATTGTTTTTGACCTTAAATATATAAAATTATGTACACAGTTATACAATCAAATTTCTTATATTTTAGTTTTTTAGAGCTGAAAAAGGGTTAAAAGTTTCGTTTTACATGATTGTTTGGGCTGTTCAACCCGAAGGCCACATTGAGATGCAGGATGTTATACAAAATTAATAGTTTGCAAACGAGTTGAATGCCAGATATGTACGAGATATGGCAACGATGGCTGCAAGGCAGCAACAACTACAACTGCAATAACAGCAACAAAAGTCTCTTGCCGTGAATCGGTTGTCTGTCTTGGTCTCGGGTATAGGTTTTAGTCTGGGTCTTGGTCTAAGTATATTTCAGAGTGTTTTGCTGCTGCTTTTTCCTCCCTGGCGAAGAACTGTGCACAGCTGTGAGTGCAGCTTCTGCACTCGTTTGGACTCGTTGCGGCATGCAACTTGCAACTTACAACTTGCCACATGCAGCAACACCAGACTTGGGATCGCAGACCCAGTTGCATTCGCTGGTCAATTACATTTTCATTAACTTGGGACACGACTTTTCAAATAGCTACGTTTAATCATAATGATTGTTATTATTCCCCTTGTCTCCCTCACCCGATCCAACTACTTTCTAAGACCCATCTACCCACCTACCTACCCACCAATCTACCTTCCCCCTTTAAAGCAATTTCTCTGAGATTCTTTTCATAATAATATACGAGAATGCAAAGGAAAAGAACTTAACGCAAGGTGCTGAAAACACAGTATGATGCTATAAATTAATTTTGTGGCTAAAGGTGTTTTGCTGGCTGCAGTTAACTGTAGAAAAGCGTTTAAATTAGATATATACAATATATATATATAGCTGTGGTATTCGCATTATTCTTGATTTATTTAATGGGGGATCACAACTAAAGCTGGCATTTCATTAAAATGTCGAATTATTGCTAACAAAGCGTAACACACACTCTTGGCAACAGACAATGAGATGCATATATATCTATCTATATATATATGCATATACATATATGCATTGAAGTATCTTGTCTCATCTGATTGTTCTTAATGAATTCTGGTCTCATTCATTCCTGCGGCTCGCAGAGCATGAAGTAAATTGTGTCGGATGTAAAAACTCATCACTTTGCTTGAATTAAAATTCATTTGCTACGAATGCAGCACATTAGGGGTATTCATGGGCCTGACAAATTATACATAAATTTCTGTGCACGAACAATTCAATTACAGAAATGCCAAGTTTTTTAAGAAATATACAACTGCATAGATTCTGTGTAGCTAAATATGCCGACTATTTGTTTTATAGGTCAAATCTCATTTCACTTTGAATTATCTCACTCATCATATTGTCCAAATCAACATTCACATTCGCCCAGTCTCATATGCATCCTCTCAAGCTTTCTACAACCACTTGAAGGGGGGTAAAATATAAAGATGAATGATTACTCGAAGCGCAGCAGAAGAATTGTTTATAGGAAGAGGAACATACAAAAAAAGATACTTGCATGATGATGATGCCTTCAAGTGGCTGGCTACACATTTTGGCCAAAGTTAATAAAAGTGCATAAAAAGCGCGAGACACTAACAATGGGGGCTGCCCCAAAAGATACAAAGCAAGAACCAAAGATAGCAAAGAAGAAAGAAATGAAGCAACAAAGACAACAACAATGGCGCCACTAATGACTGATGATGTGCCAGCGCTGATAGATGCAAATACAGCACAGATACAGCTGCAGCTACAGGTTTACCTATATATAGCGCATATATAGTATACACCATATAGAAACAATTGCATATGCCCGCCTGTAGTTAGACAAATACGCAAAACTTTATGCTTATAAAAACTAATTTAACTTTGATTTGAGTTTGCTGTTTACAACGCTTTTGTTTAGAGAGCAAACAGCGTTGTGGCTATCTTGCAGATACATTTCGTTTGGGAAAACAGGAGATGGGGTTGGGGTTGTGGTTGGGGCTGTGTTGCGGAAATTAAATTGCGAATAAAGCAAAGTAATTGCGATTTGAATGGTGAAAAAGTGCGAGTCATAAATTCAACTGAATGTCACGCTAGCTCTGCATGCGAATTTATCAAATTCAGTCGCAAATTGGCGCACATCTGCAAATTGGCATTGCAGATCCCACTCAGCAGCAGCTCCCGATTGCCCGATTCCCTGGTCATACTCTTACTATCCGACTGATAGCGAGTCGAGATACGCATAGAATATTAATCTGCACTCGCATTAACTTAAATGAAATGACGCAACGTAGATAAACGCAGCTACACAGTGGGCAATAAAACACTTAAAACAGCAAATAATATCAGATATATGGAGACTACATGACTCAAGAGTGCACTGTAACTAAAAGCACAGTTTAAATAGAGCTCTAGCTTGTACCAATTTATAAGAAAGAAATTCAATATTGTAAAGTAAAACAGTCCGCTCGAACTATAAGCTACGCGGTAATACTAGAGAAAGATATTTAAATTATATCAATAAATAAAGATTAATAGAGACCTTTTTAATCATAAAATAAATAAAGTTACTGATTTCTCAAATAATAATGTATTTTTAGATCAGTTCAAAATATAACAATTACACATTCATATCAAAAATACTGTCTAATTCTTTTTCAAATCTAAATTTAAGAACATTTTCTATTTATGAGGTTTTTTTATTTAAGCTACAAATTTCCTGAGTCAATAGAAATAATTTGTTAACTGAAAGATATACAAAATATTAATTTTGAATTTAGGTTTCGGATTAAGGCTGACAGCAGACCAGATTAATGACGAAACTTTACTAAGTTCCAAGTGCTTAACGAGAAAAATCAAACTAAATCTATTAAAATTTTACTAATACACGTACTCCATTGTCATTTACACTACTTTAAATATTGTATTTAGAATATTTTTTATTCCACTTTTGTCACTATCGTGGCGTACCATTCGCAGTGATATAGAATACAGAACTTATATACTTATCACATCTTTAAACTTACTTTAATATATTCAATTTTTAATAAGTTTCATTGCTGTCTAGCCCACTGTGCCACCAGACATTGTTTAAAAAGTTTAGCACTAAACAGGAAAAAAACGACCCAAAAAGCAGCAACAGGCGGCACTCGGAGTGTCAGAAGTTTTAGCCAGAATATGGCCAGAAAAAAGCCAAGTGTGGCAAGCTAAGCGAGAACCATCACAAATCGCATACAATTCCAGATGAAATTGTGAATTATTAATGCAGGCGGCAAACTATTTGAGTAGAGTAGACAAACCCACGACCCGTTCCCCTTCTCCTTCTCCCTACCCTCTTCAGCACTCCTTTTCGTGAGCTACGTGAGCTGTATGTGCCGCCTTGCCGCCTTGCCTCGCTGCCAACTGCTGTCCACCATTGAAAATTGAGTTACACCCGTGTATGTGTGTGTGAGTGTGTGTGTTTCTGCCCCCGCTTGGGTATGGCAGCATGTATCTGACAGATACTTTTGCAGGTATTTTGTAGCTAGCAGTGGTACGTGCAGCACGGGCTTACAATTTGTAGATTAAAACTGCACACACACTCATCGAGAGAGAGGGGAGACAGAGAGACGTATGTACACCTCAAGCCAATTCGATTTAAATGTCTGGCATTTCCACTTTGCTTTTCCGTACCACATTTCTGTTTTCCTAAGTTGTTTTATTTGCCCAATAAACTCCAACTCTGACTTTCGTATGAAATGCCAGTTGTGTTATTTGCCGTTTCTAGCTGTTTATGGTGTGCTAAACGAGCCGAGAGTACAGGGGGTCAAAGGCTAAAGCTCTGCAATGAAGACATGCCACAAATAAAAACTAAGCCGCACAAGGCATAAGGGAAACTATAACATACACAGGCAAATTTAACAGTGTTGTGATCCTTTGGAGGTGTGTGTGCCAGTGTATGGTTGGGTTTGGGTTTGGGTCTGGCTGCAAAATGACAGCGCCAATGCAATGGCAACAATTGCAATTTGTTCACAGCCTGCCCCTGGGGCAACAACTGTAGCACTGCTGCAGTCTACACCATACACTCTTATACACCATACACACTGTACACTGTTCACTGTACAGTGGGACGCATTTGACTTACTTTACTTTCAATTTTTGCCTCTTTCGCTCATTCGCTGCACTTCGCGCTTCATTAAAAGGCGGGCGGATGCAACCAGTAAAAAGCAGCAGTTAAACTTCGCTCCCTCCCTCACTTCACTTTTTATCCACGACTTCTACACAGTCCTTGTGGACTGCCCTTGTCTGACGAGCAGCAAATTTGCAGCTCGGCAACAAAACGATGCGATGCGATGCGAGCAAAAAGTCAAAATTAAAAGATTTTTAAAGACACCTTTGTAGCAAGTTTAAAACTTGTTCCGCGCCTGACTTCACCATCTTCATCTTCATCATCGCATAGTCTCCCAAGTCTGAGCCGCAGCCTCAACCGCAGCCCCAACCACAGTTGTTGTTGTTGTTTTTTGTTATTTGTGTTTTTTTTTTGTTTTTGTTGCTTCAAGCTGTCCGCCATGTTGAATACTTTTGTTTTCCAAAAGTCGCTGCAAAGTCTTAAAGCTAAAATTCAAGTTAATTTCGTTTGTACTGTGGCTGCTTGTCTGCCAAGCAAATTCACCAAATGTATCTACAGCTTAAGTATCTATATTTAAATGCGAGTGGGTTGGGGAACAACCAAACAAACAAAACATCATAAAACCGGTAGACATTCAGCAGACTTTAACTCAAAGGCAAAAAATTAACATATTAAATACTTGACAAAGTCTTACAAAGCCTTAAATGCAAATCAATCAGTTTATAACAATATTTTATGAATATTACGAAAAGTTTAACGCAAAACTATCTCAAAATATTTATCTTATCTGCGACTTATCTGCGAAATACTGCTACATATTGTTAGCCCAACTATCAAATTGGCTTTGAACACAGGGTGTGTCAGCAGCAGAGTGGCGCAGTGGAAGCGTGCTGGGCCCATAACCCAGAGGTCCGAGGATCGAAACCTTGCTCTGCTATGAGGTGTATGATATGTGTAAATATCAATTTTTTTAAATTTTTTAATTTTAAATATATTTTACTTTTAGTAAAAACATATACATAGGACATTTTTGCAATATATCAAACAGACTAACTAAATTGAGTTGAGTATGAACCTGTTATAGAAAAAGCGCAACTACACAGAGAAAAAATATGAAGAATTTCGCACTTGATGCGGCACTTTTCAAACTTGATATTGATATTTAAGAAAGAACAAATAAGTACGTTATTCTTGATCTAAGTACAACTTTAGCTTGATTTAAGTATCCAAGATTTAAGATCTTATGTACTGAAATTATAAGTAGATCTTGCTCTAAGTTTAAGTGAACTTGATTCTATATTTAATGAATTAAAATATATATATTACTTTTTGAAGAACGAGTAGTTATCAGTTATTTATTGTAGCGACTTTTTTATTAATTCAATAAAATTAAATTAAAAAAAAAACGTCAAGTAATTGCAGAACTAAATTCTGTCCTATATTAAGATAACATTCACTAGAAACAAGAATTTACGCACTAAATTTCGGTATTTTGAATATTAAAAATTCTTAGCTCAAGTTTATTCTGACTTTTTAAGAACGCAATTTTTTGCTCTGTGTAACAAATGATTGTTTTAATAGGTTTAATAGGCAGTACTATTTAAACGGGTTTGATTTAGCTCAAGCTGACAATTCTAGCTGTCAACAGACAGTTAGGTAAGAGAAATGGCATTGTGTTGGGCTAGGCCAGGTTTAATTGGCCATTTAATATATATTACGCAATATATTTTCATTGGTAATTGCATTTAAATGCATCATCAGAATCATATAAAATGGCAAATTAAAGTCCATCGTTCAGCGGCAAATTGGCCAAGTGAGCTCTCAGCTCTGTTGGCTGTTGGCTGGAAGTGTCTTTGATTGATCGCAAATGAATTGATTGGGGCAGCGAGTAAGAAATTGAGGTAAGACACATAATTGAAGCTAACGCCATTGCGGCACAGTAGCCAGCAGTTATCTCTGTCTGTATGAGTGTGTGTGTGTGTGTGTGCATTAATAAAGAATTCATCACAATTACAACAATTGCCACAGGATGCAAGTTGCAAAGGAAATTATTAATGGAAAGTCAATGAATTCTTTTTAAAATTCTGTTTTGTGCCTTTGATTGATTACACGCTGCTCGAACGAAGTCTCTGCAGTCGCGTCTTTTTTGTTATTTTTTACTCATTTTTTTTGTCCTGGACATCAGGCAGCAGCGCCAGTCAAAGACCCCAGCACTTAATCATGTATACATGGCAAAAATAAGTCCAGAAGCCACTAAGACAGGGGAGCAGACTGAAGCGGCGTTCATTCAACTGCAGACGACAGGACACTCATTAAAAATGGGTGCACAGGTACTAACTGAAACGGTGGGCCAGAACGACCCAACCGAACCGGACCAGATCAGACCAGACCAGACTGTTTAACCGCTCTTTACATGACAGTGTCAGTGCCAGCCATCGAAGGAGACGGGCAAGGGGTTACTAACTTGGCCCACGAAGAGGGGCAATAACTGGTTTTCTGTACTGTTTTTTTTTCGCTTTTCGCTGGCGCGTCAGCTAATTTATGTGCGCATGCGCGCCGCTCTCGCTCCCTACTCGGGAGCCCCATAATTAACTGAGGTAGTCATTTTGAATTCGAACATGCACACACACACACACACATACGTACACTCCGAGTCACCCAGAGAAAGAGCAGCATCAACAAGAGAAACAATCAACGAACGCGCTTCTGAGAGGTCCTCTCCTTAAATCAAAGATAAACGATAATTATCTGCGCGAAAATGCGCGCATAAATAATTTGCAAGAAGCCACATTAAAATTGTATCTAAAAGATACGCATCGCTTGATAAGCACAAAACACATCAAGTTCTCTGACCATGTCCAACACACACACACACACACACACACAGACAGCTCCAGTTCGGGTTTTTGGGGCTTCGTTCCTTGGGATACGTAAGAATAACGATTACAAGAGTTAAACAAACTTTGTGGCGGCAGCAGCAGCAGCAGCAGTCGAAACAGAAGATGTGGCCATTAAAAATTAAAAGCTCATTAATTAAGCAGATAATTCATTTATTATATTTTCAACACAATGCTCCAAAAAACCGTAGCCATAATTTGTTATCCAGCTCATTATTGTGGAACAGAGTGTCCCAGGATATTCCAGAGCTGAAAAGGTGGCAACTGTTACGAATCGAAAACAATTATTACACTTTCACCCTAAAACTTTCCTTATGGGGTGGTTTGGCTCTTTAGCTCTTTCTCGCACTCTCTCTCTATCTGTCACCCTCTCACTTTTGGGGGTGTGAGCTTTGGCCGCCACGTGTCTCCCGAGGGTCTGTCGTCTGTCTAATCCCCCAAAAAGCACTTAACTTTCAAGTGGCAAATAAACCTGTTGATTTCAAATGTTGGCAATTGATTTATAATTGAAGAATAGATTTACATAGTGATTTGAATCCTATAAATTTTAAAAGAAATTAAATTAATTGTAATTATTGTATAACAGCAAATACGCTTAAATTTATGTAAATGTTTTAGCTATTGTTGGCTTTTAATATGCATAAATATATGCATCATTAGTCGAGGACCAAACGTAAATAAAGTAAAAGTCGTACTTGATTTAAAAGAAATGAAGCATTTTAAATCGAAATCCAAAACTTTATGTATTTTTACTATTCATAAGTACATAAAAATACATAAGTTCGAAAATGTTTTCTCAAACCACAATATTTAGTTTTTACTTTTAGTTATTATTTCATTAAATCGTCTTTTGTTGCATATTGGTAGAATTAAGCAATGAGCAATTATCAATTTGTGACCATGCTGTGATAAGATTTCTATTACATATTACACGCTGTATACTTAATAAACTAAATGAATTTCTATGAACCACAAAATTAACTATCAGGAATTAGAGATCCTACATACATATGTAATTATATTTGTCATTAAAGATTTCAATTGTCCTGAGCAATTGTTTATATGGCAGATCAAAATGAAATTTAATTTTCGGTACGAGTTCGGTACTAGGTTTATATTGCTAACGCTTGGATTGCTTTAGATTGCTCCGCCTATATGTGATCATCACATTGTGATAGTGATCTGATCTGACGATTTTAACATGCAAAGGGCACAACAAAAAACTTGATTAAGGCTCATTAATGATCACGTTAATAATTTTAGTGTTCTTTATAGAAGTTTTAGACCTTTATCCTTCAAAAATGAGTTTGGTATAATTTAAATTAATTCTATTATATAAACCAGCAGTAGGCGCTAAGGGGCTCACTTAGTTTACCAATTGCACACATTTATTTCTCAGCACGGCTGTTTCTTCTAAGTTTCTCAAACTGGCTAGTCCAGAAATGCTTATATTCGAAACAGAGCTGACTGGAGTATCTTTGCCAATGGTCCTGCTGGCACTTGTGGGGCAAGTGTATTTGTGTTTTTCGGTGTTTGTGTGCTGGGAACCGGAAACCATATGCTGCCGATTGGTTGGTTGGGGTTCTTTGAGGTTTGAGGGTTCAGATCATTTAATTTGCTGTTTGCTGTTGGCATCAGCTGTTTGCGTTGGGCGAGAAGCTCGCAGCACATGATGTCATTTCAGTTGAATGGCTTTTAACAAAAAAAAAAACTAAAAACAACAACAACACAAAACTGAAAAGAAGAAAAAAATATATTTAGAAAAAAAGCGAAACAAAATAAGAAAATACATGCAAAAGCAAAAGCAACTATTGTTAATGTTGTTGTGCTTTTGGATGTTGTAGCTGACGAAACTGAATGTGTTCGTGTTGACAACGAACACGGAATATAAATTGAGAAATGCTTTAAAGCGAAATAATCAATTTACTTCTTGACATAATTTCCATTTTTCACGAAACCAAAGGCAGCCACGCGAGCCAGAGAAAATGCCAAAAAGACGCAGTCAAACAACCACAACAACAACAACAACAACATCAACCATAGTAGAAAAAGCCACGCACAATTCGCACACACAAAACATGGCCAAAAAGAATACAATACAATACATGTGGCTCAAAAATTTATTTGGTGGCAAGCAGGCAAATGTGGGTTGAGATACACTCGAAAGGGAGTGACAAGGGGGCAGCTGCAAATGCCAAGTGTTGCAGCAATTGCTACCGTTTGTCCATTTTTTATGGTCATCTCTTTATTTGGGCTGTGATTAATGATTGCCCACAGCTACAGCTACAGATATAGATACAGATACAGATACTTGCATAGATACAAATACACATGCTTCAGCCTGTCGTCTTGACAATTGAGTTTGTAACTACGATTTAATAGCACTTTAATGGTGTGTGAACAACAACAAACAGCGATAAACCCAAAACACCTGTTGTAGTCATATCGTAGCATTCTCTCTCTCACTCTCTATATAGATCTCTCGCTCTCTCGCTTCATCTATCATTCAGCTCATCTATTTGTAGCTCGTGCTGCTGCAACACTTTCATTATCACAAATGTCACATCATTTGTCGCATTGCACACCAAACTGCCCCTTCATCATTTATCACCAAAGGAATGCGATGACTCCCTTACACACACACACACACACACCAATACACATGAAACACATATATAATACATACGCTCTTTAATAGCGAGCATATTTGATTAATTTTCCTTTTCCGAAAGAAATTAACCCGCTGCACATGTCGACCTCAGCGGCCCCTTTGACGCGCCCTCGATCGCCGCCTCAAGATTTATCTCTTCCAGTATAGTTCGAGCATGGCCAATATGCCTCTGTTTCCCCTCACTCTCGCTCTTGCTCTTGCACTCACTCAGTCTCTGACTGTTACCAATTCTCTTTCCCCTCGGTCACGTTGTCTTTGTCGCCGTTGCGCACGTCGTAAGTTGATTTATTTATAGAGAATTGCTTAAATCAAAATATTTTAAATTTATTTCCACACTGAATTAAAAGTATCCTTATAAGTATAACAGTAGTTTCAAGTATCATAAAGTTTTTAAAAAAGAATTTATATTCAGATGAACAGATTTTATTAAATGTTTGTGATATGTATGTAAGGAGGCATATTATATTCATCAGGAGTACCCGTAATGTAGCAACAGAATATATCAACACTAATGTCGATAGCAGCAGCGTCAGCAGTATAGATATTAATTGAATCATTATCATTAAGCCGGGTATTTAACCAAAACCTAGATTTTTAATTGCATATACATAGGTGTTATGAAAATTATGTTTAGAAAAATAAAAATACATTTGCAAATACAGTTAACTAAATAATATTAAAGTTTTAATAATAATTTATAACATAATATTTATTAAAATATTAAATAATTATCGTGAATATCATTATCAATTATAGCAATGCACTTTTGAAATAGTACAAAAAATAAAAAATAAATAAAATATGGAAAAAAAAACAAAATATTTATTTAGAAAATATCAATTTAAAATCAGAGTTAAATCATAACAATATTAAATTATTAAAATTTTAAACTACAAAACATGAAGTCAAGTAAGATACTACAAGGTATTCTGAAATGATTCGGATGTTTTGAAATAATAAAAATGTATCAGAGCTATATGATATAATTGTCAGATCCAAACTAAATATCAGGGTATTGATAATGCGATCATACACATACTCAAGTTTAGTTGAGTTATGAAAAAAAAAACAATAAAATTGGGATGAAAGTCAGAATTAGTAAATTTTTAGTTTTTTAGCATATAGAAACTAAATGATATAGTAAGATGTCCGATTCCTTACACATACGCAGTATTTAAAAAAAAAGACTAACATTAAGAAAACGATATGGCTAATAAAAAACTATATTAAACTTTAAACAAGTTTACAAAAATATTTGGCATTTATAAAATTGTTTCAGGCCGACAAATACCCAATCTTTCAATATTTGCAATAATATCAAAAGCTCCATACTAGTATTTTTAAAATATTTCAAAAAAATATATCCTTTAACGACCTTCAAAAGTTTGTACCTTTAAGTATAGTTGTAGACTCACCTATGTATCAAGTTTGATAGCTCTAGCTCTTACAGGCGTCAGCATATAAGACTCAGCTGTTAATGTTTGATCAAGAATACAAATTTTTAGAGAAGTCTTTATCTGCTTAATACTCACTTTACATTAAAAGACCCTAAAGATCCTTGTAGTTTTAAAAAACAAAACAAAAAACAAATAATAAATGTACTATATATCTATGGTTAATTGTTAAAGGCCAGCAATTAGCTGAGAAAGATAAACATTATTAAATATGATAAAAACCATTTCAAGATTCCTCAGTTAGTTGTGCCACACTTCAGTTGTCTTGAGTGTGTTGTGCTTGTTGTTGTCTGTTATGAATAATGATCATTTGGTTGAATTTTGACACTGATAATGGTTTTTGGTAAACGACTCATTAGCTTGCCACTAAGTAGCAACAACACTGAGCCATTGAGCCACTGAGGCACTGACCACTTGCCACTTGTGATCTTGCGCAATCGGAAGTGCGTTGATTTATGAAGTTTTCATTTGAATCTCGAGCGCAATTCTCTGCCTCTTTCTTTGATTCTATCTCTCTCTCTACCCATCTCTCTACCTACCTCTCTCTCTCTTTCGCTGTTATGGCGAAATGCTACAACAACAATTTGCGCATTACATCGTTGTTGCTGTTGTCTGCTTTTCGTTGTTGTTGTGCCGCGATAAGATCAAGCAGCAAGCAGTTGCAAGATGAAACTCAACTGTGTCCCGGTGAGTTTCATGCCGCACACGTTGCTCGGCTGATTACGATGACGATGTTCAAGTTTTATTTGTGGTTTTTATACAGTGGTGTGCATTTGTTGTTTTGCTGTTATAATACTTCAACTACCAACTACCTTCTACAACATAGAGTGCCGAGCAGACGCCGGCCCGTTGACAAATGACCACTACAAGTGTTTGTGACAAGCCGCAAGCGTTTTTATTTTATTTATTTCTATTTGCGCCTCTCACAGAAGTGCCACAACAAGATGACTGAGAAGAAAAAGATGAAGAAGAAGAAGATGAGGTTGGAGGCACAGATGCGTCAGAGAAATTAAATTAAACTTTGAACCCAAACCCAGCAACAACAACAATAACAACAACAACAGCTTGCAGCTGACCTAGGCCAAGGGTTTTGGACTTAACTTTGAACCTGCATTCGGCATTCGGCATTCGGTATGCTAATCTTGTGTCAATCACAACATGATCAGACATGCAACTGCCTGCCCACTCTTCGCTCCTCTCCCACTCCACTCTGGTATGCAAAGTGCGGCAAACAATGGGCAATTTGAATTGCAGAATTGTTGCAAACACTGACACTGAAGATGTTGCAGGTTCGAGAGAGAGAGAGAGGCAGCCAGATCACTTTTGTGGCACTTAATAAATTCTGTTGCAGATTTTTGCATGCACCAAATTTCAAATACAACCCTATATATATATATGTATGTATATAGCATATATCCAACTGATATATGTTAAACGACTGTCAGCGTTTGACTTTGACGTCATCTTACATGAAAATGAAATGCAAAAAGATTAAAAAACAAAACAAAATAAAACACATTCCTCACTGCTACTGGCAGTATTTAAAATATATATACACTGTACACTGTCTCACTTACTCGCACATGCTCTGTCTCTGTCTAGGTATATACATACACTGTTTGTGTATGCAAAATCCAATATGTCTATATAGTATTTCTGCCTAGACAACGAAATGGGCACAAAGTTGTAAAACGCTTCGAATGTTCGCTCATTGGCGCTGTCAAGAGTCGACATGCCCCATGCCCATGCCCCATGCCCCATGTCCCATATCTACATATACACTACGATAAGTGATATGACATGCCAGGTGCCAGTTCCTCAGCCCTGTCAACTTATGGGGCTTTGCGCCTGGCCATGACGACAAGCGACAACGATGCGCTACTTATGTAGTTATATAGTTAGTACCGATTCCATATTCATACTGATTCCCATACCCGTACCCATTCCCAGTCGCAATCAGCATCCGATTCCCAGTACTCGAAACACAACCACAATGTTGACATTTGCTTGATCCCACTCTCTCTCTCTCTCTCAACGGGTTGCAGTTGAGTTGTGTGCTCTGATCTTTAGCTGGAAATGTTGTTTATATATATTTAGAGGTGTGTGCTTTCGTCACTAGCGTATGCTGTGTTGCAGAGTATTTAGCTATGCTAAACTTATATAAGCATCATAAAAGCTGAAATCCCATTTTTTTAATTAACATTTTGCTAAAAATAGTAAAACATTCAAATAATTTATATGCATATTTAGTTTAAAATGCATAAATATAGACATCCTTTTCAAAACCAAAATAATACAGACTTTAAGCAAAAATTTTAATTAAAAACAATTTCATATTTCTGCAGAACACTAAAATTTTCAATATCTTATGAAAAGCTGTTTTATAAACCTGTTTTAAAGAACTGTTTTAGTTTAATTAAAGATTTTTGTATTTATTAAAAAATTTAAACTTAAATAATTGATACATATTTTTGAAAATTTTTTTATAATAATTATATTATATACAATTATCAATTCACAAAATAAAATTTTCTCATTCAATTCATTTAATTTTTCATCTTCTGCCCAAAATTTTCTAGTAATAAAAAATTCTTTAAAATTAAATTTAAAAAAAAAATACTTTTTTGTAATTTTTTTGGTATTTTAAATACTAAATTTTAAAGTAGTTCATAAAAATTATTTTTTGTTTGTTTCAATATTTTTTTTTGTTTCTTTGTTTTAATATTTGGGAGTTAAGAGAAAAAAATTATTTTTTTTGTTTCTTTCTTCTTAATATTTAGGGTTTTTGAAACTTTAACTTTAAAACTTTTGCAACTATAAATCGATAATATTTTGAAATCACATCAAAATTTTATTTTTAAACAAATAGGCTTACTAATCCTCTCTGCTCTGATCTTTCGTATCATACTTTTGTTCAAACTATAGGCTAAAAACTTTATTGACTTTAGTGTGTTGCTTATGGAAATTGTGAAATATAATTTGCCGCTAAATCCCATAAGCAACTTATAACCTGCCGGCAATCCCCAGATACTTTAGCTACAAGCACGCATTCTCAGAGATACATTTCTTGTTGCCAGCTGTAAATGTGAATGTGAGTGTGTATCTGTGTGTGTATAGATGTATGTGTGATTGTGTGTGTGTGTGCTTGTCGCATGTGTAAACAAATTGCAACATCTTATGACAGCAGCATTTGACAATTGTAAATGGTCGGCGGCAGCTTACAAGTGCGATTTGCCCCGCCTGCCACATCAGCCGCAACAGACCCTAGACACTGTCTGTGGCAAGTTTATACGAACACACACAACCACACACAGCAGCGTACTTATAGAAATGAAATGTCCGCCAAGTGGCCTGCAACAATTCGTATTGATTTGCCACAGAACGGGGCAAGGTCAGAGATATTAACAATAAGTGCAACCTGACGCTGACGCTGACGCCTGCAACTGCGTCTGCACTTAATGCATCAAACTTGAATGCCCGAATGCTGTGTGTCGTATACTGAATGTTGCATGAACCACACAACATTGTTTGGTTTGGTGTGTGTCTGGACAGTCTGCTAAAACTTTTGACCAACAGTTTCGGAACTAGAGTTGTCTGCTTCTAATGGCAGCCAAGAGATATTAGTTTGCCAAACAAATTTGATAGCTGAAAAGCTGACTGACAGCGCTGCTAACTGACCAAAATGGGTCAGGAGTTTAAGGAGCTTAAGGGTTACGAAAAACTTAATGTACATATATATATAATTGTATATACATATATATATATATAAATATCTTCTGTCTTGCTCTTTGCCACATGAGTGATGGAGTTGATGTCGTTGTCTGGTTACTGTCTGCTCGCTGTTTACGTGGTCATTAGTTTAAACCCGTTCAGGATGGCCAATGGGGCACCCAGCGGTTGCGGCTGCTTTCCACTCTACACTGAGCGGAAAAGTGCTTTTGATGTCCCACACACACACACACACACACACACACATACACTTGTGTGTGTGTAAGTGTGGGTGATGCATTTTGGCAAGCGACGCTTCGACATTTGCCACAGCCAAATTCACTTTAATTAAATGAGCGGTAATTAATTTCAACTTTAATCAGAAATTCCATTTAGATTTCCCTCTGATTGATGTGACCCGACATCTTCCGACAACGTCACGTCTACCACAAAAAATAAACTAAACTAAAACTATTCTGTCGCGCATCCTCAGCCAATAAGAGTGAGCGAGATAGATAAATAGATAATAGAGAGGGACGGAAAGCACATAAACTATTTGTCTTATTTAAATTTTCAAATAGATACAAAAGCACCAGCTTTAAAGTCAAACGAAAATTGTCAAATTTAATAAAGCAAAGCATTAACTTTAAGAAATTTAAATATTTGCGATAGGGAATGTGAGAATTTTCATAATAAGAGTGATGTAAGAGAATCGAATACGAGTTTCAGCAGTGTATATTTTGTCTTCTTTATAACTCGAAGCAAATGTTTCAACATTTAATAATTGGTTTTGTTTCGTATTTTATCATAATTTTAAACTTTGACAAGATTCTATAATTTACAAAGGAAATTATAATAATATTAGTGTAAAATGAAAACTAATTCAATCTGCAATAAGATATTAGAGTGGCACTTCTTTAAGAAACCTGTTTCAAATCCAAATGTACTCTATTAAAAACTACAAATTTTAAAACCATTTTCACGAATTTTTATAATTTGTGAATTTTATATCTTACCATCTTAATAATTCTATAATTCTATGAGAAAATTGCACGATTTTTAAAACGAATACAGTTTAGTTTTAAATTCCTTTTTGATTTTGTTCATACAACAAATTATGTGTGCCCATAAAATTCGTGAAAGTTTAATCAAAATAGGCGCAAAGAACTTTATATTCTCGTGCCAAATCACAATTCTCAGCTTCAAGAGTTGGTGTTCTTTTAACAGTGTAGCCACAGATCTGTATCTGTTTACAGATACATGTGGTATCTTCAGCTATACTATGCATAGGAGTTGCCAGAGCAAGTTTGTAGAACCAATTGCCGCTTAGCAATGGGCCATGACCCATATAAGCTCAGTGGAGCGCTAAGAAATGTGTCGGCTAAGGGTTTCAAAATGGAACATTTGTCGCTTTAGTTCCCAAAAAGTGCCGACAGGCGGCAGTGGTTTCTCGGTCGCTCAATCTGTCTATCATATTGACTGACTGCCACACATTTCACAGATAGTATCTGTCTATCTCTCACTGTGTGTGTGTGTGGCATTGTCTCAACCTCTTTGTAGCGGGAGAATAAAAAAAAGCAGGCGGGCCAATTGACTTGGCCATAATAACACGGCACGGTAAATGGCTTTTAAAAGTCTACTTTGCCACAGACCGCCCCCTCATTACGAACGACGCGTTTCGAACGCCCTCGCGGAAAGTCCAAAGATGACAATACCTAGCCATAGCTGTGAGGGGGTTGAGAGGTCGAGTTTGGTATCGGCGGAAGGGGGCCGCAGAGAGCGGACAGTGCGGCATGTGGAATGGGGAAATTGTCATTATCTTTGGTCGAGCATTGTGGGAGGAAGACAGCGCTAAGAACTCAACCGACAGCTGTCTATAGTGATACTTCTATGTGGTATGCCCCACTACTTACCCCTTGCCTTCCAGCCAACCATCCTTGCCCCCTTGCCCCCTTGCTCCTACCACTTTTTGTTGATTTTCTTTCGTGTCTCTTTTTATTTTGGCTTTTTGACTAACAACAATAAAGAAATCTTTTCTGCTGAATACCAAATTGCGGTTTGACACGTCATATTTATGAAATGCGCAACGTTGCAGAAAATCACAAAATAAACAAGATATTTAACTCAATTCGCTATATATATGTATATTCTAGTGGTAAATCTACTTAACGGTACCTTATCCACTTCAGCATTTGTCGATTGCCTAGAAACGCCTTCTAGAAATCGAATATGAACATTAACTTAACAAAATTTCCTCTAGTTTAGTGGGTTTAGAAGTTGCTAAATTCTTGAGAAATTTTTTAACTTGTTAACAGTTTGCTTGAAATGAAATTATTTAAACAAAAACAACATTCTTAACAATTTATTTAAATTATTAAAATACTTTTGATAAAACTCTTTTAGAGTACCAAATGAAACATTTTATTTTAAACAAAATAAAAGTTTTTTTTAAATAATTTTAAGTTTTTGAAAATAGAATGCCGTTAATAAAGAGTATTCTTTTATAAATTTAGTATACGGTTTTTCTTCATGAAAATAATTATTTTAAATATAAAAAGGTTTTTAAAAAAGATTTTGTTCTTAAACTGCATTTTTGAGCTTAAGACAAGCTTTAAGGCTTTCAAAATAGAAAGCATTAAGGCATAAAATAAGATATTTATTTTTAAATATTTTAATATACTGCCCTGATCCATTAAAATGTCTGAAAAGAACTTCTTTGAAGAAGAAAATTACTGCGCTAAATATTGAAACCAAATAGAAAATGATAAATAAAATTCAATATCATCATTAATAGATTAATGTAATAATTGCATTATGTTAAAATTCTTATGGACACTCGATCTTTACGACTA